>OZ007498.1:178580877-179780877 GCA_963931805.1 Microdon myrmicae
TTCGGTAAGGCACGCCATCAGATCTCCTGTGGACCTGTTGCCACGAAAGCCATATTGGTGGTCATTGAAGAGGTCATTTGTTTCCAGATATTTCGAAAGTTGACGGTTGATAAGTGATTCCATTACCTTCGAGAGAATAGAAGTTTGTGGTATGGGTCGATAAGAAGAGAGGCACGATTTGTCACACTTTTTTGGACTTGACTAAATGTTTACTGACTTCCATATATTTGGCAAATAGCCAGTCATCATCAACATCATCATCGCCACTGTAACCGGGATCCAGCCTTGGCCTTATTTAGCAAGTCCCTCCACATGTATCCAGTTCTTATCCAAGACTTATTAAGTTTTCCATAATAATTTATTTTTCCGGGCAAGGTTATTAGCCTTGCGCCAACCTTTCTCAGGTTGTCGCTGCATGCATTGGTTCACTACTTGGCGGGTGCTAAAGTAGCTATCCAGGGAGGTCAGGTGGAGACTGCATGTCAACTTGGATAGAACAGGAACAAGGGTCGTCCTGGCATTCGCCGAGTTGAAAACAGAAACTTTGCCCTGTATGTTCGCCAGTAGAATAAGACAAAGGGAAGGCTTTCCGCAGTGGTGTAGCGAGTGAAGAGGAACATCTCTTCAAGAGAATTGGGGGAATTCTATCAGCACCAGCGGATTTGTTTTTGTTTAGCTCTTTGAGTGCGTGGGCAACAGTACGCATTCGGAAGTGAATCGGGCGCATGGTGTGCTGCTTATGCCCAAGTTGAGACGGAACTGATGTGGTATCAGACGGTGCTGCAAGTAGATTCGTCTTCTCTATTGCACTGGTGACTGGTTTGTCATCGATTCCATCACCTTAGATAAAATCGACAGTAATGCTATCTACAGTAATTTTGTGGGACACACTTTTCCCCTTCCTTGCGATTGGCCGAACTCGAGTCACCTTCCAGCAGATAAAAAATGTCCTCCGTGCATAAGATAAGCGGAATAAGCGGCTCGATCACACGTTGGTCCAACAGACCGACATCGAGGTTTGAATTCGTTGGAAACAACTTTGGGCATATATTAGCTTTCACCTTACAATTTGTGACTAGTATTCCTCTGTCCGTCCAAAAGGGACGCGAACCAGTTGAGCATTCAGGGGTTTATTGGTCGCTCTGCCGTTGTAGCCCTTCTTCGCGGTATCAGTCGCCTGGTTGAACGCGTTTCTGATTCTAACAAATTCGTTCTGTTAACATCGGTGGGACTGACGCACCATTGCTTAAAAGTTCTATTTTGCTCGCATTTTTTACCGAACCAAGATTTATTAGATGAACTTCGTTTAATGGAATGCGAAATGTAGGTCTCCATACCGTGAAGAATAATTTCTGTGACCGACTCTGCGCATATGTTAACATCGGAGTCTCCAAAGCACACCTCCGACTACAGGGGGATGCGAACAAATCTGGCGAATCGTCCCAGTTAGCAGCCCTATACTTCCATACATGACGAAGCTGCTGAGGTCGGATATTCGATGGAAATGCAAATGGTTGCGCGACCGATACCAATCCGTAATCTGAGTTTCCCAGCGGTACAGCAATCTCCACGGTATAAATGCTCGGCTCGGATGACAAAAACAGATCCAGGGTGTTCGCATAATCACCTCGAGTATCCGGCAGTGGCGTAGGTTCTTCCACGAATTGAGTCAAATTACGACTAACAGGGAACACCCCCGCCAACTTACCAGCCTCGTCGGTTCTGTTAGAATGTACCAACCAGTCGTTGTGTACAGTAAAATCGGCAAGGAAGACAATTTCAGAAGCTGGGTGGTTGATCTGTATCCGGTTGGCGGTACGTGAAAGATGATCCAAAAGAATCGCCGGTCGATCGTCGTTCGGGGAGCGGTAGAGGGAACAAAGAAATTTAACATAATTCCCCAGTACAACCTTCAACGACATGATGTCCGAGTTATTGTGTTCCAACGCCTTTATCCTTTTGCAACACTGATGGACCGCGCGAAGACGCACCCTTAAAACGGAATCTCAAATGTATATCGCATCGTCAACAACGAAGATATGTCGAATCAGTTAACGAATCGACCAGGGTCTCAGGTAGGGCAAATATATCAGGCTTCGGTGTTGCAAATATTGGTGGACGGCGTTTACATTCGTATTGGTGAAACCGGTGCCCCTGATGTTACAAAATGGCGTTATCAGTCGAATGTCGGCAAAGTTTCGAGAAGAAACCCGACGACGAATTTTTTAAAGTTCGATTATTTATCCAAATATCTGCACGATGTTCACCTGCATAGGGCCCCCAGAGATCCGAATGGGGAACTATTTTACCTCCGGAATTCTTTATCTCAGAAGGCACCATCTTGACTTATCTTCGTGTCAGTCCAAGCCACACATCCGAAACATAATGGACAATTTCTCTCGACGGTATCGCTGAATGTATAGCGTGACGGTATACGTTAATAATCGAAATATTCGTCGTTCCTATCTATAGTCTTTTGCCATTTATCGGGTAGATGATGATTACCTTCGCGATAGAAACTTGATGGTTTCGCAGTAAAATAGTCATCAAGCCATTTTTGCACATCTTCACCTTTCGTTAACCGCTGGTCTTTCAAATAAGACGACATCGATTTGAATAAGCGGTAATCAGAAGGAGCCAACTGAAGGAGCCGCACGCTGGATAACTTCCCAGCTTAAGGAGATTAAATCCTGAGTTGGTTTAGCTGTATGTGGACCAGCATTGTCATGCAGCAACATCACTTTGCGCCGTCCTTGGCTCGTAAGTGGCCCTTTTTCTTCAATAACATCACTTAATTTCATCAATTGGGTCTGATGCCGTTCAGCTGTAACAGTTTGACCAAATTTCAGAAGCTCGTAGTAAATGACTCATTTCCAATCCCACCAGACATTGAGTAACACTTTCTTGGCATGAATATTTAGTTTTGAAACTGGTGTAGATGGCTTTTTTTTACACTTCTCTTGGGAGAGACGAACCTATAGCGCCGAGTCGGTGCTCCGAGATGCTACCAAATAACTGTGGCAGTTCTTTTTTACCAGTTGCAAGTTGTATCGCTGCGGAAACACTCGCGTGGGGAGGGAATTCCACAGCTTTCCCGCTCTGTAACGGAACGAGTTCTGTTGCAGAGATGCTCGCGCCGTCTGGAGATTAATCGCAAAGTGGCGCCATCCGTCTCATTGCTGGCCTGGATCAATCAATGATTTTCTGCGTTTAGGATCCCAAGGAGAGACGTAAAGTCTCTCTTTGGGGTAAGCAAACAGATCTCATAGAGAAGATGGTCACGGTACACATGTATGTGTGCACATTGGTTCTTTTAGGATCAAAGCCATGTGAACGAATCTTAATCAAAGAAAGTCAAAATGTGCATCCATGAGATGTGAGTACGGCTAAGCAAACAAGGCGAATCTCATTGGATGCTAATTGGGTTTGTGTTTGCTTATGTAAGAAGGTGAATGGTAAACGGATCCAGGAATATGTAAGACAAAAGGACCGTTGATGATCGTTGTCTACAATATGCATAGCAGCTGTACTGACACCCGCAATGCATCATGAACATTGTGCTAATCGGTTTTAGCTTGTTTACCGGGAAATTGTGTTTATGGCATCGCTGGTACGGGTAGGTATTCAATTCCTATTTGCATTTGCCTATGCTGTAGGATTTAATTGATGCCTTAAGACGCAAGATGCGTATATTTGGTTTTGTCCCTTGGGTATAGGTCGCCAGCCAAGGTGTATGTAGCTAGTTTTTATTGTACGCATGTTGAGGCTGGGATAAGCCAACTCAAGGGTAAGATTCCATGATTATGCGGTTGTATTATATGTAAACCAATGAATTTTCTTTCAGGGAATTTATGATAAGTTAGGAAAGAATTCCTATAGGGAATTTGTATGCGAAGAGATGCATAAAGGTAAGGATTCTTTTCTAGTGGTTTTTAGCTAAATCAACTTGATCAATTTGATGTGTGAAGCATTTAAGGTGCTAATGCGACTGCGTTAGCGAAAACCTATGCAGACTGGGATGAAGTTATGGGGGGTTTTCAGGTAAGTGGGACGTGGGGTTTGGCGGAACCGCCACAATCTCTTTAAGCGGGCTTTTTAAGTAATCAGTTTCTGGACCTTTTTTTGACAAAATATATATTGGCTTTTTCAATAAGCACATAATAATTTAACTTATAAATAAAACACAGAACAAGCAACGATGGCGCAGCCGGGTCAGTGATGTCATGAGCTTCCGGGTTCCTACAGGCCAATAAATATTAATAGTAGTCATCATCATCATCATCGGCATTACAACTGGGATCCGGTCTTGGCCTTACTTAGCAAGTTTCTCCACCGGTATCCGGTCTAAATACGAGACTTGTTAAATTGTGCATAATAATTAGTTTTTCTGGGCAAGGTCATTAGCCTTGCGCCAATTAATATGAGTAGTAGTAGTAAATAAAACATAACATAGTTGAGACAGGTGTAGTGCACATGTTACATTTAAGTATGGATGATCTTTATGCAAAATTCGGGACTATGTGGTTTGAGCGATTCCCAATTCCTGTGAACGGCGTGAGATCGACTGATTTGACTCAGTTTGAACTGAAGTACTTACGACTACGATATTTTCGGTACATCCGATGCGTTTTCTCGCTGTCTCAAATTTATTAACAGCTTCTACTACTGACTCAAAATGTCGGTAGTAATTCTTAGTAATTTTCCAAACGTTATTCGTTCGTTATTAATGTAAAGGTTTTGGCATTAAGGTCGTAAAAAAAGTTCACGGGTGCGTTCGTCCCTTTTGAAAAACTCTTTGTCAAAGGGGAATACCGAATCGAGTGAAGTCCAATGCGTTAGGAATGCAATGTTGCCTTCTCTTATCTAAGAAAAACTCAAACTTAGATTCTTTTTTCTTATTTCTTGGCACTCGAATTAATTCAACACTTAACTTTCTTAGATATTAGAAGAGTTCACCCCTTCCCATGTGGTCCCAGTTTTCAATTGTCTTCCCATATTTGGTCAGAAGTTTAGTATGAATAGAAAATACAGGTAGGGCGTAAAATTGAGCAATGAATACAATAAAAGACTAAAGGTCAAATACATCTTTAAAAAAAAGGAAAACATATCCTACCTAGCTCTATTTCAACATTGCGAGAAGGAAGGTGTCGTTGCTCTTTCAAATCAATTTGCCGACGAAAGGTGTGAAGTAGATTATGCGCACTAGTTCGCATGAATGGTTGATTTATGACGAATCCGAAAGGAAAACAATCGCAGTGCATTTGAACTATATATCAGGTATTGTGTTCCCTCGTGTTTGAAAATAATGATCACGAAGGTCCTTTTTTTGAGTGTGTCTTATAGATGGAAAAACATTCACTTCTAGAATATTAATGGTAGTGTATGTATCCCCCAAAAGAGGAAAGAATTGATTTGCTTTAAGAAAATGCGGCACAAAAGGTGACAATCTGCCATATCCCCGATGAGTCTTATTAAATTTAAAGTCATTAAAGAGACATCTTTATTACTTGCTACACTGAGAAATTTCAACATAGATTACCATTTTCGTAATAATAATAAGATCATGGACGCCTCTTTCACAGATCTCCTCAAAAATCCCTTCATCACATCCAGTCAAGAGAACATTTCAAAAATGTAATCAAAAAATAGAGAAAAGGAAACACTCCTCACTAACGCCCATTTTTTGGTTTTAATTTAGGCCAGCTGGCATTCTTCTCACAGAAGTAACTGTAACAAAGGATTACGTAGTCCTGTTGATTTTATGAGTATCCGGCCAACGATTTCATTGTAAATATTCGGACTTTTTCGCAATTTTTTATATTTTCCTTTTTGTCTTTAACTCGGCCTGGAATACATGTTAGAGGCCTTAAAATGTTTTTGCCTTAAAATTAAATACAAAAGGCGTTATTATAGATGGCCTATAAAGAAGTGAAAGAAACACTTTAATATGGAAAGATGTCAAAATCAGAGACTAGTGAAAACGAGTTACAGTTGAGGGCCTAAGCTGTAGTGCCGGTGGGTGCCCAAACTGGAGTGTATGTACACAACAGACCAAGGCCATGAAAAGTTTTAATGCCCAGGAAGTTGAATTTGACGGAAACCTTCTGTGCTCTTTGTCGATAATGAATTGAGGTATTCAACAAGGAACCCTACAACAGTTGGCAGATGAATTTTCCAGTATAATCTTTGCTCATTTTCACGAAACGATCGGGGTTATCCTTACTCCCTGGTTCTTTATTTTTGAAGTAAAAAGGAGGGATTTCAAAATTCCCAACGGTTATGCTATAAGAAATAATGGGCTCCTTGATATTGTAAAATGAAGGTCTGGAAAATCATAAAAACTCGCAATTTCGAGTGAGGGTCATGAAACATAACAAATACATCTAATTGCAGCGTTTTATAACTTTACTTTCAGCAGGTTTATAGAAGCCAAACTCGAATATCTGAGAGTATTCTCCCAAACTATTTTTTATCCGTTTTTTAGTACGAATTCTTCTATGAGTTACTCCATATTTATATGTTATATGTTACACTGTATAGTGTGTGTTTTCGGTAGCATGAATTGGATTTATTCAAAAGCACTGATATTAAATAATAGTTATTTGGTTGCAATGTGTTCACATTGAACTGAAAATACGCGGCGCTGTCCTATATAGTATTGCAAAGAAGTCTCGTGGTTACCTTTCATCATCATCATCATCATCATCGGCACTACAACCGGGAACCGGTCTTGGCCTTATTTAGCAAGTCCTGGGGCTTGTTTAAATTTTCCATAATGATTTATTTTTTCTGGGCAAGGTCATTAGTCTTGCGCCAGGGGCTCCCCGACGGGGAATCGTGGTTACCTTTAATGTGTTATTATTGCCGCAGCGTCAGTTCTTATGTGAAAAGTTATGAAAGTTCTTTATATAATATTTTCAGCCGCAGTCCGCAGCATCGGTTCTTGTATAATTAATCCACTGTCCAAGTTGCGACATATGTTGCACAACGTTTGTTACACAACAGTCCGCAGTGCCGGTTGCTGTTCAGGTACTATGGTGTTATGAAATGGTAACTTTGTACCAAGCGATTGGGTGTCAATTGTAACCCCATAAGTGCTGTGTCCTATGTTCCTTATGAGACAGTAGCGCCATTTTGTTATATGTCCTGTTGCTATGTAAATTGCCAGTTGGTGTATACTTAGAGCAACGTTGCACAATACGCAAGTTTATTAAAGACTGTATGCTGAATTACTGGAGCGAACTGTCAGGTGTTAAATGTTAAATGTTGAATGTTAAATGATAGGTTACTGCAGAGGTGGTGAAGGGGATATGCGTGGCCGATACTGTACCAATGCAATTCAGTTGGAAGGTTAAACTCTTCCCCCCGTTAAGTGTTGTTTTCCTTGTGAGTACTGTTGTTGGGGGGCGGTATAATATACGGTTGAATCGTTGGGTGTGGTAGTTATTTTCGCTATGGACTTCTGGCCAAATGATTAATTTTAAGGAAGTTTAAACAGAAAAGTACCTGAATGGCCCTTACGCTAGCCATGCAATGTTGATCTACCTGACGATAAAGAGTTGATAGTGGTATCCTTCTAGAGTTTATCTCCGTCGTAGCCTGTCCGAGTGCCATTGATCACCTACCGTAACCGGCCTTCGGTAGTAGGAACAACCTCCACTGGATGGGTCTTCGAGTTCAACAAAAACACCTCGTTTTCTTAATTTACTTTACAGTTTATTCACGTCTCTAGTCTTGATTTTAATTTTCTGGGTACAAACTTAGTCTTCGAACGGGCAAGAAACAAACACATGACAATCTGAATCGTGAGAAGGAATAAGACTAGTCTTTTAAACTCTTGACGCAATCGAACAAAATACACATTTTCTTCTTATACTTATTTCCGTCGACGATTCACCGAAAACATACTCCCTTCTTGGGACAAAAATTAAACATTGACGCCTAAAGGCATAAGAAAAATAATAATGTATAATTTAGAGTGCTTGCAAAGAACCAGTAAGTTAATGTAAGAATGATATTTGTAAATATATATGGATATGGGCTCCTCGATAGTATAGTGGTTAGTATACCCGCCTGTCACCCGGCAGACGGGGTTCGATTCCCCGTCGGGGAGCCTCTGGCGCAAGACTAATGACCTTGCCCAGTAGAAATAAATCATTATGGAAAATTTAACAAGCCTCAGGACTTGCTAAATAAGGCCAAGACCGGTCCCCGGTTGTAGTGCCGATGATGATGATGATGATGATGATGATATTTGTAAAATAGAAATTAACATTTAGTCTTAAGTAAAATATGTAATTAATTTGTTAAATAAATGTGGATATAAAACAAAAAACAAAAAAAAACAAAAATTAAACAACGATGAAAATTTCCTTTCTGCTAACTACCTTCCGCTTTAACTGCTGCGGCAGTTCTTCTACTACTACTGTCAATTCCCTATCCTCCTCTCTCATCGCCGTTTCTTCGAAAATTCATTTTCGACGGCGGTCGACTTCAAAACTAGTCAAAGCCACCACCGCCGAAAAGAAACTGGGTTTATATGCCTGCAGCGTTTATTTTCACCACAATTCAGCCACATTCAATGGGTTTCCAAAACAAGCTTAAATGAAATACAAGTTAATTTCACCTGATCACACCCTGAATTGTGCCCAAACCATTTATATTTTTTATCTTCCATGTGGCCGAGTTTAAGTCTGGTCAAAACATAGGCGATGGAGAAGACACTTTGTAACAGAATGGATAAAATATATGGCTATTTTGCATGCACTCCAATGTTGTATTCCAGAATACTACCCTTTATTAAATTGAACACTGAATCTCCTTACACATCCTTAAAAACTTCCCTTAACATATATTACATACTCACTTAATACATACCATTCATAAACATTCACAATATTGCCAGTTACAGCACATTTAATAACATGCCCCTTTTCATAACTTGCCCCTTTTTATTTCAAAACAGAGCACTTTGATTTTCGTTCAAATTTTATTCAATTTAAAAGTCACAGAAACTAAAGGAATACTTTGAGAAAATTTGTTTTGTTCATATTATAATTTACAGTAAATTAGAACACAATGTTCTATAAGTAGAGAAAAAATTCAATTGTAAAGTTAGTTTTGAGTTAGAGTTCAGAGGAGAAAGAGTTTAGTTCTGATTGAGTAGTTTGAGATAGAAGTTGAATTTGAAAAGTAATAAAGTAGTAGTTGAGTATCAGTAACAAATTGAGTTCAGTTTGAAAGCAGTTAGAGTTTACGTAGAAGAAATTAAGTTTCAGTTAAAGCAATAGAGTTAAATAAATAAAATTGAAGAAATCCTGCGTTTTAGTAAGTCTACAAACTAAAAGGTCCCCGCTCTTCCCTCAACCGAGGAAGCACGGCGCCGAACTGCAACACCAATAATATAAGGAATTATTTATATTTATGTATATAATAATTATTTCATATGGTTACTCTTTCATAATTACACTTAAACGTTAATTAATAGAACAACAATAAAACTCACACTAGAGTTATACAATGCGAATTGGGAAGGATCTTAAGAATTGAAATATTGTTACCCCACTCTTGCCCGTTTTTTCTTTTTTTAAATTTGACATTGAATCATGGGGCAATAACGTGCTAAACAGTGTAAGCATTCTGCGAAAAGGGTATTCGATGGGGTCTCATCATTCAATGTTAAAATCCTCCTCGGGGATCTCAATGCGGAAATTGGAAAGGAAGACATCTTCCATACAACTATAGGTAAAGAGAGCCTACACGACGTTTCAAATGATAACGGAGTTCGAATTATCACGTCCGCAGCATCAAACGATCTGATAGTGAAAAGCACGGTGTTCAAACAGAATCAAATCTATAAAGCCACATGGATATCACCCGACGGCGTTACGCGTAACCAAATAGACCACTTCCTCATAGACAGAAGACACCACTCGAATATCCTTGAAGTAAGATCATTTAGAGGAGCAGACTGCGACTCCGATTGTCTTATAGTGATGGGCCCAATCAGGAGTCGGCTAGCAGCAATCCCACATGGGCGGTCACAGGAGACGAGCTAAAAATTCGACATTGATAAACTAAAAGACCTACGTAAAAGGGGTGAATATCAAGACGAACTAACGAATAGATTTATCATCCTAGACAGAGAATGCCAGTAGTGAGGAAGAGGAAGCTAATAGTGTGGACACTAAATGGACATCGATCAGAGACACAATCAAACAAACAGCTCAAAAGGTATTAGGATTCAAGAAAACAATAAAGTCCAAACCTTGGTTTGACGATGAGTGTAGGGCGAAAATCGAAGAACGTAAACGCCTCAGAGTGATCCATTTAGAAAGATATGATGAAGTCAACGCAGAAAGATACGCTACGATTCGGAGAGAGACGATGAGACTCTTCAAACGCCAAAAACGCGAATGGGAGAAGACTCGGATCGAAAAAATCTTAGAAAATTCTAGAGCAAAGAACATCAGAGGTATGTATGTCGGCATAAATTCAATTAGAAATGGCTACCGAGGGAAAGTCAAAATAATTGGAGACGCAAACGGCTGTCCGGTCACAGAAACAAACAATATCATGACAAGATGGAAGCAGTAGTTTGAAAACCTTCTCAATGTACGCACCCATTAACCACAAATAAACGCACCAGATGTACATACAGCCGAGCCTCAGATCCCAGAGCCCTCTCTCAACGAAGATGTAGACGCAATAAATCGATTGAAAACCAACAAAGCTCCCGGAGTCGACTACATACCGGCAGAGCTTGTGAAGCATGGAGGAGAGGCAACCGCTCGAAAGATCCACCAGCTCGTTCAAACAATATGGGATAAGGAAGTCACCCCGGAAGAATGGAAAACCTCAATAGTCATCCCATTTTCAAAAAAGGCGACAGATCTGACTGCGAAAACTACAGACGAATATCATTGCTCCAACCGCATACAAAATATTAACAAATGTCATTCTGGCGAGAATCACACCATACGCAGAAGAGATACTGGGAGACTACCAATGTGGATTCCGTAGGAACCGGTCAACAAGCGACCAAATGTTCACAATAAGTCAACTGCTGGAAAAGAAATGGGAATACGGAGAGACGGTTCACCAACTGTTCGTTGACTTCAAAAAAGCCTACGACTCAGTCGCAAGGCAGAGACTCTACCATATTGGTATGGAATTGGTAAGTCTTTGTAAGCTAGCCATAGGTAACAATTTTGCAGTTAAAAGACTGACGGGTAACAGGCACGCCATTCAAACATATACGGTGGCAGACCACGACAAAATTAAAGAGGTCTTAAAAAGAGCCACCGCGGAATTTTACTCGTTCACGCCGAAACAAACGAAGAGCGTAACGGTTCTATTAAAGGGTGTCGACCCTGAAATGGAACCGGAGGCTCTGCTCGAAATGCTTCAAAACCTGAAGCACGAAGATCTCGAGTTTACCGCGGTAAAACCATTCACCACACCCAAGGCAAGAAGGGAAAACCGCAAGCTACCCTTCTTTTTGGTGCAATTAACACCCAACAGTAGGATTGGTGGTCTAAGAAAAATTACAGTCTTGGATCATCAAATGGTCACATGGGACAAATTAAAAAAAGGCAGAGACATCCTGCAATGTGTACGTTGCCAAAGGTTTGGTCACTCGGCGGCTAACTGTGAAATGCAGCGCCGTTGCGTAAAATGCGGAAAGGACCATAAGGCAGAAGAATGCCCTCTGGGAAAAGAAAGGGTAGAAGACAAAGCCCTTCTAAAGTGCGCAGTGTGTCGGAATGAGGGACACCCCGCTAACTATCGAGGATGTCCTAAATTCCGAGAAATAATGGCAAGAAATGTGACCCGGCAAAAAAATACAGAGCCAGCTCGTACTACAACAATGCCCGTAACATCGCAGCGGTCGTACGCACAAGTTTCTTCGGGTGGGAGAACACCAAATCAGGCTACATCACAGGTAGCCACAAATACTCCCACACGGACTGAAACAACACCGCAAGCGGACGTGTTCGCAATCCTGCTCAATCTGCAGAGACAGATGACACAGCTACAAAGCCAAATAAACGAGATCTACTCGCATTTGCCCAGTCTAAATAACAAGTCGATATAAACCCTCTAACCACAACATCAATAAAAGCTCTTGTCGTGAATGTAAATTCACTAATAAGAACTGAGAGAAGAGCCAATCTTTTTAACCTGTTGCAAGAGGAACAACCTGATGTACTTCTGGCGGGGGAAACAAAGTTAAACCAGAGACATAAGATAGGACATAAAAACTACGATATTATACGGAGAGATCGACCTAACTCCTCTCAAGGGGGGGGTGTCGCAATCTTTATTAGAAAAGGGATCAATCATAAAGTAATATATAGTGGAGAAGTGCGCAGGTTCCGGGTGCTGGAAGCCTGTATCGTCCGCATACCCCTTCAGCAAGGAAGGGGTTTGTATGCGATTGCGGTCTACGCACCTGAGGAGCACCAACAAAACCTATTTATAGCGGAGCTCGAGACTCTCTTCCGATGCTTACAATTGCACCTGGACAAAAATTACTTTATCCTAGGGGGAGATATGAACGCCAAGCATAGAAATTGGGGAAATTATATATCTAATGCCAGAGGAAATCAGTTGGCTGGTTGGTTAGATCAGTATCATATTGAATATAGAACTGACCTGCTAGCTACGAAATATCCATCGTTCCCCAGAGGTAGATCGTTCTTAGATATCTTGCTAATCGACTCACGACTGAGATTACTTAACACCAACAGACGAAACACAAACTGTTTACGGACAATTGAATACGACAGCGACCACTGTGCATTCACGGCAGTAATAGAGCTTCCGAACGAGCTCGCAGATCTGGAGGAATTCGTGATTCCGCAACCCTATAACTACAGGGCAATGCGATGGCCGCGGTTCACCAGATCATTAACAAGAGAACTTTGTTCGAATGACTTGAATCTGCCAGAAAACAGAAACCTGACAAATGACGAAATCGACAAATACATTCAACAAATGGACGAAACCGTAAAACGAACAATGGACAAAACAATTCCCAAAACAACAGTTACAGATCACATTAACATGTACAGAAACGCAACAATAAACGCACTCCACAAGAAAAAGAGCAGACTGCTATCGAAATTAAAACAATTACACAGACAGTTTACAGACAGACAAGACCAGGAGATAATATCACTGAAATCTCAATTAAAAAACCTCCAACAATTACTTAAAGCTAATTATAGATTAGCAACAAATTTGTATTGGAACAACAGAATTCGAGCTATAAAAACTAATAACCCGAATATGTTCCCACAAATAAATAAAATATTCAGGAGAAATAATCAAAACGAGATTCAGTGTCTCCAAATTCCACGTACCGAGGTAAACAAGCAGCTGCTAACCAACATTGGCATAGATACAGAGAACGCTATCCTCAATAGTGAGCTCTTCGTGATCGAAGATCCTTTGGAGAAGGCGAACGCTGTGGGAGCTGTCTTTCAGGAAATGTACAAGGTGAATGAAAGCATTCCCCGAAACCATGACCTGGAGGACAGAATTCGACTGAATCACCTGCACCTCCGGAATGAAATTTCACATTGGCAATCGGAGAATCCTGGTTTTACGGAATTCAGTGACGATAATCTGTCAATTGACATTAATGCCAATGGTGTAGTGGCTAATAGCCTTTTAATAACAAGGGAAGGAATCCAGAGTATCTTCGACTCATTAAGAAGCAAAAAGTCAGTGGGAATAGATGGAGTACCTAACATCGTACTCAAGCACCTGCCCCCAAAGGCAATAGATATATACACGGTCCTGTTTAACAACGCGTTGAATAATGCATATTATCCCTCGCGTTGGAAAACGGCTATCATTCAGCCCACCCCAAAAAAGGGCAAAGGCTGTACAAACCCAATGAACATGCGTTCGATAAGTTTACTCCCAAGCATCAGTACAGTATTTGAAAAAATCATTAACAAAGCTCTGCTAAAATGGGTAGACGACAATACCATTATTCCAAATAACCAGTTTGGCTTTAGGGCGGGTCATGAAACCACACATGCCGCAGCTAAACTGGTCTCCGACATACAATGGAATAAATGTAGAAACCAATGCACAGGTGCCTGTCTGATCGACTTGGAAAAAGCCTTTGATACCGTCTGGATCGAAGGGTTGTATTACAAACTGGTCAGATATGGCATACATAAGCCTTTACTATATGTACTTTACGATATGTCAAAGGACAGGAGGTTCGTGGTCAAAAGTGGTAATGTGACCTCTAATAAAACGTATAATATCAAGAATGGCTTGCAACAGGGCGCGGTACTCTCTCCGATTCTTTTTAACATTTACATTAGCGACTTATTAGATGCACTTCCGCAGGCTATTGCGTACGCAGACGATCTCATAATTTACAGAACAGCTCCGAAAGTTGCGATCATAAATAGGTTAATACAGCGAGACTTCAACAAAGTGCAGCGCTATTGCGATGACTGGAAACTTAAGATCAACTTCCAGAAATGTGAAGCCATCCTATTTAGAACTCCATTATATAAAGCCACGTACGACACAAGGAAAAACTGGCGAAAGCTAGTTATCGTGGGACCGCATGGAGATAAACTGGAAACCAAGAGTTTAGTTAAATACCTGGGCATCTGGCTAGACCAATATCTGTATTTCAACAGACATGTAGAGGCTGCTTTGCTCAAAGCGAGGAAAACTTTTGCTATGACAAGGAGGCTATTTCATAGTAGCCAACTTGACAGCAGGGTAAAAGTCATATGCTACATGACACTAATCAGGCCAATGCTCATATATGGTTGCCCAGTATGGTTCAACATAGGTCCAAATTTGATAGAAAAGATTCGGGTGTTCGAAAGAAAGTGTCTCAGAAGTTGTCTCAGATTATATCGGACACCGGAATCGGACTATAAAAAGTATTACTCAAATGAGACTTTATATAATGAAGCGTACATAAATAGGGTGGATAATTTTATGATTAAATTAATCAGAGGACATATTGCGAGAGCAATAAACTCGTCCAATGACCTAATTTTCGGGGCTTATTATCCAAATACCCTGTACTATGAGAACGTGCGTCGCAACGGTTTTGTTCCACCAGAGATGTTCCTTGATTTGGACATGAAAGGGCTTATACAGGATAGATCCGGAATTCCGCTGATCTATCATGTAAGTAGATCATCTGTAGACGGGCGATTGTGCTACGACCGGGAAGTAGCGCGCACCGAAGAAGAGCTTCTGCGCTTCAGTAGGGCTATCTCCCACAGAGACCGGGACGATAGTATTAGACAGCGTCAACAGTTCTGGTGGTTGAATGGCATATAAAGACCTGGGTACCAAAGTCGGTAAAAAATCATACTATCACCAGCTAGCTTACATAGGCTTAGCTTTTCTAGAATTAGGGTAGTATAAGATTTAAGTTAAGTTAGGTTAAGTGCTTGTACATCAAAAAAAAAAAAAAAAAAAAAAAAAAAAAAAAAAAAGTAGGTAAGTTCAGTAAGTTGAATTTTAGGAAAAAAAAAACATAACAAAAAATTGACAAAGTTTTTCAAATTTTTCTTTGTATTTCAACTAAATATCAGTACTGCCACAAAGTTCTGTCGCCGAAAGGCAAATTATACAAATGTTCAGTAATGTTTAGCTTAGAGCGTCTGCGAAGGACCAGTAAGTTATTATATAAGATAATTAAGCTAGAATTTAAGCATTTTTTGTCTAGCCTTTAATTTAGAAATTAAGAATATAAAAAGAAAAATAAAAAATGTTGTAAAAATGAAATGAGACCTGCGGAAAAGAGCTGAATATCAAGACGAACTAACGAGGACAGTCTTTTAGTATGTGAATGACTGTAAGTGTTGTGTTGCATTTTTGACAAGTTGGGGGTGTGTCTTTGTTGAGCAGGTAAAGATGCGTAGCGGACGTATGACCTAATCGCAATCTCACGAAAATTGTGACTTTAGATTTATTTAAATTCGTTGGATATAAGGGGTGATATTTGAATCATCATCATCATCATCGGCACTACAACCTAGAACCGGTCTTGGCCTTATTTAGCAAGTCCTGAGGCTTGTTAAATTTTCCATAATGATTTGTTTTTTTCCGGGCAAGGTCATTAGTCTTGCGCCAGAGGCTCCCCGACGAGGAATCGAACCCCGGTCTCCCGCGTGACAGGCGGGTATACTAACCAGTATACTTTTGAGGAGCTGTGATATTTGAATGGGTTTACGTTTTTGTAGGTGTGGTGATAAGTATCCTGGCGCAAGGCTAATAACCTTGCCCGTAAAAATAAATCATTATGGAAGTTTAACAAGCCTCGAGACTTGCCAAATAAGGCCAAGACCGGATCCCGGTTGTAGTACCGATGATAAGTATTCCAATTCATTCGACTTGTACTTTTTAGTTTGTTTTGGATGGTTACTAGTAGACCGGCTCTTGTGTAGATGTTAAATTTGTGAGCTGAGCTCTTCTATCTGAATTAGCTGCACAGTCTGCATTTTCATTACCGCTGATGGAAACAAGGCTCGGAATCCACATTAGTTTTATTTTATGAAATGAAATCGTCGGTGTTGCTGGTGTTCCTTATTGAATTGAGTACTGACAAGCTGTCTGTGCAGGTGATATATTTTTTCCTGTGCTTGGTGGGAATGGCTTGTAGGATGGCGAAGGCTTCCGCCGTAAAAATGGAGCAAAATTCAGTTAACAGTCCGATTTTCTTTACATCACCTTCTTCAGACGTAACAGCGAAAGATGTATTTTCGGTTATTTTGCATCTGTGGGGAGGAGAAGTATGTACCGAACACGGGCACCCGATTCACTTCCCTCCCCATCATGCTCTGCCACAAAGTTTCGATGTAAAATGTTCACGAGCCGAAAAGAGTAAAAGGAAAAAAAAACACCCGGGAACAGCAAGCGGGAAAATTAAATGCACGGAAATGAAACTCACTGAATGCTTATTGTGACGAATGTTCTTTTATTTTTAATTTGGTCCTTATTTTATAACCGCACAGGGGTCTTTGATTTGTTTTTATATTAACTTTACCGGTGACTTAAATTTACACGATTGTATTCAAACACTAGAACAGTTACTTTGGATCGAATATCTTTTGCTAATTACTTGCTCGGACTCAATACGTGTTCGCGTGTCCGCAGCGCTACGGACAGCGGAAGTGATGCGGCCGGTTTGATCGGCGGATGGTAAAGGACTCAGCGATAAACGGCTCGTGGTGAGCCGACTCGCCCATGGGGTGAGTTTTCCCGAGAGAGAAAGTGTTTCACTCGTGGCGAAAAATGGGAAAAAAAAACTTTGCTATGTATGTGTATGCGTGAGTGAAGATCACATTAGTTTTATCATACACAATGCCATGGGAACGAATCTGAAACAAAGAAAGGGAAAATGTGCATTGATTAGATGCGAGTTCGGTAAAGCAAACAAACCGAATCTCCTTGGATAATAATTGGTTTTCTGTTTGCTCTTGCCGCTGCTGATGAGAAGCAGATTCCGAAATATGAAAAGACAAAGGGAACGTTTGGGTCTTTGTCTGAGATGTGCATTTCGGCTAAATAAATAGGCGGCAATGCAATGTGAAAATGTGCTAATGGGTTTTAGCTAGATTACCGGGAAATGGTGTTTATGGCATCGCTGGTAAGGGTAGGGTATTGAATTCCTATTTGCATTTGCTTATGCTGTAGGATTGATTGGTGCCAAGAGACGCGAGATGCGTATATTTGTTTTGGTTTCTTGGGTATAGGTCGCCAGCCAATGTGTATGTATGGTGATTTATGATACACTTGGTGAGGACGGGAAATAGGCGACGCAATGTGTATGGTCCCCGTTCTGATGGTTACATTGTATGTAAACCAAATCATATTGTTTTCAGGAATTCGTGTAGGGGGAAATGCACTTGGTGAGATTGGGATTCCTGATAAATTAGGAAAGGATTCTTACAGGGAATTATATGCGAAGAAATCCATGAAAGGTAAGAATTCTTTTACAGGTACTTTTAGGTTATATAAATTGGATCTATTTGATGCGTGAAACATTTAAGGTGCTACTGCGATTGCATTAGTGAAACTTATAAGGTTGGGTTGTAGCGATGGGGGTTCTTTAGGTAAGTAGTCAGTGGCGTTTGGCGGAACCGCCACACATTCATCTGTATATAGAAATCTCCATCCATCGGATTTATATTTCGAAGCGATTGGCCAAAATAGTGCACTGTATATTTCCTTGGTTGTGTCCGTTTTTTTTAAATGTTGTGATTGTCGTTATAATAGCACTCTCATTTAGGAACCATGGCGGAAGTCCAGCTTCAGCCAATAGGTTTTTTATTGGAGTTGTTTTGAAAGCAAATATGCTGTTTCCAGCGGCTTGGTGATACGTGGGTTTTAGTAAGTTTAGAGTTGTCTTGGGACAATTGCCATATAAATGCCGTAGTTTATTTTCTTAAAATGAGTGCTTTAGTTATATTACATAGGGTGTTAATATGTACATTGCTTTTCTTGCTACTTAAGTATTTAATAATATTCAGTCTCGCTGCTAGTGATTTCTTAAGATCTAAACAGTGTTGTTTCCAGCAGTACTTATTATTAAATGTTATTCCTGGGATTTTAAGGTTGGGGATATTTTGGATAGTTTTATTACTTATGTTAAGGTGTATTTGGGGGCAAAGTCGTCGTCGGCACACATGAAGTAATTTACATTTTTCTATTGACAGTTTTTATTGACATACGCCCCTTGTAAAAGATGTGAAATTTATTAATGACCGAATTTCGGTGCTAAAAATACACGGCTCATGGTATAACTATGTATTTATAAATGTACACGCCCCAACAGAATCTGCAGACGAAGAAACGAAGGGACACGTTCCACCTAGAGTAGTATTTAATGGGATCTCATCATTCGATGTTAAAATCCTCCTCGGCGAACTCAATGCGAAAATTGGAAAGGAAGATATCTTTCAAACAACTATAGGTAAAGAAAGCCTACACGACGTTTCAAATGATAATGGAATTCGAATTATTACGTTCGCAGCGTCAAAAGATCTGGTAGTCAACAGCACGATGTTCAAGCACAAGCAAATCCATAAAGGCACATGGATATCACCCAACGACGTAACGCGTACCCAATAAACCACTTCCTCATAGACAAAAAGACACCACTCGAATATCCTTGACGTAGGATCATACAGAGGAGCAGATTGCGACTCCGATCACCTTCTAGTGATGGGCAAAATTAGAAGTCGGCTCGCAGCAAACCCACATGGGCAATCACCGGAGACAAACAAAAAGTTCGGCATTGTTATCCTAATATCAAGACGAACTAACGAATAGATTTAGCATCCTAGAGAATGGGAGTAGTGAGGAAGGGGGCACCAATAACCTGGGCACTAAATGGGCATCGATCAGAGACACAATCAAACAAACAGCCTGACTGTAACATTAAGGCTATTATCGACATGGCCTCAACACAGCCCAAAAGGTATTAGGATTTAAAAAAACAATTAAGCTCGTACCTTAGTCTGACGATGAGTGCAGGGCAAAGATCGAAGAACGTAAACGCCTGAGAGACACGCGACGATTCGGAGAGAGACAATAAGACTCTACAAACGCAAAAACCGCGAATGGGAGAAGAATCGGACGGAACAAATCCTGGAAAATGCCAGAGCAAAGAGCATCAGAGGTATGTATGCCAGCATAAATTCAATTAGAAATGGCTACCGCGAGAGAGCCAAAATAATTCGAGACGCAAACGGCTGTCTGGTCACAGAAACAAACAATATGGTGACAAGATGGAAGGAGTACTTTGAAAACTTGCTCAATGTGCACACCCATCAACCACAAATAAACGCACCAGACGTACATACAGCCGAGCCTCAGATCCAAGAGCCCTCTTTCGACGAAATTGTAGACGCAATAAGCCGATTGAAAAACAACAAAATACTCTCAAATGTCATACTGACAAGAATCACACCGTACGCAGAAGAAATATTGAGAGACTACCAATGCGGATTCCGTAGGAACCGGTTAACAAGCGACCAAATGTTCACAATAAGGCAACTACTGGAAAAGAAGTGGGAATACGGAGAGACGGTTCACCAATTGTTCGTTGACTTCAAAAAAGCCTACGACCCAGTCGCAAGGGAAAGACTTTATCATATTGTAGTTGAGCTGGTAATGCCGAAAAAATATGCCGCCCTCATTCAAATCTGCATGAACGAAAACAAAGGGCGAATTAGAATAGAAAATCACCTCTCAGAACCATTTGAAATCCGGGGCGGACTAAAACAGGGCGATAGCCTCTCACCATGTCTCTTTAACCTTGTCCTCGAGTATGTCATCAGAAAGGTACAAGACGATAACAAGGCCGGATCATCACACAAGTGCTCGCATATGCGGATGACATCGCCGTTTTGGACGATAATCTAGAAACTGTAAGTAAAAACTGCGAAATCATGATGCAGGCGGCAGAAGAGGTGGGCCTAGAAATAAATGAAGACAAAACAAAATACATGATTACGGCGAGAGCAGGTGGACCTCAGAGAACGCACATAAACATCAGGGGCAAGATATTTGAAAATGTCAAAGCATTTAAATACCTGGGAACGATACTGACGATCAGTAACGAAATGTCGAAGGAAATTAACAAAAGACTACACTCCGGCAACGGTAGTTGGCATGCAGTCAGTAAACTGCTAAAATCCAAACTGCTATCACGTAATATAAAGCTCCGTGTCTATAGAACCATACTTATGCCGATTGTTGTATACGGATGCGAAACATGGGCTCTCACAAAACGGGAAGAAAACAAGTTCCGCGTATTCGAGAATAAAGTTCTAAGGGACATCTTTGGCAGCAAATATGACGAGGGGGGAGGACAATGGAGGAAACTCCACAACCACGAATTGGAAGAGCTATACCGCAAACCTACAATAGTGAGAGTAATCAAGTGGCGAAGATTAAGATGAGCCGGACACGTGGCGCGAATGGGCAGCGATAGGACCGCGCATAGAATTCTTGACGGTAAGCCAACGGAAAAGAGACCGACAGGGAGGCCGCGACGGAGATGGAAGGATTGTGGGGTAGGTTTGTAATGCGCCAGCAAGGTCGCTGAGTTCACTAAACCTTTCAGCGTCTAAAATCACTCGGCCTATCGTTCACCAAGAAGAAATAAAATAAACACTCTGTAAACTGCTGTTAATGGGTGATTTTTAATTCTTCCTTTTATATTGTTCACACTTAACAAAGATTTGAGGTGAATCTAAAGACTTAAACTAACAAAAAGAATCTTTAGCGCTTTGATGTAATCTGTTTGTTGATATAGATATATTCACGCCACTAGTGTTAGTATTTAGTAATAGGTTCTATTTTATTCACATTAGTCTCTTACAACACGTTTAGTTGACTTTAAGTTACATTGTTAGTTTACGATTAAAACGATGTCGTTACCCACAAAGCACTCTATTCATAGCACCAAACTAAGCCTACTCGTTATGAGATACACGTCTGAACTTAGGAAAAAAACTCGATCGACTCGCGGTGGAATTATGCGTCCCGCAGCGCTACGGAAGCGGAGTGGAGAACCGACCGGCTCGGTCGGGTGATGGAAAAAGACTGTCTGACGGTTTGAATCTGACTTCTGATTCACCCTCGATTCGGTGATGGAGAATATCCTCTTCGGCTAAGGATATGTTTTACTTACCACAAGAGAAACGTAAAATCTCTCTTTGTGGAATAGAAAACAAGATCTCGTAATGAAGATCATGGCGGTATGGGTGTATGTGTGATCGTGAAGATCACATTGGTTTTTTCATGCACAAGGCCATGGGCAACGAAGCTGAAAAATCGAAAGACAAGGGCATCGTATAGATCATTGTTTATGATGTGCATCGCGGCTATAATGGGCGGCAATTCATCGGAGAAATGGTGCTAAAAGCAAATAGGGGCATCATTACAGTCATGGATGAGTGGTGCAGATGCGTTAATAGATGTATCGCCATTAGGAAGAGGTGCTAATGGGTTTTAAATGTTTATGGCATCTCTGACTGCTATAGGAACCGAGTTCTTGTTTGTACTAGGAAATGCTAGAGGATTCGGTTTCGATGATAATGCTTGGGATGCGGTAATTGTTTGTCGATTGTACAAACGAATCGCGGGTCGGTTTATTGCAGCTGTATAAACAAGCTGTCCGACATAGCATTTTAACGATGACAAAGGCTGCCGAATGGTTTGGGATTTATGATGCCGTATGATGTGAAGAATTATTTTACAGGGAATTTGAATAACACATTAAATGCGTGAATGCTGTAAGACATCTTTTTAGGGATTTTCAGATAATGCGTTGTATGCACCAAATGTCCTTGGGAAAGGAAATGTTTTCAGGTGCTAATGCAATTGCATTGGCGGGAAACAATGGGAGTTGGGTTGTAATAATGGGGGGGGGGGGGGGGGTTCTTCGGGTAAGCTTAAATGAACCCCCACAGGACAATGTTAGGTTGGACCTCGAGGAGATCGGATCGGATGGTCGAACGTGGAAGGAGAGCGCACGGGACAAGGGACAATGGCGGAGTCGAGTCGGTGAGGTCATGAACTTTCGGGTTCGTACAGGCCAATAAATAGTAATCATCATCATCGGCACTACAACCGGGAACCGGTCTTGGCCTTATTTAGCAAGTCCTGAGGCTTGTTAAATTTTCCATAATGATTTGTTTTTTTTTTTTTTCGGGCAAGGTCATTAGTCTTGCGCCAGAGGCTCCCCGACGGAGAATCGAACCCCGGTCGCCCGAGAGACAGGCGGGTATACTAACCACTATACTATCGAGGAGCCAATAAATAGTAATAGTAATAGTAATTCTACCCCTCACGCATCGTTTTTCTAATCTTAAATTTCTTCGTTTTATCCTTGCCTTAAAACCGCGCTCTTACTCCAGCTTCCATCTTCACAGGAAAGTTTGACTTTTTGTCTTTTTTGTCATTAAGTTAAGTCTAATTAAATTGGTTCATGAGTACATGAGTTCAATTGATGTATATCGCCATTATGACTATTGATCTAATAATTTATTATTTATGAAAAGTCGACAGATCCTGGAAGTACATTTCTTCTAACAGAACTGGGGAAACGTATATTTGCCGAATCATCAGTTAATATAAACTAACGTAGCTTAATGTACATTTATAGCAACCACTTAAAGTCAGGAGAAAATCGGCTTTGCCTAAGGGTTAATATATATGTTACACTCCCATTCCATCCAGCAATAGTTTGCTGCCTTGTACATAAAGGTGTAGAAAGCCACCCCCGAAGTACGTTTTCTTTCAGCTCCTGTGAAAATACCATTATCAGACACTAATTACTCTTGCTGTTCGGCTGTTAACAAGTTTTATTAAAAAAAAAAACTAGACCAACTGTACAGACACAGGACTGTTAAGGAAAATACTTAATAGAGGTGAACGGTTTTTCGAATGAGGTAATCGCCCCCAAGCAAAAAAATAAATAAGTTGGAAGTAGCCAGCCTCAGGAGGTACTCGCTTATAGCCAGTGTATGGATTTTAGTGAGTAATCTAGGAAACGAAGTATTTTTCTCGTTTCAAAAACAACATCAAATTGCATCCGAATACACGCGAAACTCACCTTTTCCGTTCAAAGCAAGTTTCCACTTTGTCCGGCTATCAGGTGTGATATCGTTGCTTCCGGTAACTGACGAGCACGTGCCCACGGCAAATGGGTGTATTATAATCGAATTGTAATTGCTACATCCAATCATACCGTGCGCATTTGTAGCTATAGATCATTGACCGTGGCTTTGAACTCCCACCACAGTCGTCGGTCACGATCAGTATATGCTCCCACCGTGCGTGAATATTGCCCGTCCGTCATTGTTTTATGCGTTCGAGGTCAGATTGTGTGTAGCTTGAGCTAACCAACCGACCTGGGTTAGCGATCAATCAACCTAATCGAATGTAGACGGTAGACATGCTTCTGGCGGACTTGCGTGAATAGCAATTTCAAACGATACTCTAATTTCGCCGACGAACCGGCTAGAGAGTCGAGGTGAACCGGTTTTTATCGTCTGTTTTTGGCTACAACCGCTGATGAGAGCGAAACGATTTGCAGTATTGTAAACAGAACTACAGCCCGCGTGGTGGTCTGACAACTTTTGCACTGAGTATACTCGGCTAATACCTACGATCATCGATTTGCTTTGTCAACACCTTGTTTATAATTAGATACCTGTGTTTATTTGGATAGTGGAGACGTGCTGGTTGGATGGTGGGAGTTGTGGGAGAGTGGCAAAGATTCCAACTGTTGATAAGGCAGCGAATGAAAGTTTAATTACTTCACAGACCGGCAGATAACATTTAAGAAGATGGAAGTTCTTAATTGCTGAGAGGATTATTACCTCAACGTAGTTTTTGTGCCTACGCTTTATGGGCATTTTTGTGCGTGACTCTCGAGTTCCAGACAATAAAAATGTTGAACTGCACTTCCAGAATTCAATACTCTTCGACGAAGATCGTTTGATAAAGACAAACCGACTATCATTAACATTGGCAAATATTCTGTCAAACTAAGAAGGAAAGATCAAACAAAAAGAACACCAATCAATCAAACCATAAAAATGTAGTTGGTCCCCCTTTAAAATAGTCTCCCTTTAAAGAGGTATGATTATTCCAACGAAATATCCAGTCATCCCTATATTTGTATAGGCATACTCTGTGGTCGGATTCAGTTTTCTCGGGGAATTTGATTTTGTGTCTTCAATCGACTAAAAAAGGCTTCCACGAAGTGGTAATTTGAGCTTCGGAAACAGAAAAACCCAAAGGATACCGCATCAGGGGAATAGGCTGCCCGCTTGATCATATCGGTAGAGTTTTTGATTCAGAAGTTACTCACGAGGTGACCTGTATTTGAAGAAAAACACCTCTTTCGAACAACCTGTGCTACGACGCGTCTTATACATCAACGAAAACATGGCGAACTGATTAGTGCGAAATGGGTACTCCATGTGAAAGTTTTCTCAAACTACACTGACAATTTTCGAGCACCATTTTCCAAACTAAGTCGATATTTTCGCCAGTGAGTGGTCTTAATATTACACAGACCTCATGAGCTTCCTCCAAAATTGTCAGCGTGTCCAAATAAGAAATTTCGTTCAAAATACATAATCTAAAACTATATGTTGGCAATCGAACGGCCAACAATGAGGGTAAGGATGGTCGACCCTGGTGATGGATTCCTCGCAACTTCTACAGGCTTCGTATTTACACTTGGGATGTTAATCGGGTGCATTCTCTCTGTAAATGTACTTTCTTTATTATTCATTCACAATTACAAATTACTGGATAACTAATTATTAAACGAAATGCGACTATTCTTCAAATTTTGCTGGTGCATCAGTTGCACGCCTGGTCGGCAGCCTGACTGATGTCGAGAAACGCTGATGATCAACTAACTAAACACTTTAGTCATTTGAATTAATGTGACAGCTCGCTGGCTCCCCTGGCAAAGACGCATTGTCAGCTGGTTGCTGACAGGTGTGTTGAATATGTTTGTCGGGGAGTGTACTAGACGATGAGCGTACTAGATTCTCCCCGCTGCATATAATTGTGAATCCGCAACAAAAACCAACTCAATATATTTTCCAGGATAAAAATTGCCAAAAGCAGGTAAACTAATGTCTTTAATTGCTGACAACAAACTGGTTGACAAACTCAGCCAAACTCAAAATAAATAATAGTTGTACTGTGGGGGTTTCAGTGTAGATGTACCAACGTATGGCACCAGTTCACCACCGCCCCAACTAGAGAGTTCACTGCTAAAACACTGCCGCCCAAAATTCGATCGCCAAAGTAAAAACCGATAAGTAAAAGTCACTGGTGTTGTTATTGTTTGTAAATTCCCCTTTATTTTTCTGTTTCACTTATTCCTCGGCGCTGTGCCCGCCGCAATTGTAAGGGGAACGTTCGAACCGACTTTATTTGGTACGTGGGAGCAGTTGAAGCTCGACTTGGGTTGGGACTCGTGCGGCGCGGCTCGACCTTACTTTCCACACGGGGGGGGGGGGGGGGGCGTCCCTCCGTGTGGTCGTGGCGGTTATCCGGGGGCTCTCGATGCACGCGTGGCGGTTGCTGAAAGACGACTGACTAAAGGATGGGGAAAATCTATTCAAAGCGTCGTGGCGGTTGAGTCATAGCTGAAATAAACTCGCTGCCACTTAGGAGGAATTTCGAGAAGAGTTGCTATGCCTATATAGGGGATTGGGTTTCGGAGAATCGTGCGTCCTAGAAGCTGGGTTAAATTCCTCTGGCACTATGTATACGAGGAATCGGTATTGGGTAGTATGGAAGCCGAAATGATTTTCGGGGAACTAAATGTTGCTTGGTTGCAAGCTAGGAAATAGTTTAAACAGAAAGTGAGCCGGAATGATTTTCGGGGGAAATTAGAATTGCAAGGAATATCATTTAGGTAAGATATTACCCGAAGCAATTTCAGGGATAGGTATGCGGCTCGGTATAGTTGGTGGTGGTGGATAATGTTCCGTTATGGATTTGAATATGTGTTTTATTACAGCATATGAATTTTGGGGGAATTAAGATTGCTGGGTTCCAGGAAGGAATATGGTTTAGATAAAGAGTTGACCGAAGTAATTTTGGGAAAAATTATATGTGGGGTGATGTAATTGAGGGAGATGATTAATATTTCGTTGTAAATTGGTATATGCATTTATTTCAGCTTGGGAAATGGGTTCCTGGTAAATTGGGGAATGTATGCAATTGCGGATTGGGGACGGATGCTGTTGCGTATTGGGATGGTTGCGCTTGCGGGTTTTGCATGGTTGCGAATGTGTGTATTGCAGGTTTGGGATGGGGAGTTGGGTTGAGGTGACGCGCTGTTACCGGTCAAGATTGTTTGGCATTATGGGTTGGTTCTCCATGTGATATAGAGAACCCCCCAGTACCAACAGACGAAAAAAGAAATCATAAATGTTGGTCATTTAAATGACTCAGCCGTAACATAAAGTCGTGGTCGTATATATGAATTACTCTAATGGTCATGTCCATTGATTACGCCAGAATTGGTGAGAATTTTATAGTCCCATATTAGAAAATTTGTTTATACTTCTCTCAAATGTCATGGCAAGCGGATACTACACGTAAAATCGGATGAGACCTCTTCTTGATAACAACGACACGATCGGTAACGTCCTTATCAATTTATATTCCCTTGTTTGCTTTTTTTAAAATAAACCTATTGAGCTATTCCTCAAACTAACAATAGCGAGAACCATCAGTTCGCGACGATTAAGATGGACCGGACATGTATCGAGAATGGGAAAGAACATTCTATCGTATACTCGACGGAAGATAAACGGGAAAGAGAGGGGTGGGAAGATCGCGACAGAGATAGGAAGACAAATTAAAGCATGACTCTGAAGAAATTGCAAGATGTGACGAAACTTGGACGAATAGTGCACAGGGCAGAGAACGGTAGCGCAGCCCAGCTAATGAGATCATGAACTGTCGGGTTCCTACAGACCATTAAGGATTAATTGTATGACATAGTTCTCGTATATGTTACAAGTACTTTGGGATGTCCTGCTTGCCCACGATGCAGAAATTGTATGTTGTGGCAGCGAAGTTGGGGATTTTTTGGTCTTCTCTACTCTCTTTCGTCATGCACCGGCAAGGGTACTGTTTCACGAAAATGTCCTCGCATACAAGTTCACAATCAATTGACTGCAAAACTACGCCACTGGCGGTTAACCATAAATAAAAAGGAAGTGAAACACAATGGTCCAAATTAAAAGGATGATCTTTATTGTCATTAAGTTTTATTAGATTTAAAAATGTATACACAAATTAACACAAAACCCTTGATTATCGTTCTGCTGTAAAGTCAACATTAACAAGTACTTAAAAGGTGGCGACACTTCTTGTCTTTAATTTAAGTTAAAGTAATGAACATTTACTCAGTTATCTTAAAACGATTATTGAACATTCACACAATTATTTTAAAACGATTAAAAGTTACGTAAATTAGTAATTAAATTGTGGCGACACTTCTTGTTTTTAATTTAAGTTATAGTACAGAACATTTACTTTAGCTATTTCGATTTGATGGCACGACCGCACGTAGTGGCTACTAAAACTCGACTCGGTTGACAACTGACTATTGTTTTTATTTAACGTGGAGGCCCGACTGGCAGAAACTTTCATTCATTAGCAGAACACCGAAACTTTCATTCATTGCCCCAATGACCATATAAGGGATGATCACCGAAAGTATGTACACACACACAGATGAGGTTACATCGCACTCTCATGTTGTGCATGAGCAAGCGGACCGTTGATACAATATTTTCCTAAGGGGAACATAAGCTGGCATAGTTGCAGCTGGTGCAAACATCTCGACATAGATTGTTGCATGCACGATCAGCGACTGCGTAAAGCATTTATGCTGATCGTGCACATCTTTGTGGCCTCTCCACGTAGTCGAATTCTCGATGGAAATTTTCCATTTAGGAGAACTCGAATTCCTTAATTAATGAGCATTTGCGGATGTAGCGGTAAACGAACGCACTATACGACGTTGGTTTTTAAAGTTCCGTTCGAGAGATTTCAGCCTCGAAATGAACCACATGGGAAGCCGGAAACGTTAGTTGACGACGATATTTTAAGAGCAACGGTTGATGCGGAAACGAAATCGGTGCAGGAGATTTTTAATTTAATTTAATTGAATTTAATTTATTTTAGTGAGGACGAAGCCCTCATATATTTAGCTTAGTACAAACGGAGATTGTACAAAGCATGGGAGTACCCTCAGTGCCAATAAGTCGACACCTTTCTCTCATAGGGAAGGTAAAGAAACCCGATAAGTTGGTCCTCATGAACGAGTCCCAAAAACGACGGCGCCTAAAAATCTGCACATCGCTTCGATTAAGAAACCAAACTGAACCGTTTTGGCACTTGATGGTCATCTATGATGGAATGTGGCTTCTGTATGATTACCGTAAAAGACCTGGACAGTGGTTAGATGCAAATGAAAAACCAAAACACACCCCCAAGCCCGATCTTCAGCCAAAAAAGGTTATAGTGATAATTTGGTGGACATCGAAAGGACCAATCCACTTTTCATTTCTTCAATCAGGTGAAAAGATAAACGCTATCAAGTATTGTGAGGAAATCGACATATTGCATGCCAAATTGGCTGAAAAGCAACCTACGTTAGTCAATAGACATGACCCAATCCTTTTGCATGACAATGTTAGACCACATACCTCACAAGTAACGGTGCAAAAACGGTTGGAGTTGGGATTTGACATTCTTCCGTGTCTACCGTACTCTCCTGACAGTTCCCCAAAGGACTACCATCTTTTTAGCAATCTGGGCTCATTTTGCCGGCAGAGGGTCTGGCGGAACCGAGCAGAGGTCATAAAAGCCTTTGAAGATTTCATTGCCTCGAAAAGTCAGCACTTCTACGAAAAAGGAATATTTGACCTTGTATCACGTTGGAAGAATGCGATAGATGCCAACGGATCCTATTGTGATTGATTAAAAGTTTAAGGACAAATAATATTGGATTTTGAATTTTTACTATAAAATCGGACATTTCATGTGGTACAACCCAATAGAGAGGTAAATAAGATCTGTGTGGGGATAATATGTAAACAGCTCGTGTTGTGTTGCGATGTAGTGATTTATTATGCTATGTGTTAACTGGAACCATTGCCTTCAGTTGTCTTAAAAATCAAGTAAAAATAAAACATAACTCTCGGTACTACGGAGAACATTATTGTATCAAAAACTTTAGGGCAAAGGATCGCCTTATAACTGATAACTTTCGTAATTACCAACCTGATGACCTTCGTAATTACTAAAACTCTGACAGTCTGTCATGGGTTTCACCAATCATGGCTGTGTCAGCCAGTTTTGCAGTGCACCAACCACTTTAGTCACCATCACCACCCAAAGCACGATAACCATGTGCGTTCTCATATAGCAATAGTTCTTGCAAGCACCGGACAAGTTATTGTTCGACGGACTTATTCCAGTTCCTAATTGACCACACCGTCGATGTCCACAGCCTGAACCTATCGTTACTTGTGGCTTGAACCCCCTATACTTGCGAATCCCCACAGGGAATTCTCCGAGCCCACAACCAAATTGTGATCCTATTTGTGTCAATAATATTCAGTATTAACATAAATCAATATAAATGCCTTTTTAATACCTAAAAACTAAATGTGTGTTTTTGTTCTAATATAACATATAAGATGACTTAGCATCCCTGGATACGGTTTGGGTAGGTTCAAGAAAAAAAGGAGATACAACGTTCTTATATTTTGCATTAATAAGCAACCAATAATTATATAGGAAGTTAAAAGAGGAGCAAGGTCGAAAGGCAATTGTTTATGACATTAGTCACGTAATGTTTAGCTTGAAGAGCCTGCTGGTGTGTTATGATTTAATATATAAGCTGGCGATGCAGCTTTTTCTCACTACGCAAAGCATCATTTTGGCTTAAAGCCATTTTATCAAAAATATTATTTCGTTTAATTTATAATAATTTTGGCTCAGCCTTTAAAATTTCTAAACACTTAATTCTCCCTAATTAATATAGGATGCAAAAAACGCTTCAAGGCACCTCTATTTGATTCCTACATACTGCATCGCCTTCGATTATTTTTCGTTTGATTCCGTGCTTCGCACGTTGTTCCCGTTTAATTCGACAGCTACGTTTTTAAATTCTAACCTCCGCACTAAATGCAGAAGATGCAAAACCTGTGAGGGTTCTCCATATTACGCCGGGAACCAACCCACAATTACAACCCAATTTCGCCGCTAACCGCGCACCACGTCAACCCCAATCCCATTTGACCGCCTATTTCACCTGTAAAAAGGTACCCATCAAAGGACGAATAACCTGAATTCATTCTTCTATGCAGACAATGCATAACAGAATTCAGGCTCTCCATGCCATATGGCAACATAATTTCATAAACCATGATTAATGGAATTAATCATATTTTTAAGTTTATGGTTCAGCCGTTATTGTCTTGTTTTAACGGAATTTTCATTTCTTAAATTTTTCTATATTATTATATGTAAAGTGTTTATTCTCACCAGATTATTACATCAGATAATTATCTGATATAAAAATAATGTAATAGTAAATATTAATCGTTTGTTCAATTCATTCACAACAAATGTTTTGATAAAGAGATCTTTCGGTATGGATTTGAATAAGTTGATATTTACTCGTATGGATTGACGTACCCTTATGGATTGACTACAGTTCAATATGTATGGTCAACCTATCTGTCATTGATATAAAGGATTAACCTTTCTTCCTAATTTGAATGAGAACGAACATAATCAATTGCGTGAACAACGTACATTTCTAGTCCAAGTACAACTACCTAATAGTCGTTCAAAAATGTTCAATTTTTTAGTATTACATATCTTATTCGGCCGAACGTCTCACTTTGTTCGGAACCTTCGTTAAGCATTGAAGGAGCATATAAACCAATATTTATGAAATACTTAGATTTTCTTGTCCTATAGCAGAAAACAATTCGTAGCTGCACAACTAACTTCTACTTGGGAGACGGGTTATGATCCATATATCTCAAATAGACACTTCTTGTCATGTCTCCCTCCTGCTGTTCTCTCCCCATTAGAATGTTGGGCTTCCAAGGTTATTACCCCATGTCACTTAGCGTTTTCTATCAACACTTCATTCTTTTAGATAGATTCCCTGCAGATTTGGTCTATAATTTGCGATTCATCTTCACCGCTCTTCTTACACTAATTAATAATTCTCTATAAGAATGTTTGAAATACCATCCCATCCCGCATCGTCTTCCCATGCTTAAATAGACGTGTAAATTAGTGAATCTGATGGTACTCATGTATTTGACCTTGAACTGCTTTACGTACTCAACAGCAAATGATGTTGCTGGGAGCATACGGAACACATCGACCAAAAGTAGATTTTGGTTTTGAATCATTTTCTAAGATTTTTCTAATTATTCACATTAATTCGCTAATTACTATAAGTCATTAAAAATGTATAAGGTTCTTAAGAATTGAAAGGCGCCTGATAGCATGGTAATAGAGCATCCGTTAGTCTTTTAATAGTGGAAAGCATTTTTACGCTCCTTGAATAACTTAGCTTGAAGATCGATGTCACTGCGATGAGAGAACTTGAAATCGCCTAACAACATTTGTATATTTGTATTAGTGCACAAAATAGCATTTTTGTCTCTGAATTCATATCCAGGTGCTGGTATTACCAGTATTTTTGCCAATGAACCAATGCAAGTAGATGGTCTCAATATATAAAACCTATTTAAAAAATACTGAAGCCCTGCAAATTTTCTTGAAATGAACTATTTGAATAACACCTGTCGTTTGAATTTTTTGAAATGCAAGATGCTGAAAACTTGGAGGGTACTGAAATTCCATGAGTCTCCACGTTTCAGAGTTTCACGAGTTTCAGTGATCTAGTTTTTATTCGAGTGCTTTCAAATTTTGTATTTACCTCAGGGGATTGCAACATATTATGCACACACCACTGTACTGTACAACACAGGACAGGAATTAAAAAACAAGCCACCATCAGCGACGCATACCAGTTTATTAACTTAGCAATCACAACAATTATGAGACATCCTCGCATACACACGGTGTGTTCTGTGCGGAGTTACTTTAGTTCTAAACTTTTCATAGCGTAAGTTCGAAACCGATTCTTCAGCACTTCGCTAAACACTATATATGCGTTATTTTTTCTCCAGGTTGCATTCTACAAATAGAAGGACCTCTTTGTTCTTATATTTTTTTTTACCCTAACGCGCGCACAAATGGGGATTTTGGAGTACGCTTAAGTGTCAGAGCACAGTGCGACAAGTTCATTTATAAAGATGAGGAGGAGAGTGGGTGAGAGTACCGAACCTTGGGAAACACCTGCATTAATTTGATGGGAGGCAGATTTAACACTATCAAGAACCACTTTGATTGAACGGCCCGTCTCTTACCCATTGGTTCAGGGAATTATCCACTCCATATGAATGTAATTTTGATAAAAGGGCTTATAGCGTTTGCTACGATAATGAAGAACGTGTGATTCGAACTGACGCTATGACGGTTAGAATAACAAAAAAAAAATGGAACCAATGCTCAACACATAAGGACACTACCGCGTGTACAAATTCGATTTCCAAACTCAAGAACATTCATAACATTGCTATGTTATTGCTATGGTATACAGTTAATGCATTTTCTTATTCGTTTTCCCTTCAGCGTTCTTCACTATTTGCTTGTGTATTGTGTGTGTATCTGTTAGAAATGTCACACTACTCCCTCCTCAGTAACTTTGTTACGATCAACATCGTGTGCGAACGACCGAGCGAGAGGACGTCGGAGCAGGCGAGTGTGCCGCTGCTCCATGCGAAAGGCGGGATTGAGTAGTAAAGTTCTGTTTACGCGTGGGAAAATGTGTGTGTGTGTGTGGGTGTGTGTGTGTGTGTGTGTGTGTGTGTGTGTGTGTGTGTGCGTGTGCGTGTGTGCGTGCGTGTGCGTACACATATCACATCGGGGTCACCAATTATAGCATTTGCTACGATAATGATGTACGCGTGATTCGAACTGACGCTATGACGGTTAGAATCACAAAAAAATGGAATCAATGCTCAACATATCTGGCCACTGCCGCGTGTACGAATTCGATTTCTAAACTCAAGTACTCGCAAACGATGTGGAATTGTTATGTTCTCGCTATGGTATACGACTCTGATACATTTTCTAATTCGATTTTCGTTCGGTGTTCCTCACTATTTGCTTGTGTATTGTGTGTGTATCTGTTAGAAACGCCACAGGCTGGATGCCAAACTCTGTTGAAGGCTTTCGACATATCCAGTGCAACAACCTTGCTTTCTCCGAAGTAGTGGATGGAATGGCTCCACTTTTCGGTAAGGTACGCCCCATCAGATCTCCTGTGGACCTCTTGCTATGAAAGCCATATTGGCGGTCATTGAGTAGGTCGTTTGATTCCAGATATTTCGAAAGTTGACGGTTAATCAGTGATTCCATTACCTTCGAGAGAATAGAAGTTAGTGCTATGGGTCGATAAGAAGAGAGAGAGGATTTGTCGCCCTTTTTGGGAGTTGGCTGAATGTTCGCTATCTTCCATCTGTTTCGGAAACGGCCAGTAGAATAAGACAAATGGAAGAGTTTCCGCAGTGATTTAGAGACTGATGTGGAACATCTCTTCAAGAGAATTGGGGGAATGTCATCAGGACCAGCGGATTTGTGTGAGTTTAGCTCCTTGAGTGTCCGGGCAACAATACGCATTCGGAAGCGAATTTGGCTCATGGTGTGCTGCTTATGCTCAGGTTGGAACTGATGTGGTATTAGGCAGCGTTGAGTTGGCTGCAATAGTATAGTATAGTGGTTAGTACACCCGCCTGTCACCCGGGAGACCGGGGCTCGATTCCCCGTCGGGGAGCCTCTGGCGCAAGACTAATGACCTTGCCCAAAAAAAATAAATCATTATGGAAAATTTAACAAGCCTTAGGACTTGCTAAATAAGGCCAAGACCGGTCCCCGGTTGTAGTGCCGATGATGATGATGATGAGTTGGCTGCAAAATGTGCAGCAAGTAGACTCGCTTTCTCTATTGCACTGGTGACTGGTCTGTTATCGACTATTAGCGAATGAATGGACGAGGAGACTGAGCTTTGGATGTTCTTCACAAATGCCCAGAAGTTTCTACTACTTGTGGGAGAGTGTAGTATTTTTGTCTCACTCTCTGGTTATGCAAGAACTTTGCGCGTTGGATATACATATTGCAATCATTTCTAGCTCTCTTAAATCTTTTCGGTTTTCCTCAGTATTGTTTGATTTATACATCCGCAAGCTCAACCCTTTAGCCTTAACCCTTATGTCAATGACCAACTTTACCGACAGTAATCATTTCGTCGCAATTTCACGATTGCTCGGCCTAGTAGACGAATTTCGGTCCCATGTCTTAGATCATCTCCATTTAAACGTTTCTGAATGATAATTACGAAATTTCAATGAAAAAAAATTTTTTTTTACTTTCAAATTGACATTTTAAAAAATCGAAATGGGTACTCGGGTACCCGGTCATTGACATAAGGGTTAATGGCTTCTCTGCACCCGGAATCGAACCACATATTTCTCTTCGGTTTGATACTCATTACTCTGTGTGGAATAAAGGTGCGCATGCCAAACAGAATCGTGTCTGTCAATGTGTCCGCTACAGAGTCAACATCGTTATTGAGAAAAAATTTCCAAAAAAAGTCGTTCAGACCTTCCCAGTTGGCTTTCTCATAGAACCATACTGTTCTTTTGGGAGTTTTCTCGTAAGCGTTACTGTTGGTTAGAGGAAGTGCCCAAGGGCGACGAAACTTCAATTGTGTAGTTGTTTGGGTGCGAGGTGAGAAACAGGTCCCGTGTATTGCCGGAATGACCATCTATATCTGGTACCCGTGTTGGCTCACTCACGAGTTAAGTTAAATTATTTGACTTAGCAAAGACCTGAACTTACTAACCTTCACGGGTTGTGTGTCCGGAATAGTTAAGCCACTGAGTGTTATGCGCATTAAAATCACCCGTAATAACGATATCAGTGTGGGGATATAGCTTCAAGATCTTATCGATGGAATCAGATAGAGCATCAAATTCGTTAAAGGATGCGTTTCTATCGAAAGTTGGGCATCTGTAAAGAAAGCAGTAATGTATGATATGCCCACGAACGTGAAGTTTTAGCCACGAGAAATTCTGGATTGGAGCAGAGCCCATATTGTGGTATAAGCCGCCGCCTTCATCACTTCATATGTATGTAGCTAGACCACGATGTGGAAAGAACAAAGACACTAGGTTATAACCGAGTATAGTAAATATTAGTTATTACCTGAGTCTCGCTAAATGCAAGGATTACTGGTTTCTGGTTACCGACGTGGGCAGACACAGAGGAGAAATTGCATTTAAGGCCGCGAATGCTACACAGATCGACGTGAAATTCCTGTTCCATTGAAATGGCCAGACACAGAAAACCAATCTTGTAAGACAAAAATTAAAAAAGAAATATAACAACAAATGTTTGCCAAATGTAAAAAAACATGTGTCAATAACCTGCGCGAAAGGTTACGATGGTTAAGGGGGAATTATTGTTTGGGGGGATGGGTGCGAACATACAGGGCAAAGTCTCTGATTGCCTTCAACCCGGCGAAGGCCAGGACGATCCTTGTCCCTGTTCAATCCAAGTTGACATGCAGTCTCCACGTGACACCCCTGGATAGCTACTTTGACACCCGCCAAGTATTGAACCAATGCATGCAGCGACATCCTGAGAAAGGTTGGCGCAAGGCTAATAACCAGGCCCGTAAAAATGAATTATTATGGCAAATTTAACAAGCCTCGGATATGGACCGGATACACGACGACGACCACGGAAACGAAAACGGCTAAACGATTTAAGGATTTTTTCATGGAACATACGCTCACTATACAGAGCTCGAGCTGCACAGCAACTAGCCGATGCCCTGTCCGAATATAAGGCTGACATAACAGCATTACAAGAAATAAGATGGACGGAGAGTGGTGTTTTTCAAAGAAAAGAGTATGACATTTATTACAGCTGTCACGCAAAACACCATGTGCTCGGGGTAGGCTTTCTAGTCAGCCAAAAACTGAAGCCTGCCATCATCGGCTTTAATGCAATAAATGAAAGGCTATGCACTTTTCGCGTGCGAGGCAAATTTAAAAACATAAGCCTCATAAACGTTCACGGACCTACAGAGGAGTCCCCTGACGACGAAAAAGAACAATACTATGAGAACGTCGAACGGGCCCTCAATGCCTGCCTAAGATACGATGTGAAAGTCGTTCTTGGGGATTTGAATGCGAAAATAGGTCGGCAGGCGGTTTTCAGGCACTACACAGGTTCCCATAGTTTGCATGAGAACAGTAATGACAATGGACTATGAGTCATCGAACTGGCAGCATCAAAAAACTTGGTCGTTGCAAGTACCAGGTTTCCGCGTAAAGATATCCACAAAGCCACCTGGGTATCACATGATTGAGTCACTCGCAACCAAATTGACCACGTGTTGATAGCTCGCCGCCACCCCTCCAGCCTGATGACCGTACGAACGTACCGAAGTGCCAACGTCGTCTCGTCGGATTGCCTTACGGGGACGTATTGCATCCGCGGATCAGGTTCGAATCAACACGGCTGCCTTACGCAATGAGAATACCAGTAACACCTTTGATCATGCGTTAAGACTCGCCCTCGAAGAGTTCGACGGAGCGAGAGTCAGTCCTGGGGGCAGAATGCCGGAAGTAGAAGAGAAATGGACACGTCTTAAGAATACTGTCATTAGTACTGCCAACTTCATCTTAGGCAGTAGTCGTAGAGATCGGAACGACTAATTTGATGATGAGTGCGAACTAGCGACTGAACGTAAGAATGCTGCATACCGTGCAATATAGCAGTCTCATAGAACGCGGCTACGCGAGGAGAAATACAAAGAGCTCAGAAGATCTGAAAAAGACTTCACAGACAAAAGAATAGTGCCTGGGAAAAAAGCCTTGTCTGTGAAATAGAGAAAAGTAGAGAGCGAGGTCCGCACCAGGCGCGAAAGTTCTACCAAATAATCCGCAGTATGACGCGGTACACACCACGCTGCAGTTACTGCAAGGATAAAGAGGGTAATCTGATCACCTATCCTGAGGGCATTCTGGAGCGATGGGAAGTGCACTTTAATGAATTGCTAAATGGTCAGCTCACAGAAGAATTGGAGGCTCCACCAATGCAAGACCAGGACCAAATGCTGCCGCCACCAAGCATTGAGGAAACACTAAAAGCCATTAGACAGCTAAAATCAAATAAAGCCCCTGGATCTGATGGCATACCAGCTGAGCTGATCAAACAAGGAGGGACAGCGTTACATCACGCAATTCACGAGATCGTGGTGCACGTCTGGGAGCAAGAGGAGATGCCGGAAGATTGGCGTCGTGGTATAATTTGCCCCATACATAAGAAGGGAGATATCACACTGTGCAGCAACTATAGGGGTATAACATTGCTGAGAACCGCCTATAAGATACTCTCCACTATCCTACAAGACCGGATATCCCCATACGCTAAAGCCATCATTGGTCAATATCAGTGTGGCTTCATCCCAGGCAAATCAGCAATTGATCAGATATTCACCCTTAGGCAGGCGATGGAAAAATGTCTGGAATTTAAGATTCCACTATATCATCTATTTATAGACTTCAAGGCCGCCTACGACAGCATAGCCAGGGTAGAACTATATAATGCCATGAGAGAATTCGGCATTCCAAATAAATTGATACGACTTTGTAGGTTGACCATGACCAACGTAACTAGTCAAGTAAAAGTAGCGGGATTGCTGTCCAAACCAATAAACATCTATAATGGACTCCGACAAGGGGACGGTCTGGCCTGCCTCCTCTTCAACCTGGCGTTGGAGAAAGCAATCCGTGACTCTGGCGTTACAACTAGAGGGACTATTGTCACCAAGTCCAGCCAGATACTTGGCTACGCAGATGACATCGACATCATCGGTAGAACCGAATCGGCGGTACAGGAATCCTTCACCCAGATCGAGCAGGCGGCACAAAAACTGGGACTGCACATTAATGAGGGGAAAACCAAGTACATGGTGGCAACTTCTGCGAAGAGAAGACCTAACGTTAGTCAAACTATCAGGGTAGTGGAGCACGAATTTGAAGTAGTGCAATCCTTTAACTACCTTGGGTCAATAGTATCAGCCGATAACAATATGGAAGAAGAAATACGCGAACGGCTGATTAAATCCAACAGTGCCTACTATGGTCTATCAAAGCTCTTTAAATCCCGAAATTTATCCAGAACATCCAAGCTACTACTGTACAAGACCATGGTCTTACCAGTACTCATGTATGGATCCGAGACCTGGGTGCTTAATAAAAAGCACTCTGAACTCTTGGCCGCGTTCGAGAGAAAGGTCTTAAGGAGAATTGTTGGCCCCGTATGTGAGGGAGGACGATTCCGGAGACGCTACAACCATGAGTTGTACGCAATCTACCTCGAAGCTCATATTGTAAGAAAAATCAAGCTCGGTAGACTCCGGTGGGCGGGACACCTAGCCCGAATGAGCGAAGAGGACCCTGCCCGGAAAGTCCTTTGTGGCAGGATGTATGGAAGGAGACAGCGCGGCAGACCTTGTCTGCGATGGAGGGATGGCGTAGACCAGGACGCCCAGAGCCTGGGAGTGCTAAACTGGATGACATCGGCTCGAAATCGGGTGGAGAGATTTGTTAAATAAGGCCAAGACCGGATCCCGGTTGTAGTGCCGATGATGATGATGATTGTTTTCTGTAGTGTGGGGAAAAATAAATCCACTGCTTTTGTGTTTACTCCACGACTTTATTTAGTTTTTATTTGGGGCAAATGTGTACCGATTTGTTCTATAATTTGTTGCCATTTTTAAGGTTATTTCATAATGCTTTTTTCATAGAAACCTCGACCCCCATTGACGGAAAATTTGATGAAACTATTTTCACAACCTCCTCTTGATACAAATTTTTTATTAATGAAATCTGCAATTATAACAAAAGATTGTAGTCACTTGGTGCTATGTTCAAAACTTGCCAACTAAGTTTCCGGTTTGCCATTGTAGAGGTAGCGATTCTCTTCTCCAACAGTTCAACTCATAGAAAAATCAAGGTTTATGATGGATCCATTTCTATCATCCGAGCCAAGCAATTTTTGTTCGTAGAAAATTCGATGCAAAAGTTTGTGCAGAAACAAAATCCGAAAACATTCTTGTCGGTGTGGAACTCCACATTCCACATAATATCAAGCGAAACCCATCCGATAAACCTTGATTTATTAATAACTGTAAACATATAACAGCGGCGAAGAATAGGGTCTTTCAACATGGCGTTCTTGTCCTACAGAGATCACAAGAATGAACTTTGCCACAACCTAAAACACTTGTAACCAACCAATTAAGATCACGAAAGGGTTCACCACGACAATGTCACCAAATTACTTCATTGCCTAATCGATTCACGTTACTTCTGACAAAAACTGTTGGCAATCATTTGAATTCCCCCTCCTCCCCCCACATACACTAGCTGAAGTGCCAAAAGATAAAGCCAACTATTTTCAATCCGCAATGCTGGTTTTTAAGGCCACATCTGATTGCGCCGCTTCAGCTTTCAATGGCGGATGTAAAGTTCCGCCCACCTACTGTCACACATTCTCGGTGAACTACCAAAAACAACTCGACCGGATGAAATACCATCAACAATCCTTGAATTTGTTACTCAAAACTTTCGCCGGTCTTTAACATATCTTTCCTTATACACATAAAACCCCTTGGGAAGACCGCTCGAATTCAACTAATCCCAGGGTAAAACCTCTCTCACAAAATTGCCGGCCAATAGCATAATCATGTTGTTCAAGGTGATGGAAAAAAGTTATTAATTCTGAACTAATTAAGTATTCGAAATGCAAGGGACTTCTAAATGATTGCCAATATAGTTTGCGTCACGGGCGATCCACATAAAACCTTTGTGACAATCATCTGGACATATATAATTGAAAAATAAAATGAGCCGAGTACTGTCACATTGGATACATTGAAGGCTTTGGATCCCGTTCGGTACATCACCTCGCTAAGTGAGCTATGGACCTGTGGGGATACGAGTAGGTTGTCCTGGCGTACGGCACGGGGTTCACTTCTCTACCCCATCATAATATTATTGTCACCTATCGAATACCGCTGCAAATTGTTCACCAGACAAGAAGGAGGAAAGATGGATAAAACACTAAATGTTGTTTGTATAAAATGACTTTTATAGTTAGTACACAGAAGTTTACACAGGAAGACGTCTTATCTTAGTTTATTGCAATGGAAACTTTGATGGGACAGTAATTTTGGTAGTCAATAACACACGTTTTAATTTGGGGAAGGTTAGGAAAAGTGCACAGAATGAACATTCCACGTAACAATCACTACAGTAAAGATTCTGTTCTTAACTTAATCACACACGCGTTTAATTTAATAGATTTGCTGCACTTCACAGGAAGAAAAAAGGTTTTGATTGAGTCGACTGAATTAGACTGGACAAAGAACTAAAATTTCCGGTTCCGAGATATACGCGTTCCGCAGCGCTATGGGAAGCGGGAGAAAAACCGACCGCCGCGAACGGTGGTTGGAATAAGACTCAGTGAGGGTTTGAATCTGACTCCTGATTCACCCTCAATTCGGTGGTGAGTTTGTCAGCACCAAAGAGAAGAGAGAGAAAATTCCTCGAAATGGGGTAACCAATAAGAGCGTCTTGCTGGCTAAATTCCGGTGGTGTGTGTGAAATGATCTTAGCAATGTGCTAATGGATCACTGTTTGCTCATGCCGAATTTTTTTTTTTTTTTTTTTTTATTAGACTTCTCTCGGGAGAGGCGAACCTATAGCGCCGAGTGAGCGCCACGAGATGCCATCAAACAACTGTTGCAGTTCTTTTTGAACAGTTGCAGGTTGTAACACTTGCGTGGGAAGGGAGTTCCACAGCTTCCCCGCTCTGTAACGGAACGAGTTCTGATACAGGGATGTTCGCGCCGTCGGGAGATGAACCACAAAGGGGTGCGATCCGTCGGATTGTCTTGTGGAGCGCATATAAACCGAATTGCGTGGAACAATACCAAGAATCTCCGAAGAACAGTCATATGTCATGAGAAACGAATTCAGAAACCTTGAAAGGCATAAAGGCATTTATGAGATGTGAGTTCGGCTAAGTAAATAAGCTGCAACCCATTAGGTGTGGTGGTGCATTCGGGATACTTGATACAATTTGGATTGTATATCATATCGCTAGAATGCCTGAAGAAAAACCGAATTTTTTTGTTTGCGCACGTGATGCATATTGAAGAATTCGGTTTTAGCAGCTATTGCGCTGATTGTTTGTATTAGGAAATGCTGGAGAATTCGGTATCGCTGATAATGCCTAAGATGCAGTAATTGTTTGTCGATTGAACAAACGAATCGCTGGTCGGTTTATCCCTTATGTCAATGACCAACTTTACCGACAGTAATCATTTCGTCGCAATTTCACAATTGCTCGGCCTAGTAGTCGAATTTCGGTCCCATGTCTTAGATCATCTCCATTCAAACGTTTCTGAATGATAATTACGAAATTTCAATGAAAAAAAAATTGTTTTTAACTTTCAAATTGATATTTTAAAATATCGAAATGGGTACCCGGGTACCCGGTCATTGACATAAGGGTTATTCCAGCTGCATAAACAAGCTGTCCGACATTGCATTTTAATGATGACAACGGGTGGTTTGGGATTTATGATGCATATGTACATTAAAGAATTCTTTCAGGGAATTTGAATAGCGCATTAAATGCCTGAATGTTAGGAGAACTCTTTTTAGGAATTTTAGATAATGCGTTGTATGCATTACATGTCCTTGGAAAAGGATATGTTTTCAGGTGCTAATGCAATTGCATTAGTGAAAAACAATGGGGGTTGGGTTGCAATTATGGGGCTGGTTCTTCGGATAAGCTTAAAAGAACCCCCACAGACCTTCCCAAAAACTTTGCAACAGCATGAAGAATTTTTGCAATGTTCGATCGATTCGTTTTCCGAACTGATTTCCATTAATATAGCCAGGCTTGATTTTTCCTCTTACTGTATATCGCAAAACTGTAAAATATACAGAATTTTCTCTTTGTTAACTTCCATATTTTACATTGTGTAATTGACAGCTGAATCTGTTATGTTTATTGTATAACAATATTCTAATATAATAAGGGTAAGAAGGGGACTTACTGTGATTAAGATAGAGCGACCGTTGAGTGGTCGCTATGCTGTTGTTGTTGTTGTGGTCCGCTGGTTCGTTGCAGGGGGCGTTGTTTTGTTGCTCCCCTGATCAGCTTTCGGCTTATCAAACAATTATCTCGAATAGGTAGGGACCGCTTTAGAGGTCGCTTACTCTGCTAGGCATCTAGTTCATCCACAATCTTGTCACCTTGAACTATCTTATTTATCAACGGACTGTTATTACATTCTGCTTTGATCTCCTTGATCTCCTCTTCGTCAGATGAAAGAAGATAGTCTTGTATAGGTAAAGCCGCAACGCCAGAACTTTCACCTGCCTCGCCGGCTTCTGTTAGAACAGATGCATCTTTGCTTAATGTGTCACGTCGTTTGCGAATCTCTTCCTTGCATTTTCTAATCTTCTCTTTGTTCTCTTTGTACTTTTTGACTTCCAATTGATTATATATGCGATCCTCTTCTTTCCGAGGTGTGTAAAACATTCGAAGATTTACGACGAATTGTCATTTTTCCGAATTTATTTCCGGTGTATTATGTTTTATTTTATTATTTTTTTCTCCGCCAAGTAGAATTTGCATAAAGTAGTTTATGCAAATTAGCTACTTGGCGCGTTATTTTCCTTTTACAGGTAAAGAGGGGAATCAAAGGGGGATTAGTGGATTCTGGGGGGACCTGGACTCAATGTCGGTCCGTAACAAATCGAGGAATCAAAAAACGGCCAAGGATTTTATTTTTAGTATGGAATGTCACTTTCCCAAGGAGTGGAAATCTGAATTTGTTTGATCAATACTTTACGAGATACGAGGGTGTATAAAATATAAACCGTAATTTCTTTTTATACATTTATTGAATAATATTGCACTAACTATAATATCAACATTTTTTAACATATTGTGACGCATATGACAATCAGTACTAGAATATTCTAGAGAGTCCGAAACAGAGTACTAGAATATTCTATAAAGTAATGGAAAACTGGAGACTAGGAACAGTAGAACATTCAAGGCAATGGAACGGATGGAAACGAAACGCCGAAACAGTATAACTACGCCGCACACAGAGCATAGTGATGAGTAAGAAGTAGAACGTGAAACAAGCGATAAGTACAAAGTTAGAAGTAAGAAGGAAAATACGCGATAAGTACGGAAGCGATAAGTCAAGAAATCGTTGTATACGGTAAAAGTGACGGTTGTGATTAACGGACTAATAAAGTGTTATATTAATTCAAAAATCGCTTTAACGGCTCTTATTTATTTTAAAATAATTAATCCAGCGAACCCTAAGCTCGCTACAATTGGTGTCAGAAGTGGGATTAATTATTGGTGAAATAAATAAGTCTGTGGAAGTGTATTGTGACGATGGCAGATCGACATTCGGAGAAGAGTTCGCAACCGTTGGACATTTCGGAGATGTTCAGGATTATGATGGCAAAATTGGACGCGCAAGCTATCGATATTAACTCAAAATTGGACGCGCGAGCTGCAAAATTGGATGCGTGGGCTGCAGACGTTAATTCGAAATTGGATGCGCAAGCTGCAAAATTGGATGCGCGAGCTGTAAAATTAGACGCGCGAGCTGCAGAGGTTAATGCAAAATTGGATGCCCAAAGGCAGTGTATGAAAGAATTCTGGGACTCGGAAGCGGAAGAAGCTGAGGAAGAGGAGGAAAATGACGATGATGTGTTACGTGAAGAACTGAAGGATTTCATCGATGATAACCCGATTGAAGAGGACGGCAGTGATGATGAAGACACTGGTGCTTCAGGCCGTTCCCTGAAACGGATTTACAATGATGATGACGAGTTGGACGACCGGCTGGAAGACGATGACTTTGACCTTATCGAAGAGAATCTTGGTTTGAAAGTCGAAGGCAGAAAGCGTTCCAAGCGTCTGCGTCGTACACAGGATGAAGAAAGTGATGGAGAGGGACAGCACGTCGATGAAGGTTCAGCACGTGAGGCTATAGACGAACAGCTATTCGACGACGAAGACGATGTTGAACGCCGCTCTGAACGTAGTCACAGGGAAACTGAGGCGGCAAAACATTTCAATGATGAATTGGAAAGGGGTCACTTTACGGATTTGGATAATGAAATCCGTAAAACGGATATTCCTGAGCGAATGCAATTACGCGAAGTTTCGGTTACGCCTGTTCCAGAGGGACCCAACGAGCTACAAGATGAAGCTGAATGGATTTACAAACAGGCGTTTTGTAAATCAACTGATTCCGAACAAGAGAGATCAACGGATGTTGGAGGTCGAGACCGTTATTGTAAGCCACCACATACGGGGGGAAAGATCAAGCAAGCCCTAGATTGTAGCCGTAATCAACAGCTAGAAGTGCAGTTCATTGCGTTCTATAGAGAAGAACACGTGAAACCAGAATTAACGTGCGACGATCTATGGAAAATCTATTACTACGACGCACGCTGGTGTTTACTGTCAGCTCCAAAGAACAAACTGCTCCAGTTATTTGAAAAGATGCGGAACTACCAGTTGGACACGGTTATGAAATCGACAGATGCTCCAATACCAGATGATACGCTTGTAAGTAAAGATGAAGATCTAGACCACTTACGTGATGTGCAAACTCCAGAAGAGCTTAAGGGGGTACACATGCATTTTCTCTTATACTATTCGCATGAGATCCCTAAAATGCAAGAGGAATTCCGTCGTCAGGAAAAGGAAAAATGGCGGCAGGCTAGAGCTGACGCGAAAAGGAGAGCAGTAGAAAATTTGGAAGAATGTCAAGAACTTCCACCGCCGAACGCCAGGATGAAAGTGGTGCATCACGATCGACTGGTGGCTTTTGTTGGCCCGGGAGACCAGTGAACTTAGTTCGGGACGAACTAATCTAGGCGGAGGGTAGTGTGACGCATATGACAATCAGTACTAGAATATTCTAGAGAGTCCGAAACAGAGTACTAGAATATTCTATAAAGTAATGGAAAACTGGAGACTAGGAACAGTAGAACATTCAAGGCAATGGAACGGACGGAAACGAAACGCCGAAACAGTATAACTACGCCGCACACAGAGCATAGTGATGAGTAAGAAGTAGAACGTGAAACAAGCGATAAGTATCAAGTTAGAAGTAAGAAGGAAAATACGCGATAAGTACGGAAGCGATAAGTCAAGAAATCGTTGTATACGGTAAAAGTGACGGTTGTGATTAACGGACTAATAAAGTGTTATATTAATTCAAAAATCGCTTTAACGGCTCTTATTTATTTTAAAATAATTAATCCAGCGAACCCTAAGCTCGCTACAATATGTATTCTTCCGCGTGATCTACACACTTTTGCCTCCGTTTTGGAAGCTTTAATATCTCTTGTTCGTAGAAAGATTTACGGCGAGTTGTTAGCCAATTGCGCACGTGGTCCTCGACTTCTTCATCACTTTCGAATTTATTTCCTCCAAGTGATTCCTTCAAGGGTACGCACAAAACATAGGGGAGACAAGTCTGGGCTATAAGGAGGTTGTTTGGGGGTTTCCCAGACCATTTCTTCCAATGTATCCGTTGTCAAGGGCGCGGATTCCGGCCTGGCATTGTCATGAAGAAGGAATGGACATACCTCGTCTTTTGTTTCGATATTTCGAAGATGAGATTTCACCAACAGTTAAGCGGCGATCACTTTCAATAAGCTTTCGCACGGCATGGATGTTGTCACCTGTACGACTTGTCCTAGAAAGTCGATCATCACTTTCCTTTTCGATATGTTCTCCCTCACTTTTAAATCCTCTGGCCCAGGTATACACACGATTCTGACACAATGTATCATCTCCAAGCTGTGCCTTCAATCGAGAAAAAAATTCCGAAGGTTTAACGCCTTCACTTGTTAAAATTTTTATAATAATCCGTTGCGCAACAGACGTCTGTACCTCGTGCTCGCTCATGGTTGTACTGACTACAAAGACGAGCACGACCGCTAGCCCAGCCTGTTTCCCTACTCCACATAAACCAAACAATAACCACGCTCAAGATTATCTAGCTCGCAACTTGTTACTAAGTAAAAGAGTTTATATCGCTATAGCCGTCTAGCAAAAATATAACGGTTTTTGCCAAATTATTATTTTGAATTAAGTAGAACAAGATAGAACATTTTACCAACACTTCTGATTGTTGTTCCTAATAACAGATGTGTGATAGTATGTAAAGGAAGTGTAGTCAGGAAAAGTAATCACGTTATGTTTAGATTATGTTGTCCGTGTGGAACCATCAATTTAGTTAAGATATAACTTAACTAAACTAGATGTTAATCGGTTTTTGCCTAGTTAAGAAATTGACGAAAAAATGCTTGTGAAACAAATGAACAAAAAACACCCAAAACATTCTGGAATAGTTCCGAAATATGCTGCATATTTACATGTGTAAATAGTAAGTTTATGGTCCGCCTGTTGTAATAAACAGAATCGTCGGTTGTATCTCCACCCATACAATCTCCTTGCTGATTGTGCTACTGTTTTTAAAACCAAATTCGTTTGGCATCCCTTCCATATGATGACACCATTATTTTGGCGGATGCATACACATTTATTACCATCGTTTCATGCCTCAGGCAGATGCTCGTTGGACAAACCACCACTTGACACAGTCCGTCATTCAATTCATTATGTGATACCTTTTTTTCCGGTAGGGTATGCCTAACGGCTATATCCCGAATATATTCATCACTGCACCTGTCACAAGGTTCCGTCCTCGGAGAACACATGTCATTTCAAATGGAAAGTCATTTCCCTCAACTAATACCACCGGTCGCAATCGCCCAGCCGTCAACTTGTCAGCTTTTCCGTAGAATTCCAATTCAACCTGGCAAAAGCGCAGTCTTTCCCGACCGTCTTTTACGTGGCATGAATTTATGCATGAGTTCGTATCGATTTGCAGAGTTCACAATGAACTTCGGATCATGACCCGCCGCGCATCCACGAACATCTATCCATTAAAATGCTTTGAAATCATTGACCGCAGAGAAGCGCATTCAAACAGCCAAATGGAAATTCAACCCGAATCAGAATTCATATAGCTAGATACCTTTTCCGGCATAAGAAATAAACAAATTCATAGAGTTGCGGTTACCGCAAGGGCTCACGAGGCACGTAGCCGGGTTCGACAGTCACCTATTTTCCATTCGTCATTTGTGCTCCACTGCTCAAAGAAGAGCTGAGCTGGGTCTGGTGGTCATATCGGTGATGTCTATTTGGTTGATCGCTGGTGTTTGCACTCGGTTTGAATGACGCCCAGCCTACGCCGCCACATTTTGACGAACGGGTGACATACCTATAAGTGAATAGCCATCCGAGTGTTCAGTGATGTACATAATTGGTCATTTATGCTGTTTTCCTAATAGGATGGACATAATGGACGGTGAAAAGGTGGAGGTTGTGCGCTGGTCGAGAATTGTAGTGCCGCGCCTGACATCAAATATTCACGCTAGCACGTAACTGTAAATGCATTCTTGTGTCACTCGCGACGGTTGCACATTAATCAAAACAAAACCCTGTAGGCACTTACTTGAGAATGAGGTAACGCGGCTCTTAGGATAAGGTTCAGGTTTGAGGTCATTCAAGATTGATTGCCAAGGCAATGGTACTTGCAGTAACAATTTTATTTGACGTAGCACTGAGAATGGTTAGCTGGACTGGGGTGCAGTAGGTTTGACCTGCAGGACCTATTTTCTTATAGACATGAAGACATGAAGCAGTTTTCAGCACAGCTACAGAAATGGAAAAACAGAAAAATAGAAAACGTGAAAATTTATTACCAGTCGTCCGCTTGTATCAGTCAACAATGTAGCACAGAGGAGTCTGTTGATGTCAAACTAAGTGACAGATCATATGAAGCGAGCTGGACTTCTTTTTAAACAAATAAGTTGTGTATCGAATAAAATGTAAGGAAATTTCTGTCAAGGGTTTCATTTATATACAAACAAAATATAACATTCGGCAAAACTCTTACAGTTATTTCACCATCAACCACGTTTTCTCCTCATTTTACGCGAAATTCTCTCAAAAAAGGTATTTACAACAATCATTAAAAAGCTGAATGCGTTGGAATGCTAGTATTTACCGCTGGTCACACAAAATGTAAACGTCATACTCCAAGTTTTACAAACAATGGACACTGTTATTCTGGTCCTAACCCAACTGTGGCGAACTACTAGCACGCGGTAACATCCTTCAAAGTTTACTTGATTGTTTGGAAGAAATCAACCTGTTTTTACAAGTTGAGGTAAGAACTGAACAATATCTATAATTGACGGATATTATGTAACTTTCAAAATTAATGGTTTTTAATGAATTGAGCATAAAAGTTCACAGCCCAAATAAAACGTCCTTTGGATCTTAGGAAGATATTATTACCACAAACTGCAAGTATTTTTCAAACTTAAAAAAGATTGTGGCGGTTCCGCCAAACCCACGGCCCGCTTACCTGAAAAACCCCCATAACTGCTACCCAACTTCCTTAAGTTCGCTAACGCTTTACGCATTAAATAGAGCAATTTATAATTTAAAAGCCCCTAGAAGAGAATTCTTACCTTTCATGCATCTTTTCGCATACTAATTCCCTATAAGAATTCCTTCCTAACTTATCATAAATCCCCTGAAAGAAAATTCAGCCGCTCATATATAATACAACCGCATAATCAGGGAATCTTACCCTTGAGTTGGTTTTTCCCAGCTTCATCATATGTACAACAAATCCCTTTTCATACACATTGGCTGGCGATCTTTTCTCCCAACAATAAACAACCCAAGCAGTTGCATATAATTAGCGCAATCGACGCTGAAGCCAATTTCCCTAACTCGCACCATGTGCAAGCAAAAGAACGCTGTTCTTCCGCAGGCATTCTGACGATACGATAAACAATCTATATTGTTTGAAGTATCCCAAATGCACCTCCCATCTAATGAGTTACAACTTCTTTACTCAGTTGAACTCTCAGATCATAAATTCCCTTTGTCCTACATATTTCTGGATCCGTTTACCATTGACCTTCTCACATAAGCAAACACAAACCCAATTAACATCCAATGAAATTCGGCTTGTTTGCTTAGCCGAACTCAGATGGATGCACATTTTCTCATTCTTTGTTTTAGATTCGTTCCCATGGCTTTGATCCATAAAAGAACCAATGTGCACACATACATGTGTACCGTGACGATCTTCTCTATGAGATCTGTTTGGTTACCCCAAAGACAGACTTTACGACTCTCTTGGAATAGGAAAATGCACCCCTTAATTAAGAGAGCCAGTTTCACTGGCCGAATTTCTTTTGACAACGAATGAATATCGTTGAGTTGTTTTCCATCACCCGGGTCTTCGTCTTCCGCTCCCCGTTGCGCGCCGGGGATGCGTACATCTCGTAGCCGAGTTTTCAGCCCCAGTCGTGTGTGTGGAAAATGGCAAACGCCAATATCCTCCATCCGTAGTCTGATAAAGTGTGATGTCTACATTAGCGGAGACATTAATAGTGCTTATTTTTAAAGTAGTTTGTTTTGCGCCAGCCATTTAAGGAACAAATAAAGTGATGATCTAACTAATAGCTTAAATCTGTGCGTTTGACTTTCTTTCCCGCAGAACTTTGTCTTCGTAAGCTGGTGGAAGGAAGTGAACCGAGTGCCCCTGCCTGGCACAATGCTTCCTCCCCACAAGATCATCAAAGATTTAGATTTACATGAAACCCAGTACAGAAAAAGTCACCAAAGAGGTTAATTCAGCAACGCATTCATCAATCTAAGTGTTACGTACAAAACCCTCCACCCCTGAATACCTACCTCTTTAGAGCTAAGCTCCATCATTAATCGCGCATACATCAAATATCACGATATCAATTCAATATCAAACAAATTGAACTACACGTTCAATTTGCCCATATTGAATTTAACTTCAATCCAAGACGTGAAAGAACAAACCATATGTTCAACACGCAAAATCCCCTGGATCTAAATCTGTGGACCAGATGACCAACTTTCAAGTAAAGTAGTTGAAAATCATAAAATGCATGTCTGCAATTTTATGATCCTTTAAAGGTTCGTTTACCCAAACCATTTCCCGCAGGAAACATTCTTGTCCATTCGCTTAGAACAAAAAACTTGCGCCATAAAACGAATCGCCTGCACGTTTTAGCGCCCAACAACATAGAGCATCATAAATGTGCATTAGCACGATCCTCTACTGATTTTTCCTTTGTGTTCCTCTTTTGATCCCAAGCCGGGAAAGATAAAGAAAGGAAACAGAGGCTGGCAAAAGGGCCAGGCAGAAAAAAGGACATATCCTTCGATCTGCAGGATGGAGGAAAAAAAGTCTTCGTTCGGGGAGTTGATTTGAAATATTTGACCGTGACGGTCAGTGGTTGGTTCTAGTCGTTATCCAAGGTAGTCGCGGGTTTGTTTTCGAAGATAGTGTGTTGGTCAACCGGGTAGTAACAAAAAGTATTTATAAAACGTAGTTCAAACAAGTACCGTGTAATAAAATAAAAATTAATTAGTAAGACATAGTTGCGGAAATAAATTAAACAACCGTAAGACGATATAATGCTGAAACTAAGCGCAGTGTAATAAGCTTAAAAGTAGTAATGAGATATAGTTGGAAATAAATATGATATAATTAACGACAGACAAAAAACTGAAAGAGGTTGAAATAAAAATAATTGTGTAAAGATAACTCATGTATTTTTGTAATGCCCTTGTCAGAAAACGATCAAGGAAGCACGAGGAGAACGCATCCCCCAACCCTCTAAACGGGGGCTACGAAGTCTCAACGCCGAAGCCGTAAGGTAAGGTCCATGGCAAATACATTACAAATAAAATACCCAACACCCACTACAAACTCACGTAAATAAGTTCAAAGAAGACAACAAAATAAAACATAAACAAAATAATAGAACAGAAGAATAGAACAGAAGAATATTCAGCAAGATTTTGTCAGTTCAAGGAATTATCGAAAGCATTTAAACTTTTTAGTATGACTTCAAGGAATCATCATCATCATCATCGGCACCACAAGCGGGATCCGGTCTTGGCCTTATATAGCAAGTCCTGAGGCTTGTTAAATTTTCCATAATAATTTGTTTTTCCGGGCAAGGTTATTAGCCTTGCGCCATAACTTCAAGGAATAAATTGCCTAAATTTGATTGGTTGGAGATTGAAGAAATTGAGCAGCTGATTGACTTCCAGTCAGGCTTTATTGAGCACGCCTCGTATAACATAGATACAATATAAAGTTTTAGATCAGCTTGAATTATTCACTCTTTCCGTAAACTTACGTACGTAATACTTATTCGTTTTTTTTATTCATTTTTTTTATGGGTTGTCAATCTAAGGAGGTTCCATGAAAAGTTCGACACTTATATCCTATATTAAGTCCTACATTTCATGAAGTATGTTGTGGATTATGCGGTGAGACATACCCTTGAACATGGTGTGAAACATTTTGTGGGGAATGTTTGGGTTATGTCTGTGGCGTCATTGGAACATGTTTAGGGCATCTTTGGGACATCCTTGGGGCACGCTTTGTACATCTTCGAGACATCTTTTATATCATATCATATCTTCGGAACATCCTTGTGAAATTATTGGGCTCGTTGAGGTCATTTGAACCACGCCGAAAATTTGTGAAACATGTAGAGCGTGTTGTGTAATGTGTAAAAAATGTGTGAAACATGCTGTGGGGTGACATATGAGATATGTGGGGGTTCTTTAAGGCGCCCGAAGAACCACCCATCGTCCTAACCCAACTCCCCGTTCCCAACCTCCAAATACCAGCACCAACCATAAGCAGCTTACCTGTATATGAGCAGTACAAAGCTCTCTTCAACAATTTCGTACCTGAAAAATAAGCCCACGGCAAGATCACCATTTTGTCTTGGCATCATACGAAAACATACACCAATCCTCCTGTGTCTTCTTGTTCCAACAATTCGTGGTTCAAGAGGACACGTCGGGATACTTGCTTGCTTGCACATCTGCAAGCCAAATTTCCGATGATCGATCGCCTAAGCCGATAACGATCATCGAGCTAGACATGATCATAATTGTTGTTTAAACAACCATACCAACGATCTTGTCCCACGTACCGTTGCGCTAACGCAAACAATCTGACCACTAGCCCTGGCCATGGCGAACAAATTTTCTGTTGACTTAATGTCACAGAAAAATCTATTGCCTACAATGGTATGGCTTTAGCCTTCATGTACGTGCATTTATTTGTACAGCTGCATGCCCGATTATACGATCCGTTGCTTTATCGAGAAACGATCACCGCATCGGTCATGTCTAATGATTCGTTATCTAAACAACGAACAGTCACGATTCTCACGCTGGCTATCGAAACAGAATGCTTCTGTATAAACAGAGGAAGTTATTTTGGCCCGCACGGCAACATACCCTTGCATTAACGAGTTGCTAAAACAAACATGCACCCAACCATTCTGGACTCTCGCCATGGTAGGCGAGGTTTCTGTTGACTTAATGTCAACAGAAAAATTTATCCGCTATCGTTTGTGATGGCAAGGCAGCCAGCCCCGTAGTCGATCATCTATTTGATCAGCCGCGTATTTGGATTTTCTTTTGTGCACCTTCGCATCTCCGTTTGTCCTGGCTTTCGACGAATGGGTTTCCAACTAGGCCTGCACGCCACCATGGAAATTTTCCAACAAATAACTAAATGATAAATCATTAGTGAGTTAATTTATATACACTGTTAAATAAGGAGTCCCTGTAAAATAATTCACATTTTAAGAATCACCACATAGTGTATGTGCAGAAACCAAATATATTCCGACTCGATTGCTGCCTACTGTTAGAGCTATTCTAGTACAAAGATTTCCTTAAATATTGTGATCCCCAAATTTAATGACATTTGTGTTAACTAATACAAGTTCCACTGCGATTCGGAGAACTAACCAAAATAAAACGAAAATATGTAAAATAAAAAGAACGTTAAATGACAAACAATACCTGTGTATTTCTATTTATGTTGTTTTCTCTTGGTGATTGATTCGCTCGTTTATTTACTCATTAATCGGCCTGTTGGAGACAGTGGGAGGTTTAGTGAACCCTTGCCGCCGCTCTGACTAATCTACCCCCACAGATATAATGGCGAATTCGAAGTCGTTAAATGCCCCAAGGGGAGCTCATAAGAACTAGAAATTATAGTTCTGTTATTTTTTAACAAATTGAAACAACTTATGGGTCTTACTCGTCACTATATTAAAAATCACCTGTTATCCGGCATGCGTTGCGATGTCACGCGTCAACGATAGTAAGTCTTTGCGTTGTAACATCTCTCCATCGCAGTGCTTTTGGAGTGTTGTCGAGTGGCCGAGGCCAATTTATTTTTCTATATACCGTAAACAAGAATAAAAACCGACGCCCATTAAATTTAAAAAAAAAATTCAAATTTACGCGATTTTGTAGTTTTTTTTTTCTTATTCTTGTGGGGCCCGTTCAGGAATTGTATTCCATAATTTTACGATGGCATAACATTATAGTACAAGATTTTGATTTTTAAAGGCGGCGTAATTTACAGCCGCCACACGTCCTTTGCAATGTTCGCGTTCCTGCAACATCCGCTATTCTTAATGTCACCATAAAAGTCTCATTACGAAAATACCTAAAATAAATAAGTACAACTTTGAATTCAACCGAAGATGACCAGTGGATAAAACGCCATATAGATATAGTATAGTGGTTAGTATACCCGCCTGTCACTCGGGAGACCGGGGTTCGTTTCCCCCTCGGGGAGCCTCTGGCGCAAGACTTATGACCTTGCCCGGAAAAAACAAATCATTATGGAACATTTAACAAGCCCTCAGGACTTGCTAAATAAGGCCAAGACCGGTTCCCGGTTGTAGTGCCGATGATGATGATGAAAACGCCATATAACTCAGTGTTGAGTTCATGTGTCAACTCAAAAACTATCTTGGCCTGCAATCGGGCACAGTTTTCACAACATACGACACTTCCTCCGACATGACGAGCTTTATGAATGCACTTCACCAACTTAATCACAAGAATCTTGAAATTCCCTAGAACCAATATGTCCATCCCAAAAAGAAATCCGATCCAGTATTTATGGCTTAAAGCCAAGTGTATTAAAACCCTACATCGTTTAGTTCTTGAAAGAGGAAAAACAGAATGTCTACTTTAAGCAGTGTTCGACAAGAGCACTTTGAATACTTTCTACAAAGTTATTCTGGAATTCCGACGCCTCAGAAGTTTCTACAACTTGAAACTTTCCTCACTGTATTTAATGCTATACAATTAATCTACTCTTTCTACTGAAGAGTGTTTTCAAGTGTTTCTATATCCTAGATAATTTGGGACAGTGCACAATTTGTTAGAAGCAGTGTCACCCGATTCTAAGCAGATATTCATTAGCCCGTCCAAGAGCAAAACTAAAGTTTGGTGGACAAAGACAAAAGAGGGCACAGTTCTAAAGAGGACGTTAAGTTCTAACCGAACCTACTTGGTACAAATTGCAAAACTGGAATTTGTTGCCTCAAATTAAACTTTTGGCAAGTTGTGGATTATTAATCGAAAGAGTTTAACGACAAATTTCTGAATACCAGAAACAAGTTCTTACTAACCGCTGCAATTGGAAAAAGCTATTTAATTTCAAGCTGTGTATAACTCTGAAATCCTCAAGAAGAGATTATACGATGAATTTAGAATGAGGTTTCGAATTCATTACTTTGGATCCCAGAACAAGTTAGACCTTCTCGTTTGAAATAATGTGATAATGGTAAAAGTGGTTTACACAAATGTATTCTCGGGAGATCTCGCAAGACTAATGACCTTGCCCAGAAAAAATAAATCATTATGGAAAATTTAACAAGCCTCAGGACTTGCTAAATAAGGCCAAGATCGGTTCCCGGTTGTAGTGCCGATGATGATGATGATGATGATTCTCGGGAGATTAAGTTTAGAACACCGTTTATTGCATTAAAAACGCTAAGAATACTTTAGTAAAGCGATGGTTGAATATTTTTTTGGTTCTTAAACTAAACTCCTCCAACATTCAAATATTTGTACCATATGACTAGAATATGCTAGAAATGCGACTGTCTACGAAAACTAATGGTTTCAACACTTCGTGCTTGTAGTTTAAAGTACTGATATCCTGAAACACCACTAAGGCCACGGCACACCAGTACTCTGTACTAGAATCGAACGAATCATCATGGTAGTGAGCCCTAACAATCAAGGAACGATTACAAATCCATTGATATAATATAGCCATATGGTTTGGAATTTCCAAAAAAAGCTTTTGTTTTATTTTTCATTTGTTTTGGTATAACGAAAATATTTTATATAGTTTAGGGGAAAGACTCTTCAGAAATTTCCGTATTAGGGTCGGTCGGTTTGGAGCCCTGTTGGCGCTATTATTTGCCTTCCTTTCCCGTTCATTTCTTTCGCAATTTAAGGGAGTATCCTAGTGTAGCGGGTTCAAAAATCGATTTTTTTTTATCTTAATCGATAGTATACCACTTGTAGAATATGCTCATCATCATCATCATCATCATCGGCACTACAACCGGGGACCGGTCTTGGCCTTATTTAGCAAGTCCTAAGGCTTGTTAAATTTTCCATAATGATTTATTTTTTCTGGGTAAGGTCATTAGTCTTGCGCCAGAGGCTCCCCGACGGGGAATCGAACCCCGGTCTCCCGGGTGACAGGCGGCTATACTAACCACTATACTATCGAGGAGCCCCCCCAAGTATGACTACTCCCCAATAATACTCATAATTTTACAAATGAATTCATATGATATTTTTTTAAATGACAGGTTAGATAATTTGCCACTTGATGAATGTATTTTTAGAAGTTAAAATTTTGTTTATAAAAAGTTATAAACAAAAATAAATTGGAAATTTTCGCAAAAGAATGCCTTTTTTTCAATCAGGTTTTTTTTATAAAAAAAAATTTTTTTTTTAAATACCTTAAATACTCATCAATTGACTATACTCATAAACTAAACGAAAACATTTTTTTTACGGATCATCCAACGAGGCTATACACTGCACACCGCAAAACATTTTTTTTGGCGCTGATGTCTTTTATTTATAAGTTGTTTGGTTATGCATAAAATTTTACTTCTCTGTATGCACAATATTGGCGGAAGGGCAATAGCCTTACTCGGAAAAACAAATTATTATGGAAAATTTATCAAATTTTACTTGTTAAATAAGGCCAAGACCGGATCCCGGTTGTGGTGCCGATGATAATGATGATGTATGCACAATATATGCTCAAGTTTGCTCAAAAGTATGTTTTAAATGGTATTTCTAAACAAAATTTCGACAGGCCAGGCACCAGGATACCCCGTTAATAGTTTGGGTTCTAAGACTTAGTAGCTCAAATCGTAAAGCGATTCTGACAACATGTGTGCGAATTGTGTTTAATTATCCGCCCTGTGGAATTGCAGTGATGGGATAAAAATCTTCCGATTTGTCTATGTAAAATTATGGTATGTTATGAAACCTTGTCTCATTTCATGAGGCTGGTTTTTATTCGAAACACACGCAAAAAGGAGGTTCCTTAAATGCGAAAGCACAGCGCAAAAGTTCAGCGAGCCGCAAGACATTTCGCCAAGCAAAGGAGCCACATCTCCACATGTCCCACACCTGCACGACTTTCTCATGACGCATGGTTCGTAGAAAAGTCAAAATTGTCTGCCAACCCGAATGTTAGCTAAATACAATTAGTCGAAAGTGATGACCATACGCTTTATGGTCACATGTGGTTATCTCGGAATTACTTAAAAGAAAAAGGATACTGAAAACGAACCAGCTGAATGCAAAAAATGGGGGATGGGAGCGAACATACCGGGCAAAGTCACTGATTGCTTTCAACCCGGCAAAGGCCAGGACGATCCTTATCCCCGTTCAATCCAAATTGGCATGCAGTCTCCATGCGACACCCCTAGATGGCTACTTTGCCACCCACCACGTAGTGAACCAATGCATGCAACGGCACCCTGAGAAAGGTTGGCGCAAGGCTAATAACCTTCCCCGAAAAACAAACCATTATGGAAGATTCAACAAGCCCCTGATATGGACCGAATACACGACGAAGACCACGGAAACGAAAATGGCTAAACGATATAAGAATGTTCTCATGGAACGTCCGCTCACTACATAGAACTCGAGCTGCACTGCAGCTAGCCGATGCCCTGTCCGAATATAAGACTGACATAACAGCATTACAAGAAATAAGATGGACGGGGAGTGGTGTTATTCAAGGAAACGAGTATGACATTTATTACAGCTGTCATGCAAAACACCATGGGAACACTAATGACAATGGACTATGAGTCATCGAACTGGCAGCATCAAAGAACTTGGTCGTTGCGAGTACCACGTTTCTGCGTAAAGATATCCACAAAGCCACCTGGGTATCACCTGATGGAGCCACTCGCAACCAAATTGACCACGTGTTGATAGATCGCCGCCACTTCCCGAGCTGGATGACCGTACGAAAGTACCGAGGTGCCAACGTCGAGTCGGATCACTATCTTGTTGGTATAGTTTTCCGAGCGCGGATTGTCGTACGGAGACGTATTGCAACCGCGGATCAGGTTCGGATCTACACGGGTGCCTTACGCAATGAGACCACCAGCAGCACCTTTAATCATGCGCTAAACCTCGCCCTTGAAGAGCTCGATGGAGGGAGAGTAAGTCCTGAGCCCAGAATGCCGGACAAAGAAGACAAATGGACACGCCTTAGGAATACTCTCATTAGTACTGCCCTCGCCATCTTAGGCAGTAGTCATAGAGATCGGAGCGAGTGGTTTGATGATGAGTGTAAACTAGCGACTGAACGTAAGAATGCTGCATACCGAGCAATGCACCAGTGTCATGGGACAAAGAGCTCAGAAGATCTGAAAAATAGACCGCAGAAAAAAGAAAAGTGCCTGGGAAAAAAATCTAGTCTGTGAAATAAGAAAAGTAGACGGCTAGGTCCGCACCAGGCGCAGAAGTTCTACCAAATAATCCGGAATATGACGCGGTACACACCACGCTGCACTTACTGCAAGGATAAAGAGAGTTTTGCACGGTGCGTTTACCGTGCCGGGTCAATTCGACGCGAAACAGGACGACAACAAATAAAACGATACACGATGAAATGATTGTATAAAACTCTCCTTTATTTGCTGTATTATCGAAATCAAAGTAGATGAAACCGAAACTAAATATTAACTATACACATGCGAACGACTACGACAAAAAAAAAGTATGTTTAACGATATAAACAGATATCGTCCTTGTGCTCCATACGACACGATTACACTTGAGCGAACTGCACGATAATATAACGAAGATGAAAAAGAGGCCACAAACAGAATACAAACTGCTTTTATAGTCGTTGAAGAGGGCAGTCCTCCTTTACATATTAATACAATATGGTGGTGGAACTCTGTGTTAACGAAACACTTTACATTACGAGAAAATGGGCGGAGCATGCGTAGCCGCGTGGTTTTACAGGATGTTAAACGAGCGTAATAGAATTTTAATGTGAGATTCCAAAATGAAGGCGGTAATGGAGAAACGGCTAGACAGAACTACATGGAATACAAATTATAAGAATTAAGGTGGTAACACAAATGAAAGAAAATCCTTAGATACGTGTATTCTTCCCAGAACGGCAAAATGTGGCAAAACCAAGCATTCTGGTACACTAAGCATGCTGCGACAGAGGGTAATCTGATTACCGATTCTGAAGGCATTCTGGAGCGATGGGAAGTGCACTACAATGAACTGCTAAATGGTCAGCTCACAGAAGAATTGGAGGCTCCACCAATGCACAGCCAAGACTCAATGCTGCCGCCACCATGCATTGAGGAAACAGTAAAAACCATAAGACAGCTCTAACCAAATAAACCGCCCGGAGCTGATGGCATACCAGCTGAGCTGATCAAACAAGGAGGGGCAGCGTTGCATCACGCAATTCATGAGATCGTGGTGCACGTATGGGTGCAAGAGGAGATGTCGGAAGATTAGCGTCGCGGAATAATTTGCCCCATACAAAAGTAGTCACAATGTGTAGTACAAGATCGGATAGCCCCATACACTAAACCCATCATAGGTCAATATCAGTGTGGCTTCATCCCAGGCAAATCAGCGATTGATCAAATATTCACCCTTAGGTAGGCGATGGAAAAATGTCAGATATTTAAGATTCCATTATATTATTTATTTATAAACTTTAAGACCGCCTACGACAGCATAGCCAGGGTAGAACTATATAATGCCATGAGAGAGTTCGGTATTCCAAACAAATTGATACGACTTTGTAGGTTGACCATGACCAACGTAACTAGTCAAGTAAGAATAGTGGGATTGCTGCCAAACCAATCAACATCTTTAATGGACTCCGACAAGGGGACGTCTGTCCTGCCTCTTCGACCTGGCGTTGGAGAAAGCAATTCGTGACTCTGGCGTCACAACTAGAGGACTATTGTCACCAAGTCCAACCAGATATTTGCCCACGCAGATGATATCGAGATCATCGGTAGATCTGTGGCGTTTCCACCTAACGCCACCGCTTACCTTTCGTTCGATTACCACGAACGGTTTTTTCCTGGAGCAGCCAGAGCACCTAATAACTTAAAAACAATATTTTACGGCGGTTCCATTCGAACGCCATTCCTAATTTTCCTAATCATCACGTAAAAATCTTATTACTAATTACTTAAAATAACTTAAAGCACCAAACAAACATTTTCCCCAAGGGCATGATCGCAGGAAACGCATCATGTGCCTGAAACGTAACTCGGTTGCAACACCAAGCAGCCGGCATGAACGCGAACCATATCGATGGAATGTCTCCTAACGAATCCCGCCGCACACATGCAGGAGATATTCCTTCTTTCCTTTTTAGCTGCGAGCACATCGGTCGGTAGACCGAACGACAAGCAATACTCGCACCTGGCTGCCCAAGGAAAGCGAATCACCATATAATGTAAGTAGCACCAGCGAAAATTCGACACCTATGAGTCGCCAGCGACGTATATACGATCGACATAGATGCTGTCACCCGGGAGATCGGGGTTCGATTCCCCGTCGGGGAGCCTCTGACGCAAGACTAATGACCTTGCCCGGAAAAAACAAATCATTATGGAAAATTTATCAATCCTCAGGACTTGCTAAATAAGGCCTAGACCGGCTCCCGGTTGTAGTGCCGATGATGACGATAGATGCTGTACACAGTGCCGATCGTATAAACATTCAACGTCCGTTTTTTTCATGATGATTTGGCCAGCTGCAAAGCATTACCTATGTTGTGTTTCCCCCTAGTGAATTGTTTGATCCTCGGTTCACAGACTCATGAACACACATCATGAGCGACCGAAGTGGTCGTCGTGTGTGTGTTTCGCCCCCTTTGTGACCAATGTGGAGAATCTTCCCCTATTCATCGACGAGCGAAAATTCAAATTCAATTCTCAACATTCTTGAGTCTTTAAACAGATTCCGTGGAGGCAAGCCGTGACCTCCACGTAAACATTAAATAAATACCGAGTTGTCATTCAACAACTAGCGCGCGCGCATCACTGTTTTTCGCCACTCTCGTGTGCACTCCCCCTGTGAGTGTCTCGCTATGGAGTGGTGTGTTCTAAAGTTCACCAAATTAGTAATCATCATTAAGTGTCAAAATAGCCTACAAACGTGACTAATAAACAATGCCGTCAAACAAACACAATAAAACTCTTTATTAAAAATAACCAAGTGAACAATAAAAATAAATAAACAATCTAGTGCGTTTCATTTTTTTGTACAGTGGAATCCTGGGTGTTTTATTCTTCCCTTCTTTGTGAACTGCTTCCGGTGGAACAATGTTTCAGTGACCCGAATGGTGTTTCTCTTTTCCCTGCTGCTTCAGGTGTCATCGTTCGGAGCCAACAATTTACGGTGGTGTTATGATGGAAAATCTTCGTAGAACCTATTCCAATGCCGGCACCAAGAAGAAGGTATATCCCATAATGGGTAACCCATAGATCCGATTCGACTGTACAGAACGCCTTCAGGCAAATCGAGCAGGCGGCACAAAAACTGGGACTGCACATTAACTAGAGAAAAATTAAGTACGTGGTGGCAACTTGTGCGAAGAGAAGACCTTGGTCAAACTATCAAGGTAGCGGATGACGAATTTGAAGTAGTGCAATCCTTTAACTACCTTGGGTCAAAAGGTTCAGCCGATAACAATATGGAAGAAGAAATACGCTAACAGCTGATCGAACCCAACAAAGCCTACTACGGTCTATCTAGATCCCGAAATTTATCCAAGCTACTACTGTACAAGCCCATGGTCTTACCAGTACTCACGTATGGATCCGAGACCTGGGTGCTCAATAAAAGTCACTGTGAACTGTTAGCCGCGTTCGAGAGGAAGGTCTTAAGGAGAATTGTTGGCATCGTATGTGAGCGGGGTTGTACGCGATCTACCTTGAAGCTAAGGTTGTAAGAAAAATCAAGGTCGGTAGACTGCGTTGGGCGGGACACCTAGCTCGAATGAGCGAAGAGGAGCTATGGGGTATGTTGTCTCTTGGCTATGTACAGGCAGGTGTACTGGTTCTCCAAGGACCCCAAGTTGACAGTCACTGTCCACAACTTCCAGAAAAATAAAACACTGTAGTAGCTTGTGCCATTTATACAAAAATAAATTTATTTTTCCAAATTCAAAAAATGGGCCGCGCACCAAAATAATACAATTTTTTTTCAATTATTTAATTTGATATTGATATTTGCACACTCGAACAACGCTCTTATACAATATAAACAGTTTCACGCAATGAATGAATATTTCCTGTTCAAGGGTTAACACACACAATCTATATGAAACGCAAATCGATATGTAACGAAAAGGACTCGCTTTTTCTAAACACGATTAAGGGCTGTTTATCTACTTCCCTTCTCCTTGTCACTTGGCACTTGACTTCGATCTTCTTATATTTAGTTTAACGTGGAGGCCCGACATGCCTCCACGGAATCCAAAACGCGATTAAGTTATTTCATCGAAGCGATAGGATACCAAAATCCCATCATCGCTTCGATGATCATATTTGGTATTCTCTTTTGCTTAGATGCCACTCAAAAGGGGGTGGAAATATACACACGATGATTGCTTTTACCACTCATCGTGTGCGTCCGCAAGTATGCAAACATTGCATAAGTCCCCTTTAAAAGTTCGCAGCAGGTGCAAGTATCTCGACGGCAAAAGGGTTGCAATGTTTACACGATCAGTGGCTACGTAAAGCATTATTGCTGATCGTGTACATTTTGCTGTATATTCTTGCAATCGAACTCTGATGGTAATTTTCCATTTGCGAATTCGACTGCTGGGGCGCCAGCCGGATGCCCTCATGTATCGGTCGTTCGATGTGGGCATGCTTGCTAAGGCAGAATACATTTTTCTGCTGGTGTGCAGCTGGCGTGCAAGAGGATATCGTATAGATATTGCACAGGCAATATTGGTTGGTTGGTTGATAAACCAAATTGCATTGAAGAATATAGCGTTTGATGCCGCTGTAATTTCACTTCAGCGCGACTTAATGTTTCACAGGGTTTTTCTTTTATTTAGCATGTACAGTACAGAAGGTAAGTATAGGCTTTTAATGAATTTCAGGGACTGTTACCTTGTGTACCTGTAAGGTAAGTAGTGGCGTTCAATGGAACTTCCACGGTACTTGTTTCTCCTTTGTCGTATGCCCTATTTGGGGGTTTTTACCTAGATTGTGGGACGATGAGTGCTGGCGTTCAGGAGAATCGCCACAGAGCCTGTCCGGAAAGTCCTTTGTGGCAGGATGTATGGAAGGAGACAGCGCGGCAGACCTTGTCTGCGAATGAGGAATGGCGTAGACCAGGACGCCCAAAACCTGGGAGTGCCAAACTGGATGACTTCGGCTCGAAATCGAGACCGGTGGAGAGATTTGTTAAATAAGGCCAAGACCGGATCCCGGTTGTAGTGCCGATGACGATGATGATTATGTGATTCAAACCGTCGCTATGGCGGTTAGAATCTTTAAAAGATAGACCCAAACCCTCAGCACGTCAAACTACTGTCGCGTGTAGGAATTCAATAGTTATTCTGCAGTACACCCAGCTGATGTGGAATTGCTGTTAGTAAGTATGGTATACGGTTCTAATGTTTTTCTTTTTGTGATCATTCGATTTGCTTTCGGTGTAATTCTTCGCCATTTGCGTTTGTATTGAGTATGTATCTGTTAGATTCTGCTGCTATATATAATAGTATGAAGAACGAGCTTAAAAGGCAGATACACCTCAACTCATCCCATATGTAGACGTTTGGATAAGGCGCTCTCAGGAAATATTTCAAGCTGACGCAGTTTTCGTTGGGGCACTGTGGGTATCGATTTTTAGGACACGACAGTTCAACTCTCTGGTCACAATATAAAACAACGCGAAGAGGTTTCCGAACAAGTCATTTTTGAATGTAACTATTTCGCTTAATGAAGAAACAACCTCCCAAGGCCAAGGCACATCGTAGACTAAATGATGCGGTCAAAGGAGGGTTGGATCGACTCTAATGCAGAATAAGTTATGCGAACTGGAATGAATGAGATGAGAAGTCGCAGGACGAGTAGGAAACTGGAGCTAAGAGCCAACCAACCCTGCGAAGAAAAACCCAAAAAGAGTGGTAGGAGATGCCGACTTGCTCGATAGAATGGTTTCAAATTAAGCATTTAAACCGTAGATGCTACCAGTATCAATATAAACATATACTCATAATTTAACAAATAAATTGATGTTCTGAATGAATTTCTTAATATTTCTAAATACAATTTTTTTATACAAGAAGACCATCCACAAGTTTCTATTGCATAAAACCATAAATAAACCATAATATGAAAGGGTGCTTATTATGAGTCACGCATTTTGAGTAGAAAAGGGTAGAACAGATATGATCGTAGCTTTTAATTTTAGAAATATAAATTTTAACGTGTTAAACATAATAATTAAAGTCAAAAAGATTTTGTGTGATTACTTGAACTACATATTATCAATATTTAATTAACCGCAATTCGTGATAACACGTCGCCCTAATTATTATAAGAAGTTAAAATAAGAGTGAAAGCAAAATCACATGATTTTTTAATATATTCTTGTCTTGTTTAACAGAAATCCAATTCCTTAACTACACTATTTAGGATGATGTGTGTAAAGTGCTTTTTCATAAAACTCACCAGATTATTACATCAAATAATTACCTGTAATAAAAATAAAATAAAATATTAATCGTCTGTTCAATTTCAATTCACAACAAATATTTTAATCTGATGATATTTTCGTATAGATTATAATAAGCTGCTTGTTAGTCGAAAACGTTACGGATTAATTAGAATAGCATAATATTAAAATACCAGTTCAATTGTAAACTTTCATAAAATCATTACAATAATCAGTGGACCAACATCGTTTCAATTATGAATCACATATAGCGCCTTTCCTGTGAGTTTATCAGCCGTAAATATAAACGCGCAGATTTTTATTGTCCATGATTAATTGCTTCGACAAAGATTTAAATTTGTAATTGGGGTTACTGAAGAATAAATAAACAAGCGACAATATAACTTTTTACGAGATAATTCCTTGTGGTTAACGATACCAATGCCAAATATTGCGATATTTTATTAAAAACCTTGTGGGGCTAGGGGCACGTGTGTTTTTCAAAATAAACACATTAACAGCCCATCCACACTGGGGTAGATAATGTACGTATCTATATTATTATTCAGTAGAGACGTAGACCGACATTAACAACAGTGCTTCATAAGCGATTGTAAACAAATACTCTAATTTCAGTAATGTGTATAAATTAGCTACGAACCATACTCAATCGGACAGTAGAGTCGAAATTTCAAGAAGGGGTTCTGGGCTCTCAGGAAACGTCGCGTGAAAGCGAACATTTATTCCATTTATTATCTGAGGATCTAAATTTGGTATTTTATATTTACAAAATTAGAGATTGAGATTGATATAGATAGCGATTGAGATGTACATAGAAAGTAGTCTGAAATTATAATGAGAAGTTTAAACAGCAATTCATAAACTCAATAACGTACACATTGCCAATCCAAAACAGTCTTTCTCCGCTACTGACAGAATATGACTTTTTGTAGTCATTTAATGGAAACGTGGTTGTGTACACCGTATTTAAATATACGCAACAAGTGGGAAACATATATATATATTTCATTATTGATAGCATTAAATGGACTCCATGCTAACATAAAGAAAGATACGAGTAAGTAATACAGGTAGCCCCCCTATAGCACGGTAGATAGGATTTTGGAAGATGCCATGTTGTGTGAAACCCTGTTATGTGAGGCTCAGAGGCAGTACAAAGTGTGGTCTTAGGTTCCGAAGACTTATTAACTGGTAGGACAATTATTTTAACGTTGAGATGACTCAAATCTTGTGGATGACATGGAGCATTATCTAATAGTAATAGCGCTTTGAAACTCAAATTTTTCCATTTTAAATAATTTTCAGCGTCCGTCTCAAAATTACGTCTGGTAAAGATTTATTATTGGCGTCTTTAAATGCACGAGGGTTTAAAGATGTAAAAACAAATAAATGTTTTGACATATCGACGCATTATTACACAAAAGTAGCGTTACATGTTCTTTATACACTTTAAATCCGTGAGCAGTTTTTTTTTTCAATATAAATGTTCTACTAGGCATTTCAATTCACCAAAGCTCAGCTTCATCAGCGTTGAAAACTCAATGTGTTTTGTATCCTTGCTCTTGTTTAACGTTTAGAATTTTCTGGATACGTCCTGGTAGCTTCATGATCAGCCGACGCAGTTTCTCCTTTGACTTTTATGCTACAAAGTGCAAAGCGCATCTGGAATTTTTCAATTCGACCTTTACTTGCCAAAAATCTGGGTTGACAAGAAGATGGAGAACCTTTTTAAGGTGTTTATAAATTCTAAGTGCTTTTTGCTTAATGATGTCACCATCCAATGGAACTCTTTTCTAACAGCAATCATCGATCCAAATGCTGAGTGCCTTTTCCATATTCTAAGTAATTGGCGTTCAGGGATGAGCTGCATATTTTGCGCATGTCGAAGATCCTACAGCAATCATATTTCTTATTGCTTTTTCATTTGTCTTAATAGTCCGAACTGTTGCTTCATTTAAATTAAGGCTTCTTCCAATGTGAGATGCTTTTTCTTCTTATAAAAGACGATCCAAGATTTGTATTTTTATTTCTAAAGAAATAAAGTTTGTCATAAATATATTGTAGCGAGCTTAGGGTTCGCTGGATTAATTATTCACATAAAATAAGCCGTAAAATCAATTTTCTATATAAAACTTTATTTTCCCGCTAATGAGACCCGTTTTTCTCTTTTTGCTCCTCAGTCAAACATGACACTTCTCTCACTGGCGACTTATCGTTTTTCTACTTATAGTCTCCAGTTTTCCAGTACCTTGTTTTGGAGACCTACCAGATGTCCAGCTGATTGTCATATGCGTCACAATATTTTTTTTTAACCTTTATCAAACATGGCTCGAGACTGCTGCGAAAATAAATCGGAAATTAGAGACGAAAAAGTCACTCTTCAACGTATCGTATGGTTTGGCGCAGACTGCCGATCAGTCGCTTAAGAGAATTTGTGGCCAGACCATGTATACAAAAGGAAACAAACAGGGCTTGCCGTTTGTGGCCAATGATGGCCTTTCACAACAGATCGATACAATACGAGGTTGTAGTGATCCTAAATCACTACTCCCACCCAAATCCCCAATATTACCAATAACCCCAATCCAAATTCCATATTGAATCTTATAAGCGACAAATTAAACCAAAAAGTTAATTTGTCGCACATTCATTCAATTTCCAAGTACCTTACATCCCAACCCAATTGAATCATATACACGATAAATTTAAACCAAAGTCCATTTGTCGTGCATTGATCCAATTCCCAATAATCCTGACATCATGAAATGCTTAACTCAAAATGCATTTCATGATTTCCTTTCCGGGAATTTATTCAAATAATTTCCTAGTCACTTCCTAGAACCCTATTCCAATTGAAGCACATGAAACCTTGTGTATACTTCTTGAAATTTTTACAATAAACACTTTAACAAATCCCAACGACCAAAAAGTATAAAAGGACGGCACATTTCCATTTCGCCATCACAGAACCTTCCAAGTTAGAACGAATGGAAAGCTTTCCCCAACTTTTCACGCCGCTGCAGGCGTACCACAGGGCTCCATTGTAGGCCTCATCTTATTCAATGTTTACACCTCTGATATTCCCCGCCCTGTGGACGGGAGAGTAAACCAGATATGCTATGCGAATGACGTCCTAGTGTACACGTCAACCAAAGGCCCTAACCTCGCAACAAATCGACTCAACCGTCACTTGGACGAACTGTATCAGTATTACAGTCGATGGAAAATCCGATTTAATCCATCCAAAGCAGTAGCCATAATTCTGAGTAGTAAACACTCCCAACCTGCTTCTCGATATTCACAGAATATTCGATTAAAAATGGGAGATACTACGATTAGACCACAGGACAAGATGAAATATCTTGGGGTCATCTATACCCCAAAAATGAATTTCATCAAACATGTGACCCACATTCTCCAAAGGGGCCTCGGTCGGTCTAAGCAACTGCACAACATCTTGAAGTGGAGGAACAAAGTTGACACCAAAGTTAAGCTTCTCTGCTATAAGCAGCTAATCCGATCTGGAATATCGTACGCCTTTCCCATATGGTACTGCATATCTTCGGCCCAAATGGAAAGACTTCGGGTTTTCGAAAGGAAACTCCTCAGAAGATGCACCAATCATTCTAGAAGGCCTGACGGTCGTCATTACCCCAACTCTCACCTATACGAAGGCGCCTCCATTACCCCTATCGACGAGTACTTGCTACAATTAGCATATAAGTACCTCGAAAGCATTCAGAACAGTGAGAACCTACTTGTACGGGACTCTTGCGTTCTTGACCCTTCTCTCTCTCGATCTCTTCGGATCAAACCCCCACAATTTCTTCTTCAGTACAAAACTGAAGAAAGCACCCTTCCCAACAACATTCCCCTCTATAATAGAGGATTCCTGGACCCATCCCATAGGGTCTACTATTAACAAACCAAACACACGAACGCACAGTACAAGACGGCACAAACACAAACATACACACCGACCAAAGCGCTGATTATCAGACGCCAAAGACGTGATCTGCGTTTACTACCGCACCCAAGACCCACCGGTCTTGTATGATTTCTTTCCCACCATCCCTCTATAAAAGTAGTTAGAGAACACTTGGACTAACACTGTCCACACTATCCTTGGATACCCCCCTTTTTCTTTTCTTTTCAGGTTTCGCGAAACCGAGCCCAACATCCTCACGGATGTGGGTGATTCTGGTTATCGCAAGATGACCAGAAGTCAGAGACAAGATGAAGGACACATATGTCCTGTCTCGCTAAATTCGGCCTTCTCGCCACAATTTTTTATTTTTATTTTTTATTTCGCCATCAGTAAGGTTCCAGAGGCCGAGCCCCTGGTCGCAAATCAAGCGAATTCTAAAATAGACACTTTAATAAAACTAAAAAGGAATTAACCGCTAAAAGTAAAATAAAGAAAGATAGTATAATTACAAGCTAAAATCGGACGTTTTATTTTCGCGATATATTCTATTGATGGGAAGCCTGTGCTCTCCGTGCGTGGGTTTACTTATGCGGGACATTTTTCCATAAAGCAAAGGATCATTGACAATTTATTGCGGCCCCTAATACGGAAACCCCAATTACGGATTAATCCACTCGGTAACCAAGGGAGAATAATGTTCTTTGCCCCGGAGTACCCAAGGATGCCATAAAAGGAAACTCCGCCTTCACTGCCAAGGAACTTACGGAAGCCAAGTCCCCCATCCGGAAGCCCCCACGCCCACCGAAGGAAGCTGCGAGGGCACACCTTTCACGCCGTCCACTCCATTCTAGCACGAAAAAGCGAAGATCAGCCTGCCCGGAAAGTCCTTTGTGGCATGATGTATGGAAGGAGACATCGCGGCAGACCCTGTCTGCGATGAAGGGATGGCGTAGACCAGGACGCCCAGAGCCTGGGAGTGCCTAACTGGATGACTTCGGCTTGAAATCGGGACCGGTGTAGAGATTTGTTAAATAAGATCAAGACGGGATCCCGGTTGTAGTGCCGATGATGATGATGATATGGCAACGATTTTCTCTTGTTCTATATTCTTGATTAAGGTTGTGTGTGCGTGTGTGCCAGTTGAAACCGCTACAATATCATTTTGGTATGTGTCTCATTTTCGGCGCAAGGCTAATAACCTTGCCCGTAAAAATAAATTATTATGGAAAATTTAACAAGCCTCGAGACTTGCTAAATAAGGTCGAGACCGGATCCCGGTTATAGTGCCGATGATGATGATGTGTCTCATTGGTGAATGATTTTATAGACTTATTTATAGGCTAAATCAAAATATTGGTTTAACATTAATTTTTGAAAAATGTAGTCTAATTGCCCGCAATCATTATTTGAACCCTTACTACATCCGACTATGTATTATAATTTTCTGTACAATATCTGTAACAAGTTATCCCTTTCATACATGGGTGGCCTGAAAAGTTTCCGGCCTCAACGTGAAGATAGCAGCACTCGTCAATAAGAGCTACTGAATGTAGTTGTGCATCGTTTGATAGTCACTCACCAAAATTTCAGACATTTTAGATGCGCCGTTTTTATTTGACAGTCGTTTGAGTGAGTCGATGTGGGTGATTTTGTGAAAATGGACAAAACTGAGTATCGAGCTGTCATTAAATTTTTGGTTTTGAAAGAATACACCTACGCAAATCAAAGATGAGTTGGACTCTGTATGGGGACCTGCAACATCATTTACTATAGTGAAATTTTGGAAGCTGAATTTAAATGTGGCCGTGAGAGCTGGACGTCCAAAAACTGCAACAACTGACGATAACATCGCTAAAGTTCAGCAAATTGTGCTAGACGAAGCCGAATTAAAGTGAGAGAGATAGCAGAGACCAATGAAAGTGTCCAAAGAACGTGTTTGTCACATATTAAATCAAGATTTAGGCATGAGAAAGATGTCCGCACATTGGGTGCCGCGTTTGCTCACGTTACACCAAAAACGTGTTCGAATGAACATTTCCAACGCCCTGTTGGCGTAGTTTAGGCGCAATAAACCCGAGTTTTGGCGCCGATTAATTGCTGTCGATGCGACTTAGATACACCATTATACGCCCGAAACGAAAAAATACAGTCAAAGCAGTGACTGCTAAGGGGGCATTAGCTCCAAAAAATGCATAAACCGTTTTTTTTTTCGGGTGGGAAAGTGATGGCGACTGTTTTTTGTGATAGTCATGGAGTTACCCTCATCCTGAGAAAGGTTGGCGCAATGCTAATAACCTTGCCCGGAAAAACAAATTATTATGGACAATTTAACAAGTCTTGGATAAGGACCGGATACCGATGAAAAGACTTCCCAAAATAGGCAAAGACCGGTTGTAATGCCGATGATGATGATCATGGAGTTATCTTAATCGATTATCTTCAAAAAGGAAAAACCATTACTGGAGCATGCTGCGCATCATTACTTGACCTCAGAAATTGTGGAAAACCGGTCACATTTGCAGAAAAAGAAAATCCTGTTTCACCAAGACAACGCGCCGTCTCACGCATTACTCACCAGTGTAGTATTCCAGAATACTACCCTTATTAGCTTTAACACTGAATCTCATTACTTATCTAACACATCCTTAAAACTTCCTCTTAACCTATCTTACATTCTCACTTAATACATATCATTAATAAACATTCACAATATTCTATATCAAGCCAGTTACAGCACATTTAATAACATGCCCCTTTTCATAACATGCACCTTTTTTCATTCAAAGCATAGCTCTTTTATTTTCAAAGTTTATTCAAAATTTAAAAGTCACAGAGAGTAAAAGGAATACTTTGATCAAATTAATTTTGTTCATATTATAATTTACAACCAATTAGAGCAATAAGTAGCATAAGAAGAGAGAAAAATTTATTGTAAAGTTAGTTGACTTTGAGTTGAGAGTTAAGTTGAGGCAGTTGAGGAAGTTAAGTTTGAGAAAAAGTAAAATTGAGTTCAGTCAAGTTAAATATATATTATAAATATAGAATAAAATATAGTAAAATATAAAAGAGTGAATAAAGAGAATAAATAAAAAGAAAAACAAATAAGGCCCTATATAAATAGGATATAAATTAAATTCGAAGTCTGAGATTGATAAAAGGTCCACGCTCTTCCCTCAGCCGAGGAAGCACGGCGTCCCGGATCGTAACACCAGATCTAGCCCCAAGCGACTACTTTTTGTTCCCTAATCTAAAAATTGCGCTTAGAGGACAGAGGTTTTCGTCAAATGAGGAGGCAATAACCTTCGTGAACAGTTATTTTGCAGAGAAAAACGCCGAGTACTATTTGGACGGGTTAGAGAGATGGGAACACCGCTAAGAGAAGTGTGTAGCGTTACAAGGAGACTATGTAGAAAAATAAAAATAAATTTTAAGAAAAAATGTCTTGTATCTTTGTTAGGTCGGAACCTTTTCAGTCTACCCTCGTATATATGCACCGGCTTTAAACAATTTATTTTATGATAATGGGAATTTATGTAAAAACCAGCAGCCTCAATTATATTACACCGCATAATTGCACTGCAGCCATAATAGAACTGAGATCATGACTATTCAACAACTAGTAAAGATACACCATCTCGTACCGTACTTTTAAAGTAATGGATCACGACACACCTACAACCCATTAACATTCCAGCACCATTACCAACTAGAACTGTTGGCTTTTGCTTTAAATCTCAACGCAAGTATGCAGAATGAGATTATCCACCAAAAACCAAACGCAACGCGCTAGTCATTGTAAATCCGATAATGAATTCCAAAAACTCCTTACACACTTTTTCTGCTTCCTCCTGGGAGCATCCTTTGGACGAATCCATATGGCCACAGAGGAAAACCTCTGAATGGCCGAATTATTAGACTATTCTCAACATTCCACCTCGTGCATAGTAGACGGTCACCCTCGATTTGGATTTGATGTGCCAGGACAATCCCTAGTAAATACTGTTGCCACCATCTACAAATACCAGAGCGAATACAATCGATTTGAAGCTACTGGGTGCTTTAAGCCACCGTTAAAGGCAGTCAAGTGAAACTAGATGCGCAAAGTTTTTCTTCGACAATAGCTGTTGCCAGCACCACATGCCTTCATGGAGTGAAATTATCACATTTGCCGCCTGCTTCCATTCGGACGCTGGCTTCTTGCCAATTGCAATAGCAATTGTATGCCATTAGCTTAATGTTTAAACAGCACATTCTATGACTGTGATGTTTCTTCAATTTCACTGTCATAATGAGACTGCGAATCAAACACGAACTACTTTCAACGCCTTCTACAGACTGGATACTGCAGACAGAGGTCTAATTAATTTAAGTGGTCGATGGCGGGATTAGCCTTAGACGTAAAAGGATAATTTCACGGGAAAGTTGCCTGAGCAATGGTCTTTGAGGAAAATCAACTTTCCTTACAATTTTTCTCAATTCTTTAGAGATAAGCTGCTTACACACCTGTTATCCTCTTATTCAATCCTTGGCAACCAGTCTAAGGGGTTGTAAAACCATTTTCATATAAATTTCGGTACAAGAATTTTTGCTGTGTGAGTTTCTTCCTACAACGAACTCATTAAGATTATTGGGTAATTCTTAAAACACTAACCTGGTCGCTTAAGTGACACCGAGAACGACTTAAGGTGTCTTCTATGTATGTAGACCCAAAATCAAATAGAAGTGTCAGCAAAAACTGAAATGCTCTAGAGACACGGAAAGCATTGTCACTATAATGTTTCACATTTGCTACCTCAAGTAGGCGTCTTCTGTACTGTGTAATGGGAGCGTAATGTTATGATATCGAATGGCTCAGCAATACCCGAAATAAGAAGTCGATGGATATTGACCAAAATAACAAGTAGAGATAAAAGACTTATAAAAATGGCACTGAGTGGGCTATAACTACTTCTAATGTTACATATTCCTATATAATAGGGAATGGTACAAAAAATGAACATAATAATTTGAACAAATGATAAAGAATATTCACAAGATGTTTAAAATTTTAAAACAAACATTTCAACAAGCTTTTGGCGACGTAAATTTCCTCTAGAATGTCCGTTCGTATATCCCTAACATTATTTATTATGAAAAAATAAATCCATTCACTTATTTCATTATACAAAGAAATTTACTTCGTCTTACAATATTGTTATTTGAGGTCAAAGTTAAGAAAAATCTTGGAAGACTTTCATATATTCAAATAGCAGAAAAAGAAGCAAAATACAAAAGTAACTACCCCTTGTTTTTACATCACGGTAATTAAAATGCATGTTCTGCACAAATAAACTTAAATAAAACAAAAACTAGCGTTTTACGTATCAACATAGCTTTTAAATCGTCTACAATAGTTTTCTGGCCATACAAAGGACGCTGTGACTTTTAACCTAACAGAGCAAATGCCATCAAATTCCTGTCAGATGTTAATAACAAAATAGATGTATACCCATATTCATAGCTTTCGTATTTCCGAAAAATATAGAATCAATACCCTTTGCTCTCCGTACTATAGTGATCTGCCCGATAACATAAAGGCTTTGTACAATCAGAAAGGGAAACGGTAAAAACCGAATTTCGGATAGGAAGGCTCATTAAAGGGTTTGTTAGTTGAAACTATAAGAAACCATTTGACCGAGTGAGTAAATAGGAACATCTTCCAAGCGTGCTCAGAGGTAGTTATGATCACGGTATACGAGGGTTGTCTTTTATATTTCGGGATTAGAGAACAAAAACAAATATTGATCATCGAAAATCACTTTACTGTTTTTCAAAATATTCCCCATGAAGATCTATACACTTTTGCATGCGTTTGAACCAATTGTCGAAGCACTTTTGCCACTCTGATTGAGGTATCTCCAACACATGCATTCTGAATGCAGCAATCGCTTCTTCAGGTGCCGAAAAACGTTGACCTCTCAGTTTGTTTTTTACGTACGGGAATAAAAAGAAGTCATTCGGTGCCAAGTCAGGACTATACGGCGGATGACCCATCAAATCGATGTTTTGGGTGCTCAAAAATGCAGTTGTCGCAGCCGAAGTGTGAGAGCGCGCAATGTCGTAGTGAAGAGTGATCCGTCTTCGGCGGTTGGTTTTCCTGATTTCTTGGAAGACAACGGGCAAGCAAATGGTTGTGTACCACTCAGAATTGACTGTTCTGCGTTGTTCTAGTAGTACGGTTGCGACATGTCCAGTTTTTCCGAAAAAACAGGCGACCATTTGCTTGGAAGTGCTTCGTGCGCGAACAACTTTTGTTGGATTTGGCTCATCTTGAAACACCCAGACAGTCGACTGCTGTTTACTTTCGGGCTCATACGCGTAAATCCACGATTCATCACCTGTCACGATGTCATAGACGTGTTTTGAAGCACCGCGACCGTATTTTTTGAGCATTTCTTTCGACCAATTGACACGAGCCTTTTTTTTGGCGATTGACAAATTGTGTGGGATCCAACGCGAACAATAATATGCAATATTGAATGTATGCTGGTCCCACTAACGCCTAAGGTTGTCTCAATCTCACGATAGGTCACATGACGATCTTCCAATATCAGTTCGCGCACAGCATCAATGGTTTTCGGAACAACAACTGATTTTGGACGACCTTCACGAAATTCATCTTGGAGTGAACTACGACCACGATTGAATTCACCATACCATCGATAAACACTGGTCCTTGATGGAGCTTCATCGCCAAAAATTGAATTAAGTTCATCCATGCACTGTTGCTGAGTTAATCCACGCCGAAAGTTGTAAAAAATAATCACACGAAAATGTTGACGATTTAATTCCATTTTTGGGCCGAGATGAATCTTTTAAGTTACTGTAAACAACACAAATAGCGCCCGTATGTCAAAACGTTCTGAGTGCGTATAACCTTAAAAATGTCCAACTTTACGACAGAGCTGTCAATTGCCGGATTGCAACACTAGGGTTGCCAAATCCCGAAACATAAGAGGCAACCCTCGTATAGTCAAACCCGTTCCACTTCGTCCCTTTACGCTGAAAATCATGCCATTCACCCTATATTGCCACAACACTTTGTTGCATAACTGATACCCTCCGAATTATTGAGCTGATTTGCGCCCTTATATCTAAAAAACCATTTTCCTACATAAGACCAGTAGCACACATCACGCTGTTTACTAACTGCAAAACAGCATTCCAAATGTGGTTCTAAGGCACTTGCCTCGCGAAGCAGTGAACATATACACTACTTTGTTTAAGGGGGGAACCTCATGTAAAATGAAATTTTTTAGCCATTTCTTGTTTTTGCCTAAATTGATAGGAAATTTCCTCAAAAATACGAGAATAAAAGTTAGAAAGTGATCCGAGACCTCCTTGTACTTTATTTTCAAAAGAAAGTAAACAGTCTAATTCAAAAGATACCTCTATACCGATCCAGGGGCATGCCGGATTCTTACCGACTAAAACCACTTCCCCCGCGGAACTTTCTTTTAGATATTCCATCGCGGGGCGGGACGGTGTTTACCTCTTACTCCGCTCGATTTTGGTTCGTCCTTCAAACAATGCAAGATCTCAATATCGTAATTTGACAGACATTCGCCGATAATGACGACAAACGCTGTATTGAACAGCAGGAGCATCGCTCTCTCGATGCCACCAAAGAGGCTCGTACCTTTCGACAACAGGAAAAAATGGCACAATTAGAACAGTTTGAAGAAGAGGAGGGTCTACTCTATGGCCCTGGAATCGCAGATTAGCAAAAAACTGCGGTAAGTTAGAACGAATTACGAATTTTTTCACGATTTTTCTATTACTCAAACTTTAAACGCGTTTTTCTCGAAACGCAAAATTTCGCACGCCGTGCAAGGTAGCTCAAAAACTGATCATTAGATCTTTATGAAGTTTGGTATAGAAATTCTATAGATATTTGGCCTCAGGATGACGAGCGCCGATTATTTATTTTTTTATTTAAAACATTGTTATTAACAATTGTTTATAAAAGAAAATCCTTTTTTTTCAAAACTTCGCCATTTTTGCAAATTTGCAAATTTTAATAAAAGGGGAACATTATGCTGACCGTTTTTGCATAAACTAAAGAACACATTTTGTATTTTTTGTTTCAGATCATTTTTGTGACCTGTATGCTGCACGGCGCATTTTCAAGACGCTGTTTTCAAGCCGCCATTGCACCGTTTTATTGTTAACGATTAGTCTTATAAAAATATTTTCTTTAAATATTATAATATAAATAAATTGTGCCTTAAATTGCAAATTAATCTACGCATTACATTTTTCAAAATAAATTCTGAAAAACAGCTATTTACATGAGGTTCCCACCTTAACAACGCTCTAAACAATGCACACTATCCAACCCATTGGAAGACTGCAGTAGTCCACCCTATCCCCAAAAAGGGTAACGATAAGAGCAATCCAGCCAATCTCCGCTCGATCAGCCTGCTTCCTAACATCAGCAAGGTATTCGAAAAAATTATAAACAAAGCACTGATAGATTGGTGTGATGAAAACGATATCATCCCCAACAACCAGTTTGGCTTTCGAGCGCGACATGATACAGTTCATGCAGCGACGAAACTTGATTCCGATATACAGTAGAACAAGGCAAAGCGACAATGTATAGGCGCCTGCTTGGTTGACTTTGAAAAGGCTTTCGACACCGTATGGTTAGAAGGACTTGTCTATAGGTTATCAAACCTGGGTATGCCGCAATATCTGCTATACATCATTTATGATATGATAATAGTTAGTCACGAATCCAAAGGATAAAGCCAATGTGTTCGCGAATTTATTTTCCGCGAATTCAAACCTCGACCCCGGCCTTTTGCAGCCACCCGTGATCTCGTCGGTACAGTCTTCCATGCGGGATGTGAGATTTCGTCCGCGCACTATTCAGCGCATTCTATGTGAACTGGATTGTAGGAAGGCAACCGGCCCGGACGGAATACCAGCAATAGTCCTTAAGAACTGTGCTCCAGAACTATCGCCGGTTCTTGGCAGACTCTTCCGCTTATCTTATGCACGGAGGACTTTTCCTGCCTGCTGGAAAATCGCTCGAGTTCAGCCAATCCCAAAGACGGGAAAAAAGTGTCTCCCACAAAATTACCGTCCGATAGCATTACTGTCTATTTTATCTAAGGTAATGGAAAAAGTCATCAATACAGAGTTGGTTAAGTATTTGGAGTGCAACGGTCTTCTGAATGATCGTCAATACGGATTCCGTGGCAGGCGGTCCACAGGAGACCTTTTGACACTTATAACCGATATATGGACATCTGCGATTGAACGGCATGGTGAGTCAAGGGCGGTCGCATTAGATATCTCCAAGGCTTTTGACCGCGTCTGGCACGGGGCATTGCTGAGCAAACTTCGTTCATATGGACTTTCCCAACAGCTTTGCGACTGGACGAGGAGCTTCCTCGAGAATCGATCGATCCGGGTTGTTGTGGACGGCGAGTGTTCGGATCTGTATCCTGTTAATTCCGGGGTGCCCCAGGGTTCTATTTTGGCTCCAACCTTGTTCTTGCTTCACATAAATGATTTGTTGGAGACAACGGATAACAAAGTGTTCAGTTTTGCGGATGATAGTACGCTTGTTTCCTCCTTTTCGAGTGATCGGCCGATTGGTGCATCTACGTCGCACCAGCTGAGATGTAGACAGATTGACTCTCTGAATCAGGATCTAGATAAAGTCATGCAGTGGGGAAAGGCCAATCTTGTCGACTTCAACGCAACGAAGACCCAGTATACAACATTCACAAAGAAAACCGGATCATCGGTTCCACAGCTGATGATGAATGGCCGGGCCCTCGAGGCTGGGGAAAGTTTGAAATTGCTCGGCGTCACGGTCTGTGGGAATGTATCATGGCATAAACACGTATCGGGTATCGCCAGATCAGCCTCAGGAAAACTGAGTTATCTTTTTAGAGCCAAGAAATATTTTACTCCGGCCCAACTTCTTCTCCTATATAAATCCCAAATTAGACCCGCGCTCGAATATTGCTCTCATGTTTGGAGCTCGGCTCCTAAGCATACCCTCGACCTACTTGAGAGCGTACAAAGACGAGCGATCCGCCTGATCGGGGACTCGGCGCTGACGTCGGGACTACAGTCGCTATCACATCGAAGGCGCGTGGCCGACCTCTGTCTGTTCTACAGATATTATCACGGGTGCTGTTCTTCGGAGATTCTTGGCATTGTTCCACGCAATTCGGTCTATATGCGCTCCACAAGACAATCCGACGGATCGCACCCGTTTGTGGTTCATCTCCCGACAGTGCGAACATCCCTGTATCAGAACTCGTTCCGTTACAGAGCGGGGAAGCTGTGGAACTCCCTTCCCACGCGAGTGTTCCCGGAGCGTTACAACCTGCAACTGTTCAAAAAGAACTGCAACAGTTATTTGATGGCATCTCGGGGCGCCCACTCGACGCTATAGGTTCGCCTCTCCCGAGAGAAGTCTAATAAAAAAAAAAAAAAAAATAAAAAAATGGACAAACATTTTGTGGTGAAATGCGGGGACATACTCTCCAACAAGACCTTCCAAATTAAAAATGGCTTAGAGCAGGGAGCTGTGAATTCTCCCATTCTATTCAATATTTACACTAGTGATCTAGTGAGTTCTCTCGAAAACCATTACTTTACGTACATAGTGGTGTACAGAACAGGAGGAAAAATAGACGTCATCAACAGGCACCTTCAAGATGACTTCAACAAAATAAAACAATTTTGCGACGACGGGAAATTAAAGATTAATTTCCAGAAAACCGAGACTATCCTTTTCAGAACGTCCCTATCCAGGGCCTCGAGGGATACAAAATACAACTGGAAACACTTTTCTATTTTAGGTAACAATAACCTTCCACTGCAAGTGAAAACTGTAGTTAGATATCTTGGTATCTGGCTAGACCAGTATTTATATTTTGACAAGCACATAGCAGCGTCCCTCTCCGCATCTAAAAGCGCATATTCTATGACAAGAAGTCTATTCCGGAGTGGTCTTCTTGACCCCAGAGTCAAAACAATTTCGTACTCGACATTCATCCGACCAGTTTTGGTTTACGGCTGCCCAGTATGGTATAATATATCTCCACTTTATATGGAGAAGTTTCGTGTTTCGAACGACAGTGTTTGCGTTCCTGCCTCGGACTTTATAGAACACCACAGTCGCAATACAAAAAATTCTATCCCAACAAAATCCTGTATAACAAATCAGGGTTAAATAGGATAGGCAATTTCACAATTAAAATTATTCGTGGTCACACAGCAAGGGCAATGTACAGTGACAATAATCTTATCTCAGAAGCATTCTATCCCAACGATATGTATCTGGAGAATACCCGCCAGAATTGGTTTATTCCCCCAGAAACGTTCCCTTTCTTGGATCAAAAAGGCATTATCAAAGACGCGCATGGAGTCCCGATTATTTACCACGCTCTCCGTGGTACCAGGGACAGACGAATTCTCCATGATAGTGATATCTCCAATGCCCTAGACCGCATGCGTTTTAGCACGGCGATCAATGAAAGAGATAAATCAGCCAAAGATTGAACATCTTCCAAATGGTGGTGGCTTCTCAACGAGGAAAGGACTTCACTTCCTCAGATATAGTATGCCTCTCAAGAGCAACGCTCTCCTTCCTCTTGTCCCCCTCCCCTTTCCTCCTTTCCCCATTACTTTTGTGTAGCTATTCTATTTTATTTTTTTATTTACCTTTTCGTTTCGTTTTGTAGTTTTTGTTTGTTATAAAAAAAAGAAAAAAAAAAGAAATATATATATATATATATATATATATATATATATATATATATATATAATGTATACATATAGATGTAAAGAAGGAGTCCCTCTAATATATTAACTATTTCATATATATATAAGAAAAAAAAAAGAAGATGTACGCCGAAAGGCATAAATAAAAATGAAGTTGTAATGTGTAATTTAGAGAGGTCGCATGGAGCCAGTAAGTTAATTTAAGGACTGTGAAAAGGTTTTAACATTTACCCCTAATATTATACACGTAAAAAGAATTAGGAAAATAAATGTGGTTTAAAAACTAAAAAAAAAAAAAAAAAAAAAAAAAACTCCAAAACCTGTAGAGGGTCAAATTTGAATGTTTTTTAGAATTGTGTTAAAAAAAAACGAAAAATATTTTTACTATCGGATTTTTGCCCAATATTTATTTATAACAATAAAACAAAAAAAAAATTAAACAAAAATGTCGAACATTTCCACAATAAGGCCAAGACCAGTGCCCGGTTGTAGTGGCGATGATGATGATGACTATTCAACGCATTCTATGCGGACTGGACTGTAGGAAGGCAATTGGCCCGGACTCCAGAACCATCTCCGGGTCTTGGCAGACTCTTTCGCATATTTTATGCACGGATGACCTCTCCTACCTGCTGGAAAACCGCTCGAGTTCAGCCAATCCCAAAGAGGGGGAAAAGTATCTCCCATAAAATTACCGTCCAATAACACTACAGTCTATGTTATCTAAGGTAACGGAAATGATCATCAAGGCCGAATTAATTCAGTATTTGGAGTGCAACGGACTTCTGAATGATCGTCATTACGGATTTTATTGCCAGCGGTCCACGGGAGAGCTTCTCACCTTTATAACCGATATATGGACGTCTGCAATTGAGGGACATGGTGAATCAAGGGCGGTCGCATTGGATATCTCACGGGACATTGCGGACTTTTCCAGCAGCTTTGCAACGAAGAGCTTCCTTGAAAATCGATAGACCCAGGTTGTGGACGGTATTTTTTTTTTTTTTGTTTCCGGACTTTTATCGACTAAAACTACCTCCTGCCAGACTCATATTCCTGTTGATCCTCCCGGAACTTTCTTTTAGATATTCCATCGCTTTCTTTTAGATACGCTCGTCGCGTCGCAACTGCTGCATCATGTCACATAGAACATCATTTGCTACGGACCATGCCTGTTTGAACTCAGCATGTATTCTATTACTCCTCCTGGAGTAACTGTCCGTATCATATGTCTCTCCAATATGTTCGTGCGGTCTCGAATCTCATGCACTCTGTGAGTACATGTTCCATATTTTCTATTTTGCCTTCGCAACACAAGCAGTATGGGTAATTCACATGCTTATACTTGTGCAAATATTGCCGAAAGCATCCATGTCCTGATATTAGCTGAGTCAGTTGGTGATTCAGCTCGCCATGTTTTCTTTTCACCCATGTTTCTACATCAGGTATCATTATGTGGGTCCATTTTCCTTTGGTGGAAGAATCCCACCTTCGTTCCCATTCCCTTAGGCTTGAGAGCTCTAATTGTGACCGCATACTCCGACGATTCTCTTGGGAGACCTCATGCAATGCAGCGTTTCCTTTAGTTGCAATGTCAAGTGTTGTCCTCCCGGCCAAAACATTTACGGCATATTCTTAGTGATGCCGACCTATGTGCTGAGTTCACTCCCCTCATGTACGACTTATACTGTGCGGCTTCTGCCCATATGGGAGCTGCATACATTATAATGGAAGTGTTGTTGTAGACGGTAAGTGTTCGGGTCTGTATCCTGTTAATTCCGGGGTGCCTCAAGGTTCTATTTTGTCTCCAACCTTGTTTTTGGTTTACATTAATTATTTCTTAGAGTCAACGGATATAAACGTTTTAAGTTTTGGGGTGATCATCACTTTTTCGAGTGATCGCCCGATTAGTGCATCAACGTCGCACCAGCTAAGATGTAGACATATCAACTCTCTAAATTGGGATCTGAATAAGGCCCTGCAAGTGGGGAAAGTCCAATATCGCCGACTTCAATGCAACGAAGACACAGTATACTCGTATAATATTCACAGAGAAAAGTGGACCATGGATTCCGCAGCTGATGATGAATGCCCAGATCCTCGAATCTGGGGAAAGCATGAAATTGCTCTGCGTCGCGGCCTGTGGGTATGTATCGTGGCATAAACACGTGTCGAACATCGCCGCGTCCGCCTCAGGAAAACTGAGTTAACGTTTAAGAGCCAATATATATTTTACTCCGGCCCAACTTCTTTTCCTGTATAAATCCCAAATTAGACCCGCGCTCGAATCATCATCATCATCGGCACTACAACCGGGAACCGGTCTTGGCCTTATTTAGCAAGTCCTGAGGCTTGTTAAATTTTCCATAATGATTTATTTTTTCTGGGCAAGGTCATTAGTCCCGCGCTCGAATATTGCTCTCATATTTGGAGCTCGGCTCCTAAACATACCCTCGACCTACTTGAGAGCATACAGAGACGAGCGATCCGGCTGATCGGAGACACGGCGCTGACGTCAGGACAACAGTCCCTATCACGTCGAAGGCGCGTACTCTGTCTGTTTTACAGATTTTACCACGGGTACACTTCTTCGGAGATTCGTGGTATTGTTCCGCACAGTTCGGTTTATATGCGCTCCACAAAACAATCTGACGGATCGCAGTTCATCTCCCGATGGCGCGGACGTCCCTGGATCAGAACTCGTTCCGTTACAGAGCGTGAAAGCTGTGGAATTCCCTCCCTGCGCGAGTGTTTTCGGAGCGCTAGAGCCTACAACTGTTCAAAAATAACTGCAACAGTTATTTGGTGGCATCTCGGAACGCCGACCGACGTTATAGGTTCGACTCTCCTGAGAGAAGTATAATTTAAAAAAAATGGTATGTGACGCAGGACGGAGTGTTAAATATAAAGAAACTACCCGACAGCAGTCCGAACAGCAAATACACCACAAGAAATCTATGAAAAATCGAACCAAGTGAAGAAAATGATTCGAGACTGGTTCACAAATGCTGGACTGGAACTAGCATTGAGCAAAACAAAAATGGTACTGATATCCGCACATAAAAAAAAAAAAAATAACAATAAGCACATTTGCCTGTGTGCGTAGACAAATAATTGGCAATGGTATCTAGCACCATATACGGTATGCAGCAAACAAGTCAGCACTGGAGAGACTGATGCCAAATGTTGGCAGCCTTAAAAAAATTAGCTCAGTGATCTTAGCCCCTGTGAGCAGGTCGATTCTTGTACTTACCTCCGTTTAGGCTAGAGCAACCGATATCAGCTCACACGCATTAAGCCCATGGGATCTGTCCAAAGAACAGAAAATCTGAGAATCTGTAGAGCCTATTAAAGGGCACTGGCCGAAATACCCGAGGTAATTTATCTTTCCCTATATTTAAATTTCATCCTATTCGCAATTTCAAGCTCGTTGATTTTTCTCCCCTTTCCTTTAAATTTCCAAGATCGCATTTAGTGTTTTAAAAACCATAAAATTGATTCTAATTTTTCACACTTTCTCAAACATTTCTACTTTCATTTACATAGCACATTTCTATATTCCAGGTTTATGCTGAAATTTTAGCTTTCGTTTAGGTTTCATTGGGCTTATCTTTTATATCCCTATTTCTTGTTCCTATCCACTTTTCTCTGTTTCCTGCACTCCTACTTGTTTCTATTTACCTGCTTCTTCTCTGCCTGTTTCTCACTCTTTGCGATTTCCCGCGTCCATCACTTTTCTTCACTTATCCCTCGCAAAAATGGACCTCTCTTCTCTTCAGAGCTTGGGGCATCAACCCCATCAGGATTTGATGACTCTTCTGGAGACATTGAAGACAGAACTCGCTGCCGCGGCACCCATAATTGCTGTTCTCGAGAAAGAGAACGCAGCATTAAGAGCTACATCACCCCCGACCCCGTTCACTAACAACTCGGAAACCCTTGACCCAAAGACGGGAATCGAACGCGAAATGACAACCCTTGACAGCGACTTTGATTTCTCTGCCGACGAGAGCTGCTCCCGTGTCCCCACCCCGAATTCTTCTCGGCCCACGCCTACTTCTGTTCGTGGAGAAAAGCGGAAAACACCTCGGGCAATAGTAAACTGCGAGGGTAAACGTGTTTCTACCGCCTGTACGCCAACAATATTCCCGGCTTCGGCTAATAAAACTGTGCCAAACGTCTCGGTACACCCCACTGCACAAAAAGCCCCCCCCTTTGTAAAAATCGGGCACACCAAAGGCAGCATCATCCACAACCCCAAAACCAAAGACCGCCCCAAATCCAAAGGCCACACAAACAGCGGTCACGGCCAACCCTCCTGCTTTAAAAAAGAAGCAGCAACCTGGGGTCTTTGCACGAGACCTCAACCTAAAGGAGTTCGTCGGTGATATGAACCGACAAGGAATCTCTAACTTTAAGGCAAAGACCTTGAATCCAAGCCTCAATAAAATCGTAACCTATGATCGACAGACGTTCTGTAAGGTTAACGACACCCCGAAGGCCAAGGAGGTGAATTGTTACACATTCACCCCGGCTGATGAAAAATCGAGGATCATCCTCTTAAAACGAGTCGCTGCCTGTTGGGAAACGGACGACATCGTAATTGCCCTTGAGACAACATTTCCTAACGTCATATTCACTGACGTCAAAAAATCCTCTCCCCCACAACAGTTTGTGAACATCAGACCGCAAAAACACAGCAAGGTGAACATATGGCAGGATGAAATTACGTTGCCAACTTGCTGCAACTACGGTAAGAAAGGACATCCGGCCATCTACAGGAACTGCCCCAAATATAAAGAAATAGTCCACAGAACCAAGGAGACTCGAGCTAAACAAGTAGTCAAGTCAAACTTCGGAAAACAGGCCACGCAAAATTTCATCCAATATAGATTTACATTCGCTGATAAGGTTAAAGGGAACCCCACCACTTCTCCCCCAAAACCATATTCAAGTTCCTAAGTGATCCGCTATACAGGCCAACACAATGCCACAAATCCAAGCGGTGGTACAAAAGCCCCCAAAGGGGCAACCCTCAATGCTGGAGAAACTACTTAGTCTCTCCCGCGCGACTGAGGATATTCGACTCCGATATGAAAAACTAACAACTGAGGCTGAGAGGGATGCACTCCTTTTCATGGCATATGTAAGACATACGCTTCAAAATGGATCCCAAAATTAAAGTTATCCTTATAAATGTCAACTCCCTTGTTTCGCTATCAAAGCGTGCGATAGTCTCTGACTTCATAAAGGATAACCGGGCGGACGTGGTTCTTGTAACCGAAACTAGGTTGCATCCATATCACCGTCCCACTTTCCCAAACTTTTCAGTGATTCGAAGAGATCGAACCCTCACTGGCGGCCCCACCATCAACGGAGGTGGCACCTGTATTCTAGTTAATAGCGAACTTCGCCATGAAGCTATTGACCTCCCACATTTCGAGTCCATAGAGGTCTCCAGGGTTGAACTGCATCTAGCTAATAACGGTAGAGTGAACATATACTCCCTATACCACTCGCATAAAACCAATAATGGCCCTATTAATCCCGAAGATATCGGCCAATTAATAACGTCCTCGGGGCATACGCCCTTCATCATAGGTGGCGATTTCAACTCCAGGCATCCCCACTTTAACAACTCTGTCTCTTGCCCAAACGGTACAAAGTTGTTCCAATGGTACACCGAAAACTGTCATGCCCTCAACTTCGAAATAGCCGCACCTACGGTTGGTACCCGAGGCAACTCCATCCTGGACATCTTTATTGTGTCCAAAGACTTACTTCCCCAAATCACACCTCCCCAAGTATCGGCGGGTGTATCTGACCACAACGCTGTGACCATGTTCATCGGCGGCTACCGATCATCCCGGGCTCATGTCAGATACATACCCGATTATGGGCGCACAAATTGGGACAACTTCAATATTACATTGAACGAAAAACTCCACCAACTCTCTCTCCCCACTGACAGGAACCTAACGACGGTTGAGATAAGTAACGCTGCATCTCGACTTCACGAGATTCTAGTTGAAACTTCTGAGACTCATGCCCCGAAGTACAAACTTGAAAAGACTTATCAGATTCCCCTTGACGACCTCACTCTTCGTCTCATCCGGGGGCGTAAAAAGCTCTGCAGAATGAGATATCGTCACCGCTTTAAGCAAAGGGAGCCATTATTGCGAGCCATTATTCACAATATTGGCACACTGATAAAACAAAGAATCCAAAACAATCGCACCCGTCAATTGGCAGACAAACTGAAGGGTATTCAGATCGACCAGAGCATTTATAAAAATGTTAAAAAGATATGTGGCACTTCTCGTATCACTGGACCAATCATGCACAACGATCTTGTTATCAATAATGACACCAAAAAAGCAAACATCATCGGAGAGACCTTTGAAAATAATCACAAGCTCACTCTCGAGGATGGCGACCCGGACACTAATGCAATAATTAGTTCAGAGGTTCACAATAAATTAGACAACTTTAACGAGCCAATAGTTGTCTTTAACTCAGCTAACAGTGCATACTTCGACGACACGCGTGATAATAGTCACGGCTTCGTCACACCAAGTACCCTACAGAACCTAGTTAAATCTCGAAACCCCAAGATGTCACCCGGAATCGACAATATGTCCTCCCACTCGTTGCGAAGGCTTCCTGCTTTATTCTTTATAAAGCTCTCCATTCTGATCAACCATACCTACAACATGGGGTACTTTCCCCAAGCTTGGAATCATGCTGTTGTCTGCCCAATAGCAAAAGTTGGGAAACCAAATTATCAGCCTCAAGTTTTCGTCCTATTTCGCTCCTCAGCTGCAGCAGCAAAATATATGAACAGTTCATATACGAGAAGCTAAATAAATTTATCAGTGTTAGGAACCTAATACCTGACTTCCAATTTGGATTTAGAAGAGCGCCAAGCACCACCATGGCTCTCAACATATTTCAAAACCACGTTTGCGTGCGCCTCTTTAATAAGGAACCCACCATTGCGGTGAGCTTGGACATTGAAAAAGCTTTTGACACAACCTGGATCGAAGGTCTCGTTTTTAAATTACTGAATACTGGCCTCAGTAAAACGCTGTGTAGTATCAGTTACCAGTTCGTTTTAGACAGAACCTTCCAAGTTCAAGTGAATGGAAAGCTTTCCCGAACTTTCAACGCCGCCGCAGGCGTACCACAGGGCTCCATTCTAGGCCCCATCTTATTTAATATCTACACCTCAGATATTCCTCGCTCTTTGGATGGTAGAGTAAACCAGATTTGCTATGCGGATGACGCCCTAGTGTACACGTCATCTAAAAGCCCAAAACTCGCAACAAACCGACTGAACTGTCATCTAGACGAACTGGATCAGTATTACAGTCGATGGAAAATTCGACTTAACCCATCTAAAGCAGTAGCTATATTTCCGAGTAGTAAACACTCCCAACCTACTTCTCGATATTCACAGAATATCCGAAAACAAATAGGGGGTACTACGATTACACCACAGGACAGGATGAAATATCTTGGGGTCATCTATACCCCAAAAATGAATTTCATCAAAACATGTGACCCACATTCTTCAAAGGGACCTCGGTCGGTCTAAGCAACTGCACAACATCTTGAAGTGGAGCAACAAAGTTGACACCAAAGTTAAGCTTCTCTGCTATAAGCAGGTAATCCGATCCGGAATATCGTACGCCTTTCTCATATGGTCCTGCATATCTTCCGCCCAAATGGAAAGACTTCGAGTTTTCGAAAGAAAACTCCTCAGAAGATGCATCAACCACTTTAGAAGGCCTGACGGTCGCTAGTACCCGAACTCTCACCTATACGAAGGTGCCTCGATTATCCCTATCGACGAGTACTTGCTACAATTAGCATACAAGTACATCGAAAGCATTCAGAACAGCGAGAACCCACTTGTACGGGAGTCTTGGGTTCTTGACCCTTCTCTCTTTCGATCTCTTCGGATCAAACCACCACAATTTCTTCTTCAGTACAAAACTGAAGAAAACACCCTTCCCAGCAACATTCTCCTTTATAATAGAGGATTCCTGGATCCATCCTATAGGGTCTACTGCTGACACACTACAAACACACACGCACAGTACAAGACAGCACAAACACAAACATACACACCGACCAAAGCGCAGATTATCAGACGCCAAAGACGTGATCTGCGTTTACTACCGCACTCAAGAGCTACCGGTTTTGTACGATTTCTTTCCCACCATCCCACCATCCAAGTAGTTAGAGAACAATTGAACTAACCCTGTCCACACTATCCTTAGATACGTCCTTCCCCTTTCTTTTCAGATATCTTGAGACCGAGCCCAAGATCGTTACGGATGTGCGTGATTCTGGTTATCGCAAGATGACCATAAGCCAGAGACAAGATTAAGGACACATTTGTCCTTGCTTCCCTAAAGTGCCCCCCCCCCCCCCCCCCCCCCCCCCCCCCCCCCCACAACATTTCTTTTTTTTTTTTATTCGAGGTAATTGAAGTGCCGCTAGAAATAGTTTCAAAAGTATCGGAGGGGAATGCAAAAGCTGCACAAGACTATAGTTTATACAATGCCCAACTCATGTCTACCTAGGCGCGAGTCTCTATCCATCTTGCAAGAGATCTATAGAAAATCCTAACGGAATGCAGTAGATTCAGCAGAACTAATCAAGTAGATGCGATCGAATAAAAATGGCAATGTTAAGCTTAAAACAACGGATGGAAATTTATCAGCGCGCGACCCGATATTATACAGAAGCTTCGAAAACTACAGAAACTGCAAGAACACTAGCGTCATTAGAGTAACAAATTGGATTTCGCAGTAAAATGGGGTTTAGTCCGTAAGCACTACCAGATAAAGGAAAATGGGGTGAATCGGACATGTATGTGAACTCGGGCCACAAGAATCTGTTAAAAATTGGAAACCACAAAAGAAAAAAATATGGATTGAAAGAGAACAGTGGGAATACCGCATTTATGTGCAATAAAAGTCCAGCTACTGAAATGAAATGAAATTTAATTCCAATATTTGATCATTAGCATAAATAAATGGGTGTACGAAATTTTCACTTTCACTTTTGCTTTACGATCTTGAGCTGCGACTTTGCATTTCAGTATATTATTATACGACTGCGTTTGCCAAGTTGACATACGCGAAATAGATATTACACAAATGCTGCGAGGTTAGTAGAATGAACTCGACAAGTACTAATTAATAATATGTTATCCACAATATTTTAACACTGTTTTGTGTGAAAAATATAACAGCAAAAATGGGCTGCCAGCCGAGTAGAATAAGCTAGATAGGTATTAATTAATAATATGCCAACCTGTGTGAATATATATAGTAACAAAATACTGACATCTCATTCCCTCGCCACCCCACTTGAATAAAGTGTCGATGAGGAAATACTTTAGCAACAATACACAACAAACGTGTGAGTTGGTGCCCAGGGAAAGAGCTATTTTAAGAAATGCTCCCTTAGTACCACGGCAACAGAAGGTATCTATATTTTCAACAATAAATAATACATTTCACTCAATAAGAACGAACGAAAGCATATGTAGCACATTTTGTAAAAGCTGATACTACATGGAATTCAGTCGAGAATAGACACATAAAACACTTTGCATATAAATTTTCTGAATTGCGATATTCACATGATTGATGAACATCAACTGTCATCATGAAAATGGTTCGAAAGTTTACTATGGGTAATTTCAAGAATATCTCCTCGGATTTGTGGCGCCCTGCGTAGAGAAGACTTAATTGAAGGTACCAAATTTGAAATACGTGGCGTCACTGAAAGGATACTTAACATGTTAATATATCAAACAGTCTTTTCATGACACCAATTAATAATGGGGGGGTTGCCTAAGCCCATTCGCGACAGCAAGATATGCCATACATTATTCATTGCCGACCTTGAGCTGAGATTCCCCAGAGTGTAGAAATGGTAATATTTCCTCTTCAAACATCCTTGAATACAAGCAAGCAATGCTTTCATCCCCGACCTTCTTTGAGTGTCACTTAAAATTCCTTAGCTGTCCACTGTCAATCGCTGCCATGGGGACAGTTTCGTTCTCTAGAAAGCTATGGAATCACCATTATCCTCTGATAACTAAAATGTGTCACGGAAATTCGAATTCGATAGCAGTCGATATTTTCCCTTCCAATTTGCCTCCACAAAATTGTCTCCCTCTTGGGAAGGTTAATCGTTGAAAGGTCAATTCATTGAATCCAACAAATCGTTGAGCTCCGAATGGAGGCAGTGACACATCATCTGAAATAATCTGGCAAATCGACTCCATTAGACCTTATTCAAAACCTATTTCATTTCCTGGTGGTTTGACGTCTAGGATGATGGCATCACGTGCGTATAGTAATCAAATGGTGCCTGGGCAAGGACCTGCCTAATGCGCAACGTTGACAAAATACGATAATTTCAACTAAAAGCGCATTTAGCTTAGTGAAGGACTTTGAATGGGATACGAATCATCCTCAACAGAGACCAAGGAAGAAAAGACTGGGAACGTAACAAAACAGAAAAAAAACTTACCACTGGATAAAGTGAATGATAAGCATTCATCTTAAGTCAATTCGGCTTTCTACACCTTTCGAAATTTAGATACAGCTTTGACATGACGCAGACAGAACAACGTTGAAAAAAGACGATGTAATGCCTTCGAATATTCCTCCTTCCTTTTACCTATGGAAACTCAGTCCCTTCTCCGTTGATATGTAATCACAGAGCCTATCAATATAATGCTCCTTATTTCCACTTCTCGTAGGTACTTCTGAGAAAAGGATCCTTCTGACAGGTTAGCTAAATTTTTTTTTTCATTATGCTAATGAAATTTTATGATAGGAACGAAAGTTTCGTAGGGGAGCGAAGTTCTTGAAATCATTCACTGAAAATGAAGCAGTGATGAGAAAATTGATAGATATATAATGCAGAAGGAATGCTTTACTAATAGCATTGCCTTTTTGCTTTTACGAGGCAGATTTGACTTTAGAAATTTAGATGCAAAGTGGATCAGGCGTCTACTGAGGTCGTATCAAGTCTATTATTTATGGGTAGCTAACATCTAAAGTGCCCTATTTAGAATTTTTCATCTTACGGTTGGGAGGTTTTTGAAAACACGCTCGATTGATTTGATGATTCTTTGATATATGGTCTACTCGCTTCACTTTAACTAATTTTGTTTCTTTAAGACTGTGGTTATTCACTTTGCGATTTCATTTCGATGGATAAGGCTTTGTGTGTCTTCATATGTAAGCTGTCTTATAAACCTCTTTTATTTAAAACTCGGGCAAATCAGAATCAACTATTTATTTTGAAATGATAAAAAAAATACAACCGACGTCCAATATCATCATCATCATCGCCACTACAACCGGGAACTCGTCGTGGCCTTATTTAGCAGGCACTGAGGCTTGTTACATTTTCCATAATGATTTGTTTTTCCCGGGCAAGGTCATTAGTCTTGCGCCAGAGGCTCCCCGATGGGGAATCGGACCCCGGTCTCTCGCGTGACAGGCGGGGATACTAACCACTATACTATCGGGGAGCCCAATACACAACCACATTAATTTTTACAAAAATACATAACATTACAATGATAAGACTTTAAAATATCACACCGATGCCATCTAAACCCATCAAAAGCCTTAATCATACCTTACAGAGCAGCTTTGAAAATTAAAATCATTAACACCATATATTATCCCTCGGGGTAGAAACCTTGACGTGCGGGGTCTAAATTACAATGAATCAAGGCAATGCGACGGAAGCCTAGCTTCCAGCTAGGTCACTCATATCACACAGACTAGCGAAGAGCAACATACAAATAGCAACCAACGCTAATCGTGGGTGTTACGCGTCACCGTGCTCATTGGATGGTTTACAGCCAGGAGTATACCAACTGTATTATAACGGCGCCTCTCTGACACCGGGTCGAATCAAAGCAGAAACCAGACCATATCATATCCTAACGAGGCACTGATATGGCGGACCATTTGGAAACTCAAGACTCATGGAAACAAACAAAAATGAATGTTTATTATAAACACAACAAATACACAAAAGCCCCGGTAGACTATGGCGTATTGCGACGATAGTAAAGAACGTGTGATTGGAACTGACGCTATGACAGTTAGAATCACTAAAAATGTAACCAATGCTCAACACATCAGGCCACTGTCGCTTGTCGAATTCGATTTCTAAACTCAAGTACACTCAACTGATGTGGAATTGTTATGTTATCGCTATGGTATACGGCTCTGATACATTTTCTGATTCGATTTTCGTTCGGTGTTCTTCACTATTTGCTTGTGTATTGTGTGTGTGTCTGTTGGAAACGCCACACTACTCCCTCCTCAGTAACTTTGTTGCGATCAACTTCGTGTGCGAATAGCGACATAGCGAATAACGAGCGATGGAGAGAACGTCGGAGCAGGCGAGTGTGCCGGTGCTCTATGCCGAAGTCGTAAACGTAGTCGTAAAGTTCTGTTTACTATGGGAAAGTGTGTGTGTGTATACACAGATCACGTCGGGCTGTTGCGTTAAGCAAGGATGGTGAAGACGGTAATTTGAACATACGATGAAACGAGTGAGAAGCGAAGCAATGCAGCATCAGGCTACTGGCGGCGTGTACGAATTCGATTTCTAAACTGAAGTACACTCTACTGATGTGGAATTGTTATGTTATCGCTATGGTATACGGCTCTGATGCTTTGCTTGTTCGAATTTTCTTTCTGAGCGCGGCAGTCCTACCGGTCTTTTTCCCGTTGGTCTACCGTAAAAAATTCTACCCACGGTCCAATCGCTGCCCATTCGCACTACATCTCCGCCCATCTTAATCTTCGCGGCTTGATTACTCTCACTATTGTAGGTTTGCGGTATAACTCTTCCAATTCGTGGTTGTGGAGTTTCCGCCATTGTCCTGCCTCCTCGTCATATTTGCCTCCCAAGATACCTCTTAGGACTTTATTCTCGAATACGCGGAATTTGTTTTCTTCCCGTTTTGTGAGAGTCCATGTTTCGCATCCGTATACAACAATCGGCATGATTATGGTTTTATAGACACGGAGCTTTATATTACGTGATAGCAGTTTGGTTTTCAGCAGTTTACTGACTGCATGCCAATTAGCGTTGCCGGAGTGTAGTCTTTTGTTAATTTCCTTCGACATTTCATTACTGGCCGTCAGTATTGTTCCCACGTATTTAAATTCTTTGACATTTTCAATTATCTTGCATCTGATGTTTATGTGTGTTCTCTGAGGTCCACCTGCTCTCGCCATAATCATGTATTTTGTTTTATCTTCATTTATTTCTAGGCCCACCTCTTCTGCCGCTTGCATGATGTTTTCACAGTTTTTACTAACAGTTTCTAGATTATCGCCCAGAACGGCGATGTCATCCGCATATGCGAGCACTTGTGTGACCCCGTTCAGGGATGATCCGGGCATGTTGTCGTCTTGTACCTTTCTGATAACATACTAGAGCACAAGGTTAAAGAGACATGGTGAGAGGCCATCGCCCGGTTTTAGTCCGTCGCGGACTTCAAATGGTTTTGAGAGGTGGTTTTCTGTCCTAATTCGCCCTTTGTTTTCGTTCATGCAAATTTGAATGAGGGCGGCATATTTTTTCGGGATTCCCAGCTCAACTACAATATGGTAGAGTCTTTATCTTGCGACTGAGTCGTAGCCTTTTTTGAAGTCAACGAACCGTTGGTGAACCGTCTCTCCGTATTCCCACTTCTTTTCCAGCAGTTGCCTTATTGTGAGCATTTGGTCGCGTGTTGACCGGTTCCTACGGAATTCGCATTGGTAGTCTCCCAGTATTTCTTCTGCGTACGGTGTGCATCTCGCCAGTATGACATTTGTTAATATTTTGTACGTGGTTGGGAGCGATGATATTCCTCTGTGATTTTCGCAGTCAGATCTGTCACCTTTTTTGAAAATGGGGACGATTATTGAGGTTTTCCATCATTCCGGAATGACTTCCTTATCCTATATTGTTTTAATCAGTTGGAGGATCTTTCGAGCGGTTGCCTCCCCTCCATTAACTAGAACCATGCTTCACAAGCTCTGCCGGCATGCAGTCGACTCCAGGAGCCTTGTTGTTTTTCGATTAGTTTATTGCGTCTACAACTTCGTCGAAAGAGGGCTCTGGGATCTGTGGCTCGGCTGTGTATACATCTGGTGCGTTTATTTGTGGTTGATGGGTACGCACATTGAGCAGGCTTTCAAAATAATGCTTCCATCTTGTCACGATATTGTTTGTTTCTCTCACCAGACAGCCGTTTGTGTCTCGGATTATTTTGGCTATCCCTCGGTGGCCATTTCTAGTTGAATTTATGCCGACATACATGCCTCTGATATTCTTTGCTCTGGCATTTTCTAGGATTTTTTCGATCTGAGTCTTCTACCATTCGCGTTTTTTGCATTTGAAAAGTCTCGTTATCTCCTTCCAAATTGTCGCGTATCTTTCTGCGTTGACTTTATCATATCCTTCTATGTGGATCACTCTGAGACGTTTACGTTGTTCGATCTTCGCCCTGCACTCATCGTCAAACCAAGGTTTGGATTGTTTTCTTAAATCCTAATACCTTTTGGGCTGTTTGTTTGATTGTGTCTCTGATCGATGCCCATTTAGTGCCCAGATTATTGGTTTCCTCTTCCTCACTACTCCCATTCACTAGAATGCTAAATCTATTCGTTAGTTCCTCTTGATATACCGCCCTTTTGCGTAGGTCTTTTAGTTTATCAATGTTGAACATTTTGCTTGTCTCCCGTGATTGCCCATGTGGGTTTGCTGCGAGCCGACTCCTAATTTTGCCCATCACTAGAAGGTGATCGGATTCGCAATCTGCTCCTCTATATGATCTTGCGTCAAGGATATTCGAGTGGTGTCTTTTGTCTATGAGGAAGTGGTCTATTTGGTTACGCGTTGCGCCGTCGGGTGATATCCATGTGGTTTTATGGATTTGTTTGTGCTTGAACATCGTGCTTTTCACTACCAGATCTTTGGACGCTGCGAACGTGATAATTCGAATTCCATTATCATTTGACACGTCGTGTAGGCTTTCTTTACGTATAGTTGGTTGGAAGATGTCTTCCTTTCCAATTTTTGCATTGAGTTCCCCGAATAGGATTTTAACATCGGATGATGAGACCCCATCAAATATTTCCTCTAGGGTCTCGTAGAATGTGTCCTTCGTTTCTTCGTCGGTAGATTATGTTGGGGCGTGTACGTTTATAAATACATAATTGTACCAGGGGCCCTGTATTTTTAGCACCGACATTCGGTCATTAATAAATTGCACATCTTTTACATGGAACGTAATCTTTAGTGTAGCCATTGTTCGCTACCTACAACCGATCGGGCACCATTCAAAATAACACTCATTCGATACATCGACTGATGGAATGTTATTGTTCAGCAGAACAAACGGGTATACAAACACAGCGTCCATAAATATATGCCGGGCTATTTGCTGGCTTGCACATCTGCAACCCAGACTTCTAATAGCCCTGCAATACGAAATACCGAGCGCGATCATAAAACCTAAACAATAAACCTTTCCAGCTTAGGTCATATGGCGAGCGACCTTTTGGCGGTATTGTGTTGGTCGTAGTTCGATGACCGAGTGTTCCGCCGAACACTGTTAATGCGGAGAACGACACGGAACGGACAACGAAAATAAAACGCTGGGAAAAGCTGGTTTAATTATACTTCACTTTGCTTCTTTATTATTTACTTTTGGGGCTTCTATTATTTGGATTAGTTAAGTCACCGAATATCTCTATTACTTAAGTCACAAAAATCGCTTCATTAATTCAATGACAATATATCTCAAATAAATAGTACACACGACAAAGCTTTCCCTATCGACCGAATTTTTCGTATTCTTCTCCGGAGTCCGATCCACCTCCTCGGTAGGTTTTCTCTGACCGCTCTCACCGTCGCGTTGACGATCAAGATCTGACTACGGTCAGTAGCCTGATGTGTAACGCTTAGGTAAATTTTTTTTCGTGATTCGAGCTGTCATAGTGTCAGTTCGAATCACACGATTTTCTTCACTATTATTTCAAACGCTATAATTGGTGACCCCGACGTGATCTGTACACACAGCATACACTTCCCATAGTAAAGCAGAACTTCACACACGGTCACGACTTCCGCATAGAGCACAGCCTCCGATGTTTTCTCGTTTCTCTCGTTCGTCCGTTGTCCGCATACGAATCTGATCGTAACGAAGTTACTGCGGCGGAAGTGTGTGGCGATTCTAACAGATACACACACAATTCACAAGCAAAAATAGTGAAGAACACCGAACGAAAGATCGAATAAGAAAAATACATCAGAACCGTATACCAAGCGATAATAAAAATAATTCACACCAGTGGAATATAGTCGAGTTTGGAAATCAAATTCTAAACACGGTCAGTAGCCTGATGTGTAACGCTTAGGTAAATTTTTTTTCGTGATTCGAGCTGTCATAGTGTCAGTTCGAATCACACGATCTTCTTCACTATTATTTCAAACGCTATAACCTTCTGTGAATTTCACATCACAGAGAAGCCAATTCCGTAGCCGCATTATTTCCTTATTCGTACTTCTGTCTGCCAAACATAAACAGAGGACAATATTCTCGCCACCATCGGCACCATATTTACCCACTACCGTCTGAAATAATTATGCTCTCAGGCAGCCTTGTGTTTCGGTCGATATTATATCACCATCATGGGAAAACCGTTCTCATGATTTATGGCCATATTTTCTGCCAGCCTAAATTTCCGTCCCTCTAATTGAACTGATGTGCATTCGGATTTTCCTTACGCATCAACGGATATCGGCATAGTCACCGCTTCCAGCGAGGGGCGTGTCATACTGGCCGTACGATTACTGAAGGGATTTCACGGTTGGAATTTTCCAGTTCAATCGCCATTGTCATCACAATGAAGCGATCGGATTGGCTCTTCGATGGTACAGCATATCATCCTCTACCCTACAAGGAACGTTGAGAACGAATCCTAAGGAGTCAGCTTTCATCCCCCGTCGGATACATAACGGAGTGCAGTCGCGTTAAATCAATTACCGAGAAACATCTTTTTAAAGTGAAGTTTGTGGCGTTATTAATTTATCAGTAGAAGAGTGCCGTTTAACCACGAATTTATATTTCTGTATTTAATGTAAATTTCAGTAAAGCAATAGATCCTGTAATCGTCAATGTGTATGTTACATTGTAAGTTAGTTATTACGTCATAGTTACTGTTGGAGACGGAGCAGCACACGACGGCCGACTAGCAGCACACGACTGCCGACTGGCAGACTGAGCATCGCACATTTTATCTCTGGCTCCTTGTTCCTGTGACAACATGCGAACGAGGGAAAGGAGACAAAAAGGCGAATATAAGCAGCGGTAGTTGTGGAGTTGGTACCAGTACAAGTCAAGCAGTCAAACGCTGCACACCAGGATTTATCAAGAGATCAACAGATTGCATTGTTTTATATTTAAAGGTTAAGAATAAATTTTTGAAAGTAATAAAGCTAGTTTACAGTTACTGTGTAATTGTCAAATTAACATCAAGGACCCACCAACAGCCGGTGAACAATTTAAGCTAGGTGTAAAGCAACCGATGCAAATAAACACAAAATTAAGAGAACCGAACATACAGTGCGTTTTATTTCTTACCCAAACTTTCTTGACATTCTCACCATTATTTTTCTACGGCGAACAATCTAAATTGGATTACCAGTGTGCCTTTATTCGTTGTTTTTTTGTTTTGGTGTCAATTCTTCGCCGCAGACTCGTTGGGGAATATGTGAACTGTGTTACGACGACATCAACTTTTTACCCCTACAGCATCATTTTGAAAACGTACTCCATTAAGTTAGTTGATGCAACTAGGAACAATTTTTCCAAAGTTTTTCACAAAAACATAATACTACTAAATAAAAAATATAATAACAACTACCTACGAAATCTTTTGAAGAATGTAAGGTGTGCGAGACAAAATAACTTTTTATGGTTTAAAAAAAAACTAGGTCAGTAATATAATGAAATCTTCAAAAAAGCTCTCCTTTTTTTACAATATGGCTAGCCGAAAAGCAGGCGTGATTCTACTCTGTATGAAGACCTTTATAAATTATCACCATCATCATCATCGGCACTACAACCGGGATCCGGTCTTGGCCTTATTTAGCAAGTCTCTCTACCGGTATCCGGTCAATATCCGAGACTTGTTAAATTGTCCATAATAATTTCTTTTTCCGGGCAAGGTTATTAGTCTTGCGCCAACCTTTCTCAGGACGACCTTTATAAATAAATAACCGAAATTAAAATAAAATCGACTTTCAAAGAATGTAAAAAAGTTTTCAATGAAGTTTAGTGATATTATCTAAAACTGAGCAGAGACCAATTTCTTGGAAATTGGCATTTTGTTTTTTTTTGCCCTCTAGCCTCAAAAGAAACAAAAAAGTCTTTTAGAAAAAAAAAATTAAAAAAGACCAACGCATCCGCATCGATCGTTGTTTCAGAAAATTAGAAAACCAAAATCTGTCAACGTGTCAACGTCACAGTTTAGTCGTTCCGGTTGCTGCATCAAAGAATATAAAATTCTAGCACCATACGTCCATCAAATATGTCGTCGTTGACTGACGTAAGAGATTGAGAAGAGGAGTGAACGGAACACTGTAGGATAGGTGACCTCATTCATGTCAAATTACAGGTGTCTATTGGTGCTACATGGCTTATGAATTTCATATCGCAAATGCGCACTATTTTCAAATGTAATTTTGTTACTACTCCCAAATCAAAATCGTCAAGAGATTATTCACTCGGCCGGCACGAGTCGATCTCGGAAAACGCTTGGAATAGAATATATAAATAAAGCAATTGCCAAAAAATTGCTGTAGCGCACTTGTGTTGGGCAATTGTTGTTTAACTAAGAAAAAGTATTGTTCAAGATTTTTAAACTAACACCACATAATTATTTATAATATTCAAGATTCTGATATATCTCGAGTGCATGAGGTAGATATTATATACGAATAAAAACATATACGAGTATCATGGAAAAATTATACCGATGTAGCATAATGTAAAAGTAATTTTTTTTTACGCCATAGCGCAGCTGCGCAATCGGTTTTCTTTGAAACACATACATTCATTTTTCATTTTTACAACATTTTTTTATTTTTCTTTTTATATTCTTAATTTCTAAATTAAAGGCTAGACAAAAAATGCTTAAATTCTAGCTTAATTATCTTATATAATAACTTACTGGTCCTTCGCAGACGCTCTAAGCTAAACATTGCTTAACATTTGTATAATTTGCCTTTCGGCGACAGAACTTTGTGGCAATGCTTATAATTATTTGAGACAAAGAAAAATTTGAAAAACTTTGTCAATTTTTTTTTTTGTTTTTTTTTCTTAAAATTTAACTTACTTAACTTACCTACGTTTTTTTTTTTTTTTTTTTTTTTTTTTTTTTTTTTTTTTTTTTTTTTTTTTTTTTTTTTTTTTTAATGTAAAAGCACTTAACCTAACTTAACTTAAATCTTATACTACCCTAATTCTAGAAAAGCTAAGTCTATGTAAGCTAGCTGATGATAGTATGATTCTTTACCGACTTTGGTACCCAGGTCTTTATATGCCATTCAACCACCAGAACTGTTGACGCTGTCTAATACTATCGTCCCGGTCTCTGTGGGAGATAGCCCTACTGAAGCGCAGGAGCTCTTCTTCGGTGCGCGTTACTTCCCGGTCGTAGCACAATCGCCCGTCTACAGATGATCTACTTACATGATAGATCAGCGGAATTCCGGATCTATCCTGTATAAGCCCTTTCATATCCAAGTCAAGGAACGCCTCTGGTGGAACAAAGCCGTTGCGCCGCACGCCCTCATAGTACAGAGTGTTTGGATAATAGGCCCCGAAAATTAGGTCATTGGACGAGCTTATTGCTCTCGCAATATGTCCTCTGATTAATTTAATCATAAAATTATCCACCCTATTTATGTACGCTTCATTATATAAAGTCTCATTTGAGTAATACTTTTTATAGTCCGATTCCGGTGTCCGATATAATCTGAGACAGCTTCTGAGACACTTCCTTTCGAACACCCGAATCTTTTCCATCAAATTTGGACCTATGTTAAACCATACTGGACAACCATATACGAGCATTGGCCTGATTAGTGTCATGTAGCATATGACTTTTACCTTGCTGTCAAGTTGGCTACTGTGAAATAGCCTCCTTGTCATAGCGAAAGTTTTCCTCGCTTTGAGCAAAGCAGCCTCTACATGTCTGTTGAAATACAGATATTGGTCTAGCCAGATGCCCAGGTATTTAACTAAACTCTTGGTTTCCAGTTTATCTCCATGCGGTCCTACGATAACTAGCTTTCGCCAGTTTTTCCTTGTGTCGTACGTGGCTTTATATAATGGAGTTCTAAATAGGATGGCTTCACATTTCTGGAAGTTGATCTTAAGTTTCCAGTCATCGCAATAGCGCTGCACTTTGTTGAAGTCTCGCTGTATTAACTTATTTATGATCGCAACTTTCGGAGCTGTTCTGTAAATTATGAGATCGTCTGCGTACGCAATAGCCTGCGGAAGTACTTCTAATAAGTCGCTAATGTAAATGTTAAAAAGAATCGGAGAGAGTACCGCGCCCTGTTGCAAGCCATTCTTGATATTATACGTTTTATTAGAGGTCACATTACCACTTTTGACCACGAACCTCCTGTCCTTTAACATATCGTAAAGTACATATAGTAAAGGCTTATGTATGCCATGTCTGACCAGTTTGTAATACAACCCTTCGATCCAGACGGTATCAAAGGCTTTCTCCAAGTCGATCAGACAGGCACCTGTGCATTGGTTCCTACATTTATTCCATTGTATGTCGGAGACCAGTTTAGCTGCGGCATGTGTGGTTTCATGACCCGCCTTAAAGCCAAACTGGTTATTTGGAATAATGCTGTTGTCTTCTACCCATTTTAGCAGAGCTTTGTTAATGGTTTTTTCAAATACTTTACTGATGCTTGGGAGTAAACTTATCGAACGCATGTTCATTGGGTTTGTGCAGTCTTTGCCCTTTTTTGCGATGGGCTGAATGATGGCCGTTTTCCAACGCGCGGGATAATATGCATTATTCAACGCGTTGTTAAACAGGACCGTGTATATATCTATTGCCATTGGGGGCAGGTTCTTGAGTACGATGTTAGGTACTCCATCTATTCCCACTGACTTTTTGCTTCTTAATGAGTCGAAGATACTCTGGATTCCTTCCCTTGTGATTAAAAGGCTATTAGCCCCACCATTGGCATTAATGTCAATTGACAGATTATCGTCACTGAATTCCGTAAAACCCGGATTCTCCGATTGCCAATGTGAAATTTCATTCCGGAGGTGCAGGTGATTCAGTCGAATTCTGTCCTCCAGGTCGTGATTTCGGTGAATGCTTTCATTCACCTTGTACATTTCCTGAAAGACAGCTCCCACAGCGTTCGCCTTCTCCAAAGGATCTTCGATCACGAAGAGCTCACTATTGAAGATAGCGTTCTCTGTATCTATGCCAGTGTTGGTTAGCAGCTGCTTGTTTACCTCAGTACGTGGAATTTGGAGACACTGAATCTCATTTTGATTATTTCTCCTGAATATTTTATTTATTTGTGGGAACATATTCGGGTTATTAGTTTTTATAGCTCGAATTCTGTTGTTCCAATACAAATTTGTTGCTAATCTATAATTAGCTTTAAGTAATTGTTGGAGGTTTTTTAATTGAGATTTCAGTGATATTATCTCCTGGTCTTGTCTGTCTGTAAACTGTCTGTGTAATTGTTTAAGTTTCGATAGCAGTCTGCTCTTTTTCTTGTGGAGTGCGTTTATTGTTGCGTTTCTGTACATGTTAATGTGATCTGTAACTGTTGTTTTGGGAATTGTTTTGTCCATTGTTCGTTTTACGGTTTCGTCCATTTGTTGAATGTATTTGTCGATTTCGACATTAGTCAGGTTTCTGTTTACTGGCAGATTCAAGTCATTCGAACGCAGTTCTCTTGTTAATGATCTGGTGAACCGCGGCCATCGCATTGCCCCGTAGTTATAGGGTTGCGGGATCACGAATTCCTCCAGATCTGCGAGCTCGTTCGGAAGCTCTATTACTGCCGTGAATGCACAGTGGTCACTATCGTATTCAATTGTCCGTAAACAGTTTGTATTTCGTCTATTGGTGTTAAGTAATCTCAGTCGTGAGTCGATTAGCAAGATATCTAAGAACGATCTACCTCTAGGGAACGACGGATATTCGGTAGCTAGCAGGTCAGTTCTATATTCAATATGAAACTGATCTAACCAGCCAGCCAACTGATTTCCTCTGGCATTAGATATATGATTTCCCCAATTTCTATGCTTGGCGTTCATATCTCCCCCTAGGATAAAGTAATTTTTGCCCAGGTGCAATTGTAAGCATCGGAAGAGAGTCTCGAGCTCTGCTATAAATAGATTATGTTGGTGCTCCTCAGGTGCGTAGACCGCAATCGCATACAAACCCCTTCCTTGCTGAAGGGGTATGCGGACGATACAGGCTTCCAGCACCCGGAACCTGCGCACTTCTCCACTATATATAACTTTATGAGGGATCCCTTTTCTAATAAAGATTGCGACACCCCCTCCTTGAGAGGAGTTAGGTCGATCTCTTCGTATAATATCGTAGTTTTTATGTCCTATCTTGTGTCTCTGGTTTAACTTTGTTTCCCCCGCCAGAAGTACATCAGGCTGTTCAACTTGCAACAGGTTGAAAAGATTGGCTCTTCTCTCAGTTCTTATTAGTGAATTTACATTCACGACAAGAGCTTTTATTGATGTTGTGGTTAGAGGGTTTATATTGACTTTTTGTTTAGATTGGGCAAGTAGGAATAGATCTCGTTTATTTGGTTTTGCAGCTGTGTCATCTGTCTCTGCAGATTAAGCAGAACCGTGATCACGTCTGCTTGCGATGTTGTTCCAGTCTGTGTGGGAGTATTTGTGGCTACCAATGTTGTAGCCTGGTTTGATGGTCTCCCACCCGACGCAACTTGTGCGTACGACCGCTGCGATGTTACGGGCATTGTTGTAGTACGAGCTGGCTCTGTGTTTTTTTGCCGGGTCACACTTCTTGCCATTATTTCTCGGAATTTAGGACATCCTCGATAATTAGCGGGGTGTCCCTCATTCCGGCACACTGCGCACTTTAGAAGGGCTTTGTCTTCTACCCTTTCTTTTCCCAGAGGGCATTCTTCTGCCTTATGGTCTTTTCCGCATTTTACGCAACGGTGCTGCATTTCACAGTTCGCCGCCGCGTGACCAAACCGTTGGCAGCGGACACATTGCAGGATGTCTCTGCCTTTTTTTAGCTTGTCCCATGTGACACTTTGATGATCCAAGACTGTAATCTTTCTTAGACCACCAATTCTGCTGCTGGGCGTTAGTTGAACCAAAAAGAAGGGAAGCTTGCGGTTTTCCCTTCTTGCCTTGGTTGTGGTGAACGGTTTTACGGAGATAAACTCGAGATCGTCGTGCCTCAACTTTTGAAGCATCTCGAGCAGAGCCTCCGGCTCCACCTCAGGGTCGACACCCTTTAATAGAACCGTTACCCTCTTTGTTTGCTTCGGCGTGAACGAGTAGAATTCCGCGGTGGCCCTTTTTAAGACCTCTTTAATTTTTTCGTGGTCTGCCACCGCATAGGTTTGAATGGCATGCCTATTACCAGCCAGTCTTTTAACTACAAAATTGTTACCTATCGCTAGCTTACAAAGACTTACCAATTCCTTACACTCAATATCTATAGTGTTGATCGGTGGCATCTTTATTTTTTGGTTCTGATTGTTGCTTTGCCGCTGTTGTGTTGCTTGCTGTGGTCGATTTTGTGTTGATTGTTGCTGTTGATGTTGCTGTTGCTGTTGCTGTTGCTGTTGCTGTTGCTGTTGGCCGGCTTTTGGCTTCGGCTTTTGTTGTTGTTCCGTGTCTTTTTCTTTTTCGAGTGCCGCTATTTTTTTCTTTCGGCGTCTCTCTTCTAGGCGGGCTCTTGCCATCGCAAGTTTCGCCTCCAATTCAGTTATTTCCTCTTCTTCATCCTCAGACTCTGAGGATGCAAGAGAAGCGAACGAATTGTTTGCCCCATACATATTAAAATTGTAGGGGGAGGGGCGCCCTCTGTCCTCCTCCATTTGCTGACCTTTTCTCTCCATTGTTAATTTCGCAGTTTTACTTCGCGTCACAATGGAGATTTTCGGTGTACCTTTTCGTTTGTTTGTCACGTTTTTGTCTTCCTCCGTGCTCATGCTGGTTCTTTCCAGTTTGTTTTCATTAAAAAAAAACAAAGGCGACCGCAATCCGCACGCCGACTCGAACTCGGCTATCGTCGGCTAAGAGTCAGTGAACTTGCACTCGCGCCAAATGATGCTTTGAAAACTCTGTGCGTAACTAGCAATATATTGTCTGTTTTAGTTTTCACTTTTACGACCGAGGTAATATATTTAAATTGTCTTACGTTGTTGTTGCACCTTACTGAAGTTATTTTGTAAGCACGTTTATTGTCACTTTTAACATTTTGTTTGTTTGTTGTTGTTGCACTTTGTTTTAGTTGTCACAACACGTCACGTCACTGTTTTTCTATTTCGTGGCTTCGTTCTTGTTTATGAATTGGATTACGAGTATAAATGAACTGAAACACATACATTTCTTGTGTAAATATGAGATATGCTCATAATTATGAACGTGGTCTAACTCCAAATTAAAAACAAAAAAGAGTTTATCTGTTATTTCACACCACATTATTTTAAAATAAATTAATTCAATATAACTTTTACGATATCATCAAGAAAAAAAGTTAAAGAGGGGGAATAACGAAAGAAAATTTTAGAGGTAATATATATTGGAAATTTTGGAATTAATATATATTCGAACGGAAAAGGAAAGAAAGGAAATTTTAGAGGTAATATATATATTGGAAATTTTGGAATTTATATACATATTCGAACGGAAATGAGAATTTTGAAACAATAATATTAATATTATATAATTAATATAATAAGTAATAATAACTTTTGGATAAGAAAAGAAAAGGTTCCAAGGAGAAATATTTAAACTTAGTTAGTTAATATATAATGTAAATGACTATTTTGACTACTTTTCTAGTGTTAAGAACTTTTTGATTATTGTAAAAATTTAGTTAATATATAATGTAAATAGACTATTTTTCTAGTATTAAGAACTTATTGATTATTGTAACCTTTGATAAAGATTAATTTTGAAAACCATTGTAATGTAATTGAACGAAAATCCAAGTCTTTCTTAATCTAATATATAGTTACTAGAAAATTATTCTCTTCAAGGATAATTTTCTTTCTCGAAGAAGGGTGGGATGTTGTATTCCAGAATACTACCCTTTATTATATTTAACACTGAATCTCCTTACACATCCTTAAAAACTTCCCTTAACATATATTACATTCTTACTTAATACATACCATTCATAAACATTCACAATATTGCCAGTTACAGTGTAGGGGTTTCTCTATCCTATAGGAGAAACAGCCCACAATTCCAACCACAATACCTACCCATTTCCTTGATAGGTATTTACCTGTAAAACATGTCAAAGGGACGCATAGCTAAACTCATTATTCTATGCAGATAATGCATAATTGAGTTTGGCTACAATCAACGATATACGGCCACACTATTGCGCTAACCATGGGATTTCCACCGGAAATTCCATTCGTATTGGTTAGCAACAACCAAGTCAAACCAAGCGATGCGGTTGCGTCATAGTCCATAGGCTTGGGTATTTATTGAACATCCCCAGCCGATGCGGCGTCCTATTGACTGTTCCCAGATCACCCATTCGCTTGGGATCAATGATCTCTTTTTGCTGGTGAATAACCTTAGCTATGTTTGCCCTCTCTCTCGTATTTCTGTCTTGCTATAGTGCGTTGACCTAAGAGATCGTCACTAGGTCAGTAGACCAGCCGTATACACGGCATTGACGCACACACACCTAGCCAGATCAACCCTGGGTTATTGTGCTTTCCTTTTTGATTTCTCCATTCTGGCTACGCCCATCGACGTCGAACGAATACACAAGTACGTTTCGACCTGGGTGAGTGTGGTGAGTTGGGGAACACACAAGAGAGCATGATTACCATTGGCAGATCAATGTGTAAAAAGCAGAAATTACGATTTCCACCCTAAATAGAGTTAGTCGCTATTTGTATCTGAACCTGGTTGTATCTGCGGATGAGATAGTTCGTTTAGTCCACAAAAAAAAGCCCAAGGAGTCGTTCGATAGAGTTGGTGCACAGGTAAAGTTCTTTAGTTCCCGAAGCCTGTTTTGACGGTTCACCTATATTCGCGATTTGCGTACGACCGACCAGCTGAACAGTCTGGCGTTCCCGTCGCGTACTGCATTCCCTGCTTGACAGAAGTGAAATAGTAAATCATAGATATTCTGATTAATCCAGTGAGGCTGTGATTTATGTTGGCAAATACAATTAAGACCCAATTTTTAGCTGTGTAATTAAGTTCAATCGATATTGTGCCATTCACCACATTTTGCTCGTGTTTTCACCAATAAATGCGGATAGAAATAAATTTAAATAAATAAAAACGTGTTTTTCATTTCCTTCGGAGGAACAAGTGTCTGGGGTTTTTAAGTGAATCCTGTGCCATACGTTGGCATCATACTACAACCCCCACAACAGCACATTTAATAACATGCCCCTTTTCATAACTTGCCCCTTTTTATTTCAAAACACAGCACTTTGATTTTCGTTCAAATTTTATTCAATTTAAAAGTCACAGAAACTAAAGAAATACTTTGAGAAAATTTGTTTTGTTCATATTATAATTTACAGCAAATTAGAACACAATGTTCTATAAGTAGAGAAAAAAAATTCAATTGTAAAGTTAGTTTTGAGTTAGAGTTCAGAAGAGAAACAGTTCAGTTCAGTTCGAGTTGAGAAGCAGTTCAAGTAGTTTCACTTTGAGTTTTGTTGGAGTTTTGAGTTTGTGTAATACACAGTGAGAGAGTAGTAGTTGAGATTGATTAAGATAAGATTAAGAAGACAACAAATAAACAAAAAGAAATAAATATAAATAAACATTTCTTATCGTGACTAAACTACTTAAATAAAAAGAGTTTAAATTAGAATAATCCATATTCTAAAATATAATATTAAATAAAGAAATAATAAAAGGTCCCGCTCTTCCCTCATTCCGAGGAAGCACGGCAACGGACTCACAACATAGCTAACAATGTATGGAATTCATTTAATTCTATTTTGATAGTGCAGTTGGGGTCTTCCGAACTAATTATTGGCGAAAAAATAATTTATACATTTTACCACTATAACAAGAGATAGCGTTTCGAGCAAGTTAATGACAACGTACTTATTATGTGAATATGTTAATTATTATTCGGATATGATGTGACTTGTAGATATTATACTATATACTATTGCTATTATTATTACCCTCTATTGGCCTGTAGGAACCCGGAAGTTCATGACCTCACCGACTCGACTCCGTCATCGCTCCCTGTCCTGTGCACTCTCCTGCCACGCTTGACCAGCCGATCCGGTCTACTCGCGCTCAAACCAAACATTGTCCTCCCATCTCTGTCGCGGCCGTCCTGCCGGTCTCTTTCCCGTTGGTCTACCATCAAGAATTGTTCGAACGGTCCTACCATTGCCCATTCGCGCCACATGTCCGGCCCGTCTTAATCTTCGCGACCTGCTTGCTCTCACTATTCCAGGTTTGCGGTATAGCTCTTCCAATTCGTGGTTGTGGAGTTATAGCGTTTGGGATAATAGTGAAGAACGTGTGATTCGAACTGACGCTATGACAGTTAGAATCACCAAAAATTGAACCAAAGGGCAAATTCGCGTTTGGATTACCACTTTGTCTTTGTTTTTCCTGCGTGCTCAATCTACTCCCGTCGCGGTCACCACTTTAGCGATTGAATTGTCTTTGGACACTGTGTCGCCGAACACTGTACATGAACAAAACTGCACCAGAAACGAATGCTATCACCAATAAAACAAGTAGTTGAGTTGCTTTTAACCTGTGATTAGATTTTATTTCTTTCAATTTAGATAACACTGTTGGACACTCATAGGTCACGATCCAAGGTTGATTGATTCACGTATTGTTTCAAATATTGTTAATGAGGTTAATAAGCACATACAACTTTAGTAGAATTTGAATTCCGGATGAATTAACTGGTAAACTATTTGCTTTACTAACAAAAATCGCGCACACGCTTCACGTCGTTCGTTACCTCTGTACCTTCCGGTGCGACTGTTTCTAACTGAGAACGACTGTGACTAACTCTAATTCGACTACTGAATTCGTATCCCCCATCGTAAGGGAAATTTTTCCAACGTATCTGTGAAACAGAATTTCCTATCATATCCGTGAAGCGAAATTTCCCATCGTATTTGTAAAGGAAGGTTTTTCATCGTAATCATTATTATCATTATCTTTTCCGACTTGGTTATCGGAATCTTGTTCCTTTGTAATATGATCGGTGGTGCCGCCGCTTATTTTCCGATCTTTTCTATGCATTGTTTGTTTTTCCCATCTGGTCTGAGAAAAGACGGTTCTCATGCTATTCAGATGAATAGAAAGGACTATGGGATGGGTAATGCTTTGTTTGCCTTTTCCATCATAAACATCTATCAGGGATAGTGTTATGAGTTTGTGATTGTATGACCACGGGACGGCAGCTAAACGATATGCCTTGTTTGCATAAGCGTGCCTTTGCATTAAGTCCTACAAGGGATTTAGGTGCGAATTGCATTTAGCTACCCGAGTCTACATCCCTTGTTCGGTTAATTTACCGATAATGGTATTTCGTGGGAAACCATCGCATCGCTGCTCGGGCTGCGTGGTCGATTTACATGCGATGATTTCCTGCATTTTGGGATTGGTTTTGCATACGATGTATGGATGAAACGTTGAACTCGATATTGGAAGCTTTTGGAGCGTTAAGTTCCTTGCTTTTTGATATCGGGTTCAACGTTGTTACAATTTCTTATAACCTTTGTTGCAAGTACGATCACCGGCTATTGGGACACGTGTCTGTGGGCACGTGTAATGAATACAGGTAAGTATATTCTTTGGCGGAGAGGACATCTCGACTTATAGTTGGTTGTGCGGTTCGTAGAACCGCTACAGAGTTTCCTCCATTGTCCTGCCTGCTCGCCATATTTACCGCCAAAGATACCCCTTAAAACTTTATTCTCGAATACGCGGAATTTGTTTTCTTCCCGTTTTGTGAGTGCCCATGTTTCGGATCCGTATAGAACAATCGGCATGGTTATGGTTCTATAGACACGGAAATTTATGTTACGTTATAGCAGTTTGCATTTCAGCAGTTTATTGACTGCGTGCCAACTAGCGTTGCCGGAATGCAATCTTTTGTTAATTTCCTTCGACATTTCGTTCCTGACCGTCAGTATCGTTCCCAGATATTTAAATTCTTTAACTTTTTCAAATATCTTGCCTCTGACGTTAATATGTGGACGACCCTTGTCCTTGTTCAATCCAAGTTGGCATACAGTCTGCGCGTGACACCCCTAGATAGCTACTTCGGCACCCGCCAAGTAGTGAACCAATGCATGAAACCACATCCTGATAAAGGTTGGCGCAAGGCTAATAACCTTGTCCGGAAAAACAGATTATTGTGGACAATTTAACAAGGCTCGGATAAGGACCGGACCCGGGGGAGAGACTTGCTATATAAGAACAAGACCGGATCCCGGTTGTAGTGCCGATGATGATGATGATGACGATGAGACTACACACATCGATAGTGACTCGCCAAATGCTCCGGGAGCTCGGATGGGAGGTTCTTATGCATCCACCTCATAGTTCGGACCTGAAACCAAGTGATTACCACCTGTTCCTATCTATTGGGAATGATTTCGCAGGTGACAAATTCACCTCAAAAGAAGCTTGATAAAATCGACTGTCCCAGTTTTTTGCCAATAGAAACGAGGATTTCTATGAGAAAGGCATAATGAAATTACATTCGAAATGACAATAGAAATAAATGAGGACAAAACCAAATACATGATTAAGGCGAGAGCAGGTGGACCTCGGGGAACACACAAAAACGTCAGTTGTTCGAAAACGTTAAAGAATTTATATATCTAGAAACAATGTTGACGGGCAGTAGCGAAATGTCAAAGGAAATTAACAAAAGACTACACTCCGTCAACGCTAGTTGGCACGCAGTCAGAAAACTCCTGAAATGCAAACTACTATCACGTAATATAAAGCTCCGGGTCTATAGAACCATAATCATGCCACTTTGTTCTATACGGATGCGAAACATGGGCTCTCACAAAACGGGAAGAAAACAAATTCCGCGTATTTAAAAATAAAGGTTTAAGGGGTATCTTTGGCGGTAAATATGACGAGCAGGCAGGACAATGGAGGAAACTCCACAACCACGAATTGGAAGACCAATACCGCAAACCTACTATAATGAGAATAATCAGGTCGCGAAGATTAAGTTGGCTCGGACATATGGCGCGAATGGGCAACGATAGGACCGTGCGTAGAATTCTTGACGGTCGACCAACGGGAAAAAGACCGACACGAAGGCCGCGACGGAGATGGGAGGACAATGTCAGGTTTGACCTTGAGAAGATCGGATCAGACGATCAATCATGGAAGGAGAGTGCAGAGGACAAGTAATGATGGCGGGGTCGCGTGGGCGAGGTCATGGACGTCCGGGTTCCTACAGGCCAATAAATAGTAAAATTTAGAGAAAAGGTATGTGTAACAAAGCATCGCATAGAAGCGAAGAATTCGCATTCACATTCTGAAAAAGCCTAGTTAGTTGAGAAGAGAAAGATAGTAGCAACTGAACCAATATCCGATATATTAGTTTATTCCCGAACATGTTCGAAAAGTTAATTAACAAATCATTGTTAGATTGGTCTAAGATAATAAAAGTACTCGATATAGGGAATTCAATTTCGGACTCGACACGGCACTATCCATGCCTCGTCAAAACTGGTTTCCGAGATACAATAGAATAAAGCAAAGCGGTAGTGTACCGGGGCGTACTTGGTTGACTTTGAAGTTATTTATAAGCTAACTAGCCTGGACATGCCTGCAAACATACTATATTTTGTATATGATATGGTTATGGGAAAACAATTCATCTTAAAATGTGGCGACACATTTTCCAATAAGACTTTTTTCATAAAAAACGACTCTCCCTCCTATTTAACATTTACACTAGTTCTGCGGCATCTCTAACAGAATAACAGAAATGACAATACTTTCCGATGTAGCTAACAATATATGGAATTCATTTAATTCTATTTTGATAGTGCAGTTGGGGTCTTCCGAACTAATTATTGGCGAAAAAATAATTTATACATTTTACCACTATAACAAGAGATAGCGTTTCGAGTAAGTTAATGACAACGTACTTATTATGTGAATATGTTAATTATTATTCGGATATGCTGTTGTGGCGTCTCTAACAGATACACACACAATACACAAGCAAATGGTGAAGAACACCGAACGAAAACCGAATAAGATAATGCATCAGAGCCGTATACCATAGCGATAAAATAACAGTTCACATCAGTGAATATACTTGCGTTTAAAAACCGAATTCTAAGTACGGACAGTAGCCTGGTGTGTTACGCATTGGTTCAATATTTGGTGATTCTAACTGTCATAGCGTCAGTTCGAATCACACGTCCTTCACTATTATCCCAAACGCTATAGTTCTCTTACTCACACTATTGCGTATGCTCATAGTTGTGTACCGAACTGGTAGAAAAATTGATCTTATTAACTGACTTTTACGACATAATCTTTTACAAAATTAACTTCCAGGAAACCGAAACTAACCTATTCAATAGATGCCTCTAAGCGGGGCGTCAGCTGATATAAAAATCATTGGAAAACGTTTTCCATTATTGGACAATATTTTCTCTTTTTTCACTAATACGAAAACACAAAAAGGAAAGTACTCTTAAGGGGTTATTCTGGTCTAGAAATTTGAAAAAAAAAAATTTTTTTTTTCATATTTTCAAAGCTTAACCCTCTAAGAATATGTCTTTAAGAGGATTTTAGAAAATTCAAATTATTTTCGGAGGTATGGCTGTTTTGCTGACGCGCCGTCTAAGCCGGCTCGGCCGGAACGAATCGAACAAAAGACAAAAGACGAGCGTCTAACGCATCAAAGGAGGCCAGAACTGCTCGGTTGGAAGAGAGAAGCGCGAAAGATGCTTATTTCAAAGTCAAGGAAGGTCCAATGTATGCAGCAGGAATGGCAGATTGAATAAACGTAAGCCTAAAATATCATTTCATGACTTAGACCGCGAGAAACTTTACGTGAAACTTTAAACGCGTTTTTCTCGAAACTGTCTTTTTTAAAACAATACCCACGATTTTTTAAAGTTCTACTGAACCGATTTACTTCATTAAGTATATGTCTTCTTTGTAGGTTTTTCTATTGCATGAACTATCCTCATCCCCAAATTTAAATGTTAACTATTTTTAAAAAATTCGAAAAACTAAAATAAAGTGGTACAAAAATAATTTTTTTTTTCAATCGGTCGCCATTTTGTTGCTTTTTTTAGTTCCAACAATAGAGGCATTTCTGTAAATTAATAATCTTTTTTTCTTTTTTTTTAAAGATTGCTAGGAGGGTTGAATCTTGGGTATGGTCGAATAGTAAAAATATTGATTGCTTTTTTTTACAGCACTTCAAAAATTGCGTTAAATTCGTGCGTCTAGACCAGAATACTGTGGGTGTGTAATGCTTGGGTGCCGGCGCACGACACGGGGTTCACTTTCGCCCACCAACGATTTTTACACGAGGGGTTGTCACCAAGGGGACAAGCCACGAAAGAAAACACAGTGGCGTAGTTTAAATGTTGATGCCTTGTTGGTCCCCTATTCTTACCTTCCCTTTTGTTTAGAACTCACAACCAAGGGACAGTCACCGCTGAGTCAGTCTGGATCGTTTGCAACTATTCCAAGGGTTTGACTGATCGGGTCGTACCGCGAAATTATTCACTGGTAGCCATCCGCTGGAAGGTCGCACTTCGGGCACGTCACGAGCACTTGAAAATTCGATGCGAAACTGTCCTCCGCGAAGCGCAAACACTACAAATAAAACACTCGGAGTCGCTTAGTTATAATTGGTCTTTATTCCCTGGTGATATCCGCACTTTGGGTTTGCCCTGTATCCACGATCATTTGTTTTACAAGTAGTATTACATCGTTTACTAAATCCTACGCGGCCGCGATCACTGGTTTTACAACTAGCGTTATATTGTTTATTAAACTCTCTTTCTTTGATCAATATACCGGCGCGGGCTTCCCACTCGACTCGATTCTTGAGGCTTTGAACCCCGATGGAGACTTGGCTCTGAAAACCACACACCACGGGGCAAGTAAGAGGGAACGAAGCGCACTCTGTGGTGGTTGGACAACGATTGGATTACGAATGAAAATAATTCGTTCAATGCGTCGTGGCGGTGCGTCATCGCGAAATTAGGCTCGCTGCCAATTACAAGGAATTTAGGAGGAGTTGCTATGCTCGCCTAAGAACTCAGTTCCAGCGAATTCTGGCCGTACAGCCTGGGTTGAATTCGTTGGTTGGGTGTACCGGGAAATTGGCTTTGGGGACGCGAGCAAGTATGGGCATGCATTTTCGGAGGAAATTGGAATGGCTTGGGTGCAAGTGTTATAATCCAGCGCCGTGCTTCCTCGTTAGAGGGAAGAGCGTGGACCTTTTATTTTTATTTTATTAATATTAATTAAAACTCCTTCTTTTACTCTTCTTTTCGAATTTAATATTTTAATTCTTTATTTCTATTCTTCTCTATTTCTAATTTATTCTTTAACTTTTCCGAACTTCACTTAATCTTATCTCTTCTTTAAATCTCAACTGTTCGACTGTATTTCTCAACTAACTTCAACTCTCTATACTCTCAACTCTACTTGTAAACGCTAAATTTGTTTGTGGTCTTTGCCGTTGACTGAAAACAATGGCAAATCCGAATGTGGTTGAAACTGAAAGGAATTACCTCAATTGGTTGGATCGAACAACTCTTCTTTCGATCGTAGTCCCTCAGTTCTTGGACTCTCTGGGGTTTCCTGATGTTGCTCGACTCACGAGGAAAGGCTCTTACGTTGCTAATCAAAGGACCGACCGTTAATAACAACAACAAGAATGAGAAACAAACACTGATCGAATATTAATTAATGTTTTGTTTATTATTTACGCTACACGCGACAAGTAGAAACGGGTTTGCAATGACAGCTCGAATTTAAATATAATTGAAATGTCATCTGTTTGCTGACATTTGTTTGTCATGACAGCATTTCAGTGGTGCCTGCGCCAGTGTTGCCATCGAGTGCTGCTCCGTCTCCAACATTCCGCCCACCTTGAACTGTCGGTTCAACCGTCTCATCTTCTGCCACCATCTCCTTAATGCTGCCAGGAAAGTTTCACTGGACAGCTCGCTGATAGGACTTCCATAATCCACGTCGGTGTTACTAACTGGCCTTGCGGGATTAATCCGACTGGCTGGTAATGCCGCCATTTGTTGAGCTAGCACCCGTCCCTTGTGACGGGCGCAAATCGTGCATTCAGCGATGACCCCCTGGACAAGTCTTCGACTCCCTATGATCCAGTGCCGGGAGTTCACTGCGGATAGCAGTAACCGGCTTCCAGCGTGCATCAGTCTCAAGTGCAAATCTCTCACGATAATCCTTGCCAGGTGATGTTGCCGATGTAGGATTGGTGGATGTCGGCATTCGTATTCCATCTTTGCTGCTTCTAGTCTTCCGCCCACCCTGAGGGTACCTTGGTCATCGATGAATGGGTTGAGCGCAATCAGTTCGCTTTGTCTTGATACTTGCCTTCCGGCTCTCATGGCCGTTATGTCCGCCTTCCGCCACGCTAATGTTCGTACCGTTCGAGTGAAGCTGGAGACTCTTCTTGTAATGGACAGCTCCTCTTGCTGTATTACGACGCACGATGGCTTTCGCTGCTCGAGGTCTACCGGTGTTGCGGTGTCCGTCTCTCGGACTTGGTGAGTGGGCGTCCGGGGCAACTTCAGCCCCTTGTCTCGCAGAAAAGCGGGTCCTCGCCACCACCGCTCTGCTCCGATGAGCTCCTTTACTTTAAGGCCCCTTGATAAGTAATCCGCTGGATTTGACGCAGTCGGTACATGATGCCACTGGCCCTTTGGCAGCCTTTCCAAAATGTACGACGTACGATTTGCGATGAATGTCTTCCAACGCCCGGGATGATCCGATAGCCGTTGAAGCGCCTTACTCACGAACAAAAAAGCCGCACCAAGAGCTGAGCGCCACATAACTCGAGTCTTGGGAGTGACACCTGCTTGACTGGGGCCACCTTTGCCTTTGCCATGATGATACGTACTTGAGAAGCACCGTCCTCCTCAAATCTGACGTAGAGGACCGCTCCATACGCCTTCCCGCTTGCGCCCGAAAATCCATGTAACTGAAAGGTTTTCGGATGTCCCAACCATCGTGGGATCTTCACCGACTCCAGCGCTGGCAAATCCTTCGAAGTACTCCTTGCACTCTCTCCGGATCTCTTCATCCAGTGGTTCATCCCAATCGACACCTCTAAGCCACAGTTTTTGCAATACCAGCTTGGATCATATAGTCTGGAGACATGTGACGGGACCTTCCTCTTCGTGAGCGACGATACTCCCGGAATCTTCTGCACCTTGTAGCTCAAAAGGTCCGGGATGCCAATTCACACCAAGTAGCTTCGTTTCTTCGCTCGTGATGAACTGGTACACTTCTTTAGAACCCGGTGAATCGGCAGACAGCCAGTGCAGTACCTTGTGGCAATTTGATTTCCGATTACGTAGCGGGAGTCCGCCGCCTTTAAGAACCTCCGTCAGTTGATTCACCAACTGGATCGCCAATTTGGTCTGGTCCTTTGATTGGTGTGATTGGTGTGGTATAGATTGCTGCCCCATAGGTTGTGGGGCCAAAGACTGTTGCGGAACAGATTGCTGCTGCATACTTTGCTGTGTCCTATGCTGTTGTGGCACAGATTGCTGAGTCATAGGCTGCGGTAAGGTTTGATGAGAGACAGGCTGCTGTGTCACAGATTGTTGTTGTCCAGATTGCTGTGGTACACACTGCTGTGGCGTAGACTGTGGAGGAACAGACTGTGGTGTTAAAGATTGTGATGCCGTCGGCTGTGGTACAGATTGTTGTTGTACCGACTGCTGCGGCATAGACTGCTGTGGCATAAACTGCTGCTGAACAGGTTGCTGTGACGTCGATTGTAACTGCACCAGCTTGTGCGAAACAGACTGCTGTGACATAGATGGTATCGGAACAGATTGCTTTGGCATAGATTGCTGCGCCACAGATTGTTGCGGCAGAGATTGTTGAGGCATTGGTTGTGGTTGCTGCATTCGCCCATCATTGGCGAAGCCGTTTGCTCCAGAGGACGGGGGCCCAGGACCTTGGACTTCTATTGATCTGGAGGCCTGGAGAGAGCCGCCCGCCCTGAATTGGTGATGGATGTGTTGATGATGATGAGTATTCCGTCGCTGGACGGTATCTTCCGATGGGATGCTGCCTATGGCATGTGAGGCCGCAACGTTGAGTTTGGTGCGACTTCTTCCATGGCACCGTCCGCGGATCCTGGCGGAATAACTGGTGCGGAACCAGTGCTGCATTTGCCCATTCGGCGGAGTCCCTGAATTTGAATAAGGTTGTGAAGATACCTGATAAGAACTCTGTGGTTCATTTGTTACTCGAGAGTTTATGTACGTAGTGCCCATCATTGTTTTTGTGGCACCAGAGGAATAGGATTGCTGAGTTATATTAGAAGCAGGTGGTGAATTATAAATTTGGAAGTTTTGTTGCTGCGGTTGTGTGGAAGATGATGGAGAACCACCGAGTTCATTTCCCCCTTGATACACCGATGTCGGAACATAAGGAGCTTGCTGATAATTTGTATTCGCAACTTTACCGTTGCCGATATTGTTATATGTAGGAATATTTATTGGCAATGTAGAACTTTGCGTTGGCTCTTGTTTGTGCAACGCCTGTAAAGTTGTCGGAACACTACAGGTCTCCCAGCCATTACTGGTCAGAGAAGAAGTCATTTGATTTACAATGAAGTTTGTTGGCTGAGACGGGCTACTGTAATGTGGTTCAGTGCCGTTCGTTTGCGATTGACCTTGTTGCTGGTAGTCCTCGAAGGTAGGCACGTCGATATGCCTCAACTTGACCGGTCGGGTTGTCGCTCCACTTGTGGAATCCGTTGCTGTCGGTTCCGTTGACCGCGTAACCAATTCCACCAAGCTGTTCATGAGCTTCTGGCTGGCATTCATGGCGTCAAGCAGCCTCTTCATTCCTGGTTGCCCCGCTGTTAACGTTGTAGTAGTTGCTGTTCCCAGGGTGTCTCCTGACGTATCTAATGCGATGGAACCTGTGCCTGTTCCCATGGTCAACCGCTGGTTGAGCTTGCTTTGCAGCGAAAAGTATCGCTCCTCGAATTCTGCTCGCTCTTCGATCTCCCTGTCGATGTTCAGTTCCGGGTCGTTCTCTTCGATACATATCTGAAGATTCTCAAAAGATTTGAATGAGTCCTCCAGTTTGCGCAGTCTGCTTGCGACTTCCTCCCTGGTCAGCTCCTTTGACTTGTCCGCGAACTCCTCCAACCGCGTGAGGAATCCCTTAATGACTCCTCGTCTCCGTTTCATTGTCGGAACAGTCATGTCGCCGGTAGCCATTGCAACTTAGTTTGCCCCTTTTTTGATGCTTGTGGATCGAAGTGCCACTAGCTACTTGATTCCGATTCTTGTGGATCGGCTGTAGGTTGGCCTTAGGCTTCTACGCAACTGAGTGCGCTGCAGGTTGTGGCTAGCTTTAATCGCCTGGATGACCGTCTGTCTTGTTGCTTTGCGTTGCGGTTGAAACGCTTGGGTCACACGTTGCACTGCAGGAGAGGTTGTCCAGTCGGCAGTTGCTGTGTTTACCTCGGATCGTGAATCCTCTAATATGCCGTGATGTAAGAAACTGCAACTCGTTTGTCCACTGCGAACTGGCAGCAGTGGATTGGATCCACAGACTGGATCCGGCTCAAAGGACCAATTTGTAAACGCTAAATTTGTTTGTGGTCTTTGCCGTTGACTGAAAACAATGGCAAATCCGAATGTGGTTGAAACTGAAAGGAATTACATCAATTGGTTGGATCGAACAACTCTTCTTTCGATCGTAGTCCCTCAGTTCTTGGACTCTCTGGGGTTTCCTGATGTTGCTCGACTCACGAGGAAAGGCTCTTACGTTGCTAACCAAAGGACCGACCGTTAATAACAACAACAAGAATGAGAAACAAACACTGATCGAATATTAATTAATGTTTTGTTTATTATTTACGCTACACGCGACAAGTAGAAACGGGTTTGCAATGACAGCTCGAATTTAAATATAATAGAAATGTCAGCTGTTTGCTGACATTTGCTTGTCATGACAGCATTTCAGTGGTGCCTGCACCAGTGTTGCCATCGAGTGCTGCTCCGTCTCCAACACTACTTCTCAACTGTATAATCTCAACTAACTTCTACTCGTCTGTATCTCAACTGACTTTACAATAAAATTTTCCCTCTTCTTATATAACTTTAAGTTCTAATCTACTGTAAATTATAATTTGAACAAAATCAATTTTATCAAAGTATTACTTACTCTACTGAGACTTTTAATTTTGAATAAACTTTGAACGAAAATCAAAGAGCCATGTTTCAAATGAAAAAAGGGGCATGTTATGAAAAAAGGGGCATGATATGAAATGTACTGAAACTGATTTGATATAGAATATTGTGGATGTTTATTTATGATATGTATTAAATGAAATGTTAGATATGTTAGGAGACTGTTTTAAGGTTGTGTTAGATAAATAATGAGATTCAGTATTAAACTTAATAGTTATAAGGACAGTAGTATTCTGGAATACTACATCCCACCCTTCTTCGAGAAAGAAAATTATCTTTGAAAAGAATAATTTTCTTGTAACTATAGATTAATTAAGGACTTGGATTTTCGTTCAATTACAATTGGTTTTCAAAATAATAGGTTTTCAAAATTAATTTACTATCAAAGGTTTATACATTGTTACAGTAATTTCAAAAAGTTTTTAACTCTATAAAATTTGTCTATTTACAATATATATATTACTTAACAATCTCTATTTACAATATTTCTCCTTGGAACCTTTTCTTTTCTCATCAAAAAACATTTTTTTTATATTATTAAAAAAATATGTTTCATGTAACTTTCAAAATTTTCTTTTGCATTCGAATATATATATTTCAAATTTCAAATATATATATAACTCGTTAAAAATTTCAATATATATATATTAACTCAAAAAATTGTCTTTCTTTTCCCCCTCTTTAAGATTATTAGCAAGAGAAAAAGAAATTCTGGCCTCACTAAATAGCGGTATTCAGGATGCTGAATTAAGTACTGACTTGAGCAGCATCTATACTCAACTGCAGAATATTGAAGCCGATAAAGCTGTGTCAAGAGCATCGGCAATTCTGAAGGGATTGGGTTTTACGACTGAAATGCGGCCAAGCCCACAAAATCGTTCTCTGGCGGATGGCGATTGCCTCTCGCCCTTGCACATGCCTTATTCTCTAAGCCCGACTTATTGCTGCTCGATGAACCCACCAACATGTTAGATATTAAGGCTGGAGACTTATCTACAATCATGGCCGATCATGCATTCCCAAATTCTGGACGTTTACAAAGGTAATTATGAACAATTTGAGAAAACGAAAACGGAAAAACTGAAAGTTCAACGAAGAGAGTACGAAGCGCAGATGGCTCACAGATCACATGTTCAAGAGTTTATAGATCGCTTCCGCTGCAATGTCAATCGTGCCTCCTCTGTTCAATCGAAAATCAAAATGCTGGAGAAACTGCCAGAATTGAAACCAATTGAAAAGGATGTAGAATTCGATTCCCAGAAGTTGAACCACTAAATCCGCCCGTGCTCACCATGGCAGAGATAGAGTTCCGTTACAATGCAAATGATGTTCTTCCAGTTTTCTCAAACGTCAATGTGTGCGCAAATTCTGATTCTGTGTTAGATAGAAATGTTAACCGAAGTGATTTCGGGGAAATGTGCGCGGCTTGGTTAGCTGTTAATGTTCCGTTGAGGATTTGGATATGCGTTTTGTTAAGGCATATGAATTTCGGGGAAATTAAGATTGCTTGGTCACAAAGAGGAAATATGAATTAAGTGGAGAATTGACCGAAGCAATTTTGGGAAAATGGATGCGCGGATGATTAGAATATATTCTGTTGAATTATATTCTGTTGGGAGTTTGGAAAATGGTTTTGATTGCGGATTGGTGAGATGTATGCTATTGCGGATTGGGTTTTTGCGTGTTTGCAGGTTAGGGTTGCTGGTTGGCTCTCCGTGTGATGTAGAGAAACCCCACAATACCCCCTTAAATCTCAGAGCGCAGTGCGAGCAGAAGGAGAGGAAGTGGATAAGGAAATGGTCTACCTTTGGCAGTGGGAAACATAGTAAGACTAGTGGGTCGATCAGTTTCCATATTTTGGTAAACATATAGCATCGGCTCTCTCTAGAGCTAAGTCTTCCTATGCTATATCGAACCGATCATTTCGCAATAGTCTCCTTGACCCGAAAGTTAAAATTATATCATACACGTTACTCGTGAAGGTATACAATTGCCCGGTGATTGATTCAACAAAATACCCCTTACTACAATATATGAAAAAATTTATTTGAAAAACATATTTGCGGTTCTGTCTCCGATCTTGGGAGCGTTCTATCCCGACTGGAGATACCTGGATAATACTCTCCAAATCGAATTCATTCCCGTCGAAGCGTTTGTCTTTTTGGACAAAAAGAGTTTTTCACAAGACATTTATGGAGTCGTTCTCATATACCATGCTTTACATGAAGCTAGGGTCAAAGGCGTACTCCACGATAACAGTATCTCCAATCATCCGGCTCTCTAACGTTTTGGTACAGTAATTGGCGAAGGAGATAAATTAGGCAGGTATGTTTCGCATCCTCCCTAGTTGGTTATTTATTTTAATTTTAATTTTAATTTTATAAGTGTAGACAATGTAAATGTATACACATAGATATCAAAAAAAATAAAAAAATAATAATAAGAATATATATATAAAATTAATAAAAAAAATATATACAAAATTAATAAAAGTATATATATAAAATTAATTAAAAAAAAAATATAATTAATAAAAAAATATACACGAAAACAAAAATAGGCTTAGTATATATAGAGTAATAGTGTAAAACCTTTCACTTTTTTTGAAATAAATGCGTGTTTACACAACAATACAACATGTTCTACGACAGGTTCCACATGTTCAGCGCATGATTTAGCTGCTGAAACAACAGTGTGACCGCTGGAAACGTATTTACCTTGCATGTTGTATTATCATTGTAAAGTTTAAGTACTATTGGTTTTTAATTTTTATATTTGCTACGGCGCATATAATTGTAATATTTGGCTGCCAACTAAGTAAGTAGTATATAATATAGTAGAATTAAATATAAGTTTAATTTAAAATCTAATTAACAATTTCGTTTTATTTTTAATTTAAGTTACTCAAGTTACCATTTTAATTCGAAACAAAAGTGAAGACAAATAATGTGAACCGCAAATAAAAATAAAAAGACGATCGTCTAACACTTCAGGACAATTTGAGTACGCCCTGCAACTTTTTCATTACATGGCTTTTGGCCTAAAGAATTCACTTTCTCGTCATTTAATTAACTCGACAATTAAAATAATACCTGTAGCGTGCTCATCGATTTATTATGTCCGGTAATTACCTAAAAAAATGAAAACAATAAATTAATCATTTTCCACGCCTTGAAGTAGGAAGATTTTGGAATCAATTAGAGAGCTACATGTTTTTGTGTAAATTGTTAAAGTTTTATAAGTTTTCAGACGGCGGTTGTTATTCAATTTTATACATGAATGCAAGTGAAAGTAGCAGTAAGAATTTAGTGGTGTAGCTAAGATTCTGAACATTTCCAATTATAAATTACTACAAGACATATAACCAGATATCAGAACGATTGAACCGACAGAAGCCTTTCTGACTACACAAATTTTATACAAATCATCGGTCTTTGATTAATCGAATACACTAGCTACACGAACAAAACACTTAGCAGTTAGTAAATACAGAGAACTTAGATAAGTGTAAGATCATAATGGGCTCGTTGTGTTTTGTGATCAGAATGGTATTTTGGTTTCCAACAGACGCGCTTTCTATAGTCGTCGCTAAGTAAATGAGCCTTTGATGATCGGAGTGCCTATTGTTGAGATCATTTTGTATGAAATGAGGCGATCAGTTGTCAAAACTCATTAATTATGTTTGAATTCCTTCTTTCTCAAGGTAACGTTTAACGGGATAGCCGGCATATTCAGAAATTTCAGGGAGATCTAAAATGTTCCTGGAACAGCCAGGTGTTAACTGTGGTTGCTTTTTCATTTCGAATATCTTATTCGAGGAGATAGGCGATATGAAGTTTTCAACGAAATATATATGTATGTCTTCCAAAATGCTGAATTAAACGGTAATGGTCAATTAAAGCCCAGAAGTCACGTCATAATCATTTGTCCAGATGCTGCCACGTAGGAAACAATTAACGGACATTATAAAACGAAGGATGGTCGAATTACAAAATAGAATAGAATCACGCGAAGACAAATTGCCAATGAAATACATAAATCGCTTTCAGGGTGTAGAGAAGAATTTTCAACAAGCTGGTATTGAAAATTTGGCGCAAGGATAATAATAATAATAATAAAAAGTAAAAAGCAATTAACCCATTAAACTGGTGTTGGTTGATAACATTTTGTCACAAAACTCGTCATAAGAGTTTATTACTTATTCCAAGAAAGCTGAAGATTACCGTTTGAGTCTATAATTTTTCACAACACCGTATATTTTATATTTATATATATTTATAGATAATTATATATATTTATATATAATTATATATATTTATATATAATTATATATATTTATATATAATTATATATATTTATATATAATTATATGGTATATGGTTAGCAACTAAGTAAATTCCGATCTTTTCAGATAAATAAAACACATTCTTTAAATACAATGAATAAACTGTAATCAAAGATATATTTAACATTTTATTCGATTTTGTGACGTCACTTGGGAGAGTATTAATTTTTGCTCTTTAAGAACGAGATCTCTTTATGAAACCTTCCCAACTGCGCCCGTTGCGGTCGCCGCCGTGCTTCTTCAGACCTGGCGGAAGAGTAGCGACCGATCGTTCGAGGTACGTTGTGTAAATAATAGCGTCCTTGAGCCGAACCACCCAGCGGCTTCCGTAGTAAAAGGCGGTGCTTGTGCGCAGTATGTTTAATGGGTTTGTACCCTAAATCTACTCACAAGTTTATTGTGGATTTTGCAGTCAAAAACTCAAAGAAACCGATCCAAGGATCCACTTAACTCTTTGTATAGGTTTTATTAAATTCGTTATCTATTTTTGGTGCTCTTGAGACTCCCTTGTGATACTCCTTCGCGAGAACACGATGCATCCCCTTTTTAAACCAAAGCAAATCGGATTTTGTATCTCGAAATTATGGAATTTAACACAAGATCTCGATTTAGATACTTTGTGTGTGGTGCCTAATGTTTGTTTTCGAGATAAGAATTCGGTTTGGTGAATTCTCAGAAAATCTAGGATATGTAATTGAGCATCTGGTTCAACTTGCCATGCGTTTGATTTTATCTGATGATTATGGGGAATTTGGATCTGAGGGTGATAAACGAATATTCGATTCGTTTATCAGGAATTTTGCGTTGTCGAGAGGATAGAGTTTTGTATTTATGTTAAGAGTTATGAGGAATTTGGTGTAAGGGTGATAAACGAATATTTGATTCGTTTATCGCGAATTTTGTTGGATCGGATTAGTGGGTTTGTGGGTATAAGTTTAAACTAAACATCTTTCTGACAACTTCATAAATCCACATTCGTAGAGCATATGAATTTTGTCGGTAAAAAACTGAATCAAGTGCGATTTCACAGCGTCATCACCATTGAAAGTTTTACCGTCCGAAGAGTTTTGCAAAGATCGAAATAAATGATAATCTGATAGAGGAAGGTTAAGGCTACATGGTGGATGTAACATCAATTTCCAACCAAACTCCAATTATTTTTGGTGAGTGACCAAAGATGTACATATGTGGCCTAGCGTTGCCTTGGTAAAAAATGACAACTTTTGCTTGATACATTGAATTCAGACCACAACAAGATATATCAGTGGGGATTATCTAAGGGAGTAGAGTTCAATGCCTTAAAAACTCAGTGCTGTCTCTTGTTGTCAAAGGTGAGCCCCAAAGTAAATATACTGTCGATGAACGGCACTTCCATCGACGAAGCCAAGGAATTATCAATCCTCGGCACTCGAATTAATTCGACTTTTAATTGGAATGACCACATATTTGAAGCTGCGAAAAGTGCAACCAAATGATGCAAAAGATACTTCACTCCATCCAACCTGGCCACTATTTACAAGGCGTATATTCATCCCAAAACTGAGTTCAACTCCCATATTTGGTCAGGCGTATCCAAAACTGCACGTGCTCGACAGGGTTCAAAGCGGGCAGTGAAACTCAGCCGTAAGTCGATTAATTCCGTCGTTAGAACACAGGCGCTACGTATCATGCCTATCTCTTTTCTATAGGTATTACCACGTTGTCGTTGCTCAATGTGTTCCACCCCTTCAGACATTTTCCCGCGATACCCGTCAATCTGAGAATGCGCATCAATTCACGTTGAAAGTAAGCTTCAGGCGCATAAATAAACACAGAGAGTCATTCGTTAGCCGAACCAGACGAATGTGGAATGTGCTGCCTGATCATGTATCTCCTGGTCGATGTGATGTCCAGGCACTCAGGTCCAATATACATCGACACCTCCTTTCCTTATCCACTTCCTCTCCATCCGCTCGCACCGTGTTCTGACATTTAAGGGTACTTCAAAATCCCCTTTTGTGCACACGTTAGTGTAAAAAAAAACAAAGCTTGCAGTAAATGGCTACCACATAAAATGGGAATCCGTTGTGAAATATCTGGGTGTATATTTGGCCAATAAACTTACACTTAAGAAACACATTGCAAGGACTTTACATAAAACAGATATTGCAATTAAGTTGCTATACCCATTTATTAATAGGAAGTCCTTATTATCAAGTGAAAATAAAATAGTTATACATAAAGTCATCTTCCAAGCACTCTTGCTATATGGGTGTCGGGCATGGCCCACTTGTGCTAAATACCACATAAAAAGATTGCAAACGATCCAAAACAATCCCCTCAAAATGATGCTCAACCTGCCTAGGCATCATTCTACGTGTGACTTACATAAAAAGGCTAGTGTTGAAATGATCTCTGATAGAATAGGCAAGTTCACCAAAACTTAATTAGATGTAATATATATATATATATATATATATATATATATATATATATATATATATATATATATATATATATATATATTATATTTATATATATATATATATATATATATACATATATATACATATATGTATATATATATATATATATATATATATATATATATATATATGTATTTTTTTAATTCTTAGTATTGCAATCCAATCTGTGTTTAAATTTATTCTACATTTTTAGTAAAATTTATGAAAAGGATTTTTGTTCTATATTTCCCTTTAATGAAATTATTTCCTTTGTTATTTTTTAAAATATTGTATATTTCAGTTGAAAGATATTATGCTATATTAATATCATATCTCTGAATTGTAAATTGTGTGGAGGTTTCTCCTTTATAATTGATATACAATATAAAAAAATACCAAATTGAGGAGGAGAAGACAACCTAGTACCGAGTACTATACGATCACCTGAACGACGCTGGTGCTAGTAATACACATGGAAGAACGATTGACAGGATACGTGAGGCCTATATTCAAATCACTGATTTCAGATATTTAGTGCAACAATACTGCTTTCACCATACTACTCCTTCTAGGGATTCCATTTTCAATGAGGTATACTATATATCCGCAACCAATTTTACCCACTCCCGCACTAGAAGGGCATTGGTGATAAAACTGCATTGGGATTTAATGACGTATAAGATATGCAGCAGATGCATGGTTGGTGTTTTTTCTCGCCCTGCATCAAACTTATGTACAGATTTTATCGCACGTACGAGTGAAAATATCCCTCGCCCTAGTTGTGATTTCGAGCAGAACCTTTCACACGAATCGGGGAATAAAACTGGAGAGCCCATATTTCTTAAGACAGTTCTCTTATCCATATATCGCCCAAATATTTGGCGCGAGTAATTATTGTATGAAATCGAAGCTGTAATCATTTTTGAAAAAAAAGCAACCTCCAAATTGATTCCTAGATCAATGGGTGAAATTATATTCAATTTTTATGAACTCTTATAATTGACTACTTGATAATTTTCGCAGATGGTCGCAAAAGATAGCTTATTGATAGGGACAACCTGATGGTGGATTTAGTCTTGTGAAACCCATTCAAAGATGCCTTGTAATAATTAACTAATACCCTACTTGATGACACTCAGCTGCCCCAAACTCCCGCTGCGTCTAATTAATTTTCCCAGTCGAACGATGAATGCACCCTACCGGGGTATTTTATGTGCCATAGGGACAGTTGTGACGGCAACGGTTGGGGCTAAAGACTCTGCGCCATCCGTAGCACCCCAGCAATAGAACAACAACAACAACAGAAATTTCATCACCCGAGCATAAAAATATACAAGACTCCCAAAGCGCCGGTTTATAGCTTGAGCACAAGGCGGACAAGCAAAGCATATGCCCTGTAGGATGTGATATCAACACCGTATCAACACCATGTAGACACACAGGCTCTCTGTATGGATAATTTCAAGTTTATGCGCTTTCGAATACAGCAAATTGGGAGCAGAGGACTAGAAGAATTGATGGAATTTTCTCCATGAAATTCGGTTTATGATTCAAAGCAGCCCCACCCTCCGGTTGCTTGAAACTCATCACATTTCGTCTATCTGGCATGACAGTTTTCGACTTAAATCAATTGCTGATTGGATTGCTATTCGAACGAACTGTCCAACCGTATCTGGGCGCAGCGGTCAGAAGCATCGTCCGAGATTAGGCACAACTTTGACCGAGTGATAATTTGTATAATCCTCACAGTCGAGTGGATCGGATTTCGAGCTTCACTTCTTGTACACAGCCTTAGTTTACTCTCCATTGAGATGATCAGGATTGGTCGAGATTAAAGCGGCCCGAAGGGGCGTACTAGATTTTCCACATAATCGAGGTCCGTGATTAATTCAACCAACCTTCTTCGGGCAACCGCTGGCGGTGTAACTGGTATGGACAAGTGAGCAATGGCTGGCGGCGGCTGCCATTTATGCCGCAAATTGCACTCCGAAGTCGTATTTCTTGATAATAGCCTTCAAGAAGGAACGAACCAAGATTAAAGCAGTAGTTGGCAATCATAGATTTTCTATGGATTGTGCTCGATGTGTACGGTAGAGCTTACTGGTGTCTCATTGTTCGGTGTGCACGCTGGGGATTTGTAAAGGTTACAAAAAGTCATTTGTGGGTTATAAAATTATAGGGAAGACGGTAACGAATTCTTGAGTTATAATATTCCAGGAAATGGGTTTGTTAAGTTCAGAAAAAAGAACGCCAGAGGGCATTTACATTTTGCAAAGACTTTGGCTATCTGAGACTCCAAATGATTAAATAACCACATATGGTAGATGTATAGCAATTGTTGTACCCTATTTTATTACCTGTGTACAGTTAATTGAAATTTTTCACGAGAAAAAACGCCTTTCCATCGACTTCAAGAGCGATTGGAAAACTTTTCCAAACTACAAGAACAACCCGAGTTGGAGAGACAATTGAAATTCGTAATTTAAGTAAGGGAGCGTTTTCCTTCGTCGCCGGTGGTCAACTATCGAAGAAGAGAAATAACGAAAGAATACGACGAAGAAAGTTAGAAACTTTAAAGTTATGAAATAGTGTTCAACGTGATGAATTAATGACTACGAAATTGATATTATACAAAACTAAAAAAATTGGTTTAAGAATACTTTGCTGTTATCACATATTGGGTGTACAAATAAGTTTGGAGGGTTTTCTTTATAACCGTGAAGCTTTATCGGGAGAAACTGGTACAATGTATATTATTCAAAGTATTATCCATTATTGGCGCAAGACTAATGACCTTGCCCGGAAAAAAACAAATCATTATGGAAAATTTAACAAGCCTCAGGACTTGCTAAATAAGGTCAAGACCGGTTCCCGGTTGTAATGCCGATGATGATGATGATTATTCATTATTAGTCATGATTTTTCCCCATGTCTTAGGCAGGATACGAAACCCGCGTTGAAAAAATTCCTCATACTTTGAGGCGATGCAAGATTTAACCCAATGTGTTGGCTTCTTCGTAGGGGTACTCGGCCAAGTCATGAGTCATCGACCGGAACAAGCGGTTGTCGGATGAAGCTATGTCGGGTGAATACGGCGGGTGAGGTAGGATATCTCATTGGAAGGCCTCCAAAGTTTCGTTGACGACTTTTGCAACATATGGCCGAGCGTTGTCTTTCTGAAAGATCACTTTGCCATGTCTTTTGGCATATTAGAGGCGCTTGAACTTTAACGTTCGGCTCAATTGAATCAATTGTTGTTGGAAACGTTCCCCAGTGATGGTTTCGTTAGACTGGAATAGCTCATGGTAGATAACTCCGAGTTGATCCTACCAGATGTACAGCATTAGCTTCTTGCCATGATTATTCGTTTTGGTCTTTGAAGTCGCCAAGCTTACCCCACGATTTTCTGCGCCGTGGGTTGTCATAGTGAATCCAGTTTTCGTCTCCCGTTACGACTCGATGCAAGAAACTCTTTCGATGTTTGCCTTTGGAACAGTTGTTTTCACGTGAAAAACACGTCTCTTGGATTGAGTCTGTGGCGGTACCGCCAAACCCCACGGTTCGCTTTCCTGAAAAACCCCCATAACTACATCCCAATTGGCATACGTTTTCGCTAATGCAAGCGTATTAGCACCTTAAGTGTTTTACGCATCTAGGTTATCAAATTTATAATTTAAAAGTCCCTGTAAAAGAAAACTTACCTTTCATGCATCTCTTCGCATACAATTTCCTGTAAGATTTCTTTTCTACCTTCGGTTCCCAGGCAAATTTCAACTTTCCCACACCTGCACCGCAATCTCCACCCAGCATACCTGAAACATTTCCTTTTACAAGGACATTTAATGCATACAACGCGTTATCTAAAATTCCAAAAAATAATTCTTTAGACAAACAATTCCCACATCCCAATCATTACCATCGGGACGGAATCCTCTAGCATTTTCTAGTATAAAGAAGAGTTCGGTTCCTATACCAGTCGGAGATGCCATAAACCATTATCCTACGCATGTAAACATGCATAAGATCCAACTCATTGTGTGTTTTCCCACTAACAAACAATCTTCAATTTCTTTTTCATCATCATCATCGGCACTACAACCGGGAACCGGTCTTGGCCTTATTTAGCAAGTCCTGAGGCTTGTTAAATTTTCCATAATGATTTGTTTTTTTCCGGGCAAGATTTCTTTTTCAGCCGCAACTAATTACCCTGCATATACAAATGCAGGCAAGGGATTCGTTTCTGCCACCAATCCCATTAGCACCTTTTTCCCAACGTCTATTATAGCGACGACGCACAGCGTAAACATGACCCTCATTACCAAACGAAGCATTTGGTCGCTTCTTCCTTTGTCTTTGCCGCCTGCCTGCTTCGTTGTTCCATTGCCTTCGAGCACGTGTGAACAACATCGGATCTGAACGATCACACACACACCACCATTATCTGCATTACGAGATCTGGTTTCCTTGTTCCCACAAGAGAGACTTTACGTTTCTCTGGTGGTAGGTAAATCGTTTCCCTAGTGGAGGGGAACACTTTCTCTCTCAGGGAAAATGCACTAAAATTTCCCTCGTTAGCGAATCAGATCTGCACGAGATGATTATCGCGGAGTCCATTTCCGTCCGCCGGCCGCCACGGTAGTTGCCGCTTCCGCTCCTCGTCGCACGCCGAGGACGCGAACATTCCCAGAGTCGAGTGGGTAGTTAAGTGAAAATTTATAAGATCAATTTAATGTGTTAATAATAAGTTTTAAGTGTAGTATAAAAACGCTCACATATAAAGATAATGAGTAATATAACAAAATAGATGCATAAAAATACGCGGAAATATACAAACCAAATAAAGTAATCATTTAATAAACAATCAACAGTGTGCTCTAATTTCTATCTGGTGGACAGTGTTTTAACGTACTCCTGGTGTGGACGTTGCGTCGTCGAGTTCGGTTTGTGCTTTGCCTGTTTACTTTCCCGAGGCTGAACATTCGATTAGAGATGGGGAATGAAGTGAATCGAGTGCCCGTGTCTGGTACAATACTTCCTCCCCACAAGTCCATACCGAACCCAATTTCCTTGTTACTGCACCATACTCATGACCTTAAGGCGGTTTTAAAGCGCTTGCTGAGTCACTGAGTCAAGCTTTCAGCGAGATCCATTTGAGTTTGGCATGAATCTCGGTCCAATAACGCCTCCAGTTCAGCGTCTTCAAACTTTACTGGCCTTCGTTCCGGTTCCTTCTCGCTATTGTCAAATCACTACTTTTAAAATGCCGGAACCAGGGCTCGCATGGTTTATTGATGGATCATGTTCCCCATATGCTTCACACAACAGTCGATGCCCATCAGCTATACCCTTCTTCAAATTAAAACAAAAACGCAACGCCTCCCGCAAATTGTGTTTTATTGGCACAAAGTATGAAATAATTAAACTACAAAGTAAGAATGTTGTTTATACGTCAGCGAAATGACACATACAGATTTTTACAGGCAAATGATGACATGATAACATGAATATAGTTACAAGATAGCCCGACATGATTTAATGCCAGTTATGTGTTCTTTTGTAGAACCCCCAAAACTTATTTGTTATATATATTATCATACGTCTCTATAACCAAAGAAAACAAAAAAAAAAACATCACTCAAATCTCTATCATAGAAATTGACTGTCATGGAGTCCTAGACAAACAAATAGTTTTAGTAAGCTGAAGTTTTAAATCTATTAAGTTTAACATGTGCATTAAACATGGCGATGTTGAATCAATATACTTTTAGATAGCTGCGGGAGTTGTTTTAGAAAACTTGTCATTTATAGAACCCTGAGTACACTCTTATCGAAAGGGAATCCCACGGATATAGTATTCTTAAGCAATGCTAAGATTTTTGGTGACGTGTGACGAGCCAATGGACAACAGATTAACGAACGCACAAACCATAGTGAAGAATAACACAAAAAGTGAATCGAAAAAAAATTATCAGCGCCGTATACCAGGGCATTACCGTAGCAATCACAGCTTATGTAGCGAGTTGAGATATTCTCGCACGCACGTGGCAGTGGTTTTATAGGCCGGTGCTGTGGTTCTGACTTTCTCATAATGTGGCTTCGAAACACGTCCTTCCCTATTTTACAAAAGCACTATAAATACAGGTGCTGTTGATGGATTACAAATTGATGAGATCTATCACACCCCCCTGTGGAGCGGAATTCCGAATTCCTTGAATTGCCATTTTAGGAGTTTTCAAATGTGTTTCCTTAACACAAATAAAAATGAATATTTCATTCTACAATAAATCTTGCATTTTTTTTTACTCAAGTCATAAGATTGACATACAAAGAAGGAATTTTTGTTAAAATATATCGCAACACAACAAAAACACAACCGCTCACGACGAGTGGTTGAAGTCATATGGGAAACTATCCCAAGAACAAACAAGGCCTGCGAGTAGCGCGTGAGAATATACTCAAAGATAGGCCGGGTTGTCGTAAGAGGCGACTAAAAACCGAGTGGTAGGTGGGATCCCAACGCCCTGTCGCCCGGTGAAATTCCACTATAGGCTCCGTGAAATGGTTGACGGAAATCCCTGGCCATCTTTCGTAGCTTGGCTGATGGACCGATTCGAGAAAAGGTTGGTTTGGGTGGTAAGTGGGTTCCAAGGTGAGATACCACCCCGTCATGCTGTACATTCCGCGATATGGTCGGGAGATATCTTCGGCTATATTCCGGACGTATTGCTGATGGCCCGGGTTGACAGGGAGACAAGTCCTGATGGTAACTTCTGAGATAAACAATTCCGGTGGTAAACTAGTTTCCCATTCGCATCTCCGGGAGGAATATGTCAGGGGGAATATCATGCAGATATTATGATAAATAACCAAACTTTAAGAAATTCGGCATCCCGTAATCGGGCTCGTTTTCGAGGCTCTGTCGACGTTCGACTAATAACGGCATCTTGTAACATCAGGGGCATCGGTTACACTAATACTAATGTAAACGCCGTCCACCAATATTTGCAAAAAGCGAGACCTGGATCATTAACTGATTCGACATATCTTCGTTCCCCGGGATACGACTTACATTCGAGATTCCGTTTTAAGGGTGGAGTCTGCGTCTTCACGCGGTCCGATCTGGCATGCCAGAGGATGGAGGCGCTGGAACCCAAGAACATGGACATCATGTCGTTGAGGGCTGTGCTGAAGAATTCTGTTAAATTTCTTTGTTGTCTTTACCGCTACCCGAATGACTATCGGTGACATTTTTCGAACATTTTTCACGACTGGATACAGATCAACCATCCAGCTGCTGAAATAGTCGTTCTTGGAGATTTTAATGTATACAATTCCGGCTGGTTGGTACATTCTAATGGAACCGACGACGACAGAGACGTTCGCTGTTAGCCGCGATTTGATTCAACTTGTGGGGGAACCTATACAAGTGGCGGACGCGCGAGCACTCATACCGTGGAGATTGCTGCGCCACTCAGATCACTGTTGTGTACCTCTCGCGGAATCACTTGCATTTCAAACGATTAATCGACCTAAGCAGATTTGCGATGTATGGAGGATGCTAACTGGGACGATTTACGAGATTTCTTCACATCCTTTCCTTCGTCGGTGGTGTGCTTTGGAGACTCCGATGTTAACGCATCTGCTGTATCGATCACAGAGATTTTCTTCTCGAGATAGAGATCTACATTCCGCATTCCATTAAGCGAAGATAATATGCGAGCCCCAGGGTAAATATACTGTCGATGAACCGCACTTGCATCGACGAAGCCATCGACTTTTAATTGGAGCGATCACATTTTTGAAGCTGCGAAAAGTGCGGTCAAGTGTATTGGGTTCATTAAGAGATGCAAAAAATACTTCACTCCATTCAACATGGCCACTATTTCCAAGGCGTATAGTCGTCCCTAAATGGAGTTCAACTACCATATTTGGTCAGGCGTATCCAAAGCTGTGCTACACATGCTTGATAGGATGCAAAAACGAGCAGTGAAACTTATTGGAGACTCAGCTGTAATCATTAAATTCCGTCGTTAGAACATAGGCGCAACGTATCATGCCTTTCTACTACCATAGTCGTTGCTCAACTGAACTCGATCCGTGTGTTCCGCCTTCTCAGACATGTTCCCGCGATACCCGTCAATCTGAGAATGCGCATCAATTCACTTCAGGCCCAGAAATAAATATAGAGAGTCATTCTTTAGCCGAACCACACGAATGTGGAATGCTCTACTTGACCATGTGTTTCCTCGTCGTTGTAATGACCATTTGCCGGAAGTTTATTGCGTATTCTAGTTGATACTGGGGTGTTCCGCCGAACACTACTCCCAAAACAACGAACCAAACGAACGGAACGAAAACAATGTCAAATAAAACTCCGGGAATGTTTTGTTTTGTTTTATATTTATTTCTATTTTTATTTTAACGCTTCACTACACCGCACGTGCGATCACACTCGACGTTACTTTACTTTTTTCACTTCGAAAATTCCTACTCTGATCTTCAAACACTCGAAACGACCCTCCTCTTCCTCTGCCGATCGAAATCTCACTGACTATCTCCATCCGAAACCCAAAACCTGATACCGATCGTATCTACGTCTCCAGAAGAAATCTTTCATTTCATCCGCGAACAGAATTTTCCACAGTATCTGTTAGCGGCATGTTATTAATGCCCATGGGAAATTTAGGTGCCTGAAAAGGAGAAAGTCCCTCGACGCATACATCCTTATATCATCATCACCATCCGTGGTGGTGATCGAAGTTCGGATCGACGCCTGTCGATTGTGTGCCGCCTCTATTTGCATAAAACATCTGGCGCGCACAACGGAGATGATTGTTCGGGCGTACAGCCCGTGGTTGTTTGCCTTTGTAAACACAACCGAATTCCATTAGATCCTTCTAATGGGTGTGAAATTTTTAGAAAGGAATCGTGGGACCGGAGTATTTCCTTTGTTGGCGTTGGACTTGTAAATCTTCCGAATTATCTTGTTGCGATAATTACGGTTGTTTACAATTTTGGCCGCGGATAGGCGATATGCTTTCTTGCGTTTAGCTGCCAGCGTATGCATCCGTTGTTATTTATCTACCAAAAATGTAATTCCTGGTAAACATCGTGCAGATGCTTTGGATGGAAGATTTATGGCCTGTAATCTGGAATTGTTTTTGCATACTATGAATGGATGCGTTGACTCGATGCTGAAAGTTTTTGAACGTTAAGTTCCTTGTTTTTTTTGATGTCGGGTTCAACATTGTTTCAGCTTCCTATGCCCTTGTTACAGGCCTGATTAAGAGCTTTGGGTACACGTGTCTGTGGGCACGTGTACTGGATAAGGTAAGTAAGTTCCTTGAAGGTTTGGAACCTTACCTGGGCGGAATTGTGCGTTCGTAGGACGCTACAACCATGTTTAAGACCAATATACATCTATACCGCCTTTCCTTATCCTTCTTCTCCTTGTGCTCGCACTGTGCTCTGACATTTAAGGTGCTCCAAAATATCCCTTTGTGCGCGCGTTAGTAAAAAAAAAGATCAATATGTCTTTTACTTATCCTCTTCCTGTTATTTCGGTAGCGCTGTGCTTTGATATTTACGGGTACCCTAGAATTACATTTTTCCCCGTGTTTATATAAAAATGTAATACATCGTACGACGTCATTGCAAAATCACAATTAACAGCCGCAATTTGATTTGGTTTGTGCTACCTTCAGTTTGATTCATTTGTTACGCTTCCCATCTTATTTGCACATAATTCCGATAACACATTTTAAATTTAAGGTACCTAAAGGAAAATAATAAAATGTCCTTCCTGCTGGCCCAAATATGAGCTTAATAAAAGCAAAAACACCTGTTCACCCTACATGGTTCGAATCATGTACGATAAATAAAACGCCCCACGTGATCCTTCTTCACCTCGTCACGTCAGACAACTATCAAAACCGAACGTGACGAAATGTGAGGACCCTCCATCCAACCGCTATGCCACATGTGGTTCCCTATTCTCTTTGGCGTCTCGCAGTTCAGATCTTTCCTCGCCAACGAATCATAATTTTTTTAAAAATAAGTTCATACTGTTCTATTTAAGTTTAACCAAATAGTGTGTCATCTTTTTTCTCTGGGGAGCGATAAAAGTTGACGTGCCCCATTGTCTTTCTTGTGGTGTTTTGAATTGAAATGGAGAAACTTTTCTAAAGTCACGTCACGTCTGTGATAAAAGATTTTTTTTTCTAATTTTCTAACCAAAAATCCGCATCAAGAACAAAATGGACTGTGATTACTTTCGCTGTTGTATGGATAGGAACAGGATACAGCCATCACCAGTACTTCGACGGGCAAAGTACCCACACACAAAGGTAAATACAAATTCAAATCTAATGGAACAGTACTAAAAGCGTGAGCGCAAGACGAGTATCTGATGTAATTCCACTGATTCGTCTCTAGACTAACACTTCCAAATTAGTGCCCCAAAGGTATGTGTATACTCATAAGTATTTGCCTTTAATTACAATTTTGTAGAACAATTCAAGGACTTATTAATCGGGAGCAGCCGCCGCAAATTACTATTGTCTAAGGTAATATCGTCATTGTATATTCATGACTGGGCTTAACAGTCCTTCCAAAATAGCAATAGACTGGAGTGACGGGCTAGAATTCCCCTAAAGAAAAGATATCAGAAAACGAAATTTAATCACACTGATAACCAAGATGTTTGCTTCTATTCCTGTTACAGCATCAATTTTATTGAGTGATACTTTCGGTGGATTTATGGCAGGAAATGTTTAGACGTTTTCTCCTCGATATGGCGCGACGTGACTCTTCGGATTCGTTGTCGTCAAAGTTAACAAACCAAAGACATAAACCAGCCTTATCAGTGCAACAGTGTAGGACAGGTATTTTATTGGAATAACCATAGGATAGGCAAGGAAGACAAATCTTTGTCCACCAGCGTAGACGCCTGCGAGGAATCTTAAATATCATTCATTACGGATTAGGGATCTTTACGAGTTAAATGCCTTTCGGATTGGATTTTTGGTTTTAATTTGTTTTGTCAATTAGAAATACAATTCTGCTATTCTTGAAGTGTGATCTCCCAAATGTAATACGTGAAATGAAAAACAAAACCGCTATAGCTTAGATGTCATAATTTTTTTAATAGGCAATGAATAAATATTCACTAAGATTAAAAAAAGAAAAAAAACATATACCAGATGTATGCATACGTTTTTTCCGGTTTAACTAAGAGATGGCGCCAGCGAAAAGTAGGCAGTGTATTAGTTTGATACATATGTCACATATAATTTGATACCACACACAAGGTGAGTCCGCCAAAAACTAGCGTATTTGTTTTATCGTACCGTGATCATAGCGAGTTTTGTGCCGGAAAGCAACATTTGCGGCACGCATTGCTTTTCTTATTTAATCAAAAGAAGAAGGCTGTCGAAAGTCATCGTTTGCTGGTAGAAACACATGGTAAACACGCTCCATCAATTAAAACATGTGAGACATCATCGTCATCATCGGCACTACAACCGGGAGCCGGTCTTGGCCTTATTTAGCAAGTCCTGAGGCTTGTTAAATTTTCCATAATGATTTGCTTTTTCCGGGCAAGGTCATTAGTCTTGCGCCAGACATACACATACACATTTACCCACCTACAAAATTCCCATCCAATATCATCCATCATCATCATCATCATCGTCGGCACTACAACCGGGCTTCGGTTTTGGGCTTATTTAGCAAGTCTCTCCACCGGTATCCGGTCCTTATCCGAGACTTGTTAAATTGTCCATAATAATTTGTTTTTCCGGGCAAGGTTGTTAGCCTTGCGCCAAATATCATCCATCCATATCCCCAAAACAACATTGAATTCAATGTCAAGCACATCGAACCAAACGTTCAATTCTCGAACATTGAATTCAATTCCTTAAAATTCAAAAAGCACAACGCATATCTTCACAGATATGGTATGTGCAATTAACACGTTTTAAAACCTAGAATCCAAAACCTAAAATGAACACATGTCTAAGCAAAAACATGTCTATTTGATCCGCCGACACACAATTCAGGCAATCCAAACATCATAATGCATATCTCCACATGCCAGATGTTTTATGACTTGCAAATAGACCCCGATTCCCAGATCCCAATTTTACACCCAATTCCCACGGATTTTGTAGTACCCATCTAAAGTGCATGCAAACTCTTGTTTCCATTAGTCAGATGGATAACACGGAAAAGGATCGGCGATGCGTCCGCATTTCGAAAGAAGGTAACAAAAGATACAGATAGAGTCTGAATCGAGAGTCGCAGTCGACGAGTACCAGTGAGAAACTAAAGTGAATACGTAGCGTGCGGAAGGAGAAGAACTCCTCAAATGTTATACGAAAAATAAAAGTATTAAATTGATCCTTTTACAAAATGTACAAGTTGCGTTTTAATTTTAAATAAATGTTCAGAAAGTAAGATTCGTTGTTCGCAGCATTTGTTCAAATAGTGATTTGGTTGTTTCTCCCCCGATTAATGAAATTGACTTTTAGCAAATAGTGTTTATTTCTCACGTGGGTAAAGACACTTACGTCGCTAGTGAATCAAGAGAATCGTGCGGCAACACCTTTGGTATTTTGTTCGGAAGGACAAAATACACATGAATTCGACACATCCAGCAAGGACAACAGTAGCCCACTCTTCCTGGGGTGGTGGTGCACCACGAAAAGTATAATACCTGCTCCAGTATAATGAGCATTATTGGGAATCATTAAGTCTTCCTCATTTTCGTAGGACTTCAGCCGCTTGGTTTGACGATTTGGATCTGGACTGGTCTTTTTCCGTAGCGTCGGTTTGGATCCACCCTCACCAGCGTCCATGGTGGGCAGTACGGTTAGTCACTTTGTTCATTTATATAAATGTTTTATTCACAAGTTTTTACGTATTTGTTTCCGTGTACTATGCGCATAACAGGCGTGCCGGAACACTTTATTTGCCGCGTATTAGCAGTAATTTTTTTTTTAACACTAACGCGCGCACAAAAGGGGATTTGGAAGTACCCTTAAATGTCAGAGCACAGAGCTTTTTAATCACGGTGCGTAGGTACACGATGTGCACTTACGGTGCGTAGGTACATGATACACAGTGTTTGACTTAATGATTGCTCTCACTTCACTTCACTTCGCTTACGTCTTCACCAGTCGATGCCCAATTTTGTACTGAGGATGGGACATCCTTCCACACCCGTCGTACTCCCCAGACTTGGCGCCATCTGACTATCACTTCGCGAAGCAGCACTTCAGTGATTTCGAGGTAGTTGGGAAACGGCTCGATGAATGGTTTGCCGCGAAAGACAAGCAGTTTTTCTGGCATGCTATTCATAGATTGCCTGAAAGATGCGCGAAATGTGTAGAATCCGATAGCCAATATTTTGAATAAAAAAAATTAACTGCCCTAGAAAATTACGTATTTCTTTTACCAAAGAAACCGGAAAAAAAGTATGCATATACCTGATATATGTACCTCTTCTATACAAAAATTTTCTCCGGGCGAAGGACAGCTCCTCTCGTTCAAGGAAGGGCGTGAAGCAGTCGAAGGAATGCCTCGTTGCGGACGCCCTTCAACGTCTACCACTGACGGTAACATTCAAAGAATTAAACAATTATTACTTGAAAATTGTTATTTCAATTTTCAAGAGTTAGATTGAGAATTGAACATTGACCACAGCTGTTCACGCAATTCTAGTTCCGAAAAGGCTCTGTGGGGGTTCGAAGTAGGTGTGCCAAGACACGGGCACCGATACACTTCCTTCCCACTTGTCACTGGTCCAATAGTGTTTTTTAAAAGTTCGTAAAATATCCAAGAGTGGCAGGAAATAATGAAAAATTCTGGCGTGTTGTTTTTTCTTTTTTTTAACTGACAAATGATCCGTTTCTTTATTTCACTTATAACTTATTCTTAATATTATTGATTGTTTTTTTTTAAATAAATATTATACAAGTTGAACTCTGCTTTCTTTACGCTGTGATCGCCGTAATTAAAATGTTTACCAAATGCTGGGGAGCACTTTGATGTCGAGATGTGACTCGCGCAACGACAATATTCGACTGGTTAAAATTGAAACAAAGTACTATGATCTCGGGGTGGGTTTGGTTGTGTGTGCACGAATCAATGCAGCTCTGAGGATAACCCATTGACCTAATGCGGTGAATGTGGTGATCTCAGAGTGCATTGAACTGCGGGAAGGTCAAATTGAGAAGGAGAGGAAAATTTAGCTGGGTCTATTCACCTGCGAAAAGAGATCATTGATCCCAAGCGAATGTAGTGTCTGGAGAAAGTGAGTCGGACGCCGGCTTGGCTAGGGAAATCTGATCATGGGAACTAAATTAAATACTTTAATAATTTCCCCAGCGAGTGCATAATTATGCAACCGCGTCGTTTGATCAGACTATGCCGTTGCTAACCGACATGATGCGATTTCCGGTGGAAATGGAGTTGCCGTATGGCGAAAAGATAGCTAAACTCAATTTTGCATTATCTGCATAGGATAATGAGCTTAGCTATGCGTCCTTTTGGGAAACATGTTTTGCAGGTGAATTACCGAAAGGTGCGGTAGGGGTTGATATGACGCACTGAAAGCGGTCGAAATAAGGCGGAAATTGTGGTTGAAATTGCGGGTTGGTTCTCCCTGTAGTACTCGTATAGAGAACCCCCACAGCTCAATAACTTGCAAATAAACCATCCAAAATAGTCTCAGAAGGCATGCTTTTTTCGAAGCGCCGTCTTCATGAATCGTATCAAAACTTTGTAACGGAGCATAGGTCTATGCATATGGCACATCCATCGACCGAATGGGGCTTGGAAAACGACACAAATCCGAAAAAACAGCACCAAAGCCATTGGAAAATAAAGGTGTTCCTAACTGTTTTCTTTGATTGCCGTGGTATTGTGCGCCCAGAATTCCTTTCGGAGGAACAAACAGTGTATATCCTGCATTATTTGAATGATTTGCAGCGTGTGTGCGAAAATGTCTGCCGTAAGAGGCCAGATTTGTGGTAGAACAACCCATGTTTGGACGATAATGTGCCCTCTCACAGAGCACCAAAGTCAAAATCTTAATACAATAAATATAGTCACCCATATATCATATTCGCCGGATTTAACCCGGTTGAGATAATTCATTGTAAAACGATTTTGTTGTGTGCTTCATTGTATTTGAGATCTTGACTTAATAAAGTATGGAACAAGACTAAACTATCTTATACAGGAAATGGCACATAAGCTGCTTACTGTCTAGTCTCACATATGTACAGTGAGTCAATCACAAACTGTTGGTTTATATAATTCAACAAACCCCGTGTTACTTCTTTTTGTTTCCAAAACTCAAACTGTCACTCCGTGGAACCCTTTTGATCCGATTGAAGACATCAAACGAAATTCACAGTGGATACTGAAGGCGATGCTACGTTCGACAGTTATATTGCAAACCATTTTTATAAATAAATTTAAATGTCTGTTTGTTTTTTTTTTAACAATTTAACGGTAGCTTTTGTACAGAAGGCATATCTCCCTCTAAAGATTACATGTTGCTGTTGGACATAGGAACCATAATGCCAAATACACCAAAACCTCCCAAGAGAGCACGACGCAGAAAAGATGCAGGCATACAAATCTGTTAAACGTACGTTTATCTAAAATAATTCACCCTGAGTGGACTCCGTCGTAGACGTACATGAACTAATACAATAAAATTGATATTATTCTGTGGTAACTCTCTTAAGCTTAACCCTCTTAACCTCCGATTTGTTTGGCTGTTTCACGTCGAAAGGGACACAGCTCAAGCGAACCGAACTCTCTCATGTAGTGTAATGTAAAGGCAACATTTCGATTTGGCTTCCGTCAGAGCAAAACCGCATTAAAAACAGTACTCCAATGATGTCCTGCCAATTAATACAAGGATTATTACCGATGAGACGTAACACTTGAATATATAATTTTTAAAATTGGTATTAAGCTTGATAATAAATAAATAAATAGATATTGCTGTATTTGTACTATAACTGGAATGATACAGCCGAGGACTGCAAATATAAGATAATTTAGTACTTTTCATTGCTACTAATTACTTGGAAATGGCCGGCAATAATGGTTGCATCCAAAATAAATCAGACTCAGATATCTACGCTAACTCCTAACTATTTGCTGTATACACAAATATCGAAACTTCCATTTGAATTAGAGAAAAAAAAGTAATTGGATCACATTTTATGCCAGTGAAAGCAAAAGGTCGATGGATCACTTGTGATTATTCGATTTGTAACACACGAGTTACGACGATAAATTGTTTTTATCGTTGCTTCAATTTGTGTTTGCTTTTTCTTTCAATCATTTTGTCACGTTTAGATACCCCTTCAGATAAAATGATAAATTACGGATATTTATTAAATGGCTGTCATGAAACACAAATTAATTGTAAATCTTCTTTCAACTGCCCCATCATGCCACTTAAAGTGTTTACTTACCCAAGTAAGAGTTCATCAGACAACATTATCATCAACATCATCATCATCGGCACTGCAACCGGTATCGGGTCTTGGTCTTATTTAGCAAGTCTCATGGCTTGTTAAATTTTCCATAATAATTTATTTTTACGGGCAAGGTTATTAGCCTTACGCCGAACAAACAACATTATGGCATCTTTAATTCCCTTTCAATCCCATCGACACCTCTCACACGTTATTATCTTCACTTCTCCAATTTGGAATTGAAATGTCTCTTTCCCGGTCACCATAAAAGGAATCCTGGCACCTTAACCCACTGAATCTTATTTACTCGTCACTTTCTCAGCATGGATATCCTTACGAATGAAATCAAACGCCATTCTTCTTTTCATACAGAGCGCCTTGAGTACGAACATAACGATCATTACCATTGTACTGCTTTCCTTAACAAGCGTATTTTTCCTTCACTCGACATGAGACGTCTTTTAATCACAAGATAAAACCATATAAAACACTCTACAAAGAAAAAGCATAATATCATATACGCTTTCATCTCCTTTAAAGTCACAGACGTGTGTCGCTATTGCCATCGACTGACGAATGGCTATATTCGTCTCTCAAGTACACGTATCCATACCCCGAGCTCGACACAAAGTTCAAATATCAAATACGATTTATTGAGTTTCTGCCATAAAGGCGAATTGAAGATGGGCTGTCCCGTCACTGGAAAGTTGCCAACACCCACATGCCATCCGCGTTCGCCTCAGCACACGCACCCAGTTCTTCTTCTCGCAGCCATAAAAGCAAATGATTTCTAAGTCAACATAAAGATCCTTAGCACGCACATAAAGAAGAAAGCAAGAAAGTTGTAGGCTGCCAACACACCGCCCCTGGAAATCAAACGAAATGATGGGACAAAAGTTGAACGTTATTTCCACTTCAAACATTCGCCAAACAGCAAGACTAACGACAAATGGCAAACGATAAATGCTTTACCGACTGACAACGATCTCCCCATATGCGATGCCACGAATAGCATTTTGATAACGCAACTGAATCCGCCAAATATGTCACTTGAAGCGGTGCTCTTCAACACCTTTGTCGATAACATGTCACTCCCAAGAAAGTCAGGCGACAATACCATAGTGTTGCAGGGATACTTGAATGCGAATAACATGTCCACAATAGAGTCAGCGGATTTGATAGATGGGGAAAGTTCGTAGAAGCGTTTTATGGCACTGAGGTTGTGGATATGACTTTTATTGAAGTTGGACAACGAAAATCCCCGGAGGAAACGACCGAAAAGGAGAATGAAAAGCATTTCATACGGAATATACTCAAGGATATCTCATCAGATTATACAGACATCGAAATAATAGTAAGTTACCAAATAAGACAGCACGGTAGCAAGATGTGAAAAGGAGAAAAGGGATTTATTTCCATTTTCCAGGTTGTCGAATCTTCAACAATCTCATTCAGATTTTCACACGCATACTCGGAGCAATTGAAAACATGTTGAGTACCTTTTAACGTCGTTCCTCAGATTTCCCTTTTTCATGTCAACGTCCATCAAAAGACTTCTTTTACAGAGTTGACAAAGGCAGCACTTCTGGAGTTAACTTCTTGGAATAAGAATCAAGATTTAAATGGCATTTAGTCGATGTATAGAAAAAGGAAAACAATAGAATAAAAGAGAAAAAGGACTTTACTGCTGACAAGTGATATGCAACTATTTTAACTTGAAGATTTACACAAATGCTTACGGTTACAGCGTGTGTCTGGGTTTCCACTGTAGAAATGTTCCACAATTGCCAGTGTAAGTATAGATAACCTGTGTTACAAGAGTAAAATTGGGTCGTATTCAGTACGCCCCTTGACAGCGCCGAGACATAAGACAACACCGGAAAACGTGGCAGTAAAAAATGCCATAAAATGCGACATCAGTCCCGAACCCAGCCATGCATTTTCACAAAAACAAAGCAATTGCTATTTCTGACATAACAGGCTTTGAAAAGAGTACTACGCAATGGTACTCTTTATTGCAAAGTCGAATTGGTATAATACTTGGTGGAAATTGTGCCTAATCTTGGATCACTCAAACTAACCTACTCCAGTTCCTCCGACAATAAAAACATGGGTCTCTCTTTTACAAGAGACACATTCGAATAATTGTCACAATAGATTCCTCAAGAATGACGGAAATCAAAGGATTGCTCTGCTTGTGAGCAAGACACTGAAATTCCCAAATCTTCAGAAAAATCTATCCATCCATAACATTTTCATCAAAGTGAAGACAACGACTTGCAGTTCTCCTAAATCAATATTAGTAAACATGCCATATATACCAATTAACACAAACACACCTTTCAGAGAATCCTTTAATACGTTACACAGCTTGGCACTTCCAGGTGGTAACTTAAATGCGAGACATACCGCCTAGAGCACCTCTTGAAACTCTAATGGAAAAGTGCTCTCATTTTGGTTAGAAGAGGGAGTGATAACATTTGTCGCTTCTGTGGGAACGAACCATTGCACCTCAACGCACAATCGTACTTCGTTGTGTCGCCTCAACTCATAAGGCAAGAGAAATATAAGGTTTATTCTTTGACCACCAAGTACTCGGCACAAAGCTAAATCTGCAACAGCACCATCTAGAGTTCGTCCAAACCAGGAAATGAAGACGTTTTCTGGTATTACCGCGCACCCTAATTTTTCATTTTTGTAACATTTGATATTTTCGTTTATATTCTTAGTTTCTAATTTAAATGCTAGACAAAAAATGCTTAAATTCTAGCGTATTTATCTTATATTATAACTTACTGGTCCTACGCAGACGCACTAAGCTAAACATAATATGATTATTGTGCAATTTGCCTTTCGGCGACAGAACTTTATTTATGGCTATAGTTATGATTATTTGTTTAACGAAGAAAAATTCGAAAATCTTGGTGCCACATTTTTTTTCCCGTTTTTACTTAAAATTTAACTTAATTCTGTTTCTTTCTTTTTTTTTAATTTTATTTTATTTACTTCAAAGAACTTAACTTAAATCTTATACTACCCTAATTCTAGAATAGCTAAGTCTGTGTACGATGGCCGATAACGCAGTGATTCTACCGACATTGGTAATCAGGTCTTTAATTGTCATTCAACCACCAGAACTGTTGGTGCTGTTTAATATTATCGTCCCGGTGTCTTTAGGTGATAGTGTGGCGGTTCCGCCGAACCCCACTGTTACTTACCTGAAGAATCCCCATAACTTCGACCCAACCTTATAAGTTTCGCTAATGCAATCGCATTAGTATCATAAATGCTTCACGCATCAAATAGATCAAATTTATATAACCTAAAAGTCCCTGTAAAAGAATTCTTACCTTTCATGCATTTCTTCGCATACAAATTCCCTACAAGAATTCTTTCCATTATACGGGAGAATAAAACAAAACCTATTCGGTACCCCCGGTTGCCAGGCAACTTCCAACTTTCCCACACCTGCACTGCAATCTCCCTGCAGCAAAAACATTTCCTTCCCAAGGATAATTAATGCTTTCAATGCATTAACTGGAAATGCCCGCAAAGAATTTTTCCTACAAGGGCATTCATACATGTATCAATGCATCTCTGCATTAGCGACCCAGAACCGAATTCCAATTAGTGTAGATATTCACACTAGAGTTCGATCCTGGCGTCGCCATAGATGCCATGTACAATTGACACAGATGGTATATACAAACCGTCATGTGTAATCATCTGAATTGCTTCGCAGTGACTTGCAACTATCGATACAGCTGCAAGCACTTTACCCAGAAATGCTCCTTTGTTTGAATCTCCAAACAATCATCGACTTCGCGCATAGCCGCCGGATTGAATTCAAAGCATAAACAATACAAATATAGAAACCGTTTCCACAAACGAATTTCCCTGCATAAACAAATGCAAGCAAGGGATTTGAACCCATTAGCACCTTTCCCAATGTCTATTCGTATATTTACACAAGGCCATCACTCATCTAAGACTTTTATGATGCCCTCGTCCCATATTTGCTTTTAGCACATCTCTTCGATGCATCGTCGTCTGTTTATTTAGCCGCGATGCACATCATAAACCATGATCGCCCCGATTCCTTTGTCCTTGCCGCCTGCCTGCTTTGTTTTTCCATTGCCTTCGCGCATGAGTAAACAACACAGATCTGAACGATCACACGCATACCACCATGAGCTCCATTACGAGATCTGGTTTTCTATTCTACCAACAGAGACTTTACGTTTCTCTGGTGGCAAGTAAATACATATCCTTAGTGGAGAGGATATCTACCACCACACCACAAACTCACCCCAAACGAGGGTTGTATAGCGGAGTCGCATTACAACCATCAAAGCGGACGGGTCGTCCGCCATCCACCGTACGGGCGCCAGTACGGTGTGAAACGAAAAGTAGAGTTCGAGTCGAGCGCGTTATCAATTCAAAAATAATTTTTCTTGTGCCCCCCAGTACAAGGCCATAAAAGTAGAGTACACTGTCTTACATTGTGCTTGTGTGCCCGTTTCACCGTCAGTGTAATTAGAATCGGTCCTTTGTAACCTAATCAAATTCAATAAATAATAATAAACTAAATCAGTGTGTTTCCTTTTCCTGTTGTGGACGTTGCATTGTGCAGTTCCGTTGCATTGCGTAATCGGTTTGTGATGGAGTTTCGCTTGTTTTACTCTCCTGTGCTGCAGTTTCCGGGATGTTATCGTTCATCCTCCGGCGTTTATTGAATACTTTTCTTTCTGTGTTTGCCGGAACATTTTTGTAACCTTAGTGACAACCGGATGGGGATAGGAGTGAACCGAGTGTCCGTGTTTAGCACAATACTCCTAATACCCACAATAGCCATACTGAAGCGCAAGAGCTCTTCTTCCGTGGGCGTGACTTCCGGTCGTACAATCCCCCGTCTACGGATGATCTACTTACATGATAGATCAGCGGAATTACAGATCCATTCTGTATAAGCCCATTCATGTCCAAATCAAAGAACGCCTCTGGGAGAACAAAACCGTTGCGACGCATGCTCTTATAGTACATAGTATTTGAATAATAAGCCCCGAAAATTATGTCATTAGACGAGCTTATTACTCTCGCAATATATCCTCTTATTAATTTGATCATAAAATTATCCACCCCATTTATGTAGGCTTCATTATATAAAGCAGTGGTTCTTAACCGGTGGTGCACGCACCCCTTAGGGGTGCGAGCTTGAATATTTTGGGGTGCGAAATTGTAATTTTACAAATTCACGTGTAGCTAGCAAAATAAAAAACTAATCTTAAAAATTCATTTTGGTTAGTAAATTTTTTATTCCCTAAACATTTTTTAAATATGTTTGTAAATTATAAACCATCGAGACAAATTAATTTTTGTATTTTTTCTACAATTACAAAAATTCAAATGCGTTTCTAGTTTCTATACTAATTTTTATATTTCCTCGAAATTTCAGTTGATTGTTGCGATTATTCTTAGAAATATAAATACTGTTGATGCGCACATTACATTGAATAAAAATTTAAAAATAATTGAATTTTAGTGTCGACTATTACAAGTTTGAATTTTCGTGTTGAATATTAAAAGTTAAATATTAATAATAAAATAATTAATACAAGTTAATTTTACAAGTTTAGTTGAATATTTATATTCTAATTATTAGAATATAATTTGGTACATTAAAGTCAAATTCAAAAGGCGCCATGTCAAAGAAACGATGTTGGAATGACGATTATGTTCGTTATGGTTTTACATTTATAACGGAGAAGGATGGAACGCAGCGACCACAATGTATTCTGTGCTGCAATAAATTTTCAAACGCCAATCTCAAGCCGTCGAAACTAAATGAGCATTTTACCAAACAGCATGGTGGTGTAGATGCTGGCTATGATTTTGAAAGTTTGAAATCTAAACGAGTTCGATTTGATAAAAGTGGAACTATCACAACTTTTGGATTTATATCACACGAAAAGCCGCTGTTGCAAGCGTCTTATCAAGTTGCATATATCTGTGCCAAGAAGAAGAAACCACATACAATAGCTGAAGAACTTGTAAAGCCTTGTGCATTAGAAATGGCAAAAATAGTGTTGGGTACTGAAGCACAACAAAAGCTTCAACAAATTCCTTTGTCAAATGACGTAATCCGTACTAGAATTTCTGATATAAGTAAAGACATCTTACAACAAGTAATTGAAGATATTAAAGCTAGTAATGTCCCAGTGGGTATTCAATTGGATGAATCTACAGATGTTGAAAATTGTTCTCAGCTGATGGTGTTTGTACGATATGTAAAAGAAAAAGAAATTGTTGAAGAATTTTTGTTTTGTGAACCATTAGAATTGACTACAAAAGGAATTGATATATTTAATAAAGTCAAAGACTTTTTATTACAATATGAGATACCGATGAACAAAATAGGATCAATTTGTACTGATGGAGCTCCTTCCATGTTAGGCAAAAATTCTGGATTTGTAGCGTATGTAAAAAAGGAAGTGCCTCACGTTACAATTACCCATTGTATTTTACATAGACATGCGCTAGCTACAAAGACATTGCCTGAAAAATTAAAGAAAACATTAATCACTTCAGTCAAAGTTGTAAATTTTATCAGAGGTCGAGCTTTAAATCATCGTCTCTTCCGTGCTTTATGCGAAGAACTTGGTGCCGAGCATACTGTCCTTTTATTTCACACAGAAGTAAGATGGCTATCGCGTGGACGTATGCTAAATCGTGTGTACGAATTGCGAAGTGAAATAATGCAGTTTCTTAATAATCAAGGCAGTAGTTTAGCTGATGAATTCAGCAATAGAGATGCTATAATTCAGCTAGCGTATTTGGCAGACATATTCACGCACCTTAATGAATTAAATATTTCAATCCAAGGATTTGGAGTGAACACTATAACAGCGAAAGAGAAGTTGACTGCGTTTAGTCGAAAACTTTCAATTTGGATTAACCGTGTTGACAAGATAAATTATGCTAACTTTCCTTTGCTTGAAGAAGTTCTTGTTTCAGATGATGAAAGAAACAATATTACCACCGAAATTAAAGATCATTTGCAAAAGTTGAGCGAATCTTTTGAGGGATATTTTGCTACTGGAGATATAGATATATCAGAAAAATGGATATTAGATCCATTTATTTATAATCTGGACTCAATGGATGACAGTAATTTATTGAAAGATGACCTTGTTGAACTACGGACAAATGGACATAATCAAATGGAATTTGAAGCAGAGAATTTGGAAAATTTCTGGTGTGCTCAAGTAATGTCATATCCACGATTAGCTAAAATAGCGCTTCAGCATCTTGTTCCATTTGCCACAACATATTTGTGTGAGATGGGATTTTCGTCACTTGTGCATATAAAAACAAAAGCTAGAAATAGACTTAGTGTTAGTAATGATATGCGTGTAGCTATTTCAAAAAAGATCCCCCGGTTTTCAAAAATAATTGAGGAAAAGCAACAACAAAAAAGCCATTAATAAAAACTTTGATAATTTATAATTGATTATTTCAGCTAACAATTAAAATTTATAAAAAATTTGTTACGCACATAAAATTAATAAAAAATATGTTTTGCATAATGTTTGTTTTTTAATTTATATAACTCAATAATTTCTAGTAAGGGGTGCGAGAATATTGTTTGAAAATTTTAGGGGTGCCGGTAGCTAAAAAGGTTAAGAACCACTGATATAAAGTCTCATTTGAGTATTTTTTTTTATAGTCGGATTTCGGTGTTCGATATAATCTGACACGACTTCTGAGACACTTCCTTTCATACACCTGAATCTTTTCCATCAAATTTGGGCCTATGTTAAACCACACTGGACAGCCATATATGAGCATTGGCCTGATTATCGTCATTTAGCATATAACTTTTACCATACTGTCAAGTAGGCTACTGTGAAATAGCCTCCTTATCATAGCAAACGTTTTCTTCGCTTTGGCCAAAGCAGCCTCTGCATGTCTGTTGAAATACAGATATTGGTCTAGCTAGATTGCCAGGTATTTAACTAAACTCTTGGTTTCCAGTTTATCTCCATGCGGTCCCACGATAACTAGCTTTCGCCAGTTTTTCCTTGTGTCGTTCGTGGCTTTATATAATGGAGTTCTAAATAGGATGGCTTCACATTTCTGGAAGTTGATCTTAAGTTTTCAGTCGTCGGAATATCGCTGCACTTTGTTGAAGTCTGTAGTGAACTATTTATGATCTCAACTTTCGGAGCTGTTCTGTAGATTATGAGATCGTCTGCGTACGCAATAGCCTGCGGAAGTGCATCTAATAAGTCGCTAATGAAAATGTTAAAAAGAATCGGAGAAAGTACCCCTCCTTGTTGCAAGCCATTCTTGATATACGTTTTATTAAAGGTCACATTACCACTTTTGACCATGAACCTTCTGTCCTTTATCATATCATAAAGTACATATAGTAACGCGGAGCCTCTGGCGCAAGACTAATGACCTTGCCCGGAAAAAACGAATCATTATGGAAAATTTAACAAGCCTCAGGACTTGCTAAATAAGGCCAAGACCGGTTCCCGGTAGTAGTGCCGATGATGATGATGATGACATATAGTAAAGGCTTCTATCTTCCTTGTCTGACCAGTTTGTAATATAACCCTTCGATCCAGACGGTATCAAAGGCTTTTTGCAAGTCGATCAGACAGGCACCTGTGCATTGGTTCTTAGATTTATTCCATTGTATGTCGGAGACCAGTTTAGCTGCGGCATGTGTGGTTTCATGACCCGCCTTAAAGCCAAACTGGTTATTCGGAATAATGTTGTTGTCGTCTGCCCATTTTACCAGACCTTTATTAACGGTTTTTTCAAATACTTTACTGATGCTTGGGAGGAAACTTATCGAACGCATGTTCATTGGGTTTGTACAGTCTTTGCCCTTTTTTGAGATGGACTGTATGATTGCCGTTTTTCAACGTGTGGGAAAATATGCATTATTCAACGCGTTGTTAAACAGGCCCGTGTATGTATCTATTGCCATTGGGGGAAGTTCTTGAGTACGATGTTAGGTACCCCATCTATTCCAACCGACTTTTTGCTTCTCAATGAGTCGAAGATACCCTGGATTTCTTCCCTCGTTATGAAAAGGCTATTAGCCTTAATATTGGCATTAATGTCAATTGACAGATTATCGTCACTGAATTCGATAAAATCAGGATTCTCCGATTGCCAAAGTGAAATTTCATTTCGGGGGTGCAGGTGATTCAGTAGAACTCTGTCCTTTAAGTCGTGATTTTGGTGAATACTTTCATTCACCTTGTACATTTCTTAAAAGACAGCTCCCAGAGTGACAAATGCATGTTCTGCTACTCAGGATACGAAGGCGGTAACCACCACTCAACAGGGAGTTACAAATGCCGAGTATTTAAAAACGAGATGTCCAATCTTCTCCATAAAAATGGACAGGTTTAAGTGCATTCAAATCAACTTAAACCATTGTGGAACCGCACAAGATCTCCTTTCCCAAACGGTTAAGGAATATGGTGCCTACGTGGTACTCATCAATAAGCAGTACAGGATGCCTGGCACTGGTCCTATTACATGTGAGGAAGACCGCAGCGGAACAGCGACCATTTGGACAACTGGAAATTCCGCCATGGAATGCAGAAGTGTCCAGCGGCTGGAAGGAACTGCCTATGTTAAGATCAGAGGAATTCATTTCTACTGTTGTTACGCTCCGCCAAGGTGGGAAATAGAATATTTCAAATGCTTTTTGTACAGAATAACACAAGAAGCGAGAGATAAGAGCCCTTTTGTAGTTGCTGGAGACGCTTGGACAGTAGAATGGGGAAGCACAAGGACCGACAGTAGAGGCCAGGCACTACTTGAAGCCTTTGCAGTCCTAGATGTGGTGTTACTTAATGATGGTATTGATGGCACTTTCATAAACGATAGAGGGCGGTACAAAATCGACATCACATTTGCCAGCTCCATGTTGGCAAGGAGTATGGAGTGTCGAGTTTTGGACACCTACACCCATAGTGACCACCAAGCCGTGATGTACGAAATATTACCGCACAGGCGATTCATCACTGGCAAATTGGCGAAGAAAGCCCAAAAAATGGGTGGGAAGAGAAGGACCTCGATGCGTAACCGCTCGATTATATACTGGAAGACCAAATCGCACAGTCTGACGCAGAGGCCGATGCGAACAGGCAGGCTGGAAGAGTCATGAAGTGGCTAACTACCGCATGTGATACTTGTAGGCGACAAAGACAACCAGCAGGGACTATCAAACCAGTGTATTGGTGTAACTCAGAAATCGCCCATGTGCGATCGGAGTGCAACAGGTTAAGACGCTTGCAACAAAGAGCAAGAAACAGTGACACCTACCCACAGTTGCATGCGGAATTCGTCAACAAACGGAAAGAGTTAAGGAATGTAATCCGCAAAAGTAAATATGACGCGTTCTGCTCCCTAAGGGATGAATTAAATAACAACCCATGTGGCAGCGCCTACAGGTTAGTCATGAAAAGACTACAGAACAACAGTAGTCAAATGCAATAAAGTAAAACTGACATGGCCATAATCGTTGTTGTTCTCCGCCCGCAATGTTATGAGGTGTTGAGAGTGCAAGAGGAGTGTAGTATCACTGAAGGAAAGATACCTCCCGTGACCAACGAAGAGGTGCTCTTGGCTGCAAAGGTTGTCAAAAAAAAAAAACAAGACCCCGGGACTGGATGGTATCCCTAACGCTGTAGTGAAGACTGCTTTAACATCTTTAAGAAAAAAGCCGGAAGTCTTCGGCAGTCTCCCCACAACTTGCCTCCAAACAGGACAATTTCCTAAACGATGGAAAAAACAGCGGCTTGTGTTTGTACAAAAAGGAGTCAAGAGTACAGAAGCGGCGTCGTTTTATGGCCGGTGTTCATGTTGGACACAACAGGGAAACTGCTTGAGCGAGTAATTGCCACTCGCCTGAAACAATTCACTGAGGGCACATCGGGGCTCTCTGAATCGCAGTATGGATCTCGGAAAGGTAGATCAACCGGTAAGGCACTATCTGTGGTGTGCGACATCGCTTTAAATGCTGGCTAGATATGGCCGGATTGAAACTAGCTGGACATAAGACGGAGGCAGTTTTAATAAGCAGCCGCAAGAAAGTTGAACACCTTGATTTGGAAATAGAAGGACAAATAATCAGATCCAGTCCCTATATTAAATATCTTGGTGTTATACTCGGCAGCAGGGTCAGCTTCAAGGAACAGCTGAGGAAAACGAATGAAAAAACGGCAAGAGTATGCAAAGTTTTGGCGAGACTGCTACCTAATGTTGAGGGACCCCGGCCCCACATAAGGAAACTCATAACCAGTGTCAACACCTCCATTATAATGTATGCAGCTCACATATGGGCAGGAGCCGCACAGTATAAGTCGTACATGAGGGGAGTGAACTCCACACAGGCTAGCATCACTAAGAGTATGTTGTGCGTTCCGAACGGTATCCAAAGATGCTACAAGTATTTTGGCCGGGAGGACACCACCTGACATTGCAGCTAAAGAAAACGCTGCATTGCATAAGGTCTCCCAAGAGTATCGTCGGAGAATGCGGCCACAATTAGAGCTCTCAAGCCTAAGAGAATGGCAACGATGGTGGGATTCTTCCACCAAAGGAAGATGGACCCACAACATGATACCTGAGAAACATGGTGAAGGGGAAACATGGCGAGCTGAATCACCACCTGACTAAGCTAATATCAGGACATAGATGCTTTCGGCAATACTTGCACAAGTATAAGCATGTGTGTATGTATAATCACCCATACTGCTTGTATTGCGAAGGCAAAATAGAAAATACAGAACACGTACTCACAGAGTGCGTGAGATTCGAGACCGCGCGAACGATTTTGGAGAGACATGGAACGGACAGTTACTTCGGGAGGAGTAATCGAATACACGCTTAATTCAAAACAGCCATGGTCCGTAACAAATGGTATTCTCTGTGAAATGATGCAGCAGTTGCGACGCGACGAGCGAAGTAACAGGTAAACTCCGTCCCGCCCCGCGATGGAATATCTAAAAGAAAATTCCGCGGGGATCAACGGGAATATGAGCCTGGCGGGAAGTTTTAGTCGCTAAAAAGCCGGCATGCCTCGGTCCAGAGCTATGTTTTGAAAATTTCCAACTTCCTACCGAAACCAAAAAAAAAGATCCCAGAGTGTTCGCCTTTCCCAAAGGATCTTCGATCACAAAGAGGTCATTACTGAGGCTAGCGTTCTCTGTATCTATGCCAATGTTGATATTAGCAGCTGCTTGTTTAGGCCGGTACGTGGAATTTCTAGTCACTGAATCTCGTTTTGATTATTTCTCCTGAATATTTTATTTATTTGTGGAAACATATTCGGGTTATTAGTTGTTATAGCTCAAATTATGTTGTTCCAATACAAATTTGTTGCTAATCTATAGTTAGCGTTAAGTAATTACTGGAGTTTTTTAAATCGAGATTTGAGTGATATTATCTCCTGGTCTTGTCTGTCTGTAAACTGTCTGTGTAATTGTTTTAATTTTGATAGCAGTCTGCTCTTTTTCTTGTGGAGTGGGTTCATTGTTGTGTTTCTGTGCATGTTTATATGATCTGTAGCTGTTGTTTTGGAGATTGTTTTGTCCATTGTTCGTTTTACGGTTTCGTCCATTTGTTGAATGTATTTGTCGATTTCGTCATTTGTCAGGTTTCGGTTTATTGGTAGATTAAAGTCTTCGAACGAACTTCTCTTGTTAATGATCTGGTGAACCGCGGCCATCGTATTGCCCTGTAGTTGTAGGGTTGCGACATCACGAATTCCTCCAGATCTGCCAGATCGTTCGGAAGCTTTATTACTGCCGTGAATGCACAGTGGTCACTGTCGTATTCAATTGTTCGTAAACAGTTTCTGTTTCGTCTGTTGGTGTTAAGTAGTCTTAGTCGTGGGTCAATAAGCAAGATATCGAAGAACGATCTACCTCTAGGGAACGATGGATATTCCGTCGCTAGCAGGTCAGTTCTATATTCTATATGATACTGATCTAACCAGCCAGCCAACTGATTTCCTCTGGCATAAGATATATAATTTCCCCAATTTTTATGCTTGGCGTTCATATCTCCACATAGGATCAAATAGTTTTTGTCCAGGTGCAATTGTCAGCATCGAAAAAGTGTCTCGAGCTCTGCCATAAAGAGGTTATGTTGGTGCTCCTCAGATGCATAGACCGCAATCGGATACAAACCCTTTCCTTGCTGAAGGGGCATACGTACGATGCAGGCTTCCAGCACCCGGAACCTGCGCACTTCTCCACTATATATAACTTTATGATGGATTCCTTTTCTAATAAAGATTACAACACCTCCCCCTTGAGAGGAGTTAGGTCGATCTCTTCGTATAATATCGTAGTTTTTATGCCATATCTTGTGCCTATGGTTTAACTTTGTTTCCCACCCCCCCAGAAATCTACCAGGGTTTTCATCTTGCAACACGTTGGAAAGCGTTGCTCTTCTTTCAGTTCTTATAAGTGAGTTTACATTCACGACAAGAGCTTTGATTGATGTTTTGGTTAGAGGGTTTATTTTGACTTTTTATTTAGACTGAGCAAGTGTTGTAGATCTCGTTTATTTGACTTAACAGCTGCGTCATCTGTCTCTGCAGATTAAGCAGGATTGTGAACACGTCTGCTTGCGATGTGGTTTCAGTTGTGTGGGAGTTTTTGTGGCTAGCAGTGTTATAGACCGTTTTGTAATTCTCCCACCCAGCCACAATTTGGGCATACGACTGCTGTGATGTTACGGGCATTGTTGTTGTTTGAGTTGCCTCCGTGTTTTTTTGCCGAGTCACACTTCTCGACATTATTTCCCGGAATTTAGGATATCCTCGGTAATTAGCGGGATGTCCCTCATTCCGACACACTACATTTTTCATGACGGCTTTGTCTTCTACCCTTTTTTTTCCCAGAGGGCAATCTTCTGCTTTATGCCCCTGTCCGCATTTTACGCAACGATGCTGCATTTCACAGTTCGCCGCTGCGTGACCAATCCTTTGGCAGCGGACACATTGCAGAATCTCTGCCTTTTTTTAAATTGTCCCATGTGAGAATTTGATCATCCAAGGTTGTAATTTTCCTTAGGCCACCAATTCTGCTGCTCGGTGATAATTGGACCAAAAAGAAGTGTAGCTAATTGTCCTTCTTGCCTTGGTTGTGCTGAACGGTTTTACCGCGGTAAACTCGAGATCTTCATGCTTCAGTTTTTGAAGCATTTCGACCAGAGCCTTCGGTTCCATTTCAGGGTCGATGCCCTTTAATAGAACTGTTACGCTCTTCGTTTGTTTCGGTGTGAACTAGTAAAAATTCCGCGGTGGCTCTTTTTAAAACCCGTTTAATCTTGTCGTGGTCTGCCACCGCATAGGTTTGAATGGCATGCCTGTTACCTGCCAGTCTTTTAACTACAAAATTGATTCCTATAGCTAGCTTAATACTCAATACCGATGGTGTTGATTGGTGGCATCTTTGTTTTTCTGTTGTTGATTTGCTGCTGCTGTTCCTGTGGCCGATTTGGTGTTAGTAGTTGCGGTTGCTGTTGAGTTGATGTTGAGATTGTTGCTGTTGGCCGACTTTTGTTGTTGCTGTCGGGTGGCTTTTTGGTGCTCGAGCGCAACTATATTTTTCTTTCGGCAGCTATATTTTTCTTTGCCATCGCAAGCTTCACCTACAATTCGCTTATCTCCTCTTCTTCATCTTCAGACTCTGACGATGCAAGAGAAGCGAATGAGTCGTTTGCCCCATACATGTTAAAGTTGGAAGGGGAGGGGAGCTCAATGCCCTGCTCCATTTGGAGTCCTTTTTTCTCCATTGTTAATTTCGCGGTTTTACCTCGTATCACAATAGCGTTTTTCGTGGCACTTTTGCTTTTGTTTGTTGTTGCGTGATTTTCTTCTTCCGTGGTTCTGGGTCTGGTATTCTCCGGTTTGTTTTCATTTTAAAAAACTAAAGGCGACCGCCATTCAAACGTCGACGCAATTCGGTTTCTCCGCAACGTGACTCGAACTCGCCTATCGCCGAGTAAGAGTCAGTCACCTTACACTCGCACTAAATGATGATTTAAAAACCTATTGCTTAACAAGCAATAAATTGTTAGTTATTATTTTTAAACTTGCGACCGAGGTGATATATTTTACTTCTTTTAGTTGCGAATTATATTATTTTTCTCGCTTCACTGCACTGTTTATAATGGACTCTCCAATAGGGACTTGACAACTTTTTTTCGGTAGTAAATTTTTATAATTTGCAGACGTTGTTCCTTCGTGTACTTAAACCATGATGAAGACGTTGAGTTTACTGAATAAATTGACAGTGACAGTTCGATAATTAGTGAAAGGGTGCGTTCACAAATTAAATTCAAAATTGCGAAGTCCCTATTGGAAAACCCGGTACGTATTATATGATTCGTTTTGTTTGTTTGATTTTAAGTTTCTTTGTTTTGACTGTCTTGTCTTTGTCTTTTTTTAATGAATTTTTTATTTTTACTTTGGTCGATTCACTCTGTGCCGCACTTCACAACAATTATTTAATACTTTCAATTGGTATAGTGTTCGTTTTTAAATTGCAATAACTGTTAACACACTCATTTATTTAATTTTTTATGTTAAACTCCGCTAGTTACAATACTGTAAACTTTGCGTAGATTGTCTTTTACATATATACATACCCGAAATAAAATAATACAACTGCGTTTCAGTGGCCAAAATCTTACCTGCAAAGAGAAGAAGAAAGCAACAAAATGTTAGCTTATATGTCAAGTATAGTTAAAGATGTTTAAATGTCAATAATAGGCACAACCTGTTTAAAATTTGTCTGAATTTAAATTTCTTATGTGCATTAGCAATTTTATACAGCTCTCTGTAGTCATCTACATATTTTTACATTTTATTTGTATATGTTCGTAATTTTCCTTATCAAATTCGTGTCTAGTCTATTCCGTAGCGCCCCCGGCAACTTCCTCTCCCTGATGGTATCAACCAATTTCATCATCCAATACTCTCATCAGTCATACCCCAACTGTGACACAAAATCCTGTACATAACGACTTGATATGCACAAAAGGAAGTACAATATTTTAAATTTGAGGTGTATCAATATTTCATTAATAAAATTTATGGAATGTCTGAGAAATAACTTTGTGAGTAGAGCCCGCAGGTTGGATCCTGAAAATTTGTACCAGAAAACCATTTCGAATGAAATTTCATCAGCCACTGCGAGTAACATATACCTCCTATCTGATAACCTAAATTGGTCACCCCTGCCACGGAATGATGTTATGACAAATAGGACCATTATTTTGATTGATTGGCTATCTAAATGTGGCGCCCCTAGTAGAAACTTGCGAAAATCTGCCACACTCCAGAAATCAGCCTCATAAAAATTTCCATAATAGCAATCAGAGGAATGAAAAATTGGGCGCGTGTCAGCATCATGCCGAGCAGCTGGCTTTGGAACATCCCATCCGTCTAACACCTGTCGTGATTGCATAATAGTACAATCGACCGCACAGCATCCGCCTGACTATCAATGTGTGGCCAATATTGGCAATAAACACCACTGCCATGCGATGGGCTTGATTCGATGCTTATCATAAGTATCGTGCCGTAAATTTATGTTCCGCTGCTATTCAAACAGTGGGCGGCAAATACAGTGTGGATGACTGGCTGCTAACCGCATACAGTGTCGTATTACACGCTGGCATTTGCATACAGTGCGCTTCAGTGTGTTCAACATTACGTGGGATGCAGCTTCAACGAACGTTTGGATCCAACGAATCGTTCCGAATCGTTAAACGCCTAGCTACGCATTTTCCGCCGCATCCATTGAACAGCATCCTAGGCAGAGATGATGTCGTAGGAAAAGCATTTAAATCATCAACACGTAAACGTTGTTAATGTTTCCGAAGGATACATCTTGAGACGCATAATCTAATTTGTTGTAGGTCGTCCGCCTTTGCATTTCCGTTTACTCTTAACCGTTGCGCCCATGATGCCTGCTAACTTTTTCCGCAAGCAGGAAGATTTGTTATGCTCTGATCTTTTAAGTCCGAAGCAGTCTATTGATCATACAATGTCTCCATAAATTAATTTTGCGTGCTGCTTCCTGGTGAATGTCACAAGTCGCAATAGAACCACGGATGACGAATTACGAAAATAGGCTAACGCGGCACTCCTCCGTTCGTTCGATCCCATGCAGACAATGTTCTTGCACGCGTTACCTGAAGGCGAATTGAGGGCACTGCTTCTGCTTTTGCTTAGAGGCCTTAGGTATTTATCTACACTCCTGTGGATAATGGTACTTTGATTTGAACTGTGACCGGCTTCTGTGGGCGCATTATGGGTTGTGGGAGGAACGAAAGATGGAAGACATTAAAGGCGAAGGCGGTATTTTGTAGGACGACTCTGTAAATTACAATTGCGCGAAAAAGAAAGAAAAATGAGATTCGCGGTAAATAATTGAATAAATTTCTTCTTTCTCATACAGCATTGCTAGGCGTGAAGAGTCACACAAATACCCTTCGTTAAGAAATCATTATCACAAAAAATGATTATGGTGCTTACGAAGAGACTAAGATTCTGTTCAAAATTATGAAAAGGATTGAGTGCAAAATCCATTAGTTCTGTACAACAAGGAGAATGTTGGCGAAGAAAAGGCACTACCGCACACATTTTACGCCGCTCGCCCTTCACAACAACAATTGACGGCCCGATGACTTGGTGTTAAAATCAACGAGCATGAATTGATCAATTCACGATTTAAACGATCATTCGTAACACGTGCTGCAAACATTACAATGCCACTTAAACCATCCAAGAACGCACGTAATTATCGTATCTTTGCAGCATCATAAACACCAAACCACAGCCATGGACAACTGCCACATACACCACGGGTCCAACGACCGCGGGCACAGCAAATAACTCATGCATAAACATCGATCAAGGAGTCATCCCATTATCGTCGTGTAGGGCTATGATGCCACGGTCATATTGTACAACATGAAATGTCCGATTTTATAGTCAACATTTAAAAGCCAATATTATTTTTCCGTATATTTTTATTCAATCCGAATAGGATCCGTTGGCATCTATGACATTCTTCCAACGTGATACAAGGTCAAATATTCCTTTTGAATGAAATCTTTAACGGCTTTTATGACCTCTGCTCGGTTCCGGAAGACTTTCTACCGGCAAAATGAGTCCCGATTGCGGAAAAGATGGTGGTCCGTTGGGGAAATGTCAGAAGAGTACGGTGGATGCGGAAGAATTTCAAATCCCATCTACAACAGTCTTTGCACCATTACTTGTGAGATATATGGTCTAGCATTGTTATGCAAAAGGATGGGGCCGTGCCCATTGACCAACGCAGGCTGCTTTTCAGCCAATTTGGAATGCAATATGTCGATTTCTCCACAATATTTGATAGCGTTTATCGTTTCTCCTGGGGTTGATGAAATGAAAAGTGGATTGGTCCTTTCGATGTCCAACAAATTGTCATAATCATCATCATCATCATCGGCACTACAACAGGGATCCGATCTACGCCTTATTTAACAAATCTCTCCACCGGTCCTGATTTCGAGCCGATGTCAACCAGCTTGGCACACCTGGTGTCCTGGTCTACGTCATCCCTCCATCCCATACAAAGTCTGCCGCGCTGTCTCCTTCCATACATCCTGCCACAAAGGACTTTCCAGCCAGGCTCCTCTTCGCCCATTCGAGATAGGTGTTTCGCCCACCGGAGTATACCGAGCTTGATTTTTCTTACAATATTAGCCTCAAGGTAGATCGCGTACAACTCATGGTTGTAGCGTCTCCGGAATCGTCCTTCCTCACGTATGGGGCCAACGATTCTCCTTAAGACCTTCCTCTCGAACGCGGCTAAGAGCTCAGAGTGCCTTTTATTGGGCACCCTCGTCTCGGATCCATACATGAGTACTGGTAAGACCATGGTCTTGTTCTCTTGCTTAGATGTTCTGGATAAATTTCGAGATTTAAATAATGATAGACCATAGTAGGCTTTCTTGGATTTGGTCAGCCGTTCGCGTATTTCTTCTTCCATATTGTTATCGCCGGATACTTTTGACTCAAGGTAGTTAAAGGATTGCACTACTTCAAATTCGTGCTCCACTACCCTGATAGTTTGACCAACGTTAGGTCTTCTCTTCGCAGAAGTTTCCCCCTCATTAGTTGCAGTCCCAGTTTACGTGCCACCTGCTCGATCTGGGTGAAGGAGTCCTGTACAGCCGAATCGGATCTATCAATGATGTCGATGTCATCTGCGTAGGCAAGTATCTGGCTGGACTTGGTGACAATAGTCCCTCTAGTTGTAACGCCAGAGTCACGGATTGCTTTCTCTAACGCCCGGTTGAAGAAGAGGCAAGCCCGACCATCCCATGTCGGAGTCCATTAAAATTTTTTATTGTTTTGGACAGCAATCCCGCTATTTTTACTTGACTGGTTACGTTGGTCATAGTCGCCCTACAAAGTCGTATCAATTTGTTTGGAATGCCAAACTCTCTCATGGCATTATACAGTTCTACTCTGGCTATGCTGTCGTAGGCGGCCTTAAAGTCTATAAATAGGTGATATAATGGAATCTTAAATTCCAGCCATTTTTCCATCGTCTATCTAAGGGTGAATATCTGATCTATCACTGATTTGCCCGGGATGAAGCCACACTGATATTGGCCAATGATGGCTTTAGCTTATGGGGTTATCCGATCTTGTAGGATAGTGGAGAGTATCTTATAGGCGGGACTCATCCTTGTTATATCCCTATAGTTGCTGCACACTGTGATATCTCCCTTCTTATGTATGGGGCAAATTATTTCGCGACCCCAATCTTCCGCCATCTCCTCTTGTTCCCATATGTGCCCCACGATCTCATGAATTGGGTGGTGTAACGCTCTCCCTCCTTGTTTGATCAGCTCCAGCGGTTTTATTTGATTTGAGCTGTCTTATGGCTTTTAATGTTTCCTCAATGCTTAGTGGCGGCAACATTTGGTCTTGAACTTGCTGTTGGAGACAGAGCAGCACACGACTGCCGACTGGCGGACTGAGCATCGCACATTTTATACTCTGGCTCTCTTTGTTCCTGTGACAACATGCGAACGAGGGAAAGTGGACGAAAAAGCGAATATAAGCAGCGGCAGTTGGGGAGTTGAGGAGAGTACAAGTCAAGCAGTCAAATGCTGCACATCCAAAGCAAGGAGATTTAATTCAGATGTTGTATTATATTTAAAGTAAATAAACGTTCAAACTTTCAAACGAGTAAAGCGAGTTTACACTTGCATTGGTGGAGTCTCCAATTCTTCTGTGAGCTGACCATTTAGCAATTCATTGAAGTGCACTTCCCATCGCTCCAGAATACCTTCAAGATCGGTGATCAGATTACCCTCTTTATACTTGCAGTAAGTGCAGCGTGGTGTGTACCGCGTCATACTGCGGATTATTTGGTAGAACTTCCGCGTCTGGTGCTTTTCTCTATTTCACAGACAAGGTTTTTTTCCCAGGCACTTCTCTTTTGTCTGTGAAGTCTTTTTTCAGATCTTCTGAGCTCTTTGTATTTCTCCTCGCATACCCGCGTCCTATAAGACTGCTGCATTTCCCGGTATGCAGCATTCTTACGTTCAGTCGCTAGTTTGCACCCATCATCAAACCAGTCGTTCCGATCTCTACGACTACTACCTAAGATGGAGTTGGCAGTACTAATGATAGTATTCTTAAGGCGTGTCCATTTCTCTTCTAGGCCCGGCATTCTGGCCCCGGAACTTACTCTCCCTCCATCGATCTCTTCGACGGCGAGTTCTAGCGCATGACCAATGATGTTACTGGTATTCTCACTGTGCAAGGCAGCCGTGTTGATTCGAACCTGATCCGCGGATGCAATACGTCTCCGTAAGGCAATCCGCGCTCGGAAAACTGTACCAACAAAATAGTGATCCGACTCGACGTTGGCACCTCGGTGCGTTCGCACCGTCATCAGACTCGAGGAGTGGCGGCGATCTATCAACACGTGGTCAATTTGGTTGCGAGTGGCTCCATCAGGTGATTCCCAGGTGACTTTGTGGATATCTTTACACGGAAACCTGGTACTCGCAACGACCAAGTTTTTTGATGCCGCCAGTTCGATGACTCGTAGTCCATTGTCATTAGTGTTCTCATGCAAACTATGGGAAGTTGCGTAGTGCCTGAAAACTGGCTCCAGACCTATTTTTGCATTCAAATCACCAAGAACGATTTTCACATCGTATCTTGGGCAGGCATTGATTGGGCCCGTCCGACGATCTCGTAGTATTCTTCCTTTTCGTCATCAAGAGTCCTCTGTAGGTCCATGAACGTTTATGAGGCTTATGTTCTTAAACTTGCCCCGCATGCGAAGAGTACATAGCCTTTTGCTTATTGCATTAAAGCCGATGATGGCAGCCTTCAGTTCTGGCCTGATTACAAAGCCTACCCCGAGCACATGGTGTTTTCCATGACAGCTGTAATAAATGTCATACTCGTTTTTTTTTTGAATAACACCACTCCCCCTGCATCTTATTTCTTGTAATGCTGTTATCATCATCATCATCATCGGCACTACAACCTGGAACCGGTCTCGGCCTTATTTAGCAAGTCCTGAGGCTTGTTAAATTTTCCATAATGCTTTGTTTTTTCCGGGCAAGGTCATTAGTCTTGCGCCAGAGGCTCCCCGACGGGGAATCGAACCCCGGTCTCCCGCGTGACAGGCGGGTATACTAACCAGTATACTATTGAGGAGCTGTTATGTCAGCCTTATTATTCGGACAGGGCAGCGGCTAGCTGCTGTGCAGCTCGAGCTCTGTATAGTGAGCGGACGTTCCATGAGATAATTCTTAAATCGTTTAACCATTTTCGTGTCCGTGGTCGTCGTCGTGTATCGGTCCATATCCGAGGCTTGTTAAATTTGCCATTGTTACGTAGTTGAGTCTTGTTTGGGCTGCTCGCCGTAGAGAAAGTAACAATAAATATAATATAACAATAAATATAATAAATATAAAATATAAACAATATAAATTAAGAGATTAGAGATCGCGATCCACATTCTGAACTGACATTCGTTAAAAGCGAATGCTCGATCCTGCTTTCGACTCCGCGGAAGCAGCTACGATGAGTTTCTCTTCGGAGTAGTGACGGAGTGAATGGAGAGAGAAAGAAGTGGTCGAAGAGATTGAATACTGTAACGGAGGCGGGAAGAACTGAAAGCGATCGGTAGAAAAATTAAAGATAAAAAGAAAATAATATATTTAAAGTAACGAAGTCTTAATGTATGTAAAGAAAATTAACATGTTAAATTAAATCTATCGTAAAGTTACTTAAAATGCGTGTTTAATTCCTTTGTTGTGTGAAAGAAAAATGTTATTTGAGTCTTTGGATCCGTACGTTAAATTTATGAAGTGTCGCCAACCATTGTTTGAACGGACCACAGGAGCCCGATCGAGGGAGGGAATCAACCCCGAATTTGGAACCGCAGGCTGGTTGATCGTGCAGCGGTGCCCAGGTAAAAGGTGATTTTCTAAATTTCCGTTCACAGAGAATTAAACGGTTGGTAGATAACCGTTGGGTGTAGCTGGTTGACACAACGGAAAGGCTACTCTAGCGGAACAAAGTATGTGTGACAGTACGAGGTGATTCCGTGGCACCGTTTACCAGTTGCCAGTCATATTCGGGGGCATATGAGGAGGAACAATTGAAGGCGACGAGGACAATGCAAGCCAACAACTTAGGGATTGGCAATATTAAGGATTGGTTTAGACTGTTTCAAATGCGGTCAACCGCAGAGAATGTGCCACCTAAATGGAATTTAGTTAACGATGTATAACGACTCACTGAACCACTTGCAGATTGATAGCACATTACAGCAGATCCCCCCCTTACACAATATACAACCTGGTAGTTGGCGCAGCCAAGTGAAACCACCTTTTAAGGCGAACACTTGTGGTAACCATTTACCTTCTTGTAACGACTTTCCAGAGGGAATCTGATTTCGACAGTTTTTTTGTGATAACATCAACTCTTTTAGTATCAACTTATTTTTGTTGCAGCACATTATATTGTTGCAACTGGCGCAGCCACTATTTTTCTACAGCATAATAGTTTCAAAAGTAAAAACAACACTTGATTAATTTTTATTTTGATTTATTTTACGTTCTTTTAAATTTTTAACGCGGAGCACTTGCGGCCTCGGAATCTATCTTAAGACTAACTTATGCTTCTATTTTACTTAACATCTAACATTTTCGGGTACAGCAGAATGTACCTCAGGTAGTTACGCAACAAAATATCTACCTGCATAGGACTAACATGTAATTTTAAGTGTGAACCTTTCGGGGAAGGGTACTTAGCATATCGTTGCGTTGTAGTGACGAGTGGTGCACACGTGTTTGGTTTTCGTGTTTTGCTGACGTGCGACAATTGTGATATGTAACACATAATCTCGCTACGACTGGCATTCCTATGGTTACAGCAAAACATACCAAACCGTTGCAAGAATACCGCTACGGAAAATGTCGTTACACCATCATAATTCGTTTTTACGGGCATGGTTATTAGCCTTGTGCCAACCTTTCTCAGGATGTCGCTGCATGCATTGGTTCACAACTTGGTGGGTGCCAAAGTACCTATCCAGAGGTGTCACGTGGAGACTGCACGTCAGCTTAGATTGAACAGGGACAAAGATCGTCCTGGCCTTCGCCGGATTGAAAGCAATCAGAGACCTTGCCCTGTGTGTTCAAGTCTTTTCCAGCTGTTTTTAAATACACCGAGTTGCTTTCCCCCACAGTAAAGGGCAACTTAAACGAGATCAATTTCTTTTTCCTTATTTCTCAGGCATTGCGAACGGTTTTCCTCCACACGTGTTAAACTTATTTTCCGGCTTGTTTCAGTCAACAGCCACTATCCTCGCGCGGCATACTGACTTGGTGAAAGTTGCGTCTACGCTTGACGAAGAAAGGATTCAAGATTTGGTGTGCCACAATACGCCGCCTTTTAATAAGGAATTTACAAATTGACCAAGGGCAAACATTTAGAAACTAGCTGCATCAGTTAAGATACGGCGATACATTGAACCGACAGTATCCTTCAGTTGAACGGGAAAAATACTCGGCTCAGCGAATCCTCTGCTCAAGACAAGGATTCCTTAATACCCTTGCCTAGGGAAATTGGTCGAATAGCCCACTGATTAACATCTAGGTAAGTTGAAAGCAAGAGTTTTACAGTTCTCTGGACGACGTTGTAAACTAAATAATCGCTTTCAATTCGTTATTTACTCTTTTTTTCATAACCCAGTCATTGTGAGCCCCCATTTATTAAAATAAACATAAGCGTGAAAAGTGTGAACATCAAGCGGAACCCACAATGGCCAAACTAAGCATCAACGTCTATAACAAGCTGCCCCAACGGTGGTAATATTCGATTGTCCTACCGGATAAAAACTTCTGGCTTGATGATGATGACGAAATTATCTCTCGGTTTTTTCTAAATTCCGTTTTATCATAATTTTCTCTTCATTATCTTTTTGTCTTTCTTGTAGAGTATGCCAAAGGCAATACAAGATTCCATAATGTGCCATTTGTGTGGTAAAGTGCTGTCAACGAGAAAAACTGCAGGGTGGCAGCTGACAGTTCAGAATTAATAAAAATAAAATCCTACAGGAAAGAATAACGATTGTTTATTGTTGAACACCATTTAAAAAAATAGTAAGGTTTGGCTGCCATAGTTCGCAAATGGTGTATTAAATATAGTGGTTTAACAACCTCATCAATAGTGAAAGGATTAATTTAAAAAATCAGATTGAAACAGTTAATGATCGTAACCTCTCTGGCCGTCCTTCAACAAGTCGTTCAACACAAACATCGAAGCAGTTTTGAGAGTGTGATTCGTACAATGTGGTTAAAAATTAGACATTTCGAAAAACTCTCTACAGTATATTTTCACGAAAGATGTGCATCCATATAAAGTGTAGTCGACTCAGGAATTGAAGTATACTAATCATGAGTAGTGAACTCATTAACAGTATTCTGGAACAACAAGAACAAGTATATGCTAATATTTCAAGCGAAATTTTATATAGCTATGAGACTCATTTTCATCTTGATGGGTTTTTAATCGTCAACATTTTCGAGGTTGAGGTTCACAAAATTCACGATTGTCGAGAAACAAATGGACCAAGGACGCCGTTTCACCTTGGACTACAGGGACTTTCGAACAAAAGTCGTATAGTTTTAAGCGGAAAGACATAATTTATAATTTAACTATATTATCTACAATAATTTAAATTGTTCGCAAAGGGTCACATCACAATAGATAGATCATAAAAAAATTAATTCTAAAAAGAAATTAACGAAAAATGAATAATGTGAATTATACAAAAATGAATAACAACAAAAAAGGTGAAATTAGGTGTAGAAAGAGGGGCGAGCACTATCGAATCAGCAATCGTATCACACCTAAGCTTTAGTTGCCTCTATTTTAGATGAATAATTACTCTACGTAATGATCTATATTTTCAATAACACAACCATCGACTCAAAGTTTCGTTCAATTTATTTACAAGCGAAAAACTACAGTACATCGTTGCAATAATTACACCATTAAAATCATTTTTCAAGTGAGTTCTGTTCAAACAATAATTGCACAATATCTTGGCTACAACATGGAAGCGTTAAGACCAATAAAATGCTCCGTCCTTATTTTTAACAACCTAATCCTTGGCACACAAAATCAGTTGTGTGGTTACAGTTAATAACAACAATTTCAATTACCAGGCTTGTAAAATTAATTGCATTTCAAATTGTCGATATATACTGCCAAATTTTCTCTTAATCTGCTCCATAAAGCGCTTCCATTTAACTGTCTGTGATCTAATGCATTTCGACGTCGCTATGGTAGCCACAAAACAGACGCCACTGGCACTAGTAATAGTAGGCAATGTGATTATTGTTAGAAACGATTTCACGCCATTACAAATGGCATTTCAGTGAATGCAACCAAACAAATGGTGTTGCTTTTTACTTCAAAGGACAATTCATCACAATTCTGTGTGCAAAGAGGCCCGTGAAGTGGATGCGTATACACAAAGTAGGTCTAGTTAGTCGCCATGCATCGATAAAACTCAATTAATCTAGCTGTACTTTCAGTACAAGGAGCGGAAGCTGATATTGTATATAGAGGCAGATATTAAAACAAACCAGATTACCCCACGTAAACCGCGTCACTAACTAAATATCACATGTGGAATTCCGAAGGATGTGGCTCGTATCCACAATTTTGTGGTAGCCCCCGTTTTGTGGGTTATTTTGACACTTTTGAGGGTTTTCCTGTCATCAGTCGTGAACGAAATGCTATAAGTGGAGTCGGTGAGAAGCAGATGTTATGTGGCACGGTACCTAATGAGTTCATAATGAACTCCAAGGACACCAAAGGTTTTTGTTTTATGAGCTGACGGAACGAACACTTCCACTCTTTTGGTAGCTTAACACTGTTACGGAATATTTTGAGACAAATTATTCCATTAAGTCACAAGTCAGTTTGTAGCCCCTGGGACACAAATGAATTTCGAAGCGACCTGGAGAGATTAGACCGTTCTGATGGGAATTTTAGGTCCTTAATCGATGTACATGAAGTGGGGCTAAATATTTTCTGTTGTTTTATAAGAATTCTGTGGTTATATAATATTTCGAAAACAGATAAGGAATGGTTCATTTAACCATTCGGGATCTTTTTTGGTAATAAAACTAGTTCAGAGCCAAAATATGTATGCTTCTATACTTTTCTTATGTATAATTTATGCAATGCTGTTATACTTTTCTTAAATATAATTTATGCAACGCTTCTATACTATTCTTATGTATTATTTATAAGCTTTAGGCTCCGTGAAATGGTCGGGAGAAATCCGTGGCCATCTTTCGGAGCTTGGCTGATGGACCGGTTCCAGAAAAGGTTGGTTAGATTGTAGCGATTCTAACAGATACACACGATTCACAAGCGAAATAGTGAAGAACACGAACGAAAAATCGAATAAGAAAAATACATCAGAACCGTATACCAAGCGATAAATAACAAAAAAATAATTCACACCAGTGGAATATAGTCGAGTTTGGAAATCAAATTCTAAACACGGTCAGTAGCCTGGTGTGTAACGCTTAGGTAAAATTTTTTTTGTGATTCGAGCTGTCATATCGTCAGTTCGAATCACACGATCTTCTTCACTATTATTTCAAACGCTATAAGGTGGTAGTCGGTCCCAAGGTGAGATACCACCCCGTCACGCTGTACATTCCGCGATATCACCGAGAGAAATCTTCGACGGTGTTCCGGATGTGTGGCTGATGGCCCGGACTGACACGGAGATAAGTCATGATGGTACCTTCCGATATAAAGAATTCCGGAGGTAAACTAGTCTCCCATTCGGATCTCCGAAGGGGACTATATCGGGGGGAACATCATGCAGATATCATGATAAATAACGCAACTTTGAGAGGTTCATCTTCGCATAACCGGGCTCGCTCTCCAGGCTCTGCCCACGCTCGACTGGTGACGGCATTTTGTAACAACAGGGGCATTGGTTTCACCAATATGAATGTAAACGCCGTCCACCAATATTTGCAAACAACGAAACCTGATATCCCTGCCCTAACTGCGACCCAGGTCGATTCGTCAACTGATTCGACATATCTTCGTTGCTCAGGATACGACTTACATTCGAGAGTCCGTTTTAAGGGCGGAGTCTGCGTTTTCGCGCGGTCCAATCTGGCTTGCCAGAGGATGGAGGCATTGGAACCCAATAATATGGACATCATATGGTTGAGGGTCGTGCTGAGGAATTCCGTTAAATGTCTTTGTTGTCTTTACCGCTCCCCGAATGACGATCGACCGGCGACATTTTTCGAACATCTTTCACATACCGTCGACTGGATAAAGATCAACCACCCAGCTTCTGAAATTGTTGTCTTTGGCGATTTTAATGTGCACGATTCCGGGTGGTTGTTACATTCTAACAGAACCGACGAAGCTGGGAGGCTGGCGGAGATGTTTGCTGTAAGCCACAACTTGACTCAACTCGTGGGGGAGCCAACGCGGGTGCCGGATGCCCGAGGGGATTATGCGAACATCCTGGATCTGTTTTTGACATCCGAACCGAGTATTTATACCGTAGAGGTTTCTGCGCCATTGGGAAACTCAGATCACTGTTTGGTATCTGCCGCGCAAGCACTTGCATACCAAGCGAATAACCGGCCTAGGCAGCTTCGCCATGTATGGAAGTATGGGGCTGCGAACTGGGACGATTTGCGAGATTTATTCGCATCCTTTCCATGGCCCGAGGTGTGCTTCGGAAACTCCGATGTTAACGCTTGCGCGGAGTCGGTATCAGAGATTATTCTTCTGGGGATGGAGATGTATATTCCACATTCCATCAAACGAAGTTCGTCTGATAAACCTTAGTTTGATAAAAAATGCGAGCTGATTACAGCGGCAAAAAATAGAGCTTTTAAGCAATGGCGCTCCATCCCACCGATGTTAACAGAACGAATTTTGTTTGAATTAGAAACGTGTGCAACCAGGCGATTGATACCACGAAGAAGTCTCACAACGACAGGGTGATCAATAAGCTCCTTCGGTGCCGAACTGGATAGCGCTCCTTCTGGTCAATGGCAAAAGCTGTCAGTGGTAACTTCACAACCTCCTCTTTCCCTCCGTTGGTGACAGACAGCGGGACGTTAGTCACGAATTCAAAGGATAAAACTAATGTGTTCGCGAATTTATTTTCCGCGAATTCAAACCTCGATCCCGCCCTTTTGGAGCCACCTGTGATCTCGCAGGTATGGGCTTCGATGCGGGATGAGAGATTTCGTCCGCGCACTATTCAACGCATTCTACGTGAACTGGATTGTAGGAAGGCAACCGGCCCGGACGGAATACCAGCAATAGTCCTTAAGAACTGGGCTCCAGAACTATCGCCGGTTCTTGGCAGACTCTTCCGCTTATCTTATGCACGGAGGACCTTTCCTGCCTGCTGGAAAATCGCTCGAGTTCAGCCAATCCCAAAGAAGGGAAAAAACGGTCTCCCATAAAATTACCGTCCGATAGCATTACTGTCTATTTTATCTAAGGTAATAGAAAAAATCATCAATACAGAGTTAGTTAAGTATTTGGAGTGCAACGAACTTCTGATTGATCGTCAATACGGATTCCGTGGCAGGCGGTCCACGGGAGACCTTTTGATACTTATAACCGATATATGGACATCTGCGATTGAACGGCATGGTGAATCAAGGACGGTCGCATTGGATATCTCCAAGGCTTTTGACCGCGTCTGGCACGGGGCATTGCTGAGCAAACTTCGTTCATATGGACTTTCCCAACAGCTTTGCGACTGGACGAGGAGCTTCCTCGAGAATCGATCGATCCGGGTTCTTGTGGACGGCGAGTGTTCGGATCTGTATCCTGTTAATTCGGGGGTGCCCCAAGGTTCTATTTTGGCTCCAACCTTGTTCTTGCTTCACATAAATGATTTTTTTTGGAGACAACGGATAACAAAGTGTTCAGTTTTGCGGATGATAGTACGCTTGTTTCCTCCTTTTCGAGTGATCGGCCGATTAGTGCATCTACGTCGCATCAGCTAAGATGTAGACAGATTGACTCTCTGAATCAGGATCTGGATAAAGTCCTGCAGTGGGGAAAGGCCAATCTCAACGCAACGAAGACCCAGTATACAACATTCACAAAGAAAAGTGGATCATCGGTGTCACAGCTGATGATGAATGGCCGGGCCCTCTAGGCTGGGGAAAGTTTGAGATTGCTCGGCGTCACGGTCTGTGGGAATGTATCATGGCATAAACACGTATCGGGTATCGCCAGATCAGCCTCAGGAAAACTGAGTTATCTTTTTAGAGCCAAGAAATATTTTACTCCGGCCCAACGTCTTCTCCTATATAAATCCCAAATTAGACCCGCGCTCGAATATTGGTCTCATGTTTGGAGCTCGGCTCCTAAACATACCCTCGACCTACTTGAGAGCGTACAGGGACGAGCGATCCGCCTGATCGGGGAGTCGGCGCTGACGTCGGGACTACAATCGCTATCACATCGAAGGCGCGTAGTCGACCTCTGTCTATTTTACAGATATTATCACGGGTGCTGTTCTTCGGAGATACGTGGCATTGTTCCACGCAATTTGGTTTATATGCGCTCCACAAGACAATCCGGCGGATCGCACCCGTTTGTGGTTCATCTCCCGACGGCGCGAACATCCCTGTATCAGAACTCGTTCCGTTACAGAGCGGGGAAGCTGTGGAACTCCCTTCCCGCGCGAGTGTTCCCGGAGCGTTACAACCTGCAACTGTTCAAAAAGAACTGCGACAGTTATTTGATGGCATCTCGGGGCGCCCACTCGAGGCTATAGGTTCGCCTCTCCCGAGAGAAGTCTAATATATATATATATATATTTATATATATATATATATATATATATATATATATATGTATATATATATATATATATATATATATATATATATATATATATATATATATATAAAAAAATATAAAATAAAATAAATTAGGCCCTCAAAGTTGGAAAATCACCTTTTTTTTAATGGATTGGAAGACTTCGCACGGAACTTTCTATGTTGGGCCACATCTTGAGCTAGGAACGTTGAAAAAAAAATGCAAATCATTTCGACGAAGTAATTCCATTAGCCTTGAAGCTAATGTAATTTCATTATCCTTGAAGCTGATGTTGTAAGAAAAATCAAGCTCGGTAGAGTCCGGTTGGTAGAACATCTAGCTCGAATGAGCGAAGAGGAGCCTGTCCGGAAAGCCCTTTGTGGCAGGATGTATGGAAGGAGACAGCTCGGCAGACCTTGTCTGCGCTGGAGGGATGGCGTAGACCAGGACGCCCAGCGCATGGGAGTGCTAAACTGGATGATATCGGCTCGAAATCGGGACGGGCGGAGAGATTTGTTGAATAAGGCCAAAACCGGATGATGATGATGAATTTCAGGATTATTTCGAGGCTTGTAAATTTGTTGTAATCATATTTTAAAAATACGTGGTCTATCATAATCCGATATGAAAACAGATGTGAAAACTATAAGGTTGACAAACGCAAAAGGTTTAAATGGCATGTTATGACGCGGGCTCGCCGTGAGGGAAGAGCGAGTAAGTGGAGAGTTAAATGAACGTATATTACCTTTTTTCTCGATTTTAATTTTATTGTTTATGTTTGTAATTGACTTTTGCTCTTTTAGTACAATAGGTTTTCTCAATTCTTAATTTTAATATAATTGGGTTTTTTTCAAGACGCTCTTTCGTCTTTACAACTTATTTAACTCGACGTTTTAATCCCTTGCAACTATCTCAATATACCCAAATAATGGATGCAGAAACGCAAACGATGCACACCTAATTCGCCTGACCCCAAACGAAAATCATTCACCCTGCAACTTCACTCAGTCGGCTTTGACCCATATTGAGTCCAATTTCCTGGCACGAATCATTCGCACAACTATATAGTCTATAGCGTTTGCGACGATAGTGGAGAACGTGTGATTCGAACTGCCGCTATGACGGTTAGAATCACTAAAAATGGAACCAATGCTCAACACATCAGCCCATTGCCGCGTGTACGAATTCGATTTCTAAACTCAAGTACAAGTGAATTAATGTTCAATGTTTATGCCAGTTTTGTGGTTCTTGAATGTACTAAACAACTGTTCCTGAACCGGTAATACTCACCGCACCTTAAAAAATTGACATTTTACTTGATTGTCATTGTAAAGAGGTATTCAACTCTGTTTTGTTACTTTAATCGTATAAAAACACTGTATGCCTTCTTGTTGCGGATTCGCACTGGATACAACCAGCCAATTCGCAACTGAATGCAACCATTAGTAACCGAAAACAAATGTCAGCAACAAGCTGACAGACAAATAAAATTCTTTGGTTGTCAAGCAAATTCAATAACAAACTCTCTTCCTCGTTAGCTTTTGGCGACACAGATCGTATTCAGACTTAATCAATTTAAATAAAAGTAATCATTCGAAATAAAGGCACTATTTCACAACATTAAATACTAGCAAACGATTTTCATTGCATGGAGGATAAACTTTTGGGATTGCAACCGACGAATTGAGGTAATCATTTTCTTTTCAAATACATCAGATTTGCTATTGTTCCAGCCAACGACAAATAGTGTCGCTGCACGTCAGGAGACCACATTGCCCCCAACGTCATTCCCCCGGCCCACCAACAAGATACAGTTGTTGGTCAAAGTTGCGTTCGACGCTTGCTGAACGCAAATACTTCTAGTTATCTTATATATTAATATAGTCGATAATGTTTGTCAATTGTGTTGTAAAAGTTAATGTACAATCCATATAAAATATAAAACTATTATACTACTACTACTACTTACGTAAAAAGATTATAGACTAAAATTTGCCGATAAGAACTTCGACACCCAACCGAGAAAATGTTAAGATCTGTTTGAGGCAGTGCAAAATCAAATAGTGATATAATAGTCTTATAGAATATTGTGCCATCAATAGACAGAATTGCTTGATGATCCTTTTTTTTTTTTTTTTTTTTTTTTTTTATTAGACTTCTCTCGGGAGAGGCGAACCTATAGCGCCGAGTGGGCGCCCCGAGATATGTTTTGTGCTTACCATAAAAAGTAGGGGACTTAAGTCTCTGCCTTGCAGAACCCCAGAGGTAGTCAGGAGGGGAATAGTTATCGGGAATCTGAAACGTACACCGTAGAGTATATTTTCTAGGGTTCAAAGCAGAGTGTGAACAATTTAAAAGGTATTAGTTTTTAATCAAGTCGAAAGCCCTGCTAATTTCGACTGTAACCATGGCGGCCTCCTTGTCACTCTCTACGTCGGACAGTGTGAAAGCTGTAAATTCGAGGAAGTTGGTGGTTGTTGACCAGTAAGAAATCCATCTTGTCTAGGAGATATAAGAAATTTACAGTATAAACTTAACATTTCATATAAAAAGCTTTCAAACGGCTCGGATATATGGGAAAGCTTAGCAATAGGGCGATAATTCGTGACAGCGCATTTAGGTCCTAGGCGAGCGGGTCCGAAAATGACAAAGATGGTGAAATCAACCGACAAAGTTATGGCAAAGGTTTTTTGGGGTACACGTGGAGTCATCTACATCGATTACTTAGAAAAATGAAAAATATTGACTGCAGAATATTATGCGTCATTATAGCATCGGCTGAGCGACAATTATCAATTTGAATTTAATTCCGCCAAAGTTTATGTTTGCTTTTTCTGATAAGGACGCTCCCTATTTAGATAATTGTTTTACTCATTGTCGTATAACGAGAGGTCAATACGAGTATAACCTCGTGACAGAGAGGTACGACATAACTAGGTTGCAAACTTCGTGAACTTATCAGTAGATGGTGCTTTTTATTCGTTTAGGATGCATTCTATGCGGTTATACATTCAATACTACGTGCACGGAGTCAACTATTAATTCTTTAATTTACGATTAGCAACATTTCTACTTACAACAGTTGGTCTACCCATCCCGAATTCTCCAAATAATACCGTACATTATTTCATTTCTCTTGTGATACGATTTACATGACATGTTCTATGGATGCTATTTCTTCGGTATCAGATGCACCAATTGTAATTCCTAATTCCTGCTGTGAATGCATGTGCTTCTTAATCTAAGGTACCATAGAATGTATTCATCATTCTTAATACCACGACGACATTCATACTCCTAGATTGCATTGTTCCACATTTCCGTTGTGTGTTTGTGCTGCATATCCCACAATCGTCGTTATTGTTTTACCTTCCCGGTCATATTGTCAACTCAAATGTCACGAACAGCAAATATTATATCTCAGTAGAGCAAGAAGGTAAATTGAAACGAATACGAAGAAAGGATTGTTATACAGCTTATACCGGAAACTTGCGAATGGTTAACGAACACCAAGGTAAGATTCACAGCGGATTATATTTCCAAGACTTCTTGAAAGAAGGATACGGGAACGTGAATAAAATAATAATAAGCCAAGAACAGCCCCATAGGGCATCTCATATTAAATCGAGTCCCGTCAACGTATGCGAGACCAGCTCCTGGGGATATGCTTACCATAATTGCTCAACAGGCGAAGGAAAGCCTTTCTTTATCGTCATCTTAGCCATATATGACAAGTATTCTATACCACCACAAACCCAAGTATTTTACGCGCTTTCAGGAGACGAATAATACTTTTTCCGACTACCAGTATCAAGTATTACCGAAGGAAGGAAACCTGTTAAGGACTCCGAATCGTCTGAGGATTGCTATTGTATTGTATGGGCTACAGTCACGGGGCATAGAGTACTGGTAAATTGGTGCTCTTTAGACGACAGTTTAATAAGTTCACCCACATCCAAATGCACAGGATTTCAGTGCGTTTAAAGCAAATAACTGTGCATTGAACTAACTCCTTGACCTTCTTTTGCTACAACGGTTTGTTCGTATTCTGGAGAATAACACGACGTAAGGTATAAAGCGCATTTTTGAAATGTAGGAGGTTGTAGGAGATGTGTCTTGGGAATCCCCATTTACTTGCATTCCTATCACGGACACTGGCACTCTACACAACCCTTCAAGACAAAGAATTGCAAATGGTTTTCTTGTTGACGCAAGGTATTCAACTTTTAAAATTGACCTTCCGGTGAGTAGAGTTAGCAGAGTCAAGCTGAATTGTAATGCAGAATGAGAGTAAAGTTTTCTGAAGGTATACTGAGCAGTGAATTTAAAAGCATATATGTTGTGAGTTACGGCATACGAGGAAAGATCATAGAAAAGCGAACAGAAAAGAAATGACCGGATGCACGAAAATTAATTTTACAAAATTTCCCAATACCAAAATTTCTCAATAATATTAACTTGGAAAAGGAATTTGACACTTGATATTTGATTGATAAAATCCCCATGTGGGGGATGGGAGCGAACATACAGGGCAAAGTCACTGATTGCTTTCAACCCGGCGAAGGCCAGGACGATCCTTGTCCCTCTTCAATCCAAGTTTGTATGCAGTCTCCACGTGACACCCCTCGATTGCTACTTTGGCACCCGCCAAGTAGTGAACCAATACATGCAGCTACATCCTGAGAAAGGTTGGCGCAAGGCTAATAACAGTGCCCGAAAAACGAATTATTATGGCAAAGTTAACAACCCTCGGATATGGACCGGATACACGACGACGACGACGGAAACGGAAATGGCTAAACGATTTAAGAATTTTCTCATGGAACGTCCGCTCACTATACAGAGCTCGAGCTGCACAGCAGCTAGCCGATGCCCTGTCCGAATATAAGGCTGACATAACAGCATTACAAGAAATAAGATGCAGGGGGAGTGGTGTTATTCAAAGAAACGAGTATGAGATTTATTGCAGCTGCCATGCAAAACACCATATGGTCGGGGTAGGCTTTGTAATCAGCCAAAGACTAAAGCCTACCACCATAAGCTTTAATGCAATAAACAAAAGGCTATGCACTCTTCGCGTGCGAAGCAAGTTTAAGAACAGAAGGCTCATAAACGTTCACGGACCTACAGAGGACTCTTGATGACGAAAAGGAAGAATACTACGAGATCGTCGGACGGACCCAATCAATGCCTGCCCAAGATACGATGTGAAAATCGTTCTTGGTGATTTGAATGCAAAAATATGTCTGGAGCCAGTTTTCAGGCACTACGCAACTTCCCATAGTTTGCATGAGAACACTAATGACAATGGACTACGAGTCATCGAACTGGCAGCCTCAAAAAACTTAGTCGTTGCAAGTACCAGGCTTCCGCGGAAAGATATCCATAAAGTCACCTGGGTAGAACCTGATGGAGCCACTCGCAACCAAATCGACCACGTGTTTATAGATCGCCGCCACTCCTCGAGCCTGATGACGGTACGAACGTAGCGAGGTGCCAACGTCGACTCGGATCACTATCTTGTTGGTACAGTTTTCCAAGTGCGGATTACCTTACGAGACGTATTGCGTCCGCGGATCAGGTTCGAATCAACGCGGCTGCCTTATGCAATGAGAATACCAGTAACACCATTGGTCATGGGCTATGACTCGCCCTCGAAGAGCTTGACGGAGGGAGAGTAAGTCCTGGGGCCAGAATGCCGGGCGTAGAAGAGAAATGGACACCCCTTAAGCATACTGTCATTAGTACTGCCAACTCCATCTTAGGCAGTAGTCGTAGAGATCGGAGCGACTGGTTTGATGATGAGTGCAAACTAGCGACTGAACGTAAGAATGCTGCATACCAGGCAATGCAGGGGATTTATAAGACGTGAGGAGAAATACAAAGAGCTCAAAGGATCTGAAAAAAGGCTTCACAGACAAAAGAAAATTGCCTGGGAAAAAAGGCTTGTCTGTAAAATAGAGAAAAGTAGAGAGCGGGGTCCGCACCAGGTGCGGCAGTTTTACCAAATAATCCGCAGTATTACGCAGTACAACCCACGCTGCACTTACTGCAAAGATATAGAGGGTAATCTGATCCTGAAGGCATTCTGGAGCGATGGGAAGTGCACTTCTATGAATTGATAAATGGTCAGCTCACAGAAGAATTGGAGGCTCCACCAATGCAAAATCAGGACCAAATGTTGCCGTCATCAAGCATTGAGGAAACATTAAAAGCCATAAGACAGCTGAAATCAGATAAAGCCCCCGGAGCTGATGGCATACAAGCTGAGCTGATAAAATAAGGAAGGGCAGCGTTACATCACGCAATTCATGAGATCGTGGTGCACCTGTGGGGGTAGAAGTTGATGTGCCGGCAGGGGCACAGGTTCACTTTCTTCCCACACTCTTGTTCCGCCGAAAATTGTCCACCAAAGAAGAATGGATAAATAAAAACGCACTGGAAGTTTTTTTTTTTAAATTTCATTTCACTTATTTTCCTATCTATTTTTTATTAATCACAGAGTCAAACTTTGTATAATGACAGCAGATTGGAATGCAAATTATAAAGCACACTCTTCACATCACCACCAAACTTTTAAGCAACAATATGTAACTTGTTTTACAAAACCACAACTACTTTAATTACACTGGGATATCCTTTTAATAATGTAGATGTATAAACATTTCGAATTAGTTGATCGTTCTCTCCATCTTTTTTGTTCCGGTCAGAGGCTTCAAATACTCGACTGACTGTTTACGCTTGACAGTGTGCACTCCACGAGGGTTGAAATTTGACGTTTTTCAACAAAAAAACTCGCACTTAAAAATTGCGTGTGTACACACTCCAGTGGATAAATCTCGACTGGTCCCAATCAGGAATGAAAATTGACTCGCTGGTGCTATCAAACGATCAACCAATCGAAATCGTACTCCCATCTGTGCTCTCTCATTTCCCCCGCCCGTCGAGGTGAATAAACCCTTTGGTTAATTCAATAGTCAATGGACTAGAGAGAATGCGAGAACCGAAGCGAAGAGCGCAATGATCCCGGGGATGATTTTGCGTTTTGCATGCAACGAACGCAAAACCAATGGTGACCCAGTTTGGTTATTGGATTGATCTCAGAGTGCAATACACTCTGAGAAGGGGAAAGTGGTATGAAAAGCGTTTTGTGCTATTCACCTGACTATAGAGTTTATTGATCCCCAGCGAATAGCGTGTCTGGGGGAAGTCGAAGGAACGATGCAATGGCTTGGAAATATATTAGCGTGGGAACAAACTAAAAGAATTTGATAACCCTAGCCGTTGCGCGATGATGCAACAGCATCGTTTGGTTATACATTGCTGTTGCTAACCAACATGAAATTGTGATTTCCGGTGGAAACCTCAAGTGGTTTATGTATGGCAAGAAGGAGCTGAATTCAATTATGCATTATCTGCATAAAATAATGAATCCAGGTCATGCGTCCTTTTGGGATATATCTTTTTTCAGATGAAATAGCCGACGGAAGGGATTGGGGTTGAGGTGGTGCGCTGTTAGCGGGCTATATTGGGTTGAAATAGTGGAGTGGTTCTCCGTGTAATATATGCAAGAGGTACTTCCGGAAGATTGGCGTCGTGGTATAATTTACCTCATACATAATATGCGAGATATCACAGTGTGCAGCTACTATAGGGGTATAACATTGCTGAGAACCGCCTATAATATACTCTCCACTATCCTACAAGATCGGATAGCCCCATACGCTAAGGTCATCATTGGTCAATATCAGTGTGGCTTTATCCCAGGCAAATTAGCAATTGATCAGATATTCGCCCTTAGGCAGGCGATGGAAAAATGTCTGGAATTTAAGATTCCATTATATCATCTATTTATAGACTTTTAGGCCGCCTACCACAGCATTACCAGGGTAGAACTATAAAATGCCATGAGAGAGTTCGGCATTCCAAACAATTTGATACGACTTTTAGGTTCACCATGACCAACGTAACTAGTCTGTAAAAATAGCGGGATTGCTGTCCAAATCAATAAACATCTTTAATGGATTCTGACAAGAGGACGGTCGGGCCTGCCTCCTCTTCAACCTGGCGTTGGAGAAAGTAGTCCGTGACCCTGGTGTTACAACTAGAGGGACTATTCTCACCAACTCCAGCCAGATTCTTGCCTACGTAAATGACATCGACATCATCGGTAAAACCGAATCGGCTGTTCAGGACTCCTTCACCCAGATCGAGCAGGCGGCACTAAAACTGAGACTGCACATTAATGAGGGGAAAACTAAGTAGATGGTGGCAACTTGTGCGAAGAGAAAACCTAACGTTGGTCAAACTATCAGGGTAGTGGAGCACGAATTTCAAGTAGTGCAATCCTTTAACTACCTTGGGTCGATAGTATCAGCCGATTACAATATGGAAGAAGAAATATGCGAACGGCTGATCAAATCCAACAAAGCCTACTATGGTCTATCAAGGCTTTTTAAATCCCGAAATTTATCCAGAACATCCAAGCTACTACTGTACAAGACCATGGTCTTACCAGTACTCATGTGTGGATCCGAGACCTGGGTGCTCAGTAAAAGGCACTCCGAACTCTTAGCCGCGTTCGAAAGGAAGGTCTTAAGAAGAATTGTTGCGCCGTATGTAAGGGAGGACGATTCCGGAGTCGCTACAACCATGAGTTGTACGCAATCTATCTTGAAGCTAATGTTGTAAGAAAAATCAAGCTCGGTAGACTCTGGCGGGTGGGACACCTAGCTCGAATGAGCGAAGAGGAGCCTGCCCGGAAAGTCCTTTGTGGCAGGATGTATGGAAGAAGACAGCGCGGCAGACCTTGTCTGGGATGGAGGGATGGCGTAGACCAGGACGCCCAGACTCTGGGAGTGCCAAACTGGATGACATCGGCTCGAAATCGGGACCGGTGGAGAGATTTGTTAAATAAGGCCAAGACCGGAACCCGGTTGTAATGCCGATGATGATGATGATGATTTTATTGACTTAACCCACTATTATAAAAAATTGTCATTCCGATTTCGTTTTTGCAATCCGTCGTGGGTTTCCCAAACATATACAGAATACTCAATTGAATTTATGTGCGCGCGGCATAATTCTTTTTATGCGTTCGAGTGCAATGCATGAAAACTGTAGAGGGAAACATTTTTCATTTGTTGTTGTCTTTTTTGTTTTTTTAGTAAAACCTACATCAATATTTGGAATTATGTTGATTCTTAAGAGATATGCAAAAATGTCGTCAGGGAGAATCTATGCCCCTGTTTATAGAGGAATTCAGTGAGACAGCAGCTACAAGGAAATAACACTTATAGATGTCGTTTTGTTCATCCATCATAGATCTGAAGCTAAATCCCGTTCAGGCTGTATTAGTCCTTAAAGCCGGCTCATGGCACTGGTAGAAGAATTCCGCGTGAACCAGTGCTACATCAAGGTTGAATACCTCCTCTGTGTCTGCCTATATATAACCATTCAACCGCAATCGTTGCACTAAGCGAAACCCAGGTCATAACTGATAACTATATTTTAGATTTCAAGTTATTTTTGTTTTATTGTCTGTGTTCTTCCCATTTTGTGGTTCAACCTCATAGACACGAAATGAAACTATTAATATCTGCTACAAAATTGTTACAGCTCCAGGCTAGAATTACACTTCAGGTGGCTAAAACTCCACATACATAAGTATATCATTATTTATTGTTTCCTGTTCATAATCCCGTACATGGATAAAAATGGATGCTTTAACGAAATCGATGATTTATAAGACTGTATTGATACGTTATTAATCTTATATATACACAGTGACATCAATATTGTGGATGGTTTTAATGTGCATAACTCTCAATGGCTTCGTTATTTTGTGGAGACAACACCTCAAGATCCCTACGCTCATCTATTCGCCCATTCAAACACTTTAACTGAACAGGGGAATAGGTCAACAGTTATACCAGATGTCAACACTCCGAATCTGACCCTTGAACAGTTCAAACCACCAATCTATATCGGATACATTTTCTCTCACTACACACAGGGTTAATGCGTAAACTCCCAAGGCAAAAGTGGGGTTCTACGAGAAGGCCAACCGGGAGGACCTAAGTGACTTTTTGGGAAGTTAAATTGGCCGTTATTCTTGCCTTATGAGGAAGTTAATGCCATCGGTGAAGCAAGAATATATGATTTCAATTGGTATGCAGACCTTCATTCCACACAGAGTGAAAAGTAGCAAACTTTAATCGAGTATGTGATTCGATCCCGGGTGCAATGGAGCTATTACGGCTAAAGAACTAATCTCATTTTTGTTTAACTGAAGCAATATAATAGAAAACTGGAGATTTAAGAAGCCAAGGAATGTGGACATTCAACACACAGTGTTCTTAGACGACCACAAAAACACTGTTGCGTTGATAGTACGAGGGTTGCCTCTTATGTTTCGGGATTTGGCAACCCTAGTATTGCAATCCGGCAATTGACAGCTCTGTCGTAAAGTTGGACATTTTTGAGGTTATACGCACTCAGAACGTTTTGACATACGAGCGCTATTTGTGTTGTTTACAGTAACTTAAAAGATTCATCTCGGCCCAAAAATGGAATTAAATCGTCAACATTTTCGTGCGATTATTTTTTACAACTTTCGGCGTGGATTAACTCAGCAACAGTGCATGGATGAGCTTAATTCAATTTTTGGCGATGAAGCTCCATCAAGGACCAGTGTTTATCGATGGTATGGTGAATTCAATCGTGGTCGTAGTTCACTCCAGGATGAATTTCGTGAAGGTCGTCCAAAATCAGTTGTTGTTCCGCAAACCATTGATGCTGTGCGTGAACTGATATTGGAAGATCGTCATGTGACCTATCGTGAGATTGAGACAACCTTAGGCGTTAGTGGGACCAGCATACATTCAATATTGCATAAACATTTGACTGTCAAAAAAATTTGTTCGCGTTGGATCCCACCCAATTTGTCAATCGCCCAAAAAAAGGCTCGTGTCAATTGGTCGAAAGAAATGCTCAAAAAATACGGTCGCGGTGCTTCGAAACACGTCTATGACATCGTGACAGGTGATGAATCGTGGATTTACGCGTATGAGCCCGAAAGTAAACAGCAGTCGACTGTCTGGGTGTTTCAAGATGAGCCAAATCAAACAAAAGTTGTTCGACATGTCGCAACCGTACCACTAGAACAACGCAGAACAGTCAATTCTGAGTGGTACACAACCATTTGTTTGCCAGTTGTCTTCCAAGAAATCAGGAAAACCAACCGCCGAAGACGGATCACTCTTCACCACGACAATGCGAGCTCTCACACATCGGCTGCGACAACTGCATTTTTGAGCACCCAAAACATCGATTTGATGGGTCATCCGCCGTATAGTCCTGACTTGGCACCGAATGACTTCTTTTTATTCCCGTTCGTAAAAAACAAACTGAGAGGTCAACGTTTTTCGACACCTGAAGAAGCGGTTGCTGCATTCAGAATGCATGTGTTGGAGATACCTCAATCAGAGTGGCAAAAGTGCTTCGACAATTGGTTCAAACGCATGCAAAAGTGTATAGATCTTCATGGGGAATATTTTGAAAAACAATAAAGTGATTTTCGATTATCAATATTTGTTTTTGTTCTCTAATCCCGAAATATAAAAGGCAATCCTCGTATAATAGACACTTCTGGGAAATTGCAAAAAAAAAAAAAAAATGAAAATCTTTAACACCCCATACTAACATCCATTCCTACGCTTTTTATCGATGACAGTCATTTCCGCAATACTGATAATGAATCTACCTGCCGTATATTTCGCAGTTAAATCAATGTCACCCGATGTGACATCAGCTCCCCATCCACTTGAACGCAAACTATGAGCCAAATTTCCGTTTAAAATCATACTGCTGATCGTCCAATTCAAACATAAGCAAATTCGCTCGCCAGCATGACATTCCCCGAATTCTTTCCAACAGATATTCCTCTTCGCTCGATAAACCATCTAAACTACTCACTTGACTAATGCCCATAGATAATAAAAACCCATGATTACTAGTAAGGAGCTTCAACAACTCCACCTACTCATCCATTCCGGATGTAATTGAGGAAAGAAATTTACTTTGCAGTCAACTCAACGCTGTTTAATCTCAGATCAACTCTATCTCAACTTGAGCACAATTAGTACGCCATTAGCCAGATTCACTTTCAAATTCGCGCTGTTAACAAATTCGCTGGCCGGGTTGGATACATCCAATTCTTTTGAAGAGACGTTTGTCTTCCTTGCCGTTCTCATGATTTATTATTCAATTCCCACATCGATGAAATTCAGCGAATCGTCAACCAATTTCAAAAGAGGGCGACAAATCATCCTCCTATTCCCATCGACTTCATAGAACTAACTTATTTAGGTCGAATACTCGTATTATATAGTCACTGATTAGCCTTCGAAATACCTGGATGCGAATAACCTCCTTAACAATCGCGAATATGGCTTTTATAGCAACAGGACCACAGGAAAACTGATGATGCGTCTTACTGAAAAGTGTGAAAGACTAGCCCTGTTGTCGAAATTACGTTTCTATGGAATTGAACATTCATAAATAGTAGACAATGTTTCTGCCTTCTAGATCCAAGTAATCCTAGAAGACGTCAAACTTCGCATCAAATTATTGTTTGTGTTCCACAATGTTCCGTACTCTCAGTCATTTTCTTTCTTATTTTGGTAAAGATGTCTTATCTATTAATATCCAATTCACTCGTTAGGATAGTCCAGCACGTTGAGCTCCGTGTATTAATTTAATTATGCCGGAGAAACCTCTTCGAGCCTGCACGAGATGCTAGACTTATTGAATTCCGAATGCAAGAATATGTACCAGTGAAAATTCTCTAAAAGAATGGAAATCAATCCTACTTTTTGTTGTTAACGACGAATTCCACTGTCGATGAACGGTACTTACATCGTCACAATCAACAAACTGTCAACTTTAGGCCCTCGAATTGATTCGACTCTTAATTGGAACGGTCACTTTTAAGGAGCTGCAAAAAACAGCGACCAAACGAGTATGGTTTCTTAAGAGGCATATAAAATACTCCATCCTTCCAACTTACCCACAATTTGTAAGGAGTGTATTTCCCATAATGGGCTCCTCGATAGTATAGTGGTTAGTATACCCGCCTGTCACGCGGGAGACCGTGGTTCGATTCCCCGTCGGGGAGCCTCTGGCGCAAGACTAATGACCTTGCCCTGAAAAAAAAAAATCATAATGGAAAATTTAACAAGCCTCAGAACTTGCTAAATAAGGCCAAGACCGGTTCACGGTTGTAGCGCCGATGATGATGATGATGCATTTCCCATAAACTGAAAATCAATCCCTATACTTAGTATACGATAGGAAGTAAAATGAATTGTGAAATTCATTAAGGATCCATGACATAAGTCTTTTTATTCCCAACGTATCCTGTCTATGGGTTTTCTAAAAGTGTTACTGCGATCGTCACTCAACTGAACTCGCTCACTGGCCGCATAATCTGCCGTGAATCTAAATTGGCATTATAAACTGCGTGTTTCGACGTTCATACTTCGCTTATCATCATCATCATCGGCACTACAACTGGGATCCGGTCTTGGCCTTATTTAGCAAGTCTCGAGTCTTGTTAAATTTTCCATAATAAGTTATTATTACGGGCAAGGTTATTTGCCTTGCCGCGAAATACTTCGCTTATACTACACCAGTATTTCGCGGGTAGTATATGTATTATATAAAAAAGTGTGGTTTTTCCAACAGATTATGCACAAAGAAATAAAGAACGCGGTACCAATAACAAATCAAAATCCATCAGCGTCTTACACCAGAGCATTAACATACCAACCACATCATTCATAATTAGTTAACACACGTAGCGTGTATTCAAATTACGTTCTTCACGGTTGATGATTCCGAAATGATCTGTACACTTGCTATACTTATGCGCAATACATATGTGGGGGTTCTCTGTACTAATGGAGAACCAAACCACAATTTCAACCTAATGTCGACCGCCTACAACGCCTCACATTATCCCTTATCGTACCGTCCATCTATTTTACCTGTAAAAGTAAGCATAGCTGAATTCATTATTCTATGCAGGTATTGCATAATTGAATTCAGCTACCTTTTTTGCCTTACGGCAACTCCATTCCTCTAACCCATGAGATTTCCACCGGAAATTGCAACTCATGTTGGTTAGCAACAACCAAGTCAAACCATCAGCCGCGGTCGCATCATCATGCAATGGCTTGAGTAATTACCGAATTCCTTAGCGTTTTTTGCACGGTAATATTTCCCTAGCCGATGTAGCGTCACCTCCATTTTCTCCAGACACTCCATTCGCTGGGGATCAATGATCTCTTTTTACAGGTGAATAGCTACAAAACATTTTCCTTATACTTCTGATTTTTATCTTCCCATAGTGCCGATGATGATGATAGTTCAATCCACTCTGAGATCACCACATTCACCGAATTAGGTCAATAGGCTATCCTCAGAGTTACATTGATACTGTGGGGGTTTCAAGTAGGGTGTCTGGCACGAGACGGGTTCACTTGATCCCCCAAGATTGTTCACGGAGGAATCGTTCGCCAACAAAGGGTAAGTAAATAAAGAAAACACTAGGGTTGTTTTGTTGATTAACGTTTGTTTATTCTTTTATTATTGTCACTGTATTTACAAGGCGGTCCACTTAGTATAGGGGGACAGGTTCGTTTAATTAGATCCGAAAAGTGCACTGGAACATAGACGTATACAATGTCGCTTTGTTTAATTTTGGCCCGAAAATCAATTCTTAACCTAACGCTAACACAACAGGGGTTGGACAAAAGACGACTGCTCGATACGCATCCGGCCCCGGTGGCGATTGGATATCGACCTACTCTTACACACGGAGGCGGCTTTCCCCCGTGTGGCCACGGCGGTTACAGGGGAAGCTCGACGTGCGCGTGGCGGTAGTTAGATGACGACTGACTCATGAAGTCAAGAATTCATTGCGTTGTGGCAGTGGCCTCGTAAACTCATTGCCACTTACTAAGAATTTAGTGGAAGAGTCGCTATGCCTGCATAAGAATTCGGTTCCAGCGAATCCTTGCCGTATAGGCTAAGTTGGATTCGTTGGTTGTATATACCGGGAAGTGGCAATTGCTTGGGTGCAAGCAAGGGATATCGTTTAGATAGAATTTTAACCGAAGCCATTTCGGGGAAATGTATGCGGCTTGGTATAATTGGCCTTGATGGTTAATGTTCCGTTGTGGATTTGAATATGCGTTGGTTACGGCATACGAATTTCGGGGAAGTCAAGATTGCTTGGTCACAAAGGGGAAGTATGAATTAAGTAAGGAATTGACCGAAGCAATTTTGGGAAAATGTATGTGGGGTGATGTAATTGGGGGAAATGATTAATATTCCGTTGTAAATTGGAATATGCATTTATTTCAGCTTGGGCAATGGGTTCCTGGTAAGTATGGGGTGTATACAAATGCAGATTTTGCATGGGGAGTTGGATTAAGGTGACGCGCTGTTAGCGGTCAGGGTTGGTTAGAGTTGTGGGTTGGTTCTCCATGTGGTATAGAGAACCCCCACAGTACATTCTCACAAAAACCCCGAGATCATTGCATATTGTGTTCCGGTTCTCTCATTCTCTCTTGTCCGTCGACTATCGAATTAACCGAAGCGTTTATCCACCTCGATGGGTGGGGAACATGAGAGAGCACAAATGTAAAGATGATCTCGATTGGTTGCTTGTGGTGCAAATCAAAAATCCAAATCTTCATCCCTAATCCCAACTAGTCGATATTCAACTACTGTCGTGGCCACACACGTTTCACGAGTCGTCTGTTAATCACCATCGCGTGCACCCGTTAGAGAATCGAGTTTTTAATCATAGAGGTTCGCACGAGCCACATCGGAGTACGTCTCTACGCGAGTACCATAGTTTAGTAAACTATAATTGTTACTCATGGTTTTCGTTAAAATCCGTATTATAAATATAACAACAAATTCGCCTGTTGCATTGTGAATAAGTGCCGATTATTGTACCTAATTAAAGAAAGAACCTGTGGGGGTTGTAAGTATTGTTGCCAGCGTATGGCACGAGATTCACTTTAACCCACTGCACCGTCACTGCGAAATTGTCCACCAAGGGGAGGAATGAATGAAAGCTTGTTGTTATTTTAACGTTCTTTATTTTCATTTAATTGGAATTAATTTATATGGTACACTTTGTTTTTTTTTTCAAAAATGTATTGTCTTTTTTCTTACAAATAACCGATTTTAAATAAGAACTCGACGCCACGCGACCTTTCGTCCTGGTGATTGAATAGCGACTGGTGTGCATTAGGGTTGAAATTCATATTTCTTTCTACACACAGGACAACCAAAAGAGACCACGCCTCTGCTCTCTCAACCTCACGCCCGTCAAAGTGTGAGTAACTTTTGTTAATAGGGTAATTGACGGACATGAAGAATGAAAGAACAGAAAACATGATATGCTGTGATCTCGGGGTAGCTTTGGTTGTGTGTGTTGGTATCAGATGCAGCTACTGACACGACCTACTGACCCAGTGGTACGGCTATGGTGTAGTTAGAGCGCATTGAACCGTGAAAAGAAATACGAATGAGAGGGAACCCTAGCGGATGTTACTCCCCTGCGAAGAGAGATCATTGATCCCAAGCGAATGGGTGATCTGAGGGAAAGTCGATAGGACGCCGCTGATGTTTGGGAAATAATTCGCGTGAGAACCAGACTCTAAGACACTGAAATTACCCCAGCTATTTTGCTATGATGCAACAGCGTCGTTCTTTTAGACTTGTTGTTGCTAACCGACATTATGAGATTTCTGATGGGAAACTCATGGTTAGCAAGAATGGAGTTGCCGTATGACATTTATGTAGCTAAACTCAATTATGCATTATCTGCAAAGGATGATAAGTTTAGCTATACGTCCGTTTGAAATGTTTTACAGGGGAATACATTTAAAGGAAATTGGTAAGTATGACGCGCTGAAAGCGGTCGAAGTCAGGTGGAAATGTTGGTTGGAATAGTGGGTTGTTTCTCATGGAGAATAGAGAAACCCCCCACAAACCTTCGAACGAAAAAAAATACGAGAACTTGTGATAATTTAAATAAACTAAATTAAAGAAAGAACTTTCAAACAAAAGGAAAAACCAAGTTAAAGTAAGAACATTTACCAACAAACCTAAATTATAAACTATTCCCTCAGGATATGTGTAAAAAATAATAAAGAACATAATATCAACAAATAAAAAAACCTAAGACAACAAAGTCACCACAGTGCATTTTTATTTTCTCCTGGATTTTTGGCGAAATATTCTTTTTAAGCAATCGTCGGGGATTTTAGTGAAATTAGTGTCCGTGTTTTGGCACACAAACTTCAACCCCCACACATATATTAACATATATTAACCACACAAGACAAGTGCGAGATATAAATGTTTAAATATCATCATCATCGGCGCTACAACCGGGATCGGGTCTTGACCTTATTTATCTAGTCTCTCCACCGGTATCCGGTCCATATCTCAGACTTGGTAAATTGTCTATACTAATTCGTTTTTCCGAGCAAGGTTATTAGCCTTGCCCCAATCTTTCTCAGGATGTGGCTGCATGGATTGGTTTATTACTTGGAGGGTGCCAAAGTAGCCACCCAGGGTTGTCATGTGGAGACTGCATATCAACTTTAATTGAACAGGGACCCCCCCCCCCCCCTAAATGTTTAAACAATCAGTTAACCTAAATGTTTAAACAATCAGTTAACCGTGACATATACGGGCAATGTTTACCGTTTACCGTTTAAATGTGCATTAAGGGGTTAATAATTCCATACTTGATTTAAATCAGATTGTCTGAGAGAGATCCGAATCATTTGACTATTTGCCAAACACTTTTTCCAATACACACAACGTTTGCGATACGATCATCCGGGTAACACATCACACACCATTTTGTTTATTGAAACAAAACCACTACTCATAAATTGCTTAAATCAACATCTTTATTTCAAAGTTATGTCCAATGGTGATCATTATTCGAATGAGGGACTTAACTTACAAAAATACAGATCACACCGCAATGAGAAAACTATTTTTTATATTCGCAGCCCTACAATCCAACTACTTTTGCAAATCTACTCTTATTTGTTTAGAAAAGACCATCTCCATCGACCGTTTAATTCGGACTATCTTTTATCCTCGATCATGTAGGTCGATATGTACATCTGTTGCCATTCATTTATGATGCGTTCCTGTCAGGGGCCACTATCTGCGGACGTAATCTAAACATCCTTTAAGATGCGTTCGTTACAGCTCATTCTTAGTTTACCCAAGATATGTGGAATGTTTACGTGCAATTCCTGATTTCTCATAGACGCTTGTTTATTTAATTGGAATATAAAGATCACGAGTCCGAGCGACTTGTGTTTACACAAATGTCCACCGTGGTCTACGATACCAGAAAAACAAGTAATACCACGCAATGGGATATTTATCCTGGTTTACAATAGGTGTTGTTTGTAAATAAATGGACACTTAAAATAAAACGGAGTAAAACAAGACAAAAATCATGACGACAGGCCAAGTCGAAATAATTGAATGAAAAAGACAAATCAAAACAAAACGACAATTTATAACTTTTTTACAACCAGCAATGACGCTTCTCTCTGAATTGATTTGAAAGCTTCGTTCTTTTTAAGTGGCAGTCATTTCAGCGATAATATGTTCCATCAATAAGATGGTTTCTAAACGACGTAAAAACCCATAACATCTCAATAGACCTTGCATTTTATGAGAGAAGAACTTCAGTAACGCTTTTGATGGCCAACTCAGCAGTAAAGTACTTTCCGTAAATGAATTCGACTGTCTCCAGGGTTTCTTTCAGATTTTCTAACAACTTTGAGTGTGAATTGACTACTGTGAGGTCCTGTGCCCGATGTGATAAGTGACCCAGCAATCGGCATTTACCATAACTACATTACTCAATGGAAAACCATTCAGTGCCTTCGATGAAACGCCATAATTTGCGCTGAACTGAACTGGAAGGACAATGGATATCTCTATGCGCAACCAGGAAAACTCACAAGGACTTCATGATGGTATTCATTGAATTACAACATCATAAGTTAACATCTGAGCATCGGCATTATTTTCGTTCATTGAAATAATGTCCGATCCCTCCTTTGAAAATGACCACACCCGGCAAGTTTGCAATTCGTCCTTTTTCCGCTTGGTTTGTGTTGGTGGATCCAGTGTCATTTACAATCATATACACGTACGTTTTTATTGAATACGCTGAAGATGAAAACGAGTTGCAGCAAAAAGTGCGACAAAAATACGTTGAAACCCCAACGGAATGGCGGTGGGAAAAGCCATTTTTCCTTGACAAGATTTCGAGATCGTGAACGTGATATCAGTCGGTTGCAAATTAAGGTTTGCTTAACGAAGAAATATAGAATTTTAAATGAATATAACAGGATAGATCTGTTTGCAGAGTCACCCATTCGGGACATTCATTTTAAATTCCTTGGAAATTCGATTTTCCTTATATATTAGTGTTTAAATGTATGGTATGCTTGGGTAACGAATTATTAAGGTTGAATGTTATCGATATCGGTTTCGATGCAGAGACTGTAAAAGATATTTATATCGGTTAAAGCTACTAAAAGAAGACTGCGTGATCTTAGGTTTGATTGCTCCCAAGGATGAAATTATTGATGGAGATAAATTGACCTATAGATGCAGATTGGTTTGTGTCGTTTTATGAATACCAGCTTTTCGTTTTCATTTGATGATGGTGTTGGTAGATGACGATTTACATTTTTCTCATCGGTGTAAAAGACTTGAATTTGAGTTGAACCATACAAAGGCACAATTTTTACACCGCTGTTTCTTGTCTATGTTTCACATGTTTCCTATTTGGTATATAAAATAATTAAAATATTCTGCAACACCCGCCAAAATAGTGATATTTGGTAATGTATCTGTTTTGTCCTTTGTTGTGCCGTGGTGTGAGTAGATTGTAATGCTGGTTCGATATGTTACTGTGTCGTGCTATACGGATTTAGCGGATTTATTTCCAGACGAAAATAAAACTCAATATTATTTTCGGTTAATTCATTAAAATATTTTAATTGCAAATTATAATTTTTATTTATACTCGAAAACGTTGGCGAGGTAACGGCAGCTGAAGCTGAAGTTGAAGGTGCTTCTGAATATATATTACTATCGTTAGATGTCGTTTGAAATGACGGTGTTCGGTGGTTCGACGCAAATGCTGGTTGTTAAACGATGACGATGTCAGGTTCCGTGAGGCTTGTTGTTAGCGGCGGCGACCTTCTTGAACGTTAGTCGCGTTGAAAGTCCAGTTGCGAATTCGTATTCCTTTTCTTTTGCTGCGTGAAATGGTGTGTTACAAAATAAGAAAAATTCCAGATTCACCTCAGAACGGGATGGAATTCCCGAAAATCACTTCTCGTATGATTTTTCTCGCCGCGGGACCCAACGGCACACGAATTGGTTGAGTCTCACCAGACACCGATATAACTTGTATGTTTTGCACCACACCTTATTTTCGACGTTCACCGAATGTGTATGAGCCTGACCGTTTTTTATATGTTTTGATTTGTCGGACTGAAATCAATTGGAAATACGCATTACTTTACAGCCCCCGGTTTGGTAGACACCTTGGCGTGGTGAGGGGGCATAAACTACAATGAATCACCCAGGCCATGCTGACGGAAGCATACGCTTCCAGTAGGGCCACCCATGTCAGACAGGCTAGCGAGGAGTAACACACAAATATCGACCACCCCTTATCCAGGGTGTTACACGTCACCGTGGCCATTGGATGGTTTGCAGCCAGGGGTATACCGGCTGTATTATAACGGCGCTTCTCTGACACCGGATCGAATCAGAGCAGTAAGCAGACCTTTCCATATCAAAGAGGGGCTCCAATATGGCGGACTATTTGGAACCCCAATACTCGTGGGATCAAAAATGAATAATCAATATACAAAAAACAATCCCACGAAAAACCTGGTAGGCTTAGGTGTGATGAGCCGACTTTACCATAAGGGAACAAATCGTCAAGATAACACCGACTCGGCAAAAAGAAGACGTAGGGAAAAACGGAAAAAGTGAGATATATGCGTCGGGACGTGGAATGTTCGAACGTTATATAAACCAGGCGCGATACAGACGGTCGTAGAAAACACGAAACAATATAAAATGAACATCGTCGCGCTTCAGGAAGTCCGACTCCCACATCAAGTAATCGAAACCAACGGGTTTGCACTGGGGTGTGGAGGTACCGATACACATAACGTCGAGACTGGCTTCATCATAAGCAAGAAGATTACGCCCCATGTAAAAGATGTGAAATTTATTAATGGACGAATCTCGGTGCTAAAAATACAGGGACCATGGTACAATTATATATTTATTAACGTACACGCCCCAACAGAATCTACCGTCGAAGAAACGAAGGACACATTCTACGAGGCCCTAGAGGAAGTATTTGATGGGATCTCATGATTCGATGTTAAAATCCTCCTCGGGGACCTCAATGTGAAAATTCGAAAGGAAGATATCTTCCAACCAACTATAGTTAAAGAAAACCTACACGACGTTTCAAATGATAATGGAATTCGAATTATCACGTTCACAGCGTCCAAAGATCTAGTAATGAAAAGCACGATGTTCAAGCACAAGCAAATCCATAAAGGCACATGGATATCACCCGATGCCGCAACGCGTAACTAAATAGACCACTTCCTCATAGACGAAACACACCACTCGAATATCTTTGACCTTAGATCATAGAGGAGCAGATTGCGACTCCGATCACCTTCTAGTGCTGGGCAAAATTAGAAGTCAGCTCGCAGCAAACCCACATGGCAGTCACGGGAGACGAGCAAAAATTTCGACATTGATAAACTAAAAGACCTACTCAAAGGGCTGAATATCAAGAGGAACTAACGAATAGATTTAGCATCCTAGAGAATGGGAGTATTGAGGAAGAGGAAACCAATAATCTGGGCACTAAATGGGCATCAATCAGAGGCACAATCAAACAAACAGCCCAAAAGGTATTAGGACTTAAAAAAACAAATAAGTCCAAACCTTGGTTTGTAAAGATCGAACAACGTAAACGCCTCAGAGTGATCCACTTAGAAGGATATGATGAAGTCAACGCAGAAAGATACGCGACAATTTGGAAGGAGATAACGGGACTTTTCAAACGCAAAAACGCGACTGGGAGAAGACTCGGATCGAAAAAATCATAGAAAATGCCAGAGCAAAGAACATCAGAGGTATGTATGCCGGCATAAATTCAATTAGAAATGGCCACCGAGGGAGAGCCAAAATAATCCGAGACACAAACAGCTGTCTGGTGATAGAAACAAACAATATCGTGGCAAGATGGAAGCAGTACTTTGAAAATCTGCTCAATGTATGCACCCATCAACCACAAATAAACGCACCAGACGTACATACAGCCGAGCCTCAGATCCAAGAGCCCTCTTTCGACGAAATTGTAGACGCAATAAACCGATTGAAAAACAACAAGGCTCCCGGGGTCGAAAGCATACCGGCAGAGCTTGTGAAGCATGGAGGAGAGGCAACCACTCGAAAGATCCACCAACTGCTTAAAACGATATGGGACAAGGAAGTCATTCCGCAAGAATGGAAAACCTCAATAGTCGCTCCCATTTTCAAAAAAGGTGACACATCTGACTGCGAAATTTACAGAGGAATATCATTGCTCCCAACCACATACAAAATATTAACAAATGTCATACTGGCGAGAATCACACCGTACGCAGCAGAAATACTGGGAGGCTACCAATGTGGATTCCGTAGGAACCGGTCAACAAGCGACCAAATGTTTACAATAAGGCAACTACTGGAAAAGAATTGGGAATACGGAGAGACGGTTCACCAACTCTTCATTGACTTCAAAAAAGCCTACGACTCAGTCGCAAGGCAAAGACTCTACCATATTGTAGTTGAGCTGGGAATCCCGAAAAAATATGCCGCCCTCATTCAAATCTACATGAACGAAAACAAAGGGCGAGTTAGAATAGAAAACCACCTCTCAGAACCATTTGAAATCCGGGATGGACTAAAACAAGGGATGGCCTCTCACCATGTCTCTTTAACCTTGTCCTCGAGTATGTCATCAGAAAGGTACAAGACGACAACATGCCCGGATCATCCCTGAACGGGGTCACACAAGTGCTCGTATATGCGGATGACATCGCCGTTCTGGGCGATAATCTAGAAACTGTCAGTAAAAACTGTGAAAACATCATGCAAGCGACAGAAGAGTGGGCTTAGAAATAAATGAAGACAAAACAAAATACACGATTACGGCGAGAACAGGTGGATCTCAGGGAACACATATAAACGCCAGAGGTAAGATATTTCAAAAAGTTAAAGAGTTTAAATATCTGGGAACGATACTGACGGTCAGGAACGAAATGTCGAAGGAAATTAACAACAGATTACATTCCGGCAACGCTAGTTGGCACGCAGTCAGTAAAGTGCTCAAATCCAAACTGCTATCACGTAATATAAAGCTCCGTGTCTATAGAACCACAATCATGCGGGTTGTTCTATAGGGATGCGAAACATGGGCTCTCACAAAACGGGAAGAAAACAAATTTCGCGTATTCGAGAATAAAGTTTTGAGAGGTATCTTTGGTGGCAAATATGACGAGGGGGCAGGACATTGGAGGAAACTCCATAGCGTTTGAAATAATATTGAAGAAGATCGTGTGATTCGAACTGACGCTATCACAGCTCGAATCACGAAAACATTTTTACCTAAGCGTTACACACCAGGCTACTGACCGTGTTTAGAATTTGATTTCCAAACTCGACCATATTCCACTGATGTGAGTTATTTTTATTTATCGCTTGGTATACGGTTCTTTTATTATTTTATTTTTCGTATCCGATTTTCTTCGTTCGTGTTCTTCACTATTCTTGCTTGTGAGTTGTGTGTATCTGTTAGAGTTGCCACAACTCCACAACCACGAACTGGAAGAGATATACCGCAAACCTACAATAGTGAAAGTAATCAAGTCGCGAAGATTAAGACAGGCCGGATATATGACGCGAATGGGCAACGATAGAACCGCGCTTAGAATTGTTGACGGTAAGCCAACGGGAAAGAGACCGACAGGGCGGACGCGACGGAGATGGGAGGACAATGTTAGGTTGGACCTCGAGGAGATCGGATCGGATGGTCGAACGTGAAAGGGGAGCGCACGGGGCAGGGAACAACGGCGGAGTCGAGTCGGTGAGGTCATGAACTTTCGGGTTCCTACAGGCCAATAAATAGTAATAGTAATCACTTTACAGCACGAGATGTTTCCTCGTTTTTATTCGTGTAATTTTGTATTCTTATGCAGGTTCCGTTGATTGTTACTTCTTTCTCTTATATTTCAATTATCCACTTTATTTGGACGAATTATATCCGTTGCGCTGCACTGTGGCGAATTCACTAAATAATCATTACCTCTTCACTTCCCTTTTCATCTTACATTAGCCTTCCGTTCTATGCACTATATAAATGTATAATTAATTTCCATTTTCCTTTAGTTGTTCTGCTAAACTAATTGAACGGATGGAATTGGCAATTGTTACTTAAAGGCAATTTTACGCATGCCTTTAATAATTTATATTTTATTAACGCATCAATCACTCACTCCCGGTTATAATTTATAGTTTTTCACGTCTTCTTTATCGCTCCCTTTGTTCGATCTTCAACGTTATTGATTCCTTTGTTCTTTATCTTATCCCACATCAGATTCGTTGTCGTCACTCAGGGGTTACCTTTGTTCTTCGTTTTTTCCCTCAATGTTATAGACGCTCTTGTTCTCTCTCGGGCTTTTGTGGTGTTCTTCGTTCAATAGCAATACTCTTGCACTGTTCTGTTGTATTCGCCTCAATAGCTCTTGTGTCACAGCTCGATGTAATTAAAACGGAGCTAATCGGTTGTGACACAAGCTAACACCTCATCATAACTAGTTGCTTCGTGCAACAGTATCTTACTGCGATTTATCATCTAAGAAACATTTATTTGTAGGAGGAGAACCATAACTTCACAATTTGATAGGTACTACTTGTTTTTGTCGCTGTTCTATCTTATTTTTCCTTAAAGGTATTTTGCTAGGGTTGTGTTTGTTGGTCTGGTGAAAGTATAAAAAAAAACTTGTTTCCCCTACAAAGACTAGCAAGCAGGCAAAATAAAAATATTATGACGCCCACACATTTCTTTCTATTCCTTTTTCCTATTTTTCCCACCATCTCTATCTCTACTATCCCGTTCGCACATTTCTAGACCGCTTACATCTTTTGTTTTATATTATCGTTTAATGGTTATCAATGCATCGAAGTGCTATTTTCTTTGCATATATTAATAGCAATTTATTGTATTTACCCCTCAACAACATAGTAATGTTATTAAAACGTTTTATCGAAATGATTGTGAATACGCGGAGTCAAAATCAATATAAGGGGCGAAATCATAAGTACGAAATCATTATAGGGGTCGAAATGTATACGCTCGTATAGTAATTAATTGGATTTCCTCCTATGGGGTATTTAAAGGAAAAAGTGTACAACAGCCGATCACCCACAATCTCGATATTTAAGCACAGCATTATAAGCAGGCTCCTCGATAGTATAGTGGTTAGTATACCCGCCTGTCACCTGGGAGACCGGGGTTCGATTTCCCGTCGGGGAGCCCCTGGCGCAAGACTAATGAGCTTGCCCAGAAAAAATAAAAAAATCATTATGGAAAATTTAACAAGCCTCAGGACTTGCTAAATAAGGCCAAGACCGGTTCCCGGTTGTAGTGCCGATGATGATGATGATGATTATAAGCAAAATTGCTGGCCTAACACCAAACTTCTGTGCAATTGTTATGAAAACTATGTTCAAAAGAGCTCGCCTTTGACCAACATTATATTCCATTCGTAATGTTAAGGATATGACATTTGATCAGTAAAATATAAATTATAAAATTGTATTTCAATTAAATGTTATTTAATCAAAACGATCGGCCTGGAACATAAAACGCCTCCTGTGTACTGATATTATTAGTATGCCGTCCAGTTACACCGTCTTACCGTACGTAAAAGAATTGCCCAGGCGCCGGTGGCTCAACATTACTGCCGTGCTCAAAGCTATCGTACGACCGCTTGTGCTAGTTACAAACATATTAAGACGTTTGGTTTTTATAAAAGCTTATGCCCTTTGACAATGGCGAGCGACAGGGAGAAAACGATTATACGTAATGAGTCCGCGGACAGCATATCCGATCTTCTACTTGAATTGCTGTAGTACCAATCTCAAACACTTTTTCCCACACTTCACATTGAACATTACATGGCGATTCCATAATTGATGAATATTACATTGCGAGGAAACAGAAGGACATCACATCTTCAGAAAGTGAAGCAGAATCTTGAGAAATACGTAGACGGAAAATTCGGCGAATGTTGCCGTTGCCAAGTACTACGGAAGAATTAGACGAAGAACATAGTGTGGAATGTTCAGATTTTGATTTACCGAGAATTCAAAGGTTCTCTGGATCTAACATATTTCCCAGTAATACCCAGAAAGTCGAGAAGTCGTAGAATTACTTATAGAACGATTTCCTTGAATTTATTAGTGCCGAAATGAACAGGTAATAAATCAATATATCTAACAGGAGGATATTAAAATGCTACATTTTTCGACGTTTCGGTAGTCGAAGTTAGAAAATGATTTTGGGATTGTTATTCTTATGGGAATCATAAAAAAAACCAAGGATAGACAGTTATTTGTCGACGAATCCATTGATGGGAACAATATTTCAATATTTCACAAAACGATGCCTCACAATATATTTCGACAGAAATTATCATTGTGACCTTTTTCGGATAACAACAATAAACCTGATAATGCCAACCGCCTCTCTTCAAGGTGCAAACTATCAGGAATTATTTCGCAAACAAGTTTCAATTGTAGTATTGGTCAGAATATTTCAATCGATGACGGAATAATACCATGGTGTGGACGATTGAGTTTTAAAATTTATAATTCATTGAAAATTACAAAACATGGTATACTCATCCGGATGCTAGGATATATTTCCCGATTCGAGATAAACTCTGGCATTAGACAGCATTTAAGCCTATACACTGATGGAACTATTGACCATTTTTTGCGGAAAATGGTATCGTCTTGTAGTGATCCTAAATCACTACTCTCACCCAATTCCCATAGTGAATCATATGAGCGACAAGTTAAACCAAAAGTTAATTTGTCGCACATTGATTCAATTTCCAATTACCTTACCCATCATCCCAATCCAATTGAATCATATGCACGATAAATTTAAACGAAAGTCCATTTGTCGTGCATTGATTCAATTCCCTATAACCATTGAAATTATGAAATGCCTAATTCTAAATGCATTTCATGATTTCTCCTTCCGGGAATTTATTCAAATAAATCCTTATACACTTCCCAGAATCCTATTCCAATTGAAGCACACAAAATCTTGTTTGTGCATCTTGGAATTTTTAAATAAAATTTTAACAAATCTCTGATGCCACAGAGTATAAAAGGACGGCACATTTTGGATTCGTGACCAATCCAGAAGGTCCAAGTACGGCCGAATACTATAAAGTCTCTTTTCGCAGGTGAATAGCACCGGCCACTTTTCCTCTCCTCCATAATTCTGTCTCCATGAGGTTCAATGCACTCTGAAATAACCACAGCCGTAACACTAGGGGAGTAGGTCATTCTGAGAAACTGCATTTGATACTAGCGCACAAGCTAAGCCAAACCCGAAGTTATTGCGCTCTTTCTTTTGTTCTTTTCATCCTTTGCATGTCCAGCGACTGTCGAATGATGCGCGAGTATTATTCACCTCACTGAGATATGCAAATGAGAAGAGTCATGGGAAGAGCGCAGGCTCCTCGATAGTATAGTGGTTAGTATACCCACCTGTCACGTGCGAGACCGGGGTTCGACTCCGCGTCGGGGAGCCCCTGGCGCAAGACTAATGACCTTGCCCGGAAAAAAACAAGTCATTATGGAAAATTTAATTAATTTAAATAAGGCCAAGACCGGTTCCCGGTTGTAGTGCTGATGATGATGATGATGAGAAGAGCACAATGATGATTGGCTAATAGCATACAGAATTTCATCCCTAATTCAAGCAGTCGGTATCCAACCACTACCACCGGAGGTCACGCCGCTCGAGGCTAAACATTATTTCGCAGTCGTTACTCAATCACCATCGCGGGCAGACACACAGCTACAAGTATCTGAAACGCTATCCAACATACTCGCCGCAGTACTCTCAAAAGGTCTCTAGTTCCTTATGTATTATTGGTCAAATCGTACTTTTACAATAGTTACATTGTGTCGTGATCCCTTCATGTGTAAATACAAAGCCCTTTCATTTAAATCTAGTGATAATTTATGATAATGCAAGTGCAAGAAATTAAAAGCCATCACCATATTAAGAAAAACAAGAAAAACAGTATAAAATAAAAATAACAAATAATAAATTAAAGAAAACAATAACAATAAAGCCTCCAGTGCGTTTTTATTTATTCGTATTCTTTGTGGTGAACAATTTTCGTCGGAGCAACATCGTTGGGGATAAAGTGAATCCGTGCCATACGTTGGCAAATATACTTCTAACCCCACAAGGTCCGCTGTTATGGGATATAATGTATGATGGTGTGCTCAGCGTCAATGTACCAGATGGGGTTCGAATCATTGGGTACGCAGATGATTTGGCAATAGTGGCCGTAGCTAAACATCTAGATGACCTAGAGAATATTTGCTCCCACGCAATCCAAAACATTAAATGCTGTCTAGATATGGCCGGACTGAAACTAGGTGGACATAAGACGGAGGCAATTTTTATAAGCAGCCGCAAGAAAGTTGAACACCTTGATTTGGAAATAGAAGGACAAACAGTCAAATCCAGTCCCTATATTAAATATCTTGATGTTATACTCGACAGCAGGTTGACCTTCAAGGAACAATTAAAGATAATGAGTGAAAAAACAAGAGTATGCAATGTTTTGGAGAGATTGCGACCCAATGTTGGTGGACCCCGGTCCCAAGTAAGGATACTCATAACCAGTGTCAACAACTCCATTATAATGTATGCTGGTCGCATATGGGCAGGAGCCGCACAGAATAAGTCGTACATAAGGGGAGTGAACTCAGCACATAGGCTGGCATCACTAAAAGTATTCTGTGCATTCCGAACGGTATCCGAAATTGCCATAAATGTTTTGGCCAGGAGGACACCACTTGATATTGCAGCTAAAGAAAACGTTGCATTGCATGAGGTCTTGTGGGGGTTCTCTATACCACATGGAGAACCAACCCACAATTCCATACCTTATTTCGACCGCTTTCAGCGCGTCATTCCTACCCATTCCCCTTATAAACTATTACACCTGTAACACATGTTAAACGGACGCATAGCTAAACTCATTATCTTATATTAGTTTAGCTACCTTACGGCAACCCCATTTCGCTAACCAATGAGGTTTCCACAGGAAATCGTATCATGTCGGTTAGCAACGGCACAGTCTGATCAACAAACGGCGGTTGCTTAATCTTGCGACCGCTGGGGAAATTATTAAAGCATTTAAGTTAGTTCTCATGATCAGATTTCCCTAGCCAAGTCAGCGTCCTTTCCATTTTTTCCAGACACTTCATTCGCTGGGGATCAATGTTCTCTTCTCGCAGGTGAATAGCATCAGCTTAATTTTCCCCTCCTTCACAGTTCTGTCTTCGTACAGATCAATGTACCCTGAGTTCACCATATTACCGAATTAGGTCAATGGATTTCGCTCAGAACTACATTGATTCATGCACACACAACCAAATTCACCCCAAGTTAATCGTGTTTCTGTTCTCTCATTCTTCCGCTTTCTTCGACCATCAATTTACCGATGTAATCCACCACACATCGACGAACGTGGCAATGAGTGAGCAGAAGTATGTTCTCTTTTGGTTGTCAAGTATAAAAATTAAATTACGCAGCTTCATCCCCTTTCGAATCAGTCTTTACTCAAACATCATCGTGGATGGTCACACCGCCACGAATCGTTATTCAACAACCGCAGTGCGTGCACACTGGTGCACACACTACGACCACCAAGCAAAAGGGAAGACGTGTCTGTCGGCAATTTGAGTATCACAACCATTTCCGTTAAAGACTTAAAACGAGTTTGATTTTAAATTAGACCCATTCCAATTCCGTTCGGTCCGCAGTTTTTATTGTTCGATTTTATAATGCACACAGTTTTAACTCGTGGAAATGCCACCGTGGCGTACTCACTTAGTGTGTTGGCGTGCCGTACATTCTGCTGCTTCATCTCAACCGTATGTTAGGATTATATATATTAAAACCTTTTAATAGGTTTATATTATTAAGTGAAATAAAAAAACGGATTAACCCCAAAACAACATTCAGTGCGTTTATTTATTCCATCTTCTCGGGTGAACAATTATTGCAGCAGAACTCGATGGGGATACGAACGAACAGCGTGCCATACGTTGGCACATCAACTTCGTACCCCACAGTCTCACTAGAGAATCCCCGGAGAATGCGGTCACAATTAGAGTTCTCAAGCCTATGAGAATGGCAACGAAGGCGGGATTCTTCCACCAAAGGAAGATGGACCTACACCATAATATCTCATCTAGAAACTTGAAAAGAAAACATGGCGATCTGTACTACCACTTGACTCAGCTGATATCAGGACATGGATGCTTTCGGGAATACTTGCACAAGTATAAGCATGTCAATCACAATACTGCTTGTACTGCGAAGGCAAAATAGAAAATGCGGAACACGTACTCACAGAGTACGTGAGATTCGAGACCGCACGAACGATTTTGGAGAGATATATGAGACCGGGTAGTTACTCCGACAGGAGTAATAGAATACATGCTACATTCCAAATAAGCGTAGTCCGTAGCAAATGATATTCTATGTGACATGATGTAGCAGTTGCGACACGACGAGCGGAGTAACAGGTAAACTCCGTCCGGCCCCGCGATGGAATATCTAAAAGAAAGTTCTGCAGGTATCAACGGGAATAAGTGCCTTGGTTTTTGGTTGGTTAAAATCCGATATGCCGCTGGATCAGTCCAGGGATATCTTTTGAAGATTTCCTGCTTCCTGCCGATACACAAAAAGAAAAAAAAGAGAGAAAACGCACCATATACCATAGATGTTGCACAAGCATTGACACGAAACTCTCGTGTCATTGCAACAACCCGGTATTGCATTTCAAAAATAGAAGACTTCGTTTTTAAGCAAGATTAGCTACTAAGTGTTGAAATTAATGAATTCAAAATATTTTTTTAAGAATCTTTTCCTATAGTCGTTAAGCAAGTATTAAAGCCGGAATATTAAGACTAGCTGATATATTGCACGAAAAGCAACCAAAAAAGAAAGGAAATCAAGTCAAAGAAAAAAAAATAATTACCACTTTCTTTTACAAGGAAGAAAATAATTAATGGAATGAAACAAACAAATAAATCAAGAAACGTAATAAAATGAACTCAACTAAAGTAGAAGAAATTAAAAACTATATCGCGAAAAACAACAAAGGTAAAACAAAATTAATTATTTAAATGAAAAAAAAAGTATTCTAAAAAATATAATAATTAAACAAGGCTTTATTTATTTTGTCAATGTGTTTGTAACACCGGCACAAAAATTCAGTAGCTATTCAGGTTGGGGTATATGCTGACGGTAAGGGATTATGATTACAAGTGAAATTATTTTCAAACTCTTGAGATGAATTGTCCTTCAGCTAACATTTTCTTGTTGTTGCGGTACAGATAAGTGAAACTTTAGCAAATTCACATGATGCTTGAACCTCGGGACCCTCAAATCTCTGTCTTTTTTACTGTCACCCGCTCAATACCACATACTCTCGATCTACATTTTTTATTTAACAACTGAAACCTGAAAGTAATTCGGTTTTTCTCCATTTCCCAAATTCGTTCGTTTTTTATCTCTCTAGCAAAATTATTATTGTGTTTCATCACCCTGCACATGAACCGAAGGATGTCTACTTCAGCTGCACATCTCAATCTTTGATTCCTCCTTTACTCCTAAGGAATCGCAAAAATATATGTAGACATTCTGTAAACACCTTGACTAACCTGTTATCCCTCTATGAAATTGTTCACCTGGCGCCTGGATAACAAACCTGTCTGTTTCAACGACTCACAGCGAACAAGCCTTCTCGATTGTCAATCACGGCTACTCGCGCCAACCACCAGGCAATTTTGTTTGTACAATATCTTAGATGTACGTCTTCTTCTACGGTTTACGTAATCGGAACCGACACAAGCTACGTGAATCGATTACAACCGAGTTGCCGTTGGATCAACAACCAGAGCTCATTGTGAATTTTTCACGCAGAAAATTTAATTTCTCGACTCAATGTGCTCTCAATTGGGGGAATGTAATTGGCTGGTGGCTGGCATTTTAGTAACTCAGAGTAATTAGAGCAGGATTACACAGTGTTGCGTGAGGTCTAATTAAATTTCATCTCAACTTATGCGTTTAAGTTGTACGCGGAATGCAATTAGGCGGAAGTGTCATCCCGGATCAGTGTGGTTCAGAAATGCTGTTGAACTAAAATCAAAGAGAATCCGCCCAATGTGTTTCGCGTTGACTTTGAGTGTCATTTCGCCACAAATCAAATTGGCCGGAAAAGCCCTGGCAGGAAGTTAATATGGAGTACCCTTCAAATTGGTACGGCTGTAAATTGTGCAATGAACGGTTAATTTATGTTTGAGTAGCTGTGCGTTGGAACGGAAGCCAAGGCAATTAGAATGGTTATTGTTATTGTTTTTAAGCCCCGGAAGTTGGAATAAACTTCATTGAATATTTAATGTTTAATAATTGAAAGAGCTACTCGTGGTGTATCGTATATTGCATCATAATTTGAATTTCCTAAATTAATACAGAGTAAATGCACCATGTATAATCATCATCATCATCGGCACTACAACCGGGGACCGGTCTTGGTCTTATTTAGCAAGTCCTGAGGCTTGTTAAATTTTCCATAATGATTTGTTTTTTTCCGGGCAAGGTCATTAGTCTTGCGCCAGAGGCACCTCGACGGGGAATCGAACCCCGGTCCACCGCGTGACAGGCGGGTATACTAACCACTATACTATCGAGGAGCCACTATGTATAATAGAGTAATAAATAACTATTGCAGTAAAATAAAATCACTACATTTTTTTAAATACATTGTATCAGATGTTCTTTTTATATAACCTTTTTTTTCGCACATATGGATATATAATCACGCTAATAGTAGTGATATATACCTCGTAAAGCATTAATCGAACAAATTCAGACTTGTGCTCGTTGGAAAAAAGTTGTTACATAGTAACTCCTCCACGACCTTTGTCCCAGCGAGAATAATAAATTACAACTCATACAAAAATATATAACATACAAGACATTCAAATTTCTATACTATTTATTGGCCTGTAGGAACCCGAAAGTTCATGACCTCACCGACTCGACTCCGCCATTGTTCTCCCTGTCCTGTGCGCTCTCCTTCCACGTTCGACCATCCGATCCGGTCTCCTCGAGGTCCAACCTAACATTGTCCTCTCATCTCCGTCGCGGCCGTCCTGCCGGTCTCTTTCCCGTTGGCTTACCGTCAAGAATTCTATGCATGGTCCTATAGTTGTCCATTCGCACCCCGTACCCGACCCATCTTAATCTTCGCAACTCGATTTATCTCACAATTGTAGGCTTGCAGTATAGCTCTTCCAATTCGTGGTAGTGGAGTTTCCTCGATTGTCCTGACTCCTCGACATATTTGCCACCAAAGATAACGCTTAGAACTTTATTCTCGAATACGCGGAATTCGTTTGGTTCTCGTTTTGTGAGAGCCCATGTTTCGCATCCGTATAGAACAATCAGCATGATTATGGTTCTATAAACACGGAGCTTTATATTACGTGATAGCAGTTTGGATTTCAGCAGTTTACTGACTGCGTGCCAACTAGCGTTGCCGGAATGCAGTCTTTTGTTAATTTCCTTCGACATTTCGTTAATGGCCATCAGAATTGTTCCCAGATATTTAAATTCTTTGACATTTTCAAATATCTTGCCCCTGATGTGTATGTGTGTCCCTGAGGCCCACCTGCTCTCGCGATAATCAAGTATTTTATTTTGTCTTCATTTATTTCTAGGCCCACCTCATCTGTCGCTTGCATGATGATTTCACTGTTTTTACTTACAGTTTCTAGATTATCGCCCAGAACGGCGATGTCATCCGCATATGCGAGCACTTGTGTGACCCCGTTCAGAGATGATCCGGCCATGTTGTCGTCTTGCACCTTTCTGATGACATACTCGAGGACAAGATTAAGGAGACAGGGTGAGAGGCCATCCCAAGCCTCTGAACTTGCTAAATAAGGCCAAAACTGGTTCCCGGTTGTAGTGCCGATGATGATGATGATGTGAGAGGCCATCGCCTTGTTTTAGTCCGTCCCGGATTTCAAATGGTTCTGAGAGGTGGTTTTCTATTCTAACTCGCCCTTTGTTTTCGTTCATGCAGATTTGAATAAGGGCGGCAACTTTTTTTGGGATTCCCAGCTCAACTACAATATGGTAGAGTCTTTGCCTTGCGACTGAGTCGTAGGAAATTTGAACTCAACGAACAGTTAGTGATCCGTCTCTCCGCATTCCCATTTCTTTTCCAGCAGTTGCCTTATTGTAAACATTTGGTCGCTTGTTGGGCGGTTCCTATGGAATCCGCATAGGTAGTCTCCCAATATGACTTCTGCGTACGGTGTGATTCTCGCCAGCATGACATTTGTTAGTATTTTGTATGTGGATACGAGCAATGATATTTGTCTGTAGTTTTCGCAGTCAGATCTGTCACCTCTTTTGAAAATTGGGACGACTATTGAGGTTTTCCATTCTTCCGGGATGACTTCCTTGTCCCATATTGTTTTAAGCAGTTGGTGGATCTTTCGAGCGGTTGCCTCTCCTCCATGCTTCACAAGCTCTGACGGTATGCAGTCGACTCCGGGAGCCTTGTTGTTTTTCAATCGGTTTATTGCGTCTACAATTTCGTCGAAAGAGTGCTCTGGGATCTGAGGATGGGCTGTATGTACGTCTGGTGCGTTTATTTGTGGTTGATGGACGCGTACATTGAGCAAGTTTTCAGAGTACTGCTTCCATCTTGTCACGATATTGTTTGTTTCTATCACCAGACAGCTGTTTGTGTCTCGGATTATTTTGGCTCTCCCTCGGTAGCCATTTCTAATTGAATTTATGCCGGCATACATACCTCTGATGTTCTTCGCTCTGGGATTTTCTATGATTTTTTCGATCCGAGTTTTCTCCCAGTCGCGTTTTTGCAATTGAAAAGTCTCGTTATCTCCTTCCAAATTATCGCGTATCTTTCTGCGTTGACCTCATCATATTCTTCTAAGTGGATCACTCTGAGGCATTTACGTTCTTCGATCTTCGCCCTGCACTCATCGTCAAACCAAGGTTTGGACTTATTTGTTTTCTTAAATCCTAATACCTTTTGGGCTGTTTGTTTGATTGTGTCCCTGATTGATGCCCATTTAGTGCCCAGATTATTGGTTTCCTCTTCCTCAATACTCCCATTCTCTAGGATGCTAAATCTATTCGTTAGTTCCTCTTGATATTCAGCCCTTTGAGTAGGTCTTTTAGTTTATCAATGTCGAACTTTTTGCTCGTCTCCCGTGACTGCCCATGTGGGTTTGCTGCGAGCCGACTTCCAATTTTGCTCATCACTAGAAGGTGATCGCAGTCGCAATCTCCTCCTCTATGATCTTACGTCAAAGATATTCGAATGGTGTCTTTTGTCTATGAGGAAGTGGTCTATTTGGTTTACGGTGATATCCATGTGGCTTTATGGATTTGCTTGTGCTTGAACATCGTGCTTCTCATTACTAGATCTTTGGACGCTGTGAACGTGATAATTCGAATTCCATTATCATTTGAAACGCCGTGTAGGTTTTCTTTACCTATAGTTAGTTGGAAGATATCTTCCTTTCCAATTTTCACATTGAGGTCCCCGAGGAGGATTTTAACATCGAATGATGAGATCCCATCAAATACTTCCTCTAGGGCCTCGTAGAATGTGTCCTTCGTTTCTTCGTCGGTAGATTCTGTTGGGACGTGTACGTTTATAAATACATAATTGTACCATGGTCCCTGTATTTTTAGCACCGACACTCGGCCATTAATAAATTTCACATCTTTTACATGGGGCGTAATCTTCTTGCTTATGATGAAGCCAGTCCCGAGGTTATGTGCTTCGGTACCTCCACACCCCAGTGCAAACCCGTTGGTTTCGATTATTTGATGTGGGAGGCGGACTTCCTGAAGCACGACGATGTCCATTTTATATTGTTTCGCGCTTTCTTCGACCGTCTGTATCGCACCTGGTTTATATCGGGTTTTCCAATAGGGACTTGACAACTTTTTTTAAAAATAAAACGCAAACCATTTGAATATTTCAAAAGCTTGAAGTACAATCAAAACATTTATGAATGGAACTCAACTTCGTTCATATGGCTACCGCGGGCACTGGAAATAATAAAGGTTTACACTATCTTGTTCAATAACGCTCTAAACAATGCATATTATCCAATCCAATGGAAATCTGCAGTAGTCCATCCCATCCCCAAAAAGGGCAAGGACAAGAGCAATCCAGCCAATCTTCGCTCGATTAGTTTGCTTCCGAACATCAGCAAGGTATTCGAGAAAATTATAAATAAAGCATTGACTAACTGGTGTGGGGAAAATTGTATTATTCCGAACAACTAGTTTGGTTTTCGATCGCAACATGACACAGTTCATGCTGCGACTAAATTTGTTTCCGACATATGGTGGAACAAGGCGAAGAGACAATGCACAGGGGCCTGTTTGGTTGACTTTGAAAAGGCTTTCAAGACCGTATGTTTAGAAGGGCTGGTATATAAGTTATCAATTATATTATGCCCGAATATTTATTATACGTTATCTACGATATGATAATGGGTAAACAATTTGTAGTGAAATGTGGAGATATAATCTCTAACAAGACTTTCCACATCAAAAACGGTCTACAACAGGGAGCAGTGAATTCTCCCATTTTATTTAACATTTACACTAGTGATCTAGTGGGTTCTCTCAACCATGCAATTGCTTATGCCGACGACATTGTGGTGTGTAGATCTGGAGAAAAGATTGATGTCATCAATAGACATCTGCAAGATAATTTCAACAAAATCTAACGTTTTTGCGATGACTGGAAATTAAAAATAAATTTCCAATAAACAGAGACTACCCTTTTCAGAACGCAGCTGTTCAGTGCATCAAGGGATACAAAATGGAATTGGAAAACATTTTCTATTGCGGGAAGTAATAATCTTCCTCTACAAGTAAAAACTGTAATCAGATACCTTGGAATCTGGCTTGATCAGTATCTTTACTTTGATAAGCATACAGCAGTTGCACTTACAGCAGTTAAAAACGCATATGCAATGACACGAAGACTCTTCCGTAATAGTCTGCTGGACCCCAAGGTGATAATAATTTCATACTCAGCATTCATCCGACCAATATTGGTGTATGGCTGCCCGGTATGGTACAACATATCCCCATTTTACATGGAAAAGTTTCGGGTGTTCGTGAGGCAGTGTTTGCGTTCCTGCCTCCGAATGTATAGAACCCCAGAGTCGGAGTATAAGAAATACTATCCCAATAAAGTCCTGTGTGGCAAATCAGGACTAAACAGAATAGATAACTTCATTATCAAGATTATTCGTGGTCACACAACAAGGGCAATGTGCAGTGAAAATGATCTCATTTCGGAAGCATTCTATCCCAATGATATGTATATGGAGAGTACTCTCCAGAATGGGTTCGTTCCTCCAGAAGCGTTCCCTTTCTTTGAAAAAAAAAAGGACTTATCCGAAACAAACGTGGAGTCCCTATTATTTACCATGGTTTCCGTGGTGCCAGGGATAAACGAATTCTCCACGATAACGATATCTCTAATTTTCCAGAGCGCCTGCGTTTTAGTATGGTGATCGGTGAAAGAGAAAAATCAACAAAAGATCGATCCCATCCCAACTGGTGGTGGATCAGTGATGAAGAAAGGGCTACCCGTCCCCAAACATAGTATGCCTTTCAGGCTCACCGCTTTCCTTCCCCCTATTCGCAATTCCCAATAATTTTAATTTTTTTAATTTAATTTTTTTATTTCATTTTAATTTTTTATTTTTATTTGTATTCCTTGTTTACGTTTGTCCGTTTTGTTTCATTATTTTATTTTTTATTTTGTGCGTGTCAACCCCCTATATGTGTAATTATACCAAAAAAAAAAAAAAAAAAAAAAAAAAAAAAAAAAAAAAAAAAAAAAAAATCCATTATTGTGACATGTTATAAAAACAGTTATTGTACGCCGAATGGTATAAGAAAAATAATAATGTATAATTTAGAGTGCTTGCGAAGAGCCAGTAAGTTAATGTAAGAATGATAATTGTAAAATAGAAGTTAACATTTAGTCTTAAGTAAAATATGTAATTAATTTGTTAAATAAATGTGGATATAAAACCAAAAAACAAAAAAAACAAAAAAGCAGTAGTGTGATATGTTGAGGCTTTGATTCTATCAATTGCTGTGATCGTTACTCCATTAGTTCAAAAATCATGCTCTTCACTATCTTCGCAAAACTCATTAATGCCACCCCAAGGGTTTGGGTTTATTTCCGCCAACTTGCAATTCTCGCACGTCTCCGTACCAAATTTCAGATTGATACTGGCATGAATGTTTCCTGAGCGGTACAGCCTACTGTACAACTGCCAATAGCATACATACGTACAATTCTAATAGCACTTACAAGGACTAAACATGTCTTCTTAGAGAAGAACCTTAACAAATTCTTTATATAATTAATAGTTTCATTAATCTGTTCGCGTTTGCAATAAAAATATGTTTGAAGGAAAGGAAATGTGGACATTTTCTCCAGATTTTCTTTGCGTACCTTGTACATTATTATTGACGGGGTCTCGTGAAGGACAGTGCCTTTATAAAGCCACCATCTACTCTTGCATACAGTTCATGGGTTTTCAAGTAGCCAGCTTCATGTATGCAAGAACTAGTCTCTCGATTTTAATATTACGAATAGCACCATATAAATCTAATGGAATTTGGCATCTCTTCTACCGCGGAACCTGATCGAATGTTCTACAAATGCATGCGTCCACTTTCAGTCCCTCTGACGTCAATTAACAATTAATCAAAATTTCCATTAAACTTCCCATTATACATTATCATCAAGAACTTTACTATTAAATTATTCCTCTGAAATCGATCTACAGTTCTTGAATTCATCGGGGTTTCCTGAATTATTAAATCATCGGATTCAATTTGCTTTTCGAAACACTTCCTTTCGCTTTTATCTACTACAGAAAAAATGATAGAGTAGAAAACATCTTCTCTTCACTGGAAAAGGTCGGTTTTGGTCTACGACTACCGAAGCTTAACCCACCCACGAATCATGAGCTGGATGTGGAAGCGACATGCCGACGTAGGTGTAGGTATGCATGCCTACTCGTGATGTCCATGATTGATTGAAGTTTTAGACTAGTTGATAGCGATAGAAGAGTCAGGCTTAATGGCAAGATTCATGCCGAGTGGCGACAGGAGAAACAGGCCAAGATATACAAATCTGTTATCCACTCCCTTTCGCATGTGCCTGTCAGTTACACTGGTGTTTTGTTGGTGTAAACATATCAATGTGTCTGTCGTTCGGTGATCCGATTGCCAGAAGAACCGACATGTATGTTCGAAATCTGCCACTCAAGTATTGTAAGACCGAATTGACATCACTAGGAGGAAGACACAATAAAGCATGTAATTAATCATTAGTTTTTCAGGGATATACCATGTTCATCCCTTTTTTCTTTTAAGAAAGATTTTTATTACACTACTCCTACATGAATTATCCCCAAAAACACGTGCGAATCTCTAATATAAGGAACCGGCCACGCTTTTTTTTTTTTTTTTTTACATTTCTGTATTTATTGACCATAAATAATTTTTACAATAAGCAATACAGATAACTTATGATACCTTAGCTATAATTGTTTACATATACTTACTAGTACATTTTTCAAACAATATGATAAAAGTTATATATTGGTTATGGATTAAGATTTTAGTGGGTAGAGCTTCCTGGAAAAGGTCAGAAAACCAGGATATAGTTATTTACTTAACCTATGCTAAATTGCTTAACTTAACTTAACTTATCTTAACTTAGTCTAGTTACCTAATTATTATTGAAATAAGTTAGTGTGGTGTGGAAGGGAGTAGCATAGTGATCAATGGGTTAGTGAGGATATTGTCAGTCAGGGATGTGGGTTGGGGAACTAATTTCCGTTTGTTCGTTGAAACGCAAAATATTGGAGAAGGGTTGAATATTACTATATTTAAATTGGTGAGGTGAAAGCTCTGTATTGTGGTATACAATCTCATTAGAGTTATTAACCAATCTGCCAGAGGTGAAGAACGTTCTGATGTGGAGACAGTTCGGGTAGGCAGTTCGGTTATCTGACGGAGTCGATGTGAGCGCATTTATTATCGGGTTGGGATTATTGGGAAGATTTTCGATAAATTTGATGGACAGTTCGAGGAAGCGTCGATCTATACGTTCAATATTAGCGGCATAGTAGAGCGAACTACTGTTGTAATATTTGTGGGAGTTGGGATGTCTGTTGAGGCCAGTGATCAATCTGAAGCATTTCCTTTCGAAGATGCGTAGCTTCTCCATTTGGGCGGGTGTGATATGGTACCATATCGGGCATGCATATGTGAGAGTGGGTCTGATTATCTGTTTGTAGATAAGTGATTTAACTTTGGGAGAGAGACCATTCGGCTTGTACATCACTTTTCTGCAGAGATTAAGTTGAATTGCGGCTTTGCGAATCGAGTTTTTGGTGTGGGCGGAGAAGGACAGATTGTTGGTGAAGGTTATTCCCAGGTACTTTAAGGTTTTGGAGGGTTTAATTATATTGTTATTTAACTTGATTCTGATTTTGTTATGGCAGCGTATGGTGTTGTTAGTACAATTCGCATTTCTGCCTTTAAACACTATGAGTTGAGTTTTGGCTGGGTTGAGTCGGATTTTCCACTTAGTAAAATATGCAGAGAGATTCGGGAGATAGCTGTTAATACAGTTTCTTGCCTCTTTGACAAACTTGTTGCTTGAATAAATTAAAGTGTCATCGGCATAATTCAGCATTACTGTATTAGGTGACAGTGGCTGCGGGGTGTCTGAAGTATAAAGGAGGTATAATAACGGTCCGAGAATGGAACCTTGAGGAACACCCGCGGTTATACTGTATGGTGTCGAAAGAGTTGAATTTATTTTCACCATGAACTTTCTATCAGAAAGGTAGGAAGCGAGAAGTTTTATGGTGTGGGTGTTTAATCCGAACATTGAATGTAGCTTATAGAGCAGTCCTGCAATCCAAACGCAATCGAATGCTTTTGCTATGTCGAGAGAGACGCATACTGTAGGGGATTGGTTTTGGAGATTCATTGTTACATCATGTGTCAGTTTTAGCAGAGCATGACAAGTTGAGTGTTGTGGACGAAAGCCAAATTGAGAATTCGGGATAAGGGAGTTGTCTCTAGCAAATGAGAGAAGATTTTTGTATATCTTACATTCCAAAACCTTACTAAGCGAATTTAGCTGTGATATGGGACGGAAGTTAGCCGGGTTGTTGGAAGAACCGGATTTACTAATAGGGACTATCACCGCTGTTTTCCAACATTTTGGGAAATGTGAAGCGTTTATTATGTGGTTGAGAAGAACGAGAATGGGGAGTAAGTTTTCCGGGTGAAGCCTTTTAAACAGAAGGTTAGGGATTCTATCCAAGCCTGTAGATTTTTTATTGTTACGCGAAGTAATCAATTCAGATAATTCTGTAAAGCTTAGGAATGTGTCGGTTCCCATGGGATGTGACGCTTTATTGGTTTCGTTGAATTCAGTAATGAATGGTGGGAAGGATGGCTCAAGTGTGCCTGAGATGAATTCATTCACGGTGTCGTGGAAATTAGTGACTGGGAGGGAATCGTTTTGTTTATGAGTTTTACAGAAGTGTTCAGCGAGACAATTTGCTATATCAGTGTCCGATTGGGCGATGTTACTGTTAGTTGGTTGGATGAGATAGTCTATTCGAGGCTTGAATTTACGACCAGTTAGTCGATTTATATTTTTGAATAGGTCACGGTTTGGTTTGATACTGTTTAGAGTAGACGTGTAGGTCTGATCGGTGAAATTTTTAAGTTGTCCATTTATCAGGGTGGTCAAAAGCTGTATCTGTTGTTTAATAAAGGGTGAGTAGCTAATATGCAATTTACGTCGGAGTTGTTTTTTTATGCGCAATAATTTTGTAAGGAGGTTGGGTAATGGTTTTCCTAAGTGGTTATGAGGGACGATCGTAGGGGTATGGCTGAAGAGAGCATTTCCCAGTATTTGCTCTATTTTTACAGCTGCCTGGTCAATTTCAGTAGGGAATAGGTTTGAAGATTCCGGTAAAGAATAATTTGAAAAACTGGCAGCAATATCGTTATTGACTTTTTTCCAGTTTGTTTTGGAAAAATTTGGAATAGGATTCACTGTGTAGAGTGGTTCGAGCGAAGGGATTTGAACCGTGGAGTGAACGGACCCATGATCGGATGGGAATGTAAAGGACACTGTAGGGGGATTAGATGAATAGATATCTGTGGATTTTAGGAAGAAATCGATTGTTGATTTGGTTGTACTACAAATTCGAGTAGGTTGCAATGGACAGTCTGCGTAAACATATGGGTGAAGTGGGAGGAGATCTAGGAGTTGGTAGCCATATTTGTTGCACTTGATGTCATTAAATGATGTATGTCGAGCATTCCAGTCTCCCCCTATGATGAAAGGTGCCGGCAGAGACTGCTGGATTATTTGAGAAATGTCTGCACTAGGGAAGTTAGGTTCACGAGAAGGGTGAATGTATATTGACGACAAAACCAGTACTTTATTACTTCTGCAGAAGAGTTTAACTGCCGTGTATTCGACATTAGTTATGTTAGTGAACCTGATTTCAGTAAATTGGAATTTCTTGTGTATTAGAATTCCAGTACCACCATGAGGGCCAGTGGTTCGCGGGTTGGACACAAATGTGTAATTAGGAATGTATACTCGAGAGTTTGATTTAAGCCAAGTTTCTGAGAGAAGAAGAACATCTGGGGCGAACTTTTCAACAAACAAACGGAGGTGTTGTCTACGAGTGTGGGAATATATGGATTCTGTGTTGAGGGAGACTAGGGTTAAACTATTCATTAAGGGAAAGAATGTGGGAGGTTATTAAATCTAAGATCTGACCTTTTTTTTCTATTTCCGAGCTGTGTTTCAGGGTGGGTAGCAGCGTATTCAGGCTTCTAATATAACCCATGATGTCCAGGTTGAGGACGTTGGAATTGGGTTGATGAGGTTTAGTCCAGTTTCGGGAATCTTTCGTAACTTCTGCATAGGATATTCCTGATCCCGCGAGATGAGATGGTTGAGGTGATGAGGGTTTAGTTGCAGTTCCTTTGGTTGGTGCTGGTTTATTTGTTGTCGTGTGTGCCGATCGTCTCTCGAGGATTCGCAGCTTTTCGGGACATTGGGAAAAGTTCGCTGGATGTGGGCCTCCGCAGTTACAGCACGTTACTGTGATTTTATTTGTGCTTGTTGATCCATCAGCGTTTGTTTTTTGAATTGTTGTTGGTTCAGTACCAGGCGGGTTTACCTTGCATTCTCCAGGTGTATGCTGTTCGGCACATTTCCCGCATCGTGCACTTAAATGGCACGCAGCTGCTAAGTGACCTGAACCTTGACATCTTTTGCAATGGAGAACGTCCTGTTTGTGTGGTTCCTCAATCGCAATTTTATGCGTAAACAAATATTTTATTTGTTTAAGCCGGCTAACATCTTCGTTCGGTGGAATCTGTACGATTCGTAAACTCCGAATATTGTTTTCTCTCATATGAGGAGTTTGGAAGTAGTCCAATCTGTGTATACTCAGTTCCGGGCAGATTCTTGATATTTCGAGTAGGAGTTCCTCATTCGTCCATGCTGGATCAATGTGCCTTATGATGAATGTCTTTGGTTTACTCTGGGCATGTTGAAAAGTGAAGAACTCATGTTTTTTCTCTGTGAGTTTTTTTACTGCCGTGTCGTGGTCCGTCAAAGTTGTTGTCATGATCGAGATCGAGGAGCCTTTGGAATTTGTGGTAAAGTTTCGATGTCCTAGGGCAATCTCGAGCATCTTGATTACTTCCTTGATGCTAGTTGCATTTTTGATGTAAATTGGTGGTGGCCTCACCTTATTTGTAATTTTGTGTCCAACTGTTTGCCACTGGTCATCTATTTTGTTGGTATATTGGGACGTTGACGGTTGTGATGACGATGGTTTGATGTTGGTTGTTAAGGAGATGTCTGATCTTTGGGGATGTACTTCCTTCATGCAGACATCGTCATAGGTTTTGGTCGGTGATTGAAGAGAGCGTATTTTGTCGTGCAGTTGGTTCATTTGGGCTGTAAGCAGCCTTATTTGTTCCATGGCGTCATTGTACTTCTTCTGGTAGTCGATGGTTGGTTGAGTAGTCATTGTAGCGATTTTCTTCGGGGCGTTTAAGCTACTGTGGATGGTTTTTTTCTTCCGTTTTATAGTCAATCGTTGGGCAGCACTGGGACCGTTGCCCGGCATCTGCGAACGCAAAATCCGGATACGGTCGTTTATTTTTTGTTTCGGTTTACCAATTTTGTAATAGTTTTCATAAGGTATCACCGAGATTTAAGTAATTTACACTATCACTTTACACAAAGAACAATGTTCTGTCACAGACCGTTCTTAATGACGGTACCACATTTATGGTTCACACGCGCACACGTGTTTTTTTTTTTTTTTTTTTTTCTTTTCTTTCTGTCAAGCAGTGGCAGTGGCAAAACGCGTCTACACACTAAGACGATCAGAGTGGGAATGACCGGCCACGCTACGTTGAAATATGTATTGTTTGACCTTTGACGTCAGAGTTGCTGTCCTAGTAAAAGTTTTATGTAGAAACTCTCTGCACTTACCCTCCCTTGGCAATCTTGTTCTCGATTTGTATAATTAATTTGAAATAAAAAACACGATGTCATCCCCGTATTACAGACAATATTTCACTCCCATCTTTAGAAAAACAAAGTCTGTCATGGAATAAGTTATGAATGGTTCATCATCAAAACAGCAAAATTGCTTCTACAGATCAAAACCAATAACAAATGGTAATCTGTATAATCCAATTAATAAAAATTACGACACGTGCTCAAGGTATAGCACTACAAACATTCGTAACACATCATGTTGTTGCGGTGCAAATATTTTGAACGCTTGCCAAAAACGGAAGCCAATCGATGTGATCTTTGTCCAAAAATCTGTCTGGTTTCGAACACATCGTGGATAGAATTTCAAAACAGTTGCAGACGAATCACTCATCAATATTTTTGCATTGCCACGTCATCATCCGCCATAGATGTGCGTGAGTGTGTTTTTGTGTCCCTACACAAATTCAGTTTCGTAATTAGCCACACTTTTCACCCCAACAACCTCGGTTTATAATATTGTCATCTTTATCGCCTGACGTCAGATCGTACGAAGCGCAGCTAGGCTGATTGATTGTCAGTTAACGCGTTGAAAACGTATCTTTCGTGGCGCAATGTATATCTCTTTGATGTCACATCCACCCATCGTCACACGCACGGGTAAGCATCACGAATGTGCCCTGGATTCCTAACACATAATTCTTCAATTTTAGGATTATTTACATTTTTCAACTTTGAGGAAAGCACTAGCGAAATAATAAATTAAATAGAAAATGGTCCCGCGTGTTCTCGTAAATCATCTTGCTTTGACATACCGCAGCTTATAAAGTTTTTAGATAGAAGTTAGCTAACTTCCGAGTTCAATTGGAAGGAGGAGGAATTTGGAATCCATCGACAAAGAAAATTCTGTATAGGGACATCCGCCAGATGTTACAAATTTTCACAAACGAAAACACCCAACGAGACGAGTATAGCTGGCAAATATTTTGCTAGTCGTAAAGAACAACAAAGTGTTTTCAAGGTAATTTTGAGTGACAATTTTTCAATCGTGTACCATTTTTGTGTTCTATTTGTGCTCGAAAGACGTAGGAGGAATATACCTGGAGATTAAACATCACGATCCGCCTGAATTGCTGATGTATGCTTATGAGAGTCTTGATCAGTTGTGCGTCTCATAGAATGTCTCTTAAGAGGTTATTTTGAAAATATAAGCTTAATTAAGCGTAACAATTTCTTAATAAGAATGTGGTGACAATGATTTAGCAACCGCAACGGCAACTAATCAGAAAATAATTTCAAAATACGTTTATTGGCCAACCGCGTCAAACACACTGGCATAATTTAGACACCGCACTACCGCACTATTTGAACCTATCAAACCAAATGACATCAATTGCGCAAAATTACAAACCTGGTTAGTAATAAGAGCTACCCAGTGTTTAGGAGAGGAATCCCTAACCCATATACCACCTGTCTGCCTTAACTTACAACTTTTATACCCTACAACTGATAACACAATCGAGAAAAACAGCCAAGGAATTTATTTAAGAACAGAATGTCACTTTTCCAACAAGCACGAATTTGAATTTGTTTAATCAATATTTTACGATATGTATCCAAAGCACAGCATCTAGCAGTAAAATAATGGATTTATTGAAATTCAATACAGTTCATTGACGATAATTCGGTGTAAATATGAAACGATCTACTCAATTATTAAGTTGCATGCTGTTGTCATCTTCGGTCATTTAACAAATCTTACGTTTATATAAACTCGTATTGTGGTATTCACAAAGGCGAAAGAATGACACTAGGGGATAGGAAACAGTACCTAAAAATTGTAAATGCACGAAAATATTCAACCAAAAAGTGCGTTCCATACAAGTATAGGGAATAAGTCCTCGATGCGGAGCTGCTCGATTATATGTTTAAAAACCCAATCGAACAACTCGACGCAGAGCCCGATGCAAAGGGAAAGACTGGAAAAGGGATGAAGCTGCTGAATACCACATGCGATGTTGCCCTGCCAAATCAAGGAAAACAAGTCAAGGCAAGGTGGAACCCAGAAACTGCCCAGATACGAGCCGAGTGCAACAGGTTACTTTGAGTGCAACAAACGAAAAAAACCGCAACACTTACCTCCAGCTACTTCATCAAACAAACGCTAGCAATTGAGGAATCTAATCCGCAAAAGCAAAATGACGCATTCTGTGTCCTAAAGCATGATAACCCATGAGGGAGCGCCTACAGAATAGTAACGGAAAAACTACACACAACAACACAAGTAAATTGGAAAAGAGCAATGGCAACATATCCAGAATCGTAGGCGGTCTTGTGGGGGTTCTCTATACCACATGGAGAACCAACCCACAATTCCATACCTTATTTCGACCGCTTTCAGCGCGTCATTTCTACCCATTCCCTTTATAAGCTATTCCACCTGTAAATCATGTTAAATGGTCGCAAGCTGAACTCATTATCCTATGCAGATAATGCATAATTAAGTTTAGCTACCTTTTTGCCATACGGCAACCCCATTTCGCTAACCCATGAGATTTCCACCGGAAATTGCATCATATCGGTTAGCAATGGCATAGTTTGATCAAACGACACGGTTGCTTCATCATGCGACCGCTGGGGTAATTATCAAATATTTAAGTTAGTTCCCATGATCAGATTTCCCTACCCAAGTCGGCGTTCTTTTCACTTTCTCCAGACACTCCATTCGCTGGGGATCAATGCTCTCTTTGCGCAGGTGAATATCACCAGCTTAATTTTCCTCTCCCTCACAGTTCAGTCTTCGTACAGTTCAATGTACTCTGAGATGACCATATTCCCCGAATTAGGTCAATGTGTTACTCTCAGAGCTGCATTGATTCATGCACAGACAACCAAACCCACCCCGACATCATAGACTTTGTGTGTCTGTTCTCTCATTCTCCCATGTTCGTCGATTAACGAATTAACCGATCTAATTCACCACACATCGACGGGCGTGGCAATGAGAGAGCAGAAGTATGTTCTCTATTGGTTGTCTGGTGCAAATTTTAAATTACCCATCTTCATCCCTTTTCAATCAGTCGATTTACAACCATCAACCAAGTATTGGTTATTCATTTACCGCAGTGTGTGCATACTGGTGCACACGCTCCAGTCAGAACAGGGAAAGTGTTGTTAAGTGTTGTCAGACGAACGTAGTGTCCCGGTAGTTAATCGAGAAAGAGAAACGCGTCGCACTTCAAAATAGAATAATCGCGAATTATTTATTTATTAAAGCCTACGGCAAGTAATAATAAATGAGAACAATAAAAACTAAATTACAACAAACCAAGTGCATTTCATTCGTTGCCTTTTCTCTTGGATTTTGTGGATTTTCGACGAAACATTGATGGGGATTCAAGTGAACCGCGTGCCATACGTTGGCATTCATACTTCTACCCCCACAGTCTTTTTTTTTTTTTATTAGACTTCTCTCGGGAGAGGCGAACCTATAGCGTCGAGTGGGCGCCCCGAGATGCCATCAAATAACTGTTGCGGTTCCTTTTGAACAGTTGCAGGTTGTAACGCTCCGGGAAAACTCGCGTGGGAAGGCAGTTCCACAGCTTCCCCGCTCTGTAACAGAACAAGTTCTGATACAGGGATGTTCGCGCTGTCGGGAGATGAACCAGAAACGGGTGCGATCCGTCGGATTGTCTTGTGAAGCGCATATAAACCGAATTGCGTGGAACAATTTCAAGAATCTCTTAAGAACACTCCCCGTGATAATATCTGTAAAACAGACAGAGGTCGGATACGCGCCTTCGATGTGATAGCGACTGTAGTCCCGACGTCAGTGCCGAGTCCCCGATCAGGCGGATCGATCGTCTTTGTACGCTCTCAAGTAGGTCGAGGGTATGTTTAAGAGCCGAGCTCCAAACATGAGAGCAATATTCATCGCGGGTCTAATTTGAGATTTATACGAGTATAGGAGAAGAAGTTGGGCCGGAGTAAAATATTTGTTGGCTCTAAAAAGATAACTCAGTTTTCCTGAGGCTGATTTGGCGATACCCGACACGTGTTTATGCCATGATACATTCCCACAGACCGTGACGCCGAGCAATTTCAAACTTTCCCCAGCCTCGAGGGCCCGGCCACTCATCATCAGCTGTGGAACCGATGATCCAGTTTTCTTTGTGAATGTTGTATACTGGGTTTTCGTTGCGTTGAAGTCGACAAGATTGGCCTTTCCCCACTGCAGAACTTTATCCATATGTGCGAAAAATCACCCTAATTTCCCACCCGATCTATCTCCTTCCACAAGCACACAATCCACCACTTCCAGTCCATTACCAGAACATCAGAGGCCTACGATCGAAAACTGTTTTCCAAAAATCCCACTCCCTTTGTTTCGTTATTTACGCCGTTGCTAAAACAAGCCTGATCCCCGGTATTAAAAATCAAAAAGTACCACTTCCTCCTTCGTTGTGTATGGCATCGACGTTGGAAATCGATCTAGTGATGATTCCTCCTGTCGCGTTGTGCTCCTAGCCATCCAATGCGGCTTGGATTCAATGTTTATCACTTTATCCTCCAAATCCAAACTCGATTATGTTTTATCAACATAGGCCTACCACAAGGATCAATAAACATCATCTGTTTCTACATCTCACTTTCTCAGCCCATTATACCATACGAACTAGCAATTAATGCTATTGATCACTCGTTACGTAAAATAAAGGACAAGCATTGGCTACTTTCCCCCGTAGTTGCTCTGTCTGTGACTGTTCCAGTCCAGGTTCCTATCTCCACTTCACCGAACTCTACAATTTACCAAAATTACCCAACGACAGGCCAACCTAATAATTGAAGGTTTTCCTTTTTTTAGTTGTTAATCACAAACAAAAATCCTATGTTTATCCCAACTCCCTTTCCTTTAACTCGGCAAACTTCCTTGCATAATTTTCAAACAATCCTACACTGACGACTTTTTTGTCCCCGACTACTCTTATTTCAAATACTTACCAAATTTCTCGCGTGATCTGTTTGTTTCTTATTTTATTGAACCGCCTAATATTAAAAATAAACTAACTCAACTTAAAGATTAATTCACGCCCCACCCAGATGGTTTCCCCGCTATATTTCCTAAAAAATGTGCCTCCGTTCATTCAGCCCCTCTTTCGATTATCTTCGATGTCACTTTCTTAAGGCGTATTTCCTAACATATGGAAAACTTATTCCACATCCCATATCCATGAAAAGCTACCGTACGAGGATGTTTCGAACTATCACCCTATCGCCAAACTTTCTTACATTCCCGAACATGTTGAAAGCAATCAAGTTAAGCGCTTATATCACCCAGGCGACACGGATTTCTTGCTGGTAGATCTACCAGCACCAAATTAGTTGAATTCACTTCCCATACACCCCTAGGCTTAGCGAGCTACAACAAAGTCGACGTTACTACTACCGATTTCAGTAAAGCCTTCGATAAAATTTCGGACAACCATATACTGTTTAAATTATCCTCTCTTGGTTTAGAACCTATATTAACAAAGTTGATTTCTATATATGTGAGTAATCGGCTCTACAGAGCACGCTTTAGATTTTCTCTATCAAATCTTCTTCTCGCCACCTCTGGTGTCCTTCAGGGCAGACACTTAGGTATCCTCTTCTTTATCTAGCCATAAACTACATTGATATAATTACCAAGCCTTCTTCCATCTCTCTATACGCCGACGATACTAAATTTTTTTAAAACCATCTGCTCTCCACTTGATTGTTCCCTTCTCCAAATAAACTCTGGCAGATTTCCGGTTTAGTGCCACGGGAATTCCTTTGAAGTTAATATTGACAATCCCAATCTGTTAGGTTTTCGCGGAAGCGCACACTTTCCACTCCCCGTCTTACTTCTTTTTCAACCAACCTTTTGCCTCTGTTTACTCGATTTACAACCTGGACATCTCATGTGACAAGGAGCTAAATTTCCTCTTACATATCGACAACATAATCCTAAAGGCCAATTTTGCTCGGATTTGTCTAACACTGGTCGAACGAATTTTCCAACCCCTATATAACCCTCTACATTTCTTTTGTACGTCCTCTTCTATAATATGCCAGACAAGCCTGGTCCCCTCATTATATTATTCAAATACGCGCATTAAGAGCGTTCAGCGACTTGTGAGATTTATTCGCATCCTTTCAGTGGTCGGAGGTGTGCTTTGGAGACTCCGATGTCAGCGCATGTGCGGAATCAGTCACGGAGATTAGGATTTACATTCCGCATTCCATCAAACGAAATCCATCTGATAAACCTGTGGGGGTGTGTGTTTAAAACTACGCGAAGAACCACCTACAATTTCAATCCCAACTCCCTTTAACAACCCGCAGTCACCGGCAAACATTTCCTCCCCAAAGGCATTGTTTCATACATTAATGCATTACCACAATTTTCTTGAAAATAATTCGGTTAGCATACAACATAACCGTCATAAATCAGGGAACCTTATCGGCGCCCCCGTCAGCCGGCGTATCCCGTGACACACGTGCACAGCAAATTTTCCCGGCTCTCCCAGATTCACGGCAGCCTTTTGTCCAACCGACAAAAACATCGTTCGCATCTCGCGTCTAGCCGCCAAAAAACCGAATTGACCAGCGTGTAAATATACACACAAAAGAATTCGACCCTTTCCGTCGGCCTAGATACCGTACACAATCACCATTGTGTAAGTATCTGAATTGCTTTTAGCATCAGTTACCCGAGTGGCGTGCAGCTTATTTACACAGCTGCATGCACATCACCCACGATGCCCTTTGTCCCATTTCCTTTTCCCGGTTTCGTTTACCCATGACCTCGCAGCATGGGTAAACAATGTAATCGCGGCGGGATCAACAGCACACTCGCCATAATAAACTCAGAGAGATCCTCTCCCCTTGGTCACCAAAGAGAAACGTCACTTTCTCGTAAAAACTAAACACGCCCCTCTCCGAGGGTTGACTCTGCACGATTCAATGTGAGACGAGTTTTACCCTACGAGGAGTGCGCACCAAGGAATCAAGTGTCAACCAGTAGTCGGGTTTCCGCAAGTCGACGAACGAAGAAATCTTCCCGAGTAATTTGAATTATTAAAAACTTCTTTACAATAAAGGGTGCATGTACTTATTATTCAAACCCGTAAACCATTTTAAATTCGTTGTTCCCGTTTGGTGTTTATATGTGTAAAAATATATATATGTATATTGAAATAAGCGTGTTCGCAAGATTTTAAATTTAAATTGTTCAGTTTTCCTTTTTTTGGGGTTTTTACCACTGTCATTCATGATTAAAATAAACTGCGTCTGAAAAGTAAATAATAAAATAAACTGTACAACTGTTAGCAAACTGACTTTTCTTTTAACAATTTGACTGTCAAAAACGCCTAAATCAATTCGGTGATCGACTACATCCACACTTGAATCGGTGGAATATTAGTGAACACGTTCCCGTGCTGGCACAACTACATAATATCACCACAAGCCTAGGTTTGATAAAAAATGCGAGCACATTACAGCAGCAAAAAAAAAGAGATTTTAAGGAATGGCGCTCCAATCCCACGGAGGTCCACAGAACGAATTTGGTCAAGGTCAGAAACGGGTGCAACCAGGCGATTGATGCCGCGAAGAAGGTTACAATGAGAATAAACCGATAAACTTGAGTATCCATCTGGTTCGCGGCCGTTCTGGTCAATGGCAAAGGCTGTCAGCAGTATCTTCTTTTCCTCTGTTAGTGATGGACAGCGAGACGTTAGTCAGAAATTCAAAAGATAAAGCTAATGTGTTCGTGAATTGATTTTCCGCGAATTTTAACCTAGAGCCGGTCATTTGGGGCAACCTGTGATCGCGCCGGTTCGGTCTTCGATGCCGGATGTGAAGTTCCGCCCACGATCTATTCAACGCATTCTCCTTGGACTAGACTGTAAGAAGGCAACCGGCCCAGATAGAATACTGTCAATATTCCTTATAAACTGTGCTCCAGAAGTGTCGCCGGTACTTGGCAAACTCTTCCGCTTACCTTATGCACAGATGACCTTTCCTCCCTGCCACTCGAGTTCAGCCAAGCCCAAAGAAGGGGGAAAAGTGTCTTCCACAAAATTACCGGCCGATACATTACTGTCTATGTCATCCAGGGCCATGGAAAATATCATCAATGCTGATTACATATTTGGAATGCAACAGACTTCTAAATGATCGTCAATACGGATTCAGAAGCAGGCGATGCACGGAAGACCGTTTGACCCATGTAACTGAGCTTGTTTCTTTTATTTCGAGTAATCGGCCGATTAGTGCGTCGACGACGCACCTGCTGAAAGGTCGCCAGATCGAATCTGTGAATAGTAGTCTGGATAGGGTCCTACAGTAGGGAAAGGCCAATTTCGTCGCTGCAATACAACGAAGACGCAATATTTAACATTCACACGGCGAAATTTATCGTCAATTCCACAACCAGTGTCCTGAGTCTATGGAAAGCATAAATTTGCTCGGGATCAGGGCCTATGGGAATGTATCATCGGATAAACACGTGCCAAACATCGCACAGGTCTGCCTCTACAAAACTGAGTTATCCTTTGAGAGCGAAGAAATATTTTACTCCGGCCCAACTTTTTCTCCTGTATAAATCCCAAACTAGACCTCCGCTCGAATATTACTTCCGCTTCTAACCATACCTTCGACCTACTTGAGAGCATACAGAGATGAGCGATCCGCCTGATCGGGGACACGGCGCTGTCGTCGGGACTGCAATAATTATCACCTCGAAGGCGGCTAGGGAACCTCTGTTTGTTTTGCAGATATTATCACGGGGAGCGTTCTTCGGAGATTCGTGGTATTGTTCCGCCCAATTCGATTTATTCGCGCTCCACAAGACAATCTGACGGATCGCACCTGTTGCATAGTTAACAATGCAAATTTTCACCCCGTCGTTCCATACTAAATCAATACGCAAATTCGCGTCCTTAATCCCCTGATAATAGACACATTTCATATCCAAAAGCAGCATTGTTCTACACTTTAATGGCACATTTCAAGTTCAAATTCCATTTTTACCATCCCTTATAACACATAATCCGATCCCAACAACGATAATTCATGGTCAAAACTTTCCATCGTACATAACATACCAACATTTTCCACCCTTTTCATCCCCTATCTGACATGTGTCAGAATTCTTACCCTATAAGAATTACAAAATTCTCTTACCGAGGACCTTGAATATTTTCACACACATTTGTAGGTGCAATGACCGTTTCCAGCAAATTTACTGTTACCCTATCATTACATACACCTGCCGATTCATCGGGGGGTGGTTTCAGGTCAGCGAGAAGCGAATCCAAATCGCAATGTATCAATAAAGGTTAGGGTGGGGGCAAGTTTGTATTCCTCATATAAAAAGGACAGGAATGAGCGAATCGCTCTCTTGTAATTTTAGCTCGTGGGTTCACAACAGGTGTGCGTAGTCGCTTTTAAAAGTTGGTGTCGAAAGTAGTTAAAAAGAGTCGATATTTAACAGTCTGTGAGAGTGAGCGGTCAAATTCATGTTACTTTTATCAAAGGAAATCAAAAAAAGGTATATTGAAATTACTAGTGAACGTTGGAATATTAACGAGAAAGTGTAATGTATGAATAATAAATATAATAAAGAACAAAGTGAACAATAGTTTCGCGATTTCTTCTCGATACTTCCCAGCGAAAAATATTTCAACAACTTAGTTTTAAAACATTGATTAAATGACAAACAAAGCTATAGCGAAATAAGACAAGAGGAACCAAAGAGACCTTCCTTGGGGTGATCTAACAGAGCATCTCCATTGCCCCCACACGAGGAACAACGCATCAAAAACCACCTTCACCACAACCTCTGGACTTCCGGAAATAACTGTGAGTAAGCTTATACGAGAACTGTGAGTACAAACACATATTGTTTTAGTTATATTTTATTGTATGCAAAGATTAAATTGCAACACACCAATTTACGGTTCATTTTCCGACCGCGCGAACCTCTCTGTATCTTAACTCGTTCCGTTACAGAGCGAGAAGCTGCGGATTTCCTTCCCACGTGTTTCCGAAGCGTTACACCCTGCAACTGTCCGAAATGAACTGCAACAGTTATTTAATGGCATCTCGGCGCCATAGGTTCGCCTCTCTTAAGAGAAGTAATATATATATATATATATATATATATATATATATATATATATATATATATATATATATATTTCTCTCTATGGTGAGTAACCAGGCTAAATTCCGATGTGTGTGTGTGTGATCGTGTAGATCACATTGTTTTACTCATGCACGAAGATCATGGGAAAACGAAGCTGCAAAAACGGAAAGATGAACAAAGGGCATCCTAAAAGTCATGGATGTGGTGCATCTGCGTGAATAGATGCATTATCATTAGGAAAAGGTGCTAATGGATTTGGGATACTTCATACAATGGAAATTGTATATCATATCGCTAGAATGTCTGCGGAAGAACCGAATCATTTTGTTTGTACGTGATGCATGCTGAAGAATTTGGTTTCGGGGATAATGCGCGAGATGCGGTAATTGTTTGTCGATTGGACAACAGGTCGCGTGTCGGTATATTGCAGCTGAATAAACAAGCTGTCCAACGTTGCTTTTTATCGTTAGACACAAGGGTCGCCAGCCAAAGTGCATGTAAAGACAATTGCTCTGCAGATGTGATACTGGGATCTGTTTGGCAAACAAAGGTGCCGAATGGTTTCTTTAATTATGGTGGTTACATGGTACGGTAACCGAATTATTTTCTTTCAGGAATGTGATGCTTATGTACCTTAAAACATTCTTTCAGAGAATTTAGGAAATGCATTGGATGCATGAATGAAAAAATTCTTGTAGGGAATGTTATGTAATGCACTAGGTGCATTAAATGTCCTTAAGAAAAGGAAAAGCTTGCAGATTTGCAAAGGGAGTTGGGGTGCAATTATGGGGGGTTCTTCAGGTAAGCTTTAAAGAACCCCCACAACCATTCCTGTGTATCTTCTCCACACTGATGCCATACAAAACACTGAATGAATATTTGCGCTGCGAATACGATGTAGTCATAATGACAACTGCAGTTAAGCAAATTGCAGCATGCAAGAAATAACCTATGGAATACTGACTGGAAGTCGAAACTACTACACTAAATCCGATTATGTCATATGTGCATTGTGAATAGGAAATAACAATCTCCAAACCTATCTCAACGGAATTCCGGCTCCGCAAACAGACTCTGCAAAATAACTTGCGTTACATCCGGACAACTGACTAAACTGTAAACATCACGTGAAACAAAAAGTTTAATATATTAAGCTAAAACGCAGGCAAATGTTATGGATAATGAGCAGCATTGTTAACTAAACCTATGATGTAAGAGATTAGACTACCATCTGTCTATCATTAAATCATCTCTGGGGCTCTGCAAAGTCATCCAATCGTTATGTCATTTAACGAAACTAAAACAAATTTCAGAGCATGATAACCAACTCTTATTGCTATGCAACAAGCCTAAATATCAACAACGATTTAGATATCAAATGGATGAAGTAATTCAAGAACAATCTGTGAAACACTAGGAATGACTCCATAGTCATACCAATGCGGAATCGAATAACCTCCTGTGAGAAGGCTAAAACGCACTAAACTAGACAAGTTGACATAAAATGGTTACCAAACCCTATTTGAGAGTTGAACACTGATTCAGTTAAAATCAGTTAAGTATATATACTGTATAGCTCATATAAGCATGCTCAATAAAAGACGTTTTTCATAAGGATTGGGGACACACGGTAAGCATTCTTCGGATGTTTTATTCTATTCCTTCGAGGGGATATATGTGCAGATTAAGCTATTGTCTGCAAACTCAGTCGTCATATGTATTGTTAAAAACCATTCAATCAAGTTCATTGAATCCTTTAGGATACGTAATCATTTTTGAGTTTTTTCCCCGGCCTATCCACCCCACTGCCCCACACTGTGGTGATATTTGCTTTATGACAGTCTAAAGCCCTCGGGAGTTGTTCAATTGAACGCGATTTGGTGAAATTTTGGTATTCCGTTTGTTGATCTAAGAGTCTTACACGATATTTGTTTGTCGTATTTGTCATAACTCGATTCATCCTTATCAGTGAATATTTATTATTTCAGAAACAACTGAATTTTACCACGCTGAATAGTATTAATATTTAGTCTACCATCATATTAATTCCGGCACTCTCACTACGAATTTCAAATACCAGTACCTGCGAGTACTACAGATACTACCATAGTACTACTGTACTGGTATCTGTATCCAATCTTAACATAACCAACCCGAACCACGTTAAATTTAAGGAAAATCAAATTAATAATTCCATCATATGAAGAAACCGATCTTTGTATCAGTACCAACATCGTCCTATTTTTACGTATTCCTTCTTTTTAAATTTGTGGTACGAGTTTTATGAGGCAATCGGCTCTTCCAAAGTTATGCTAAATCGAGCAAAACTAATTGGATTAACATATTCGTGAATTGGCACCAAACGAAGTATAAAAATTTAAATAAAACATTAGTCGAACGATTTCGTCTTGTAATACCATTCTAACAACGTGTTAAGAAGATATCGAGGTGATTCATCTATGTTTTATGGTTTCACTTTCAGGAAAGGAGAGATATATAAAGATACACAGAACTTGAAATACTGCCGCAAAATTCCTTTCACTTACGTCGCCAAATATAGAATAAGAATAAGTTCCCCATTACAGTCCCCCTATGGCTCCGCAGAACACAACACGATAAGGAATACAGTAATAACATAAATCCTTCCGAGGAGGAGAATGTTAATTAAAACCTGTTGTCAAGACTGAAATAATAATTTGTTTCTATTAACATCTTTCACACCGTCAGATTATCTGCCAACCGTTTAGAGAGATGTTCTGCTGCCGATATTAGTTACCAATCCTGAAATAAATTACTCCTGCACTTCTTCGGACAACGAGCTGCATATTAGTCGTGTTACCTCCATAATGACAACAACAAGGAGCATCCCATTAAAGGGAATGATCCCCCTAACTTGTATGACGTTTTTATTTATATCTGTTTCTACAACGCGCATCCACAAAAGAGATATTATAGGGAAGAGGGAGAATATAGAGGGATAAGTCATATCATACATTTTATTGACGAGCAAAGGCTTGTTTAAACGAAAGACACACACACCGGATTTTGAAGCACTTTTAAACATCCAAACACGAGTTTTTGTTTTTATACAAACGCGCACACAAAATATGATTTTGTGGTTCCCCCAAATTTCAGAGCACTGTAGGAGCATAAGAAGAGCTAGGGGATAACGAAAGGAGGCATCAATACACATAGGCCTTAAATGCCAGTTTATTACAACGGCGGAGAAACATGATCAAGAAGAACGTTCCACCCGTTCGTATGGTTCGGCTAAAGAATAGCTCTCCCGGTTTATTTGTATGTCGATTGACGGGTATCGTGGGAGACCGTATCGAGATATGAAATGCATTCATCAAGTTCAGTACTCATTCGAACACACCCGACCAACCTCTTCATAACTTATTATCTTGCAGTAGTACATACTCTAGTTAGTGAACTCTGACTCTTCTTCTTCATACAGTGATTCGACATTTATACGTCTGTTTATGGCATAAAAGTACCGGAAACTCAATTCAAATTCTTAGTTGTCTTTGGAAAGGCCATTTGATGAGAAGAATTTGTCCGAAAAGTCAACTTAAATTGGAATATAAAAACATTTAATAAACGAAATGGCAATGGGAAAAGTATCCATTACAAAATACAATGATACGCTTGTCCATAAGATATGTTTCATAAAAAATTGCTTCCGACAGGAGGCTGTCAACTCTACCATGACAAAGTGTTACAAATGAATGTTAAATGAGAATGACGCCTTGTTACAGACGCAGCATCCAAGTGTCCAGAAGACGTCACAAACTACGACGCGTCAATTCCTGGAAAATGCCATAAACTACAACGCGTACATTTCTTGGAAAATACTACAAACCAATACACGTCAAACGGCGCCACAGCTGCAGCCTGTTGAATTGTTAGGAGAGTTTTAGAATATGCTACAACCCGCCTTGTACCAGCCGCCTGCACGGAAGGAGGAGTATCACCCACGCACCTATTGAGTGATTACTCCACACTTACCACCATGCGTGCCGAAATTGGAAAATCAGCGTGCGTCAATGCCGCCGAGGAACTTGACGTGCCATACGCACTCGTACCGATGTATTACAAGGAGCAACTGTCGAGTCCTACCGTCAAAGGAGAGAGAACCCATACTACCCATGCGGAGCTATACGCACAATTCATAACCCCAGCCCCCGAGTTAAGGAAAGCATCACAAAATTGAGGCTCGGTCAATCCGATCGTCAAGAAAGGCCGAGATCAAGGCGAAATTGATGGTCGCCAGGCAAGAGTAGGAAATTGCCGAGGCGAAGGCCAGAGTCGCGTAAATAGAACAAGCACACGACTTCAGAAACAGAGGACGAAGTTGAATAAAAAGAGTAACAATATGATTTAACTGAATCTTGAATTAATCCGTCGAGGCGGATTGAAAGGAGGGGGCAGTCGCCGCATTACAAAGACAAAAGGTACAGAGACATCCAGAACTTAACCCAAGCGATGGTAAGGCTTTTCCAAAGGACAGAGCGACATACTTCAAGACACGCAATCGGGCTTCCATACTTCAACGGTACCAATCAACGGTACCATCAACGGTATCTTTATAAATGATTTCTTGTCAATTTCCCAAAACCCAATTCACTCTTTTCCTGATGAGAACACGTTGAGTTTCTCATACGCATATGAACACTCCCGATCAAACACTTCGAATGTCTTTGCCAATAAGCAGGTTAGGCTTACTAAGAGGGAGAATCAAACATAGACACTAATTTTATTTTTCTGCTTAGCAACAAGCTGAGAGCCAGATAACCATGTGCGTGTCTGTTGTTTGGTTTATGAAGAGTAGGGTAACCGGCTTGGCTAGCGGTCGCGCTCATCTTTGTAATCAGTACAGCCATGAGCAAGCAAGCGGTACATATGTGCGTCTGTTGCACAACGGATTATTATAAAATCCTTTACAAATGAAGGCGTTAAACCGTCGGAAATTTTTTAACCAATTGAAGGCACAGTTTGGTGATGCACTGTTTCAGAATCCTGTGTATATGTGGGCCAGAGAAGTAGGCGAAAACGAAAGTCATGATCGTCGCCCAAGGCCAAGTCGTACAGATGACAATTGGATGGATTGAACTTATGATGGATTCACTTCCATAGCTGATATCCACTTCTTTTGAGATTTCTCCGACAGTTAAGCAACGATCACATTGAATTTCCACCTCAGCAAGATATATCAATAAGAACTATGTAACCGAGTAGAATTCAATGCCTTAAAAACTCAGTGTTGCCCCTTGTCGTCAAAGGCGAACCTCAGTAAATATAGTGTCGATGAAAGACATTGCATCGACGAAGCAAAGGAACTACCAATCCTCGGCACTCGAATTAATTCGATTGTAAATTGGAATGACCAATGGAGAAAGGTTGGCGCAAGGCTAATAACCATGCCCGTAAAAACAAATTATTATGGAAAATTTAACAAGCCTCGGATATGGACCGGATACACAACGACCGCCACGGAAACGAAAATGGGTAAACGATTTAAGAATGTTCTCATGGAACGTCCACTCACTATACAGAGCTCGAGCTGCACAGCACCTAGCCGATGCCCTGTCCGAATATAAGGCTGACATAACAGCATTACAAGAAATAAGATGGACGGGGAGTGGTGTAATTCAAAGAAAGGAGTATGACATTTATTACAGTTGTCATGCAAAACACCACGTGCTCGGGGTAGGCTTCCTAGTCAGCCAAAAACTGAATCCTTCCATTATCGGCTTTAATGCAATAACCGAAAGGGCGTGCGAGACAAGTTTAAGAACATAAGCCTCATAAACGTTCAGGGACCTACAGAGGAGTCTCCTGACGATGATAAAAAAGAATTCTACGAGAACGTCGAACTGCCTGCCCACGAAACGATGTGAAAATCGTTCTTGGTGATTTGAATGCGCAAATAGGTCAGGAGGCGGTTTTCAGCCACTACGTAGGTTCCCATAGTTTGCATGAGAACACTAATGACAATGGACTATGAGTCATCGAACTGGCAGCATCAAAAAACTTGGTCGTTCCAAGTACCAGGTTTCCACGTAAAGATACCCACAAAACCTGATGGAGCCACTTGCAACCAAATTGGCCACGTGTTGATAGATCGCCGTCACTCCTCGAGCCTGATGACGGTACGAACCTAACGAGGTGCCAACGTCGACTCGGATCACTATCTTGTTGGTATAGTTTTCCGAGCGCGGATTGCCTTACGGAGACGTATTGCATCCGCCGATCAGGTTCGGATCAACACGGTTGCCATACGCATTGAGAATACCAGTAACACGTTTGGTCATACGTTAAGACTCGCCCCGAAGAGCTCAATTGAGGGAGAGTAAGGCCAGAATGCCAGGCGTAGAAGAGAAATGGACACGACTAAGGATTACTACCATTAGTATTGCCAATTCTATCTTAGGCAGTAGTCGTAGAGATCGGAGCGACTGGTTTGATGATGGACGCAAACTAGTGACTGAACGTAAGAATGCTGCATACCGGACAATGCAGCTGTCTCATAGGACGCGGGTATGCGAAGAGAAATACAAATAGCTCAGAAGATCTGAAAAAATACTCCACAGACAAAAGAAAAGTGCCTGGGAAGAAGACTTTGTCTGTGAAATAGAGAAAAGTAGAGAGCGAGGTCCGCACCAAGCGCGGAAGTTTTACCAAATGTATGACGCGGTACACACCATGCTGCACTTACTGCAAAGATAAAGAGGGTAATTTGATCACCGATCCTGAAGGCATTCTGGAGCGATGGGAAGTGCACTACAATGAATTGATAAATGGTCAGCTCACAGAAAAATTGGAGGCTCAACCAATGCAAAATCAAGACCAAACGCCGCCGTCACCAAGCATTAAGAAAACTGCAAAAGCCATAAGACAGCTCAAATCAAATAAAGCCCCCGGCGCTGATGGCATACCAGCTGAGCTGATCAAACAAGGAGGAACAGCGCTACATCACGCAATTCATGAGATCGTGGTGCACGTATGGGAGCAAGAGGAGATGCCGGAAGATTGGCGTCTTGGAATAATTTGTCACATACATAAGAAGGGATATAACAGTGTGCAGCAACTATAGGGATATAACAATGCTGAGTACCGCCTATAAGATACTCTCCACTAGCCTACAAGATCGGATAGCCCAATACGCTAAAGACATCATTGGTCAATATCAGTGTGGCTTCATTCCAGGCAAATCAGCGATTGATCAGATATTCACCATTAGGCAGGCGATGGAAAAATGTCAGGAATTTAATATCCCATTATATCATCTATGTATGAACTTTAAGGCCGCCTACGATAGCATAGCCAGGTGGAACTGTGGCAACTCTAACAGATACACACACAATTCACAAGCAAAAATAGTGAAGAACACCGAACGAAAAATCGAACAAGAAAATACATCGGAACCGTATACCAAGCGATAACAAAAATAATTCACATCAGTGGAGTATAGTCGAGTTTTAAAATCAAATTCTAAACACGGTCAGTAGTCTGATGCTTCACTGCTTCGCTTTTCAACCGTTTCATCGTGTGTTCAATTCACCTTCTTCACTATCCTTGCTTAACGCTATAGAACTATATAATGCCATGAGAGAGTTCGGCATTCCAAACAAATTGATACGATTTTGTAGATTGTAAAAATAGCAGAATTGCTGTCGAAACCAATAAACATCTTTAATGGACTCCGACAAGGGGACGGTCTGGCCTGCCTCCTGGAATAAGAAATACGCAAACGGCTGACCGAATCAAACAAAGCTCTTTAACTCGCGAAATTTATCCAGAACATACAAACTACTACTGTACAAGACCATGGTCTTACCAGTACTCATGTATCGATCCGAGACCTGGGTGCTCAATAAAAGGCACTCTGAACTTTTAGCCACGTTCGAGAGGAAGGTCTTAAGGAGAATTGTTGGCCCCGTATGTGGGGGAGGACGATTCCGGGGGCGCTACAATCATGAGCTGTACGCAATCCACCTTGGAGCTAATGTTGTAAGAAAAATCAAGCTCGGTAGTCTCCGGCGGGCGGGACACCTAGCTCGAATGAGCGAAGAGGGGCCTATAGCGTTTGGAATGATAGTGAGGAACGTGTGATTCGAACTGAGGCTATGACAGTTAGAATCACCAAAAATTGAACCAATGCGTAACACATCAGAATACTGGCCGTGCTTAGAATTCGATTTTTAAACTCGGGTATATTCCACTGATGTGAGTTGTTATGTTATCGCTATGGTATACGGCCCTGATGCATTTTCTTATTCGATTTTCGTTCGGTGTTCTTCACTATTTGCTTGTGTATTGTGTGTGTCTCTGTTAGAACCGCTAGAAGCCTGCCTGGGAAGTCCTTCGTGACAGGATGTATGGAAGGAGACAGCGCGGCAGACCTTGTCTGCGATGGATGTATGGCGTAGACCAGGACGCCCAGAGCCTGGGAGTGTCAAACTGGATGACATCGGGTCGAAATCGGGATCGGTGGAGAGATTTGTTAAATAAGGCCAAGACCGGATCCCGGTTGTGGTGCCGATGATGATGAATACTCGACCAAGAAATTGTACTAATAAAAAGTTTTTCATAAATTACATAACAATCTTGAATATTAATAGGAACGTTTAAATTTTTTTCGGGATATGTCAATGACAAAAAACATCATCATCATCATCATCGGCACTACAACCGGGAACAGGTCTTGGCCTTATTTAGCAAGTCCTGAGGCTTGTTAAATTTTCTATAATGATTTGTTTTTTTTTTTTTTTTTTTGGGCAAGGTCATTAGTCTTGCGCCAGAACAAAAAACATCAGCCAAAGTTTAATTTTTATCATAGTAAACGAATTAGGAATGTTGGGAGATTATCAAAGATTACTACCGAAACTCTGAGTCGGTGTTGGAAACAATAAGAGTGCTTAATCTGTATTTCGTGGGTAATAATAATCCCTGTGCGTGCTACATGGAAAAATTTCAACAAGAATTTTGACAGATTTTGTATGAAGTTTACAACATCAAATTTACTCAAGGGCTGGAGATCCTTGATCATTTGAAGCTCCGAAACTTCTCCACTTGTTATGTTCAACAAAATTAGTATGTTCCTATAGAAGAACTCGATTCTATTCGTACATCGACTATTGAGTGATAAAATGACACTACTACTACACTGTTACTTTTAACCTCAAGCTTCGCAACCTCAGACTCTCTCCCTTGTTCAAAGTCGATCAACACTAAAGGTACTAGGGTCACAATACACCGGAATCTTGCATGTTGCGCACATACAACCACGTGTATTATTTCCGATAATTTTCACTATGGCCTCCTAGGTGCGGATTATCATCCTGGATCTGGCTACAATATATTTCGAAATCTTGAAAAATGCAAATAACTAAAAAATAATGCGACCGGGCCATATTTCGTTCCTCTGATAGATTATAAGGTAGATTATAATCACCCCGCCCTCTCCGCATCAAGGCACTCTTCTTATTGGACACCCTTAATAACCCTTTAATAACCCCGTACTCTTAATAATGTATCACCCATAAATCATACTGAACACTTATTGCAGTTAAATTTAAATTGTGACGACGTCCACGATTACGGTGATGATGCCCGTCATGAATGAGTTATGCTATCCAAGACAAGCACTAATGTTTATTCCAGACAATCATCACACATAAAAAAAGTTACCGCCCGGAGAAAACTTATAATTTATAATATAACAAACAATAAAACTGTTCTCCACGAAAATATTATTTATATTCTAGTCAATTGTCAGAAGCTTGATTATTTTTAATTCTTTTACAATTTATAGTAACTTGATTAAAAATGTTTGGTGTACTAATGAGTATTTTTTATCAGCCTCACATTTGTACAAACCCATCGGAGAATGTAACAAAAATGATGGGCTTGATCCACTGTATAAGGTGCGTAGCGAGACTAAAATATTCATAACATAACTCTGAAGTTGTTCCAATAGAACTTTAAGGTAGATATAATAACAGCGGACACTTTCCATCAACAGCCAACAATCAACATTAAATTAATCGTAAGCCAATCGTCTCACAGATAGATTGTGTACTTCATCTCAAGTTTGCTCCAGATATAGATGCATCGTTTATTATAGTTTCCGTGTAATTATCAGCAAACCAATTGAGAGAAACATCGTATGGTACAAAGTACTGGGCCATCTGTAGGCCACACTCCTCCTTGACATAACTACAACAGTAACCTTACGCGATCTAACACACAACGTAACTGGCTCGTTCTCGCGATAATGTTACCTTCAAAACCAACGACTCGATCGGAAAGGATCTATAATAACATCAATAAGACTATTCCTCCATAAAATGCTCAAGTATTGTGCCCAGGTGGCACGGTGACTCACGCCATGAATGCATCTGCGCCAACAATTGTGCCGAATAGTATTGCGTGTTCATTACACAATGGGAGTTAGTTGGAACTCAACTTTTCTAAACCGAATTGGTTACAACCGACTACCAAGGTAGGGGATAGCCCCCGATATGTGAGCCCGCTGTCAACCGATATTGGCAACAGTCCTGACGGTTTCCGCAATTTAATTTCCATACACTGCATACGAAATGTCTAATGATATGCCCATTGTATTCCGACGCACACAACCGTTCTTTTGTACCTAATTTCAATGACCCTATGCATATGGATCGAGGACAATACCAGGATGCCGCTAAGCAGGTATCTTTGTCCGAAGCAATCAAGCGTGATTCAGAACTCTATGCAAAAACTGTCCCAAGGGTCTGGGGATATTAGCCGAGCAAGAATCGTTCGTTGTCCTACGAAGCAAACATGACCAAGAAGCAGAATTCTCCTTGTCTGAGCGAACATGCGTAACAAACAACCGTTTTGAATTGCCGTCCATAGGTGGTCATTAGGCGAACTCAACGGAAGGGGGCTTCTAGAATTGCTCTTTCGTGACTTGTGCGCCACAAACACCCGGCACTTTTATTTGTTGGAAGACTTTATTGCTTCGCGCATAAAACTATTTCCAAAGAGTAGTAGTTTAATAGCAATTAGACGGCGGACGTAATTCGTACATACGATGGAATCTGTTGGCCACTAAAACGTTTGAGTTCCGGGCAAATAAATTGCCAGCGCCACGATAGACGGCTTGCAGTCATTGAGCTTGGGGTGTGCAGTTGTTTTCAATTCGCTTTTGGGAAAAGGATGTGAAATTGGTGAAGATAATGGACGGAAAATCCATTACAAAAGATTGATTGCCATGTTGCTAGTGGGTATGTATGTGGTATGCTGTAGCCATATTTAAGTTCGTTTATGCCGCATTGTCTTCATCGACGATGTAAAACTCTAAAGTACTGCACAAACGATTGTCTTTTTATGTGATTTAGTTCTGGAGAATAGAATTAGGAAAATTCCGATAGTTGATTACAATACCTCTGCTTGGTTGGACTATATCAGCAGTTGATACTAATTCTTTCCTCATTTATAGCACATGTCCACAAGGACAAATTTGACATAGTAGTGACTCAATTAATCTTTCAATGAAGAGGCATTCCTTACTCAACATAGCGTTTTAGACGATGATCAAGCCACGAAATTAATGCCGAAAAATTAAAGTTGCCAAAAAATATATAATATTCAAGGGACTTTGGTAATTAGTTGCAAGTTCGTAAGATTCGATTCGTTAAACCGGAGAAAAATGTCTTATTTAATATTCCTCTCAGATATGGCGGGGTAACAGCGCCGAGTTTTGTTTAATATGAAACGCGAGAGTTGATACAGCAATCGGCAATAACACCATACAAGACTAGCATGTAGCAGGCGTATCATTCAAACCCATATGACTGGTGGCCACGAAAAAATAAGGAAAGCTTTGAAAAGAACCTCCGAGGCATTTTTCATTAAAGAATATAAGAGCCTGTCAACCCTGTGAGTAGGGCGTAAGAATATAACCACAGTAAGGCCGGCTTGTCGTAAGAGGACTCCCAGCGCCCTGTCGCCCGGTGAAATACCACCTCATCAAGCCATAAGCTCCGTAAAATGGTCGGGAGTAATTCCTGGCCACCTTTCGGAGCTTGGCTGATGGACCGGTTTGAGGAAAGGCTGGTTTAGGTGGTAGTCGGTCCCAAGGTGAGATTGTTTAGTGGGGTAAAAAGTAGTTGTGCCGGACACGGGCACAGGTTCACTTTCTTCTGACTAAAGAGTTTATTGATTCCCAGCGAATAGCCGTGTCTGGGGGTGGTCGAAGGACGCCGCGATGGCTTGGGAAAATATCGGCGAGAGAAAAAGAACTAACGGGATACGATATTACCCAAGCGGTTTCGCTATGCAGCAACAGCGTAGCTTGCCCAGACTTTGCGTTGCTAACCAAACATGAGATTTGTGATTTCCGTAGAAATCTCATGTGATTTATGAATATTTGAAGCCATATGGCATAAAAAGGCTGAATTCAGTTATGCATTACTTGCATAGAAGAATGAATTCAGTTATGCGTCCTTTAGGTAGATACATTTTGCAGGTGAAATAGCCGACGGACGGTGGTGCGCGGTTAACGGGTGAAATTAGGTTGTAATTGTGGGTTGGTTCTCCGCGTAATATAGAGAACCCCCATAAGTTTAGTAGGGCACGCACTCAATTTATTGGCTTAATTCGAGCAACATAATTACCAACATCTAAAGTATATATAAATTACAAACTAGAGAGCTTAAGAACTATTTTAACTCACCGTAACCTAAGGTCACCAGGACAAATTAAGAAGGCCGGGGGGGGGGGGGGGGGGGGGGCGCTTAACGATGCCACCCCGTTGGCCTGTACAATTCGCGATATCGCCGGAAGCAATCTTCGACTATGTTTCGGCTGTATGGCTGAAGGCCGGGACTGACACGGAGACAATTCATGATGGTACTTTCTGGGATAAAGAATTCCGGAGGTAAACTAGCTTCCCATTCGGATCTCCAGGCGGGGACTATGCCAGGGGGAACATCATGCAGATATTATTATTGTTGGCGACGTTACATACGAAGCTTTCCAGTAACAATTATAAATAACCGAACTTTAAGAAATTCGTCATCATTCGGGTTCATTCTCGAGGCTCTGTCTGCGTTCTACTGATAACGGCATTTTGTAACATTCACCAATACGAATATAAACGCAATCCATCCATATTTGCAAACAGCCAGACCTGATATCCTTGCCCTAACTGATACCCAGGTCGATTCGTCAACTAATTCGACATACCTTCGTTGCTCAGGATACGGCTTCCATTCGAGATTCCGTTTTAGGGGTGGAGTCTGCGTCTTCGAGCGGTCCGATTTGGCTTGCCAGAGGATGGAAGCGTTCGAACCCAGTAACACGAACATCATGTGGCTGAGGGTCGTGCTAAGGAATTCTGTTAAATTTCTTTGTTGTCTTTACCGTTTCCCGAATGACGATCAAAAGGCGACATTTTTCGAACGTCTCTCACGTACCGTCGACTGGATACAGATCAACCACCCGACTTCTGAAATTGTCGTGTGGGTCGGTATTGTGGGTGTCGTCAAGGAAATGGGTTCATCAATGTTCCCACCAACTTGTTTCACCGAGAGCGAAAGCACTGACTTCATTCGACAGTTTTAAGAGAGCAGAAGAATTAAACACTGGTGTGTCATTTGAATTAATGTGGCTTTATTTATCGCAAGTTTATTGGGAAATTAGAATTGCGTGGTTGCAAGCAATGGATATAATTTAGATAGAGAATTAATCGAAGCGATTTTGGGAAAATATATGCGGCTCGGTGTAGTTGATGGAGATGGTGAGTGTTTCATTGTAAATTGGATATGCGTTTATTACAGCTTGGTAAATGGGTTCTTGGTAGGTTGGGGATGTATGCGATTGCAGATTTGGGGAAGGATGCTGTTGCATATTGGGTTGTGTTTTTGCATGTTTGGAAACGGGTTACAGGTTGGGTTAGTGTGACGCGCTGTTAACGGTCAAAATTGGTTGGCATTGTGGGTTGGTTCTCCATGTGGTATAGAGAACCCCCACTGTCGTCCTTGGCGATTTTAATGTACACAATTCCGGCTGGTTGGTGCATTCTACCAGAACCGAAGACGCTGGGAGGCTGGTAGAGATGTTCGCTGTTAGCTGCAATTTGATTCAGCTTGTGGAGGAACCTACGTGAGTGCCGGATGCCCGAGGTGATTATGCGAACACGCTGGATCTGTGTTTGGCATCCGAGCCGAGCATTTATACCGTGGGGGTTGCTGTGCCACAGGGAAACTCAGATCACTGCTTAATATTGGTGGCGCAACCACTTGCCTTTCAAACGAATAACCGACCTAAGCGGCTTCGCAATGTATGGAGGTATAGGGATGCAAACCGGGGCGAATTCCGAGTTTTCTTCGCATGTTTTCCGTGTGCCTTGGAATCTCCGATGTTAACACATGTGCGGAGTCGGTCACAGAGATCATTCTTCACGGGATAGAGATGTACATTCCGCATTTCATCAAATGAAATTCATCTGATAAGGGTTGGTTTGATGGGAAATGCGAACAGATTAAAAGCCTTTAAACAATGGCACTCTTATCCCACCCAGGTTAACAGAACGAGTTTTGTTAGAATCAGAAATGCGTGCAACCAGGCGATTAATACCGCGAAGAAGGCTTTCAACGACAGAGTGACTAATAAACTCCTTGAGTGCCGAACTGATTCGCGTACTTTCTGGTCAATGGCAAAGGTTGTCAGCAGTACTTTCGGCTCCTCCTCTTTTCCTCCGTTAGTGACGGGCAGCGGGACGTTAGTCACAAATACAAGGGATGAAGCTAATGTGTTCGCGAATTTATTTTCCGCGAATTCAAACATCGATACCGGTCTTTTGGAGCCACGTGTGATCGCGCCGGTACAGTCTTCGATTCGGGATGTGAGGTTCCGAACGCGCACTGTTCTACGTGGATTGGACTGTAGGAAGGCGACCAGCCCAGACGGAATACCAGCTATAGTCCTCAGGAACTGTGCTCCAGAACTATCACAGGTTCTTGGCAGACTCTTTCGCTTATCTTATGAACGATGGACATTTCCTGCCTGCTGGAAAATCGCTTGAGTTCAGTCAATCCAAAAGAGAGGAAAAAGTGTCTCCCACAAAATTACCGGCCGATAGCATTACTGTCTATGGTATCTAAGGTGATGGAAAAAGTCATCAATGCGGAGTTAATTAAGTATTTGGAGTGCAACGGACTTCTGAATGATCGTCAATACGGATTCCGTGGCAGGCGGTCCACGGGAGACCTTTTGACTCTTATAACCGATATATAGACACCTGCGATTGAGCGGCACGGTGAGTCAAGGGTGGTCGCTTTGGATATCTTCAAGGCTTTTGACCGCTTCTGGCATGAGCAAAGTTCCTTTATATGGACTTTCTCAGCAACTTTGCGACTAGATGAAGAGCTTCCTCGCAAATCGATCGACCCGGGCTGTTGTGGACGGCGAGTGGTCGGGTCTGTATTCTGTTATTTCCGGGTTGTCTCCATTTTGGCTCCAACCTTGGTTTGATTCACATACATGATTTGTTGGAGTCGACGGATGACATGGTGTTCCGTTTCGTGGATGATAGTACGCTTGTTTTCTCTTTTCCGAGTGATCGACAGATTAGTGTATCAACGTCGCACGAGCTGAGATGTTGCCAGATCGGCGCACTGAACCGGGATCTGGATAAGGTCCTGCAGTGGGGAAAGGCCAATCACGTCGACTTCATTACAACGAAAACACAATATACAACATCCACAAAGAAAAGTGGATCGTCGGTACCACAGCTGATGATGAATGGCCAGGTCCTCGAATGACCCATCAAATCGATGTTTTGGGTGCTCAAAAATGCAGTTGTCACAGCCGATGTGTGAGAGCTCGCATTGTCGTGGTGAAGAGTGATCCATCTTCGGCGGTTGGTTTTCCTGATTTCTTGGAAGACAACTGGCAAACAAATGGTTGTGTACCACTCAGAATTGACTGTTCTGCGTTGTTCTAGTGGTACGGTTGCGACATGTTCAGTTTTTCCGAAAAAACAGGCGACCATTTGCTTGGAAGTGCTTCGTGCGCGAACAACTTTTGTTGGATTTGGCTCATCTTGAAACACCCTGACTATGTCAGGGGGAACATCATGCAGATATCATGATAAATAATGGAACTTTGAGATGTTCGTCATCGCATAACCGGGCTAGCTCTCGGGGCTCGGCCCACGCTCGACTGGTGGCATTTTGTAACATCAGGGGCATCGGTTTCACCTATACCAATGTAAACGCCGTCCACCAATATTTGCAAACAACGAAACCTGATATCCTTGCCCTAACTAAGACCCAGGTCGATTCGTCAACTGATTCGACATATCTTCGTTGCTCAGGGTACGACTTGCATTCGAGATTCCGTTTTAAGGGCGGAGTCTGCGTCTTCGCACGGTCTGATCTGGCTTGCCAGAGGATGGAGGCGTTGGAACCCAATAATATGGACATCATATGGTTGAGGGTCATGCTGGGGAATTCCGTTAAATTTATTTGTTGTCTTTACCGCTCCCCGAATGACGATCGACCGGCGACATTTTTCGAACACCTTTCATATACCGTCGACTGGATACAGATCAACCACCCAGCTTCTGAAATTATTGTCCTTGGCGATTTTAATGTGCACAATTCCGACTGGTTGTTACATACTAACAGAACCGACGACGCTGGGGGGCTGGCGGAGATGTTTGCTGTAAGCCACAACTTGACTCAACTCGTGGGGGAGCCAACGCGGGTGCCGGATGCCCGAGGCGATTATGCGAACACCCTGGATCTGTTTTTGACATCCGAACCGAGTATTTATACCGTAGAGGTTTCTGCGCCACTGGGAAACTCAGATCACTGCTTGGTATCTGTCGCGCAAGCACTTGCATACCAAGCGAATAACCGGCCTAGGCAGCTTCGCCATGTATGGAAGTATGGGGCTGCTAACTGGGACGATATGCGAGATTTCTTCGCATCCTTTCCATGGTCGGAGGTGTGCTTCGGAAATTCCGATGTTAACGCTTGCGCGGAGTCGGTATCAGAGATTATTCTCCTGGGGATGGAGATGTATATTCCGCATTCCATCAAACGATGTTCGTCTGATAAACCTTGGTTTGACAAAAAATGCGAGCTGATTACAGCGGCAAAAAATAGAGCTTTTAAGCAATGGCGCTCCAATCCCACCGATGTTAACAGAACGAATTTTGTTAGAATCAGAAACGCGTGCAACCAGGCGATTGATACCGCGAAGAAGGCTCACAACGACAGGGTGATCAATAAGCTCCTTCGGTGCCGAACTGGTTCGCGCTCCTTCTGGTGAATGGCAAAGGCTGTCAGCAGTAACTTTGCTTCCTCCTCTTTCCCCCCGTTGGTGATAGACAACGGGACGTTAGTCACGAATCCAAAGGATAAAGCTAATGTGTTCGCGAATTTATTTTCCGCGAACTCAAACCTCGATCCCGGCCTTTTGGAGCCACCTTTGATCTCGCCGGTACAGTCTTCCATGCGGGATGTGAGATTTCGTCCGCGCACTATTCAACGCATTCTACGTGAACTGGATTGTAGGAAGGCAACCGGCCCGGACGGAATACCAGCAATAGTCCTTAAGAACTGTGCTCCAGAACTATCGCCGGTTCTTGGCAGACTCTTCCGCTTATCTTATGCACGGAGGACCTTTCCTGCCTGCTGGAAAATCGCTCGAGTTCAGCCAATCCCAAAGACGGGAAAAAAGTGTCTCCCACAAAATTACCGTCCGATAGCATTACTGTCTATTTTATCTAAGGTAATGGAAAAAGTCATCAATACAGAGTTGGTTAAGTATTTGGAGTGCAACGGTCTCCTGAATGATCGTTAATACGGATTCCGTGGCAGGCGGTCCACGGGAGACCTTTTGACACTTATAACCGATATATGGACATCTGCGATTGAACGGCATGGTGAGTCAAGGGCGGTCGCATTAGATATCTCCAAGGCTTTTGACCGCGTCTGGCACGGGACATTGCTGAACAAACTTCGTTCATATGGACTTTCCGACCAGCTTTGCGACTGGACGAGGAGCTTCCTCGAGAATCGATCGATCCGGGTTGTTGTGGACGGCGAGTGTTCGGATCTGTATCCTGTTAATTCGGGAGTGCCCCAGGGTCCTATTTTGGCTCCAACCTTGTTCTTGCTTCACATAAATGATTTGTTGGAGACAACGGATAACAAAGTGTTCAGTTTTGCGGATGATAGTACGCTTGTTTCCTCCTTTTCGAGTGATCGGCCGATTGGTGCATCTACGTCGCACCAGCTGAGATGTAGACAGATTGACTCTCTGAATCAGGATCTGGATAAAGTCCTGCAGTGGGGAAAGGCCAATCTGGTCGACTTCAACGCAACGAAGACCCAGTATACAACATTCACAAAGAAAACTGGATCATCGGTTCCACAGCTGATGATGAGTGGCCGGGCCCTCGAGGCTGGGGAAAGTTTGAAATTGCTCGGTGTCACGGTCTGTGGGAATGTATCATGGCATAAACACGTATCGGGTATCGCCAGGTCAGCCTCAGGAAAACTGAGTTATCTTTTTAGAGCCAAGAAATACTTTACTCCGGCCCAACTTCTTCTCCTATATAAACCCCAAATTAGACCCGCGCTCGAATATTGCTCTCATGTTTGGATCTCGGCTCCTAAACATACCCTCGACCTACTTGAGAGCGTACAGAGACGAGCGATCCGCCTAATCGGGGACTCGGCGCTGACGTCGGGACTACAGTCGCTATCACATCGAAGGCGCGTGGCCGACCTCTGTCTGTTTTACAGATATTATTACGGGTACTGTTCTTCGGAGATTCTTGGCATTGTTCCACGCAATTCGGTTTATATGCGCTCCACAAGACAATCCGACGGATCGCACCCGTTTGTGGTTCATCTCCCGACGGCGCGAACATCCCTGTATCAGAACTCGTTCCGTTGCAGAGCGGGGAAGCTGTGGAACTCCCTTCCCACGCGAGTGTTCCCGGAGCGTTACAACCTGCAACTATTCAAAAAGAACTGCAACAGTTATTTGATGGCATCTCGGGGCGCCCACTCGACGCTATAGGTTCGCCATTCCCGAGAGAAGTCTAATAAAAAACAAAAAACAAAAAAAAAAAAAAAAAAAAACCCAGACAGTCGACTGCTGTTTGCTTTCGGGCTCATACGCGTAAATCCACGATTCTTCACCTGTCACGATGTCATAGACGTGTTTCGAAGCACCACGACCGTATTTTTTGAGCATTTCTTTCGACCAATTGACACGAGCCTTTTTTTGGGTGATTAACAAATTGTGTGGGATCCAACGCGAACAAATTTTTTTGACAGTCAAATGTTCATGCAATATTGAATGTGTGCTGGTCCCACTAACGCCTAAGGTTGTCTCAATCTCACGATAGGTCACATGAGGATCTTCCAATATCAGTTCGTGTACAGCATCAATGGTTTGATGCTGATTTTGGACGACCGTCACGAAATTCATCTTGGAGTGAACTACGACCACGATTGAATTCACCATACCATCGATAAACACTGGTCCTTGATGGAGCTTCATCGCCAAAAATTGAATTAAGTTCATCCATGCACTGTTGCTGAGTTAATCCACGCCGAAAGTTGTAAAAAATAATCGCACGAAAATGTTGACGATTTAATTCCATTTTTGGGCGAGATGCATCTTTTAAGTTACTGTAAACGACACAAATGGCGCTCGTATGTCAAAACGTTCTGAGTGCGTATAACCTCAAAAATGTCCAACTTTACGACAGAGCTGTCAATTGCCGGATCGCAACGCTAGGGTTGCCAAATCCCGAAACATAAGAGGCAACCCTCGTACTTCGTCCCCCAAGTTCTAAAGTCTCTGCCGTAAACCAAAAGAAAAGCGGAGGAAAAGCGACTCCTTGATGGTACGCGTTCCCGATGTGCCACGGGGAGCGGGAAAAAGAGCTACCGCCGCGATCGGCGGTTGTAGTTAGACTCGACGGTATTTACGCATCCCAGGCGATACGGGGAGCGGAAGACGAACCGTCCGGATCGGCCGTTGAAATACGACTCAGCGATGTCAATTCGCTAGGAAAGGAAATTCGGCCGACGGTACGGGCTCTCTTAATTAAGCGTGCGTTTCCTATTACAAGAGAAACGTGAAGTCTCCCTTTGGGGTAGGTAACCGGATCTCATAGAGAAAATCATGGTGGTATGTATGTATGGGTGATCGTACAGATCACAGTATTCATCGATGCATTTGAGCAAAGGATAAACGAAACTTGAAACGAGGGAAAAAGAACAAAAGGAGAAGCGACCTAAGGCATCAGTCTGTAATGAGGGTCGGCTAATAAATAAGCTGCAACTCATTAGGTGTGAAACGCATTTGGGATACATCATACAATTTGTATATCGAATCTTTGGTCGTTGTAAGAAACGGATTCTTTATTTGCATTTGTTGATGCTATTGAATTCAATCCGGCGGCTATGCGCGGAGTTGGTGATTGTTTGGAGATTCAAACAAAGGAGCATTTCGGGGTAAAGTGCTTGCAGCTGTATCAATAGCCGCAAGTCATTGCGAAGCAATTTAGATGGTTATACAATGACGGTTTGTATAACATCTATGCCAATTGTATGTGGCATCTAAGGCAACTCAAGGGTCGAATTCTAGTGTGAGTATTTACACTAAACGAGAATTCGGTTCTTGGTCGCTAATGCAGAGATGCATTGATGTCCTTGTGGGAGAAATTCTTTACAGGAATTCCTGGATAATGCGTTGAAAGCATTAATTGCCCTTGAGTAGGGTAATGTTTCAGGTATGCTGGTGATTGAAGTGCAAATATGGGGAGGCGGAAATTTGCCTGGCAACCGAAGGTGCCGAATAGGTTTTGAATTTATTATCCTATAAGATGGACAGAATTCTGGTAGGGAATTTTGAATGTGAATTGATGCATGAAAGGTAAGAATTCTCTTCCAGGAGCTTTTAGGTTATGTGTTGGATAACCTTGATGCGTGAAGCATTTACAGGTGCAAATGCAATTGAATTACGATTGGAATGAGGAGCTTCAGCACGGGAAGCTTGGGGGTAGTTAGGCAAATAGACAGTGGCGTTTGGCGGAACCACCATAGTATAGTATTGTGGCTGGTTTCTATTAGGGTGCGTTAACACGGATGCTGATTCGGCAGAAACACCACCAATATTACACTGGAAATTAGAATACAACCGCGAACACAATATCTCTCCAAAAAAAAACCCACTGGAGTAGTTTTGATGATAATGTTTTTTTCGTGCAAAAATCCTGTACAATTAAATCAATATTGTGCCTTTACTGCAATTCATAAATCATTAGCACTTAGGCGCATGAAGTACAACGGTTAGTTTTATACACTGGTTACGCACCTCCAACAAGGTATTATATTGTTTATTAAATCCTGTATTCACGTTAATTTATTTTATAACTATTGTTCACGTGTTCACTAACCAAGTAGGATTCGGTTTATTTCTAATTTTAATGTTCTTTGAATTCGGGTAAGGGCGCGGATTCCCCACACGACTCGACAATATTTACAAATTATTAAACTTCGACAAGCAATGATCTCGGCACGAGGAACTTCTTCGGCGGTTAAAATGTTACTCCTCGGTGTGTGTTGCCGTCAACATCCACTAGCCGCGATTAAGATGGATTTCCATCTATCTGGAAGTAGAAAATCCGATCTTTTCCTTGGTGATAACCAATGAGAGATCGAATTGGAATCTTTGACCGAAACATTTCCCCTGTGGCCGTAGAGACCTGGATGAAAATCCATTCGTTGGAAACCAAGACAAAGAAGATGCGATGGGTTGCGCAAAGGGAAATTCAAATATTCGGCTAATCAAATAGATGATCGCGAACGGAGGCTAGCTGTATTGTTCTGGTGAACGATGGAGGATAGATATTTTTGTTGACGGTATGTCAACAAAAACTTCGCCGACGATGGCAAGGTACCAGGCTGGATGGCTGTATATTTGGTTGATGCAAGCATCGTAGGGCATGGCCTTTAAAAAGATTGTTTAACTTAATGTGCTGGTACATGGCTGTACACAATTGCATCAGAGATTGAATGCAAAGAAGGAAATTCGACCCGTCAGCTGTGCAAATAGTCGCTCGACAGCAGCCGCAAACGGTTGCTCTGTTTATTCTAGCAATTGCTTTATGCTAAGGAATGTCGCTGTGCCGTTCAAAATAACTTCTTCTGTTTATACATTCCCTTCCGATAGCCAGCGTGAGAATCGTGGCTAATCGTTGTTTAGACAACGTATCCTTAGGCATGGCCGATGCGGTGATCGTTCCTCGATAAGGCAAAATGCGCAGATATTAAGTCTAAAGCCATGTCGTCGAAGGTAATAGGGGAATATTGTGGACGGCGGAAATGGATTCTTCTGTGACGTTAGGTCAACAGAAGATTTGCTCGCCATAGCCAGGGCTTAGGGTAAGGTTTGTTTGTTTAATGAATAATATCTCGTAGGGCATGATGAATGAAAATCTGGCTTGCAGATGTGCCAGCACACAAGTAGCCCAGAATGTCTTTAATGGACCAACGGATTGTTAGACAAAGACACGCAGAAGAATTGGCGTGTGTTTGGTGGGTATGTGGCCGACTTGAGGAACCGATCGGTTCGTGAAGGATGAACCGGAATTGTTTAATTAATGTGTATGCATGCAAGGGCTTGCTTTAAGGTGGAAGATGGTGCCGGGTAGCTTACGCTGCTCATTTTCAGGTAAGTAAAATTACTTTGAAAGGTAAGTGGAAGACAGGTTAATTTAAAGGGAATGGGTGGTTCTTTGGGGATGCCTTAAAGAACCCCCACAGTACCATAGCGCGGAACAATGCGCATTGGAAAAAGAAAGGAATGAGCCACCTAGCTTACTGATGTAACTGCACCTAGTAGGGGCACGAAATTAGACGAACGACAAAGAAGCCAAAGTGTATTATATATATATATATATATATATATATATATATATATATATATATATATATATATATATATATATATATTATAAAACAGATACAGAATCTTAGCTTATCGCTCCAAGCCTGATTTCCAAAAATCACTAGAAAACAAACGATCTGGAACCAACAATCAAAATTTATTACTTGGTGAACTATTATTCCACCATCAAAATTATACTTTAACTTCTCCTTGCTGTGTAACGACAGAACAGAGTATATCTATGAATACATAAAACAAACCACAATTTTTCTTAAAATATTAACAAATGAAAGTGGGGAAATTGATTCAAATTTCTCATCGACTGATAGTGTTCCACTTTTAAGCTCTTGCCCACCAGATGGCTTCCAATTAATACAGAAATATTCTAATTTTACGGCCCACGTTACCAATATCTATTTCGAGCGAAGAAAAACATTAATCGATAAGAGATTTTAAAAAAAAGCGTTAATAATATCTTTCAGTCAAACATTATTTTGGTTATTCTCTGACGTAGATTTGATGTGCAAATCAATTTCGTACAACCCATTCCCATAAAACATTGAAACATGTTCAATTCACGCTGCTATATTCGACAGAAACTGTCTGTGATATTTGTTTACCATATCCTTACAAAAATAATCCCGATCTCACATTCAAAAATTAAAATTATTACCATATTTTGAATAGACTTTCAAAATAAATTCTCAATACCTGATACCATTTGCTCACTGGGTGCCTGTGAACTGCTTTACCAACGGAACCTCTATTCCAGTCATAGAAAAATAAACCAACATGTTAATGAGGGTAAAAGAATGTCGTCATTTACCTGAAAATAAAGATTGAAAAAATACCAGTTTTTATAAACGTCTTGTTGAAACATCAATTTTCAAAGGCAATAAAATTTGTTTTCTTTTTTTTCAAACTTCTGGTAAATTGGTTTTTGAAGTTTTACTTTCAAAAATGTCTCAATTCATCCCGGGCATTTTTAGTAGGGGTATATGTGGCCCTCGTGGAGCTTAAAACTCTAAGGACAATCGATTTAGTTCTGGCGCATTTTAAGAGCAATTTCAAGGTTCGAACACGACTTCTCCGGTGAAAAGGGAGCCATTCAAATAAGAGCGTGCAAGCTTACAGATGATTCAGTTAATTTAATGCGGCAGTACGTTGACGGAATTTGAAATCAGGGGGGATTAGTAAACCAAAGACTTTACAACGTAAATTAATAAAAGTGTATCAAGGAATTTATATATCGAAAATTTATTTTCTTATTTCACTTCTATCATTAGACGGTCACCACACAGTTGCCATACTTTTAAAGTAATCACATGTTTAGAAGATTGAGGAAAAAACTTCGGCGATAATATTTTGTGCAAGGAAACTAAGAAATGAGAAAAGTTGGTCAGTTTCCTTCTAAAAGTAATTGTGTGAAGCTTACTTGGAAACAGACGAAAGTATTTGTTCATCAGGAAAATTACTGATGATGTAGTTTGTTAATCTTGTTCGAGTCCTTTAATAAGAGAAGTAGTGGATACACAAAATCTGAAACTCGAGGAGATTTTGATCTGCCATGAACTGTGAAAACATTGAAAAAAGTTAAGTTTTCACATCAGTTTTTATGGTGAGCTGCATTTCTAGTACTGTGTGAATTTTTACACGATATACGAGGGTTGCCTCTTATGTTTCGGGATTTGGCAACCCTAGTGTTGCAATCCGACAATTGACAGCTCTGTCGTAAAGTTGGACATTTTTGAGGTTATACGCACTCAGAACGTTTTGACATACGAGCGCTATTTGTGTTGTTTACAGTAACTTAAAAGATTCATCTCGGCCCAAAAATGGAATTAAATCGTCAACATTATTTTTTACAACTTTCGGCGTGGATTAACTCAGCAACAGTGCATGGATGAACTTAATTCAATTTTTGGCGATGAAGCTCCATCAAGGACCAGTGTTTATCGATGGTATGGTGAATTCAATCGTGGTCGTAGCTCACTCCAAGATGAATTTCGTGAAGGTCGTCCAAAATCAGTTGTTGTTCCGAAAACCATTGATGCTGTGCGCGAACTGATATTGGAAGATCGTCATGTGACCTATCGTGAGATTGAGACAACCTTAGGCGTTAGTGGGACCAGCATACATTCAATATTGCATAAACATTTGACTGTCAAAAAAATTTGTTCGCGTTGGATCCCCCACAATTTGTCAATCGCCCAAAAAAAGGCTCGTGTCAATTGGTCGAAAGAAATGCTCAAAAAATACGGTCGCGGTGCTTCGAAACACGTCTATGACATCGTGACAGGTGATGAATCGTGGATTTACGCGTATGAGCCCGAAAGTAAATAGCAGTCGACTGTCTGGGTGTTTCAAGATGAGCCAAATCCAACAAAAGTTGTTCGCGCACGAAGCACTTCCAAGCAGATGGTCGCCTGTTTTTTCGGAAAAACTGGACATGTCGCAACCGTACCACTAGAACAACGCAGAACAGTCAATTCTGAGTGGTACACAACCATTTGTTTGCCAGTTGTCTTCCAAGAAATCAGGAAAACCAACCGCCGAAGACGGATCACTCTTCACCACGACAATGCGAGCTCTCACATATCGGCTGCGACAACTGCATTTCTGAGCACCCAAAACATCGATTTGATGGGTCATCCGCCGTATAGTCCTGACTTGGCACCGAATGACTTCTTTTTATTCCCGTACGTAAAAAACAAACGGAGAGGTCAACGTTTTTCGACACCTGAAGAAGCGGTTGCTGCATTCAGAATGCATGTGTTGGAGATACCTCAATCAGAGTGGCAAAAGTGCTTCGACAATTGGTTCAAACGCATGCAAAAGTGTATAGATCTTCATGGGGAATATTTTGAAAAACAATAAAGTGATTTTCGATGATCAATATTTGTTTTTGTTCTCTAATCCCGAAATATAAAAGGCGACCCTCGTATTTTGCTACCTATGTAGCCAATCGCTGTCCTCTCGGTGTGACTCTTCAAGAAACATTCATTTCTTTTATAATATTGACTCAAATTTTTTGTTCTTCTCTTCATAAGATTGTTTGTTTAAATGTCGAAACACAGAGCGCGTGAAAAAAAAAGAAAAAGATTGGGAAGAGAAATGTCGAAGAGCCCTGGTATTAAATTCGTGCAGATTGGAACAATAACATGATCTGGAGCTCGTGTGCGGTCGCACACAACAACAATCCCTTAGCTTTTCCTATCTAACAAAAGTGGCATTAAGGGGGAACGTGTGCCTTTCTCTAATTGATAGGTGCGCCGATGAGTATCTATGGAGGAGGAGTGCAACGTCCAAGCTCACGATCTTGGCCTTATTCTCCACCGATCCCGATTTCGATCCGATGTCATCCAGTTTGGCACAGTGACGGTTTCGCCAAACCCCACGGTTCGTTTTCCTAAAAAAAACCCCATAACTTGCACCCAATCTTCTAATTTCACTAATGCAATCGCATTAGCATCTCAAATCCTTCACGCATTAAAGAGATCAAATCCTTAATCTAAAAAGTCCCTGGAAAAGAAAACTTACCTTTCATGCCTCCCTCGCATACAATTCTCCGTAAGATTTCTTTCTTAGGTTATCAGGCAGAACCCCCATTATTACAACCCAACTCCCATTGTTTCCCACCAACGCATTTGCATGGGCAGATGAAAACATTCCCTTCACAAGGATAGTTAATATTTTCAATCCATTACCTGGAAATGCCTGCAAAGAATTTTTCCTACATGGGCATTCATACATTATCAATGGATCTCTGCATTAGCGACCCAAAAACCGAATTTCCAATTAGTGTAGATATTCACACTATAGTTCGATCCTGGCGTCGCCATAGATGCCATGTATAATTGACACAGATGGTATACACAACCGTCATTGTGTACCCATCTGAATTACTTTCCGAAGACTTGCAACTATTGATTCAGCTGCAAGCACTTCTCGCGGAAATATTTCTTTGTTGGAATCTCCAAACAATCACCGACGCCGCGCTTTGCCGTCGGATTGGATTCAATAGCATAAACATATGCAAACAAAACAATCCGATTCTCCCAGTCGGCAGAGAGACGATATACGATGTATTCAATATTTATTCTATAAATTATCGCAATCCCTTTTAGCATCTAATAAGTGGCTGCTATTTACACAGCTGACCCTCATTACAGAACGATACCTTATGTCGTTTCCCCATTTGTTCTTTTTTTTCCTCGTTGTAGGTTCCGTTTATCCTTGGCTAAACGCATCGATAACACGGTGATGTGTACGAACACACACATACACCGCCGCGTCCCAGAGATTGCCTTCCATTGGTCACTGGTCAAAGGAAATTTCATTTCCTTCTCACCACACCACCAAACTCACCCCAAACGTGGGTTGAATCTTTAAGTCGTTTGCCACCATCCAACCGAGCAAGTCGGTTCGGCTTCCGCTCTCCGTCGTGGGGAGACGCGTACATACCCAAAGTCCTCATTCGTGTTAATTGAAATCGATTTGCGAAATTTCGTTGTGGAAATTAACCCAAAATTAAGTGCTCGTGGAAAAGTAATTTAAGTAAAGTATAAAAACATCTACATATTTAATGATGGCAAGGAGCCGAGTGATTAATGAAAAGTGAAATAAATTAAAAATCAATTAAGGACAACTTGTGTTTTCTTTACTCCCGGTTGCGGACAAACGTGTCGGCGTCTCGTTCTTTCGGTTCGGTGTTTTACGCGGCGAACAATTTATGATGGAGGAGGAAGTGAACGAAGTGTCCGTGTTAGGCACAATACTTCCTCCCCACAGCACTCCCAGGCTCTGGGCGTCCTGGTCTACGCCATCCCCCCATCTCAGAAAAGGTCTGCCGCGTTGTCTCCTTCCATACATCCTGCCATAAAGGACTTTCCTGCCAGGCTCCTCTTCGCTCATTCAAGCTGCGTGTCCCGCCCATCGGAATCTACGCAGCTTGATTTTTCTTACAACTTTTACTTCAAGGTAGATCGCGTACAACTCTTCGCTGTAGGGTCTCCAGAATCGTCCCCCCTCACATACGGGGCCACCAATTCTCCTTAAGACCTTCCTCTCGAACGCGGCTAAGAGTTCAGAGTGTCTTTTATTGAACACCCGGGTCACGAATCCATACATGAGTACTGGTAAGCCCATGGTCTTGTACAGTAGTAGCTTGGATGTTCTGGAAAAATTTCGGAATATAAAGAGCTTTGATAGACCATAGTAGGTTTTGTTGGATTTGATCAGCCGCCCGCGTAGTCCTTCTTCCATATTGTTATCAATGCTACCATTGTTTTAACATACAAAGCAGGCAAGCGCGTTCCACCCGTCTCGTAATAAACCCCAGCAACTAAATCTTCTATGAATTTAATAGCTCGATTTCGTGTTTACCCAACCTCCTCAAATGTGCTAATTTACTAGCTTTGGACGTATACATGCCTTTGCAAACTATGGCTAAATCAAACGTGGTAAATTATTTTTTGCATCTCTTAAGAAATCGCAAGAACTTCCCTCCGCAGTTGGATTCTTCAAATACTACATGGGCTGAAAATTCCCGGGGTTTTTCAATAAGTGGGGCCACTAAAAAATAAACACGACTCATTTAGTGAGGCACATCTGTCACCAGTTTATGTATGTTTCGCAGCAATTATCCTTTCGATTCCAACCTACAGTCGTTTAAGTGACCCTACTTTCGCCTTCTTAAAAAATGGAAAAACAGAAATATCGCACTAGATCAAACATTGTTTTTTGATGGGAAAAACTTCTGAACAATCATTGCAATGGGTGTGTGGGGGTTTTCTATACTACTTGGAGAAGCAACCCACAATTTCAACCTAATTTCGACCGCCTACAGCGCGTCACATTAACCCCCATCCCACCGTTCAGCTTTTTTACCTGTAAAAGAAAGCATAGCTAAATTCATTACTCTATGCAGATAATGCAGAATTGAATTCAGCTCCCTTTTGTCATATGGCAACTCCATTTCATTAACCCTATGAGATTTCTACCGGAAATCTCAACGTCTTATTGGTTAGCAACAACTAAATCTAACCAAACAACGCTGTTGCACCATAGCAAAACCCCTGGGGTTATTTCGGCGTCTTCAAGTCTGGTTCTCACGCTGATTATTTCCCAAGCATCAGCGACGTCCTATTGACTTTCCCCAGACACGCTATTCGCTGGGGATCAATGATCTCTTTTTACAGGTGAATAGCAAAAATCATTTTCCTCTCCTTTCCGTTTTTATCTTCCCATAGTTCAATGCACTCTGAGATCAGCACAATTACCGCACTAGGTCAGTGGGTCCTCCTCAGAGGCTGCATTGATACACGCACACCAAGGCCAGATCAGCCCTCGGTTATTGTGCTTTTCCTTTTGTTTTCTTCATCCTTTCTATGCCCATCGACCGTCGAACGAATACACAAGTATTTATTCACCTCGATGAGTGGAGAGAATTGAGGAATGCACAGGAAAGCGCAATTACCAATTTAATGAGACATAGTACTATAGATCCTGGCATGATAATTAGACCTGATGCTACCTTCTGTACGTCAGGCCAGAAACTTTTCATTCACCCTCGTATAGCATTTTGAAACTTTAAACGCGTTTTTCTCGAAACCATGTTTTTCACATTGGTCTCCACGATATCTTGACTATTACTATTTATTGGCCTGTAGGAACCCGAAGGTTCATGACCTCACCTATTCGACTCGGCCATTGTTCCCTGTTCTGTGCACTCTCCTTCCACGTTCGACCAGCCGATTCGATCTCCTCGAAGTCAAACCTAATATTGTCCTCCCATCTCCGTCCCGGCCGCCCAGCCGGTTTCTTTCCCGTTGGCTTACCGTCAAGAATTCTATGCGCGGTCCTATCGTTGCCCATTCGCGCCACATGTCCGGCCCATTTTAATCTTCGCGACTTTATTACTCTCACTATTGTAAGCTTGCGGTACAGCTCTCGTTATCTTGACTGATCGTCTGTTTTCTTTTTATACTTTAAAGTAGATTTGAGTCATTGGAGTTCCTACTACAATTAAGATAATATTGGGTTCACCACAAGAAATGTCAGATTTTATAGTAAAAATTTAAAAGCCAATATTATTTTTCCGTAAATTTTTATTCAATCAAAATAGGATCCGTTGGCATCTATGACATTCTTCCAACCTGATACAAGTGCTGACTTTTTGAGGCGATGAAATCTTCAAAGGCTTTTATGACCTCTGCTCGGTTCCGAAAGACCTTCTGCCTACAAAATGAATCCAGATTGCGGAAAAATGGTAGTCCATTGGGGAAATGTCAGGAGAGTACGGTGGATGGGAAAACATTTCAAATCCCCACTGCAACCGTTTTTGCACCGTTAATTGTGAGGTATGGGGTCTACCATTGTCATGCAATAGGATCGGGCCATGCCTGTTGACCAACGCAGGTTGCTTTTCAGCCAATTTGGCATACAATATGTCGATTTCCTCACAATATTTGATAGCGTTTATCGTTTTTCCTGGTTGAATAAATGAAAAGTGGATTAGTCCTTTTGATGTCCACCAAATTGTCACCATAACCTTTTTTGGGTGAAGATCGGGCTTGGGGGTCTGTTTTGATTTTTCACCTGCATTCAACCTCTACCCAGGTCTTTTACGGTTATCATACAGAATACACTTTTCAACACAGGTGACCATCCGGTGCAAAAACGGTTCAGTTTGGTTTCTTAATCTAAGTGAGGCGCAGATTTCCACTTATCGAGTTGCTTCACGTTTCCTATGAGAGAAGGTTGTCGACTTATTGTCATTGAGGATAGTCCCATGCTTTGTGCAATCTCCCGCATTTATTTCGTAGGGTCCGCACCCACTGTTGCTCTTAAAACGTCGACGTCAACTAACGTTTCCGGCTTCCTACGTGATTCATTTTCGAGGCTGAAATCTCCCGAACAGAACTTTCCAAACCAACGTCGTATTTTACCGCTACATCCTAACATGCATCATTAATGTTTTTCATTGTCAATGACGCATTATGTCCCATTTCAAATTCATAAAGGAAGAAGGTTCGAATTTGAACTGCCAACAACATGTTAACAAGTCCTAGAACAAAATGACTGTACTTGTAACGAACCCTAAAATTCTCACACGTCAAGCACACATACCACTTTACTTTATAAAAAAAAGAAAATTTAACGTTCTGGCATAGATGTTCACTCGAGATCTTCTTATTTCCAACTGAACGAAAACCGGACATTTCATGTGGTACAACCCAATACGTGATTTCGTGGAAGTATCCAAGAAGTTTTAAATGAGATTCATGCAAATTGAGCTTAACATCCCAAAAACAATAATTCATTATATATTAACCTGTGCTAAGAAAGTTGAATTCAAAGTTTATTTCAAATCAACTAAATGATGACCGAAATTGGAGGGAATTGAACATTGCAAAAACATCATTAAACACACTGGCACCAGAAACTTCTTAAAAACTGTGGGGGGTTGAGGTAATGATGCCAAACACGGGCACTGATTCACTTAAATCCACCAATTGCGTCAACGGAAATTGTTCACTAAGGCAGAGTAAGGAAATAAAAACGCACTGGGGTTGTTTATGGTTATTGTTTTTTTGTTTGTTCTTTTTCTTTTTTTTCTTTTAAGTTATCACTTATCCACCACTTTTTAGGATCACCTTCGGTCGAAATAATATTTAATCAAATAATTACACAAATTTATAATTTTCCTGTGAGCACTAAATATAGAGTTCCTTAATATTCCTCCAGTGATTGTTCTTAGGCTTTGTTCAATCTAATTACACACAGTCAAATTTGACAGTTGATTGTTGTTAAATTTGTGTTAAATACACAGGATTCTATATGATAATGTATTCCCTGGTTGTTTCGGAACCGACTAATATATGTTATGGCAACAAATTTACTTGGTAAAAAGAAAGATCGACTTTAACGGCTATTAACACAGTTGGAAAAATTAACTCACGACTCGCACGTAAACTGGTACTGAAATCACGTGTGTGTGCACGCGATGGTGGATGGAAATCGACTCATGCAATCAGGGATGAAAATTGACTTTTTAGGATAAGCACAACGATCAACCAATCATAATCATGCTCTCTTCTGCATTCTTGAATTTCCCAGCCCATCGAGGTGAATAAACACTTGTGCATTCATTCGACAGTCGATGGACATTGGGTGAATGAGGAAACCAATAAGAGAGCACGATGACCCCGGGGTTGATTTGGCTTAAGCGTGCATGCACGAACGTAAAATCTGGTGATGGCCTACTGACCTAGTTAGGATATCGTGGTGATCTCAGAGTGCAATGTACTCTGAGAAGAGGAAATGAAATAGGATGAAAAGTGGTTTGTGCTATTCACCTGCCTAAAGAGTATAGTGATCCCCAGCGAATAGAGTGTCTGGGGGAAGTCGAAGGGACGTTGCAACGGTTGGGAATTATGATCGTGGGGACCAAACTCGAAGAATTTAAAAATTACCCCACCGGTTTTGCTATGATACAACCGCGTGGTTTGGTTAGACTTGGTTGAGATTTCCGGTGAAAATTTGATGGGGTTAATAAAAAGGATTTGCCGTATGGCCAGTGGTACTGAATTCAATTATGCATTACCTGCATAAAATAAAGAATTCAGTAAAGCGTCCTTTTGGAATATTTCTTTTACAGGTGAGATAGCTGAACGGAGGGATTGGGGTTGAGGCGGTGCGCTGCCAGCAGGCGAAATTGCGTTGGAATTGTGGGTTGGTTCTCCATGTAATATAGAGAAACCCCACAAAACCATTGTAACTGGTGATGAAGCATGGTGTTTTCAACACGAATCAGAAACAAAAGGTCATTACACTGAATGGTGATCACCAAATGGGGCGCAAGGCTAATAACCTTGCCCGGATAAACAAATTATTATGGAAAATTTAACAAGCCTCATACTTGTTAAATAAGGCCAAGACCGGATCCCAGTCGTTGTGCCGATGATGATGATCACCAAATGAAGGGAATCTGAAAAACGATGAAAGTAATCCAAAAAAAAAAAAACGGATGATGACCACGATCCTCAACACATCCCATTAAACGACATACAAAAGTAATTTAATGCACTTGTCGTACGAGCAAATTAATGTACTTCGGTTCAGAAAAAATAAAATTATTTGTGTAAAAATCAATTGAGTATTCTAATTTATTTTGGGACAGGACACAGAAAAAAAAATTGGCGGATGCAATTAACCAATTTAAGGTTATTCTCTTTTTAAATCAAATCGTTGCCTAGTTGGCTGAGTTGTCACTTGGATTGATTGTGTAAACATAGGTTTAACTGAGGAGACTGGCTGTTGTGCAGTTTGGCACGATTACTTAGTGGCAGGTTGGGTCCCCAAGCCTAGCCAGCCGGTGAAATACCACCCCATTAAGCTGTAGGCTCCGTGAAATAGTTGGAGAAATCCGTGAGTATGTTTCGGAGCTTGGCTAAAGGACCCGATCGAGAAAAATTAACATCTCAGGGCGCTGATTCAAATAAAAAGAGTAAAAATATCAGAAAAACACATTTTAAAAATCATGTGACTCTCCATTCTACAAATCTGGATTATAGATTTGATCTTCAGTGTAGTGATCCTAAATCACTACTCCCATCCAAATCCCCAATATTAACTATAATCCCAACCTAATTCCCATAGTGAATCATATGAGCGACAAGTTAAACCAAAAGTTAATTTGTCGCACATTGATTCAATTTCAAATTAACTTACACCCCAATCCAATTGAATCATATGCACGATAAATTTAAACCAAAGTCCATTTGTCGCGCATTGATTCAATTCCTAAAAATCCTAACATCATGAAATACCTAACTCTAAATGCATTTCATGATTTCCCCTTCCAGGAATTTATTCAAATAAATTCCTATCAACTTCCTGGAATCCTATTCCAATTGAAGCACACAAAATCTTGTTTGTGCTTCTTGCAATTTTTAAATAAAATTTTTAACAAATCTCTGTTGCCACAGAGTATAAAAGGGCGGCACAATTTTGATTCGTGATCAGTAGGCCCTATCTTATTTAATATCTACAGCTCAGATATTCCTCGCCCTGTGGTTGGTAGAGTAAATTTGCTATGCAGATGACGTCCTAGTGTACACGTCATCTAACAGCCCAAAACTCGCAACAAACCGACTCAACCGTCATCTGGATGAACTGTATCAGTATTACAGTCGATGGAAAATTCGACTTAACCGATCCAAAGCAATAGCTATAATTCTGAGTAGTAAACACTCCCAACCTACTTCTCGATATTCACAGAATCTCCGAATACAAATACGAGGTACTACAGATTAGACCACAGAACAGAATGAAATATCTTGGGGCCATATATACCCCAAAAATGAATTTTATCAAGCATGTGACCCACATTCTTCAAAGGGGCCTCGGTCGGTCTAAGCAACTGCACAACATCTTGAAGTGGAGCAACAAAGTTGACCCCAAAGTTAAGCTTCTCTGCTATAAGCAGCTAATCCGATCTGGAATATCATACACCTTTCCCATATGGTCCTGCATATCTTCGGCTCAAATGGAAAGACTTCGAGTTTTCGAAAGAAAACTCCTCAGAAGATGCATCAACCACTTTAGAAGGCCTGACGGTCGCCATTACCGCAACTGTCACCTATACGAAGGTGCCTCGATTATCTCTATCGACGAGTACTTGCTACAATTAGCATATAAGTACCTCGAAAGCATTCAGAACAGCGAGAACCCACTTGTACGGGAGTCTTGCGTTCTTGACCCTTCTCTCTTTCGTTCTCTTCGGATCAGACCACCACAATTTCTTCTTCAGTACAAAACTGAAGAAAGCACCCTTCCCAACAACATTCTCCTTTATAATAGAGGATTCCTGGACCCATCCCATATGATCTACTACTGACACACTACAAACACGCACGCACAGAACAAGACAGCACAAACACACATACACATACACACCGGCCAAAGCGCAGATTATCAGACGCCAAAGACGTGATCTGCGTTTACTACCGCAGTCAAGAGCTACCGGTTTTGTACGATTTCTTTCCCAGCATGCCCCCATCCAAGCAGTTAGAGAACAATTGAACTAACTCTGTCCACACTATCCTTAGATACGTCATTCCCCTTTCTTTTCAGATATCTTGAGACCGAGCCCAACATCTTCACGGATGTGGTCGATTCCGGTTATCGCAAGATGACCAGAAGCCAGAGACAAGATGAAGGACACATTTGTCCTTGTCTCCCTAAAGTCGGCATCTCGCCAGCCCATTTTTTTTTTTTCACCCCATTTTTTTTTCACCAATTTTTTTTGGATTCGTGATTAGTCGAAATCCAGAAGGCCGAAGCCACGGCAAATAATCAAGCAGTTTTTAATGTAACGGATTTAAATTTTAAAAGTCAAAAGGTAAAACAATAAAGTCAAAAAAAAAAGATAGTTTTGTTTTAAATCAGTGGACCAGAGGAAACTGCGAGGGCACACCCTTGCCGCCAACTCACACTAACAGAGCGACCTATCCGGAGGGTCTCACGATGGGCGCCACAAAGGGAATAGTTTTGTTTTAAATCAGTGGACCAGACGAAACTGCGAGGACACACCCTTGCCGCCGAGGAACAACCACTAACAGAGCCACCTATCCGGAAGGCCTCACGTTGGGCGCCACTTGCCAACCAGAATCTCACGCCAACAGAGCGACCCACCCAGAAAGTCCCCAGCAGAGGAAGCTGCGAAGGACCACCCTCGCTACCAAGAAGCTCACGACAACAGAGTGTCCCATCCCGAAGTTGCGAGGGCGTACTTTTCACGCCGTCCGCACTCGGGCCCTCACCCCTCCAGCGGGAAACGACGTCCACCGTAGAAGTAAACCGCCAAACAAAACCATCCCAAAGGAGACGACCAGACCACCCTAAAGGAGGTAAGCAAAAGCATTTAACTTAAAAATATAACCTCCACATCAGTATACCTCACGAATGTGATGAGGGACGCAGGTAGTTAAAATCGATTTCACATTAGCTGTATACTTAATCCAATGTAGAAACCAACTGCTCTCGGCACAATCCTAATTACCTAAAAACACGTAGTCGAATAAATGTTGAATAAACCGCAGCCAAATTTGGGATAGTGAAGCTGGTTTCTTTATTCTACCCATAAAGGAATCGTATTGTTTACAAACGGAAGAAAAAAGAGAAAAAGAGATGCTAAATAACCACGTCCCATAAATGTGACCGGGCCAGCACACCGGAAGGCAATTTATGTATTACAAAATTACCACGTAACTAAAAAATGTCCGCACGAGAACTCCACATCTGAATAACATACAAAAGCTTTAATTAATGGTTTCTAATTGGAGTATAAATAAAAATGGTGGTTTGTAGAGTTCACAGGAATTGGCAGTATCTAGAGTTTTATCCTTGTCATTAGACCATCCCTAGGTATGTTTCACAGAAGTAATTAATTATGACACAGCAAAGAAAATTATAGGTATGTTGACAGACTTCCGGATGCCGAATACGTAAATTGTGTACACCTAAAATGTCTATGAAATGTAGAAAGTCCTTGAAATCTTTAGCAAGATTTTTTTCTTTTCAATTCGTCCTTGGGGTTAAATTCTGCACGCAAATCCTGACATTTGTCGCTTTTATATGCAAATGCAAAGCCCGAAGAGCTCTCTTTACAATCACTTTAAACCTTCGAGATTTCATAAGCCGACGGCAAGTGTGCTGTACCTAATGGCCCGGATTTGTAAGACACCTGCATGACGCCACTAAATTTGAAGGAAGCGTTTTCTAATGAGATAAAACTCATTGTCAAGTATATGAGCTTCATGACAGCGGTACAGAGAGATCCCTTCGCCTAGAACCAACACGTTACCTTTTTTAATGAGCAACACCACCGCCATTGCCTATGGCCATGCGTTTCTCCTGTTTTCACACACACATGATGCTTTTGAAATTCAATTACGCAATGTGACTATAAATTCTCCTTCGTTAACTACAATCTGCCGTAGGACTTCGAAATGAGACTTAATTATGGTATTATGCTCAATACTCCAGATGAATGGGGGGAGGAGGAGACAAGAACACGAACGGCCATTTGCCATAATATTGTATAATAAAGAATTTATATACTCAAATACCAGTGATGGATAGTCGGTTGTACAAAATACCCTCTCCGGTGTCATTTTAACACTTGAAATTCAAGAGATGTGGCGAGCGAATGCAAGGACATTCGTCCGTCCTTGCCTATGAAAGCAAGATTAGTTACATTTAATTGAAAGTAATTCGAGTTCCATTCCAGACTTCGTTTGTTTTCGACCGGAATTCCACCCAATACCCAGGATTACATCGCAAGAAACTTGAGCGAACATTTAATTAAATTTGAATTAAGATTTATTTGATGAACTAATTTAGAAAGTCCTTGGGGCGTATTAGATCAATACCCATTTGTTCCGTTCCGTTGTTATCTGATTTTAATTCGAATATAACATCCTTCCCTCCTTCAATCCTGTGTCTGCTGCCATTCGGTAAGACTCAAAATGGTTTTTTTTTTTCAGAATTCTGGTTATATCCCTGAGGTGTGATATATAATTAGATGACTACTCTGGGCTTGTCTGTTTTTCTTGCTATATACGCGTCACTCCACACCAGATGAGGTGAATCTCTGAGTATCGGTGTTTACGAGAGTTTCCCAGACACTCAGTTTTATTATAGCACAAGCAAAGTGTCTATTTCGGACTTTTCGCCTCTTATTCCTTTCGCCAAGGCAATTATCGTATCCGTATCATGTTTAGGATAGCTGTTTTGTAAATATTTGCTCGTATGGGCCAAATGGATGATTTGATCACGTCAAATTGGATTTAAAGTTTTGTGATGATCGATCCATTCCGTCGGGTTTTGAAAATCACTTTTTATGACCAAACAAATCCCGATTTGAGGAATTTATTATATTACAGCAACCGATGCGACTAATCGATTGTCCTTCCAATTATTTTTCATTGTTTGCGAGGCTAAGGAAGTTTGAAAAAACATACAGAACAAGGATACTTACCGGCATGCTGTTATTGACAGCTAGCGGAAGCTTCTTTGTGTGTTTGCTTGGAAAATATTTGTGAAAGGAAGTAACAAGAGGAAATTAACATCGGTCCTTGCACAGGTTGCCGGCTAGTATTGACAAGATCGACCATTCTTATACATTCTTTGTGGTTAAGAGATGGATTCAAAGGAGCAGAACATGAAGTTCTAGAATTTGTTTGTTGTATATAGTATATAGATTCACTTGGGTATTTTTTAAGCTTCACCCATATAATCAAAAACGGGGATATAACCTAAGAGGAGGAAAAGGGGTTATTTTTTTTTTAAGGGAAACTGAAAAACCATTTCGAGGGTTTTTCTATTTAAAAGTGTACATATTCAACTATATTCTCATTTGTTTTTATTTAAAAAACTTCCAAAATTGACGGGTGATTTCGTAAACAAAAAGCACTAAAAACGGTGACCATGGGCGGTTCACTTATTATTATTATTATTTATTGACCGGTAGGAAGTCGGAAGTTCATGACCTCACCGACTCGACTCCGTCATCGTTACCTCTCCTATGCACTCTCGCTCCACGTCTGACCATCTGATCCAATCCCCCAACGTCAAACCTAGCATTGTCCTTCCATCTCCGTCGCGTCCGTCTTACCGATCTCTCTCCCGTTGGTCTACCGTCAAGAATTCTACGCACGGTCCTATCGTTGCCCATTCGCGCTACATGCCCAGCCCATCTTAAACTTCGCGACTTGATTACTTGGCGGTTCACACGGAACAAAAAAATCAAAATGGCTATTTAACTAGTTACTATAATCTAAAATTTATCACAACGATTTTTAAAATTTCGATTGTTGGCGAAATGGCGAGCATCTAAACATAACTTAGCAATTTTCGCAGTGTATGCAGCGTATTAATTTGACACATCTTCATTTTGTTCGCCTGAGATTTAACTACAAACACACACACCAGTTGTGTCCGCCAAAAACTAGCGTCTTTGTTTTATCGTTCAGTGTTCAAGTCGAGTTTTGTGCCTGAAAAAGAGCATTTGCTTTTCTTATTTAACCAAAAGAAGAAGGCCGTTGAAAGTCATCATTTGCTGGTAAAAACATATGGTGAATACGCTCCATCAATTAGAACATGTGAGACATGGTTTTGGCATATTTAAAAGTGGTGATTTCTATGTGAAAGACAGTGAGCACTCTGTTAGACCACACAAATGTGAAGACGTGCAGGAGTTATTGGATGATGCCCCAACTCAAACTCAACGGCAATTAGCAGAAGCATTACATGTGTCAGAAGAAACAATCAGCAGACGTTTACGAGCAATGTGGAAGATCAATACCAGGTGTATGCATACGTTTTTCCGGTTTAACTAAGAGATGGTGCCAGCGAAAAGCACAGCAAAACTAGTGAAAAACACCTTGAAATCGCTTTGATGGGGCTGTTACGGACCTACCTCGCGTCCAGGTCCCCCCTAACATCCACAAATCTCCCTTCGTTAATTTCTCCTCTCTACCTCTAAAAGGAGAACAGCTCACCTAGTAGCTAATTTGCATAAACTACATTGTGCAAATTCTACTTGGTAGAGAAAAATATTAAAAAAGGCGTTGGCGCCAGATAAAAATTAAAACGTCAACGGCATCCCTATCTTCCATCGTTTCGGAAGTAGCAGTCGGAATATTTGATTAAAAACATCAGTCGCCGTCGTTGCTGTCAGTTTTCACTCTGTTTCACCCATTTTTGACGTTTTATGAACGATATCTGGCTTATTTTACTAGTTTAAACAAATAATTGACATTCGACGTTAAGCTTCGAAAGCGATTAGACGAAAATTAATCACGTGCGTGCAAAGCAAAACGAAGTGTGAAAATAGTCGCTGAAATACAAATTCGGTGTTCTAAATAGTTGAACTAGAGGACACCAAACGAAAGCGGATCAGGGGAGCAGCCAGTTAACGCCCCCTGCACCCAGTCGAATTCAACCGCTACGGACGCGTCAGATAGCCCAAAAAAGGGGCATAAGCGATAGAAGAACGGAGAATGGTGCACATTTTGCAAGCGACACAACCACACGGCGACAGTGTGTCGGCAAAAAGCAAAATTCGAGACGTCGGAAAACTCCCAGAGGTCGGGCCGGAATTCCCCAACCCGACCGAATTAAAGCCACCAAATAAAGAAAACTGTCCTCAACTAGCAACAAAAGTTCCAATAGTCCAGCTCCCATTAGACATCGGATGTAGAAACACTACACGTCTAATAGTGGACACAGGTGCGGAGATCAGCCTTTCTTAAGCTGAAGGCACTCCAGAATGGAACAGCACTGGATACCAAAAAGGCACTACTCTCCAAACGCTTTTTGGAAAGGGAAAGTCTGGGGGCTTTTGTAGGGGAATATTCAAACTGCCCCAACAAATCTCCTGTAACTTTCACGTAATGGACTCCCTACCGGGATTGTCAGCAGATGGGTTGTTAGGAAACGACTTCCTGGCTAGGAATTATAAAGTCAACGGACCCGGGAATTGTTTGGAATTCTCCCAAACCAATGTATATCCGGTAAGTTTTTCCGTCGAATTTACAAAAGATAGGAAACGGACGCCAGGACATAAGGCAACCAGTCGGGAACTCGTGCCAAGCGGATCCATAGAGGTCCAAACCGCGGTCGGAAGTACACCGGATACCCTACCCAAACAGGGGAAAGGGGGCGAAAAATTGCCAGGCTCCATGCATTCCAAACCCACATTAATAGCTGACAAACCAAAGAAAGCTAACAAAGAAGTAACAGTGGTGGAACACTCACCTCGGAGGTAGAATTTTTTCTGAACAAACCGTCAATAATACCGGCACGTTCACGAAAAATGCTGAGACTTCCCATAGAAATTCGGGAAGAGGTAATTCTAGTACCTAAACCAATGCAATCAGGGACTTTCATACCCAATTGTATTGTAGGGAAAGCGAAGAGTGCCCAGGTAGAGGTACTCAATATCGCAAACTACCTCCAAACCATAGACCGAATCATGGTGGAGTTACATCCAATGAAGGAATTTTCCACCTTTCCGCTGGAAAATGAGGACAACCGTTCTACGGAATACAATGCGGATAAAAAACCTTCGGAGGGAGAAAACCTCCAGTATATCCGACATCTATTCCCAGAAGAGGAATCACCAAAAGATCCAAGGCTCACCCAATTACACGAGGAACTCCACTTAGGGAAAAACCTAAGTCCTCAAGAGTGTCAATCCATAGTGGAAATATGCGAGGAGTTCAACGATATTTTCCACCTTAAAGGTGACCTCCTAACATATACCAGTGCAATAACGCATGAGATACCGGTGATACAGCCACCAGTGACACAGTGACCGAGTTCGGATGTTCGCTTATTGAGTGAAATTAAAAAGTTGTTTTTGTGAGTCCGGGAGCGTTTAAAACAAAAAAACTATTTATAAATAAATGCCATCGATAAAACAGTCAAAGCTAAATGAAGATATATTATTTGATTTAGTCGACCAAAATAAAAAAAAAACAAAAGACAAAACAAAGAAACTGCAAATCAGTCCAGTGAAGTGAGAAAAAACCAAAAACAAAACTGGTCTTCAGTGCCATACTTACTTCAGTTCATTTATACTCGTAATCCAATTCATAAACAAGAACGAAGCCACGAAATAGAAAAACAGTGACGTGACGTGTTGTGACAACTAAAAGAAAGTGCAACAACAACAAACAAACAAAATGTTAAAAGTGACAATAAACGTGCTTACAAAATAACTTCAGTAAGGTGCAACAACAACGTAAGACAATTTAAATATATTACCTCGGTCGTAAAAGTGAAAACTAAAACAGACAATATATTGCTAGTTACGGACAGAGTTTTCAAAGCATCATTTGGCGCGAGTGCAAGTTCACTGACTCTTAGCCGACGGTAGCCGAGTTCGAGTCGGCCTACGGAAGAAATCGACTTCGTGGTTCGTATTGCAGGTCGCCTTTGTTTTTTTTTTAATGAAAACAAACTGGAAAGAACCAGCATGAACACGGAGGAAGACAAAAACGTGACAAACAAACGAAAAGGTACACCGAAAATCTTCATTGTGACGCGAAGTAAAACCGCGAAATTAACAATGGAGAGAAAAGGTCAGCAAATGGAGGAGGACAGTGAGCGTCCCTCTCCCTACAATTTTAATATGTATGGGGCAAACAATTCGTTCGCTTCTCTTGCATCCTCAGAGTCTGAGGATGAAGAAGAGGAAATTACTGAATTGGAGGCGAAACTTGCGATGGCAAGAGCCCGTCTAGAAGAGAGACGCCGAAAGAAAAAAATAGCGGCACTCGAAAAAGAAACAGACTCCGAACAACAACAAAAGCCGAAGCCAAAAGTCGGCCAACAGCAACAGCAACAGCAACATCAACATCAACAGCAACAATCAACACAAAATCGACCACAGCAAGCAACACAACAGCGGCAAAGCAAGAATAACAACCAAAAAATAAAGATGCCACCAATCAACACTATAGATATTGAGTGTAAGGAATTGGTAAGTCTTTGTAAGCTAGCTATAGGAAACAATTTTGTAGTTAAAAGACTGGCTGGTACCAGGCATGCCATTCAAACCTATGCGGTGGCAGACCACGATATAATTAAAGAGGTCTTAAAAAGGGCCACCGCGGAATTCTACTCGTTCACGCCAAAGCAAACAAAGAGGGTAACGGTTCTATTAAAGGGTGTCGACCCTGAGGTGGAACCGGAGGCTCTGCTCGAGATGCTTCAAAAGTTGAGGCACGACGATCTCGAGTTTATCTCCGTAAAACCGTTCACCACAACCAAGGCAAGAAGGGAAAACCGCAAGCTACCCTTCTTTTTGGTTCAACTAACGCCCAGCAGCAGAATTGGTGGTCTAAGAAAGATTACAGTCTTGGATCATCAACGTGTCACATGGGACAAGTTAAAAAAAGGCAGAGACATCCTGCAATGTGTCCGCTGCCAACGGTTTGGTCACGCGGCGGCGAACTGTGAAATGCAGCACCGTTGCGTAAAATGCGGAAAAGACCATAAGGCAGAAGAATGCCCTCTGGGAAAAGAAAGGGTAGAAGACAAAGCCCTTCTAAAGTGCGCAGTGTGCCGGAATGAGGGACACCCCGCTAATTATCGAGGATGTCCTAAATTCCGAGAAATAATGGCAAGAAGTACGACCCGGCAAAAAAACACAGAGCCAGCTCGTACTACAACAATGCCCGTAACATCGCAGCGGTCGTACGCACAAGTTGCGTCGGGTGGGAGACCATCAAACCAGGCTACAACATTGGTAGCCACATATACTCCCACACAGACTGAAACAACATCGCAAGCAGACGTGGTCACGGTTCTGCTTAATCTGCAGAGACAGATGACACAGCTGCAAAACCAAATAAACGAGATCTATTCGTACTTGCCCAATCTAAACAAAAAGTCAATATAAACCCTCTAACCACAACATCAATAAAAGCTCTTGTCGTGAATGTAAATTCACTAATAAGAACTGAGAGAAGAGCCAATCTTTTCAACCTGTTGCAAGAGGAACAACCTGATGTACTTCTGGCGGGGAAACCAAAGTTAAACCAGAGACACAAGATATGGCATAAAAACTACGATATTATACGAAGAGACCGACCTAACTCCTCTCAAGGGGGGAGGTGTCGCATTAGAAAAGGGATCCCTCATAAAGTTATATATAGTGGAGAAGTGCGCAGGTTCCGGGTGCTGGAAGCCTGTATCGTACGCATACGCCTTCAGCAAGGAAGGAGTTTGTATGCGATTGCGGTCTACGCACCTGAGGAGCACCAACATAATCTATTTATAGCGGAGCTCGAGACTCTCTTCTGATGCTTACAATTGCACCTGGGCAAAAATTACTTTATCCTAGGGGGAGATATGAACGCCAAGCATAGAAATTGGGGAAATCATATATCTAATGCCAGAGGAAATCAGTTGGCTGGCTGGTTAGATCAGTTTCATATTGAATATAGAACTGACCTGCTAGCTACCGAATATCCATCGTTCCCTAGAGGTAGATCGTTCTTAGATATCTTGCTAATCGACTCACGACTGAGATTACTTAACACCAATAGACGAAATACAAACTGTTTACGGACAATTGAATACGATAGTGACCACTGTGCATTCACGGCAGTAATAGAGCTTCCGAACGAGCTCGCATATCTGGAGGAATTCGTGATCCCGCAACCCTATAACTACGGGGCAATGCGATGGCCGCGGTTCACCAGATCATTAACAAGAGAACTGCGTTCGAATGACTTGAATCTGCCAATAAACAGAAACCTGACTAATGTCGAAATCGACAAATACATTCAACAAATGGACGAAACCGTAAAACGAACGATGGACAAAAAAATTCCCAAAACAACAGTTACAGATCACACTAACATGTACAGAAACGCAACAATAAACGCACTCCACAGGCAAAAGAGCAAACTGCTATCGAAATTAAAACAATTACACAGACAGTTTACAGACAGACAAGACCAGGAGATAATATCACTGAAATCCCGATTAAAAAACCTCCAACAATTACTTAAAGCTAATTATAGAATAGCAACAAATTTGTATTGGAACAACAGAATTCGAGCTATAAAAACTAATAACCCGAATATGTTCCCACAAATAAATAAAATATTCAGGAGAAATAATCAAAATGAGATTCAGTGTCTCCAAATTCCACGTACTGAGGTAAACAAGCAGCTGCTAACCAACATTGGCATAGATACGGAGAACGCTATCCTCAATAGTGAGCTCTTCGTGATCGAAGATCCTTTGGAAAAGGTGAACGCTGTGGGAGCTCTCTTTCAGGAAATGTACAAGGTGAATGAAAGCATTCACCGAAATCACGACCTGGAGGACAGAATTCGACTGAATCACCTGCACCTCCGGAATGAAATTTCACTTTGGCAATCGGAGAATCCGGGTTTTACCGAATTCAGTGAAGATAATCTGTCAATTGACATTAATGCCAATGGTGTAGTGGCTAATGGCCTTCTAATAACAAGGGAAGGAATCCAGAGTATCTTCGACTCATTAAGAAGCAAAAAGGCAGTGGGAATAGATGGAGTACCTAACATCGTACTCAAGAACCTGCCCCCAATGGCAATAGATATATACACGGTCCTGTTTAACAACGCGTTGAATAATGCATATTGTCCCACGCGTTGGAAAACGGCTATCATTCAGCCCATCGCAAAAAAGGGCAAAGACTGCACAAACCCAATGAACATGCGTTCGATAAGTTTACTCCCAAGCATCAGTAAAGTATTTGAAAAAACCATCAACAAAGCCCTGGTAAAATGGGTAGACGACAACAGCATTATTCCAAATAACCAGTTTGGCTTTAGGGCGGGTCATGAAACCACACATGCCGCAGCTAAACTGGTCTCCGACATACAATGGAATAAATGTAGGAACCAATGCACAGGTGCCTGTCTGATCGACTTGGAGAAAGCCTTTGATACCGTCTGGATCGAAGGGTTGTATTACAAACTGGTCAGACATGGCATACATAAGCCTTTACTATATGTACTTTACGATATGTTAAAGGACAGGAGGTTCGTGGTCAAAAGTGGTAATGTGACCTCTAATAAAACGTATAATATCAAGAATGGCTTGCAACAGGGCGCGGTACTCTCTCCGATTCTTTTTAACATTTACATTAGCGACTTATTAGAAGTACTTCCGCAGGCTATTGCGTACGCAGACGATCTCATAATTTACAGAACAGCTCCGAAAGTTGCGATCATAAATAGGTTAATACAGCGAGACTTCAACAAAGTGCAGCGCTATTGCAATGACTGGAAACTTAAGATCAACTTCCAGAAATGTGAAGCCATCCTATTTAGAACTCCATTATATAAAGCCACGTACGACACAAGGAAAAACTGGCGAAAGCTAGTTATCGTGGGACCGCATGGAGATAAACTGGAAACCAAGAGTTTAGTTAAATACCTGGGCATCTGGCTAGACCAATATCTGTATTTCAACAGACATGTAGAGGCTGCTTTGCTCAAAGCGAGGAAAACTTTTGCTATGACAAGGAGGCTATTTCACAGTAGCCAACTTGACAGCAAGGTAAAAGTCATATGCTACATGACGCTAATCAGGCCAATGCTCATATATGGTTGCCCAGTATGGTTCAACATAGGTCGAAATTTGATGGAAAAGATTCGGGTGTTCGAAAGAAAGTGTCTCAGAAGTTGTCTCAGATTATATCGGACACCGGAATCGGACTATAAAAAGTATTACTCAAATGAGACTTTATATAATGAAGTGTACATAAATAGGGTGGATAATTTTATGATTAAATTAATCAGAGGACATATTGCGAGAGCAATAAACTCGTCCAATGACCTAATTTTCGGGGCCTATTATCCAAACACCTTGTACTATGAGAGCGTGCGTCGCAACGGCTTTGTTCCACCAGAGGCGTTCCTTGACTTGGATATGAAAGGGCTTATACAGGATAGATCCGGAATTCCGCTGATCTATCATGTAAGTAGATCATCTGTAGACGGGCGATTGTGCTACGACCGGGAAGTAGCGCGCACCGAAGAAGAGCTCCTGCGCTTCAGTAGGGCTATCTCCCACAGAGACCGTGACGATAGTATTAGACAGCGTCAACAGTTCTGGTGGTTGAATGGCATATAAAGACCTGGGTACCAAAGTCGGTAAAGAATCATACTATCATCAGCTAGCTTACATAGACTTAGCTTTTCTAGAATTAGGGTAGTATAAGATTTAAGTTAAGTTAGGTTAAGTGCTTTTACATAAAAATTAAAAAAAAAAAAAAAAAAAAAAAAAAAAAAAAAAAAAACGTAGGTAAGTTAAGTAAGTTAAATTTTAAGAAAAAAAAACAAAAAAAAAAAATTGACAAAGTTTTTCAAATTTTTCTTTGTATTGCAACTAATTATCAGTACTGCCACAAAGTTCTGTCGCCGAAAGGCAAATTATACAAATGTTAAGTAATGTTTAACTTAGAGCGTCTGCGAAGGACCAGTAAGTTATTATATAAGATAATTAAGCTAGAATTTAAGCATTTTTTGTCTAGCCTTTAATTTAGAAATTAAGAATATAAAAAGAAAAATAAAAAATGTTGTAAAAATGAAATGACCGGTGATACAGGATCAGGCACCGATAAATCAACGAATGTACCGTCTGCCTGAGTGCAAGAAAGAGGTGATAAATGAGCAAGTACGGGATATGCTGGAGAATGATATAATTCAACCAAGCAAAAGTCCGTGGAACTCACCACTCTTAGTAGTTCCTAAGAAAGCGGGCCCCGATGGAAAAACCCGCTAGTGTCAGGGATTTCCCCATTCCCAAAAGGGTAAAGCACGTCCAATCGTTTCTAGGCTTGGCGAACTACTATCGAAAATTTGTTCAACATTGTTCGAAGATAGTACGCCCCTTAACAAATTTGTTAAGGAAGGACGGCAAATTTACCTCGTCAGACAAATTCCAACGAGCATTTAATAACATAAACGAGTTATTGGTCTCGCTGCCACTGTTAATCTATCCAGATTTTACCAAACCCTTTAATCTGACCACGGATACGAGCAATGAAGCACTGGGTGCCGTACTGTCACAAGGCGAAATCGGTAAGGACCAGCCAGTCGCATATGCCAGTCGAACCTTGAATAAGGCGGAAAAGAATTACTCTACGATCGAGAAAGAGTTACTAGCCATTGTTTGGGCGGCTAAGAATTTCCGTTGTTATTTACAAGGGAGAAAATTCAATATATACACGGACCACTAACCGTTAAAGGGAGTATTCAACGTGAAAGACCCCACGTCACTTTTACTAAGGTTCCATCGCAAACTACTGGAGTTCGACTACCAAATCGAGTATAAACCCGGTAAATACAACACTAATGCGGATACCTTGAGTCGTATCTCGCAAATTTGTGATGAGACTCCCACACTACCAAGGTGCAATGTACTAACACGCGCCCAAGCTAAAAAGTTAAGGGCAAGCGAAGGAACTCAGGATAGTCCAAATGACGATAAGTCCTCTGTTAACGAGAATCCCATTCCGCCCTGCACGGAAAAAGGAATGGAGATAACCAATCCTGAAGACATCCAGTTCCTACTCCGGGAATACCATGATCCTCCTTTGGGTGGACACCAAGGAGTGAGTAAAACGTATCACAAAATACGTAGAAATTTTTGGTGGAAGAACATGATGCGCGACATTAAACAGTACATCAAAGTATGTAAAACATGTCAAACCATGAAATCTTCACCGAACATACGCATGCCCATGGTAATAACCGACATTGCAAAGAGGCCTTTCGACAAAGTATACTTAGATATAGTAGGTCCTCTTGATCGCACTCCATCGCCCACTCGTAGATTACCTGCGAAACATTGTGGATGGAAATTCCCAATCATGGGACCAGTCTATTTGAGTTCACCCCGACGAGTATAAAGCAACCCCCGGAACCGGTATACAACCATGACAGTTACCATAAGCTATTGAAGTACAAACTTCAACATAGGTACGAAATAGCAAGGCGTAACCTGTTAAGCTGCAAGAGGAGGTCGAAAGAGTACTACGACCGTATGACCCGCCAATTCACGTTCCATGTGGGCGACAAAGTTTTAATACGGAACGCACAAAAGCAAGGAAAACTAGCTCCCATATGGAGGGGTCCCTATAAGGTAGTGCAAATAAATAGTCCGGTAAATAACGTCGTAAAGGTAGGGAGAACAAATATGGTGGTGCACAATAATAGGCTGAAACCCTATTACGAATAGAGCCAGACTACCTCGCGTCCAAGTCCCCCCTAATATCCACAAATACCCTTTCGTTAGTTTCTCCTCTCTACCTCTAAAAGGAGAACAACTCGCCAAGTAGCTAATTTGCATAAACTACCTTGTGCAAATTCTACTTGGTAGAAAAAAATATTAAAAACGGCGTTGGCGCCAGATAAAAATTAAAACGTCATCGGCAAATAAACAAATAATTGACATTCGACGTTAAGCTTCGAAAGCGATTAGACGAAAATTAATCACAGAGCGTGCAAAGCAAAACGAAGTGTGAAAATAGTCGCTGAAATACAAATTCGGTGTTCTAAATAGCTGAACTAGAGGACACCAAACGAAAGCGGATCAGGGGAGCAGCCAGTCAACCCCCCCTGCACCCAGTCGCAGCTCCAGCAACCCTCCAATCAAGCTAAAACAAGTAAGTCACCCAACATACCCATAATCACATACCATTATATTACCATATGAAATATATAACCCCATAAAATATATCATCAATCTATATATTATATAATTGTTAATAACACCATAACAGGGCATCCTTCTGCACCCGCCGTACTTCTAAACTTGGGGCCATCTTTTTTTCTTCTTTTTTTACACAAACGCGCGCACAAAAGGGGATTTTCGAGTACCCTAAAATGTCAGAGCACAGTGGTAGCGAAAGGAGAGGAAGTGGATAAGGAAAGGAGATATCGATGTACATTGGTCTTAAATGCCTGGACATTACAACGACTAGCAAACAGATGATCAGGTAGAGTATTCCACATTCGTGTGGTTCTGCTAAAGAATGACTCTCTATGTTTATTTGTGCGCCTGAGGTCACCTTTCAACGTGAATTGATGCGCGTTCTCAGATTGACGGGTATCGCGGGAAAATGTCTGAGGAGGCGGAACACATCCAGCAAGTTCTGTTGAGCAACGCATTTGGCTATGCATTTGGCCGCACTTTGCACAGCTTCAAAAATGTGTTCGCTCCAATTAAGATTTGAATTAATTCGAGTGCCGAGGATTGATAGTTCCTTAGCTTCGTCGGTGGAAGTGCCGTTCATCGACAGTATATTTACTTTGGGGTTCGAATTTGACGACAAGAGACAGCACAGAGAGTTTAAGGCATTGAACTCTACTCGGTTAGATAATCCCCATTGATATATCTTGTTGAGGTCGGAATTCAGTGTGATAAACATAACCTGCTGATTGGTATTGACGTTCCAAGGATTTGGTCGGGAATGTTCGTATGAGTATGTAAAACTCACTGTGCTATCATCAGCAAACGATGGCTGTGGGTAATGGACAAGAGATCATTTATGAAAATGAGGAAGTGGGTGAGAATACCGAACCCTGGTGAACACCTGTATTAATTTGATGGGAGACAGATTTGACACCATCAAGAACCACTTGGATTGAACGGCCAGAAAGATAGTCTCTCATCCAGTGGATCAGGGAATTGTCCACTCCATATGAATGTAATTTTGTTAAAAGGGCTGGATGCCAAACTCTGCCGAAGGCTTTCGTGATATCCAGCGCAACAACCTTGCTTTCTCCGAACTAGCGGATGGAATGGCTCCACTTTTCGGTAAGGTACGCCATCAAATCTCCTATGGGCCTATTAGTACGAAAGGCATATTGGCGGTCATTTGATTCCAGATATATCGAAAGTTGACGGTTAATCAGTGATTCCATTGCCTTTGAGAGAATAAAAGTTAGTGCTATGGGTCGATGTTGTGGTTTTACGCCGAGTGGTGTGCAAAAATGTATATATGTATATTTGTTGGGATAATGTATTAAAGCTTGAGCTGTTTCAGGCTGTTATCCACACTTGTCTTCGCCAAGTTGCTGTATGCAGTCTAATTGCTTCCCGCCTTGGAACGCCAGTAGTTGCCCGTTATTGTTGAGCACAAACTTCCTCCGTTTGTAGGAATCTATTCAATGTCCATAAGGGGCTTACCCGAACTCTCCAATATATATATAGTGCTGCATTCCATCCAGTTCCTGGCCACCAGCTAGGTCCAACTACGTTCAGGGCAGCCAGCCTTCTTGTTGTCAGCCGACTCAGCTGTTTGCCACTGTCTCCGGCCAACTCAAACTAGGACACCAAACAACAACTTTACTTCAGTCCTTCATGGACGACTTCTCTCTTTATTAACTATTAACTGAACAACAAATTATTTTAAATTAAACTTCTCAATTTCAAAACTAATAACTGTCCTCCATAGAGGGGTTTTTTCGACTTCTTTCGTTTTCTTACTAGAACAAAGAAACTCCGAAAAACAACAGCAAAGACTCTAAAAAAGGACCACCCTCTCTCTCTCTCTCTCTCTCTCTCTCTCTCTCTCTCTCTCTCTCTCTATCGCTCGCCATCTCGCCACTACTCCGAAAGGAAACTATACCTAACCGACCCAACACGATGTCGGTCCGTGCCTGGCACTTAATTGTAGAATTATTAGTATCGAATTTTAAGTTAATGTGGAGCATCAAATAATAATTTAGAGTTTTACGTTATTGTGGAGCATCAAATAACAGCAGATCCAGATCTTAAATTAGATTTAAAGTAAATAGAAACAAGCCCTTACTGCCTCTCGGTGGGGCAATGGTAATGGGGGTTACGCAACATCGATAAGAAGAGAGGGAGGATATGTCGCCCTTTTTGGGAATTGGCTGAGAGTTCGCTGACTCCCATCTATCTGGGAAACGGCCAGTAGAATAAGACATTTCGATAAGGTACGCCATAAAATCTCCTGTGGACCTGTTGCTACGAAAGTCATATGGGCGGTTATTGATGAGGTAATTTGATTCCAGATATTTCGAAAGTTGACGGCTAATCATCTCCTCGCATCAATGGGGCACGAGCTCGCAGAATAGCACTTCAGCGATTTCGAGGAAGTTGGCAAATGGGTCCACGCATGGTTTGCCGCGAAAGACAAGCACCTTTTCTGGCATGATATTCATAAATTACCTGAAAGATGGGCGAAATGTGTAGAAGCCGATGGCCAATATTTTGAATAAAAAAAAATTAATTTCCCTAGAAAATTACGTATTCTTTTTAACCAAAGATACAGGACAAAACGTATGCATATACCTAGTACCTAAAAAAGCAACAATACAAAATTCTACGGCAAACACAAGTTATTACGGAATAAGCATCTGTCAATGAGCAATTCATGAAACTTTTCCGCTTGCATAGAATGATCAATGTCAAGGTCATAGTATAGGTCCTCTGAAGTGGATGGAATATTCACATGGTCTAAATTTTCTTGTTGTGCATCGACTTTAGCTTTATGATAGTCGTCTTCTTTTGCAGCGCATTACTTGTAACAATGAAGTGTTAAACACACATGTTGCTATAAACGTTGCAATATTAACAATTACTGACCCAATTTACCTTGTTTTAAGGGCTATTTTATATGGGAAAAATATCACGTTTGTTAACTGGAAAGACACCAGCATTAATGATATGGTATGTAGAAAAATGATATGGTATGTAGAAAAAATAGTTACACATTGTATATAAAATTCAAGGTGAGAGTCAATGTCAATAGAGAGTTGCTTATCAAACTTTGTCGAAAGCTTTGGTAATATCCAGTGCAACAAATTTCTTACCCACACATATTTTTGACTTCAAACAACCCTAAAGGAAAAAGTCGAATTGGATCAAATCACATGGTTTTGGTCTGGCGCAAGACTAATGACCTTGCTCGGAAAAAACAAATCATTATGAAAAATTTAACAAGCCTCAGGACTTGCTAAATAAGGCCATGACCGGTTCCCGGTTGTAGTGCCGATGATGATGATGATGAGATATGCGTTCACTGAACTTCTAGGGCAAAGGCTCATGGTTTCGTACCGTTACCATTAACTTTCACATATAAAGGTCGCTTATCATGCCGCGGTACCGTTCGTAATTCGGGATAACCACTTGTGCGGTGACGTTTTCGAAAAAGTGCTGTGTTTTACACATACAGTGAGTTTTTGCGGATGTTTGCTGGTTTCTTCGTATACCACCAACACGAAATTAAAGGCCCCATTTGTCAGTTCATGTAATTTTATTACATTTATTTGAACAATGATATAACTTGGCGGCATTTTGTCTATCACACGGCCAGTACAACAACTGGTGTTGTTGAATGACCGAACCGACATACTCAACTTTTACGATCGAAATTTCTAGAGAAACCGAAATGATTCCACCTCCTTTCTTTATCCGCTTCCTCTCCATCCGCTCGCACTGTGCTCTGACATTTAAAGGTACTCCAAAAGCCCCTTTTGTTCGCGCATTAGTGTATTCAAAAAAAAAAAAACCAAATGAAATGTAAAATTAGGTTGTACCACTGTGATTTAAGATTCTAAAAACTAGAAAATCTACATCTAATTAAGAAGAACGTTATTTAACGATAAACAGTTTTAACTTTAACTCAATCCATATGCGAAAGTAACTAAATGCGAAAGAAAAGTGGAATTCAAAAGAAATATAGTCATTGCGCCGGCGGTGCACCGATTCCTGACATTACTTTTTCATCGGCTCTAAACTTTGACATAAGACAACTCTACATTATTAATTTTAGCTAACTGGCTTATAAAATACAATTTCTAACTTATAAATTAGATGGAGTTATTTTAGTTTAGGTGATAAAACGATCTGCCCTTGACCATGAAAGACCACTTATTCATTAACTATTTATGCGGCCCTTTAAAACCAACAAGTACACCAACAATAATGTAGTGTGCCCTCTTTCATACCCAGACGCCACAGCGTAGTGGGCACCCTTGATATCTTGTGGCTTTTATTAAATTGTCCTTCATGGATAGGTTGAGTGCTTTGCCGCTGGTATAACCTATTGCCTTCGTAATTTTCCTGCATTAACGTCAGTTCATGTTATATTCATGGTTTGGGTGGTTTATTGACTTTATCATAAACTTCTAGATTCGTTTCGTACTTAGGTCAACTGTCAGGTTTATGACGCATCTTACTCAAAGGATGACGACGAGCGTTTGAGGTAAACTTGGGTTGAGAATTCATGAATATAAAAGAACTTGATGCCCTTGTCTTACATCAAAGTCTCTACTAGTTTGAGGAAGGGGAAGTGAAGTTGTTAGGGCAAGCATCGTAAATTTGCGGTCACAAAATTCATCTTTACCACCTTCATTTAATCTGTTTAGGGTCCTAGTTTTATAAATTCTATATTTGACACGGAATATAAAATGTTTGCTATTCTAGGTCGAACAACGATTGACAGTTTCAAAGAAAGAAGGTACTGCCGATCGCGGTCTCGATACGAAAAACAATATCCAATGAATTTAAATGACACTTTTGTACGCAACGTATTTTATGAGATACATTTGCCAATTTGTTGGCACGACTTATATACAATAACATGAATAAACAATTATCTAAGGCAAGCATATATATATATATATATATATATATATATATATATATATATATATATATATATATATATATATATATATATATATATATATATATATATATATATATATTGTAGCGAGCTTAGGGTTCGCTGGATTAATTATTTTGAATAAATAAGAGCCGTTGAATCGATTTTGAATTAATGTGACACTTTATTAGTCCGTTAATCACAACCGTTACTTTTACCGTACACAACGATTTCTTGACTTATCGCTTCCGTACTTATCGCGTATTTTCCTTCTTACTTCTAACTTGAGACTTATCGCTTGCTTCGCTTTCTTACTTATCACTCTAACTTATTACTTCTTACTACCACAGTTATCGCTTGCTTCACTTTCTACTTCTTATAACTCCTCATTATGCTCTGTGTGCGACGTATTTATACTGTTTCAGCGTTTCGTTTCCGTCCGTTCCATTGCCTTGAATGTTCTATTGTTCCTAGTCTCCAGTTTTCCATTACTTTATAGAATATTCTAGTACTCTGTTTCGTACTCTCTAGAATATTCTAGTACTGATTGTCATATGCGTCACAATATATATATATATATATATATATATATATATATATATATATATATATATATATATACATATATATATTTTATATAAGTTTTGAGGAGCATCTTTGGAGGTAAATATGACGAGGAGGCAGGACAATGGACTCCATAACCACGAATTGGAAGAGCTATATCGCAAACCTACAATAGTGAGAGTAATCAAGTCGCGAAGATTAAGATGGGCCGGACACGTGGCACGAATGGGGAACGATAGGACCGTGCATAGAATTCTTGACGGTAGACCAACGGGAAAGAGACCGGTAGGACGGCCGCGACGGAGATGGGAGGACAATGTTAGGTTTGACCTTGAGGAGATCGGATCGAATGGTCAAGCGTGGAAGGAGAGTGCCCAGGACAGGGAACGATGGCGAAGCCGACTCGGTGAGGTCATGAACTTCCGGGTTCCTACAGGCCAATAAATAATAAAAAAAAAATAAATAAATAAATAAAAATATATATTATATATATATATATATTATTTATATTATATATATATATATTATATATTATATATATATGATATATATATTATATATATATTATATATATATATATTATATATATAGCTCCTCAATAGTATACTGGTTAGTATACCCGCCTGTCACGCGGGAGACCGGGGTTCGATTCCCCGTCGGGGAGCCTCTGGCGCAAGACCAATGACCTTGCCCGGAAAAAAACAAATCATTCTGGAAATTTAACAAGCCTCAGGACTTGCTAAATAAGGCCAAGACCGGTTCCAGGTTGTAGTGCCGATGATGATGATGATATATATATATATATATATATTATATATATATAAATTATATATGTATTAGATATATATTATATATATTATGTATATTATATATATATATATATTATATATATCATATATATTTCATACATATTTCATATATGATATATATATTATATATATATTATATATATGATATATATATTATATATATAATATATATATATAATATATATAATATTAATAATATATATATATATATATATGATATATATATGATATATATATAATATATATATATATATATATAATATATATATCTCTATTATATAAAAAAGTTTTTCGTGTTCGTGTGTCAGATTTTTTTTCTCCAGTCCTACTTACAAAGTTTTTTTTAAAATTATATTTCTCTCAATAGAGTGGTGATTCAAACGTTGCTAAATAAATTACTTTCGTTGTTGGCCTAATTAAATTACTATCGGAGTTCCAAGAACAGCAACGGCATCGACACCACACTCCGGACAAGAGTGTTACACCTCGCTTTACACCCCCTCTCAAACAATTAATCATCCTTGCATCCAATACTCTCAAACAATCCTCAAAATATTTCGCATACAATGCATACAATTGAAATTCGCATTCATCCATTCAGGAGCAAAGCCTTCTCCACGGACAATTAATTCATATCGCATACATTGCGATAATTACCCATTCATGCCCACCTTCCAAAGCCAAAACAATTATCATGTATTGACCCACTCCCCAAGGCCACTGCATTTTGCTTCGAATTACGGCTTCATATTGCAAATACTTTTGTTTTTTGTCGGGAAACAAGTGTGATATATGATCACAAGCGGTGTTGTCAAAGGCCACCGACTACGAAATAATTGAGCGTCGGAAAAGTGCTGAGTTCGGCGAAGTAACGAACACAGCAGTGAGGCGCACTTAATCGTATCATACGATTGGCACACACGGGCAATGCCCTATAATTGGTTCTTCACATGAAAGCAATTAAGTAATTGCTCAATTCTTTGTCGCTGCATTTTTAGCAGAGCAAATTAAATGATTATTGAATATTGCGAATGGTTTATGACAGGCGAATAACCTCCGAATAGGTTACACGTTCTAGGTGAGGAAAATGCATCATCTGCATTAACTCACCAATAATTTGGTATAAAAAGGGGTGTGCAAATGAGTTTCTTCGCAGTGTAGTAATCAAGCAAGAAGACTGCGGCCCGGTGCGTAAGAACAGCGGGTCGTCTTGCTATTAAGTAAAAGTTATAAATTAAAGGGGTCGACATCCCCATTTAAATTTTAAAAAAAGATTACGAATTATAGTAAAGTGAAGTGTGTTTAACTTTTCACAACCCAAACTACGGGAAGCGATCTACTACGCGGAAGGCACTTTAAAGGAAGAAGACCATATCACCAGTAAGCCGCATTAAAACCTGTAAGTAACCCCGAATTAATAATACATATAACACGAAATTGAATCTGGAGAAACGTACACCACTAGTTTAATTTAGTGTGAGGGCAGAACCCTCATTTATTTAGCTTAATGCAAGCTTTCATTAACTTAAATTAAATTAAATTAAATAATACCCTTAAACACAACATATTCCGATAATCAAATACAAAATGTTAATATCCGGGGTCACGCTCAGGTGTTACATTTTGGCGCCCAACGTGGGGCCTAATAAAATATTAATAATTTAACCAATAAGAAAATATAAATAATTTAACCAAACAAATCTTCCGATAACCAAAATATTAAGTGTTAATACCGGAGTTCGCAATTCTGGTGTTACAAGAGGATCCAATTCCAGATACGGCAAAAACAACATCAAGGACAGCGACACGACTCAAGGGAGACTATGAGTAGGTTCCTCATGCAACTTAAAATACATTAACAAAGTGAGAAATATTGAATTGTATTACTAAATTGGGGTCTTCGATAGTATAGTGGTTAGTATACCCACCTGTCACGCGGGAGACCGAGGTTCGTTTCCCCGTCGGGGAGCCTCTGGCGCAAGACTAATGACCTTGCCCGAAAAAAAAAAAAAACAAATTATTATGGAAAATTTAACAAGCCTCAGGACTCGCTAAATAAGGCCAAGACCCGTTCCGGGTTGTAGTGCCGATGATGATGATGATGATAATGATTTATACCCCAAAATTAAATTTCATCAAACATTGGACCCGCATTTTTAAAAGGGCCTTCACTCCGTCCTAGCAACTGCACAGGATTTTGAAGCGGAACAAAAAAGTTGACACTAAAGTCAAGCTTCTCTGCTATAGCCAGCTTATCCGATCTGGAATATCATACACCTTTCCCATATGGTCTTGTGGGGGTAGAAGTATCATGCCATGACACGGGCACTAGGTTCACCTCTTTCCACAAACACTGTTACTCCGTACACAAGAATTGTTCACCAACGATGTACAAAAGGTAATGAGAATGCACTGATTAATTGTTGAGATTAGTGTTTTCTTTATTTTAATTTGTTTCCTTACTCTGCGATAGCACTGAGGCACTTTAAATTAAATCACATTAAAATTGGATCTATAATTCACATAAAATAGTTCACAAACAATTTATAATCCTTCGGGTCTGGCTTAATAGGTTTAGCTAATGTTTAAGTTACTCTAATAGCTATATTTTAAATAAACACTCTCCTTCTTAATGACAAAGAAATATTCACGACTCTGGTGATTTGAAATTAGATCTGTCTAGACTCTGTAGTGATGTAATTCGACTCATCAAGCGGTGCGACTAATCCGAATTAGGGATGGGTATAGGATTTTGCATTTGCACGGAGATTAGCCAATCATCATCGCCCTCTCTCATGAATCTATTAAGTTTCATGTCACAGTGAGGTGAATAAATACTTGCGCATTCTTTCGACAGTCGCTGGGCATGCGAAGGATGAAGAGAACAATAGAGAGAGCGCAATAACTTCGGGGGTGACTTGGCTTGTGTGCTTGTACGAATGCAGACTCTGAGAATGACCCACTGACCTAGTTCGGTGACTGTGGTGATCTCAGAGTGAAACGAACCCTGGGAAGATAAAAATGGGAAGGAGCGGGAAATGGTTTGTGCTATTCACCTGCAAATAGAGATCATTGATCCCCAGCGAATATAGTGTCTGAGGGACGCTAAATCGGCTAGGGAAATATTATCGTGGGAAACTAATTAAATAATTCGATAATTTCCCCAGCGGTTGCACGATTATGCAACCACGTCATTTGGTTTGACTTGGTTGTTGCTAAATCTCATGGTTAGGGTAATGGAGTTGCCGTATGGCAAAAAGATTATCAGACGACAAAGACGTAATCTGCGTTTACTACCGCACTTAAGACCTACCGATCTCGTATGATCTCTTTCCCACGATCTCTCCACCCAAGTAGTTAGAGAACAATCGAACTAACCCTGTCCACACTATCCTTAGATACCTCCCCCTTTCTTTTTCAGACATCTTGAGACCGAGTCCAACATCCTCACGGGTGATTCTGGTTATCGCAAGATGACCAGAAGCCAGAGACAAAATGAAGGACACATAGGTTCTTGTCTCGCTAAAGTCGGTCTCTCGCCACCCCAATTTTTCTTGTTTGGATTCGACATTAGTCGAAATCCAAGAAGCCGACCAACATGGCCGTTTCGATGAGAAAGCCACTTCCCAAAACCAAAGAGCAAGGACTTAGCATGAAAAGCAGCAACTGAAGAACACTCTTATTATGCAAGAAAAAAAGAAGAAAAAAATAGGAAGAACGCAACAGTCAATGTGCTTTTTCTTGGGATGTCGCCATGCACAAGGAGGAGTTTCGCAGTGCGTGAAGATTGTTAGCACTGTATTGAAAGAAGACGACAAAGTGCGCTCATAAAAACACATTTAACGAACAACAGAAGGACGCCAACAATACTGGCCTCTGTCAGGTGGGCGTAAGTGCGCGGCGTGAGAAACATTTTTTTTCGAATCAATTCCACATGCCAACTCATTGGAAAAACGGAATTGATAGACAACTAACTATAGGGTTATACAATAGGGACTTGACAACTTTGAATTTAATTTGTGAACGCATCCTTTCAGTAATCATCGAACTGTCACTGTCAATTTATTCAGTAAACTCAACATTTTCATCGTGGTTAAGTACACGAACGAACAACGTCCGCAAATTATAAAAATTTACTAGCGAAAAAAAGTTGTCAAGTCCCTATTGGGAAACCCTATACAAATAGTAAAATTGAGGATCGGTATTGCGGTATATTTTTAAATTTTCGCCTTTTCCAGCAGCTGGTGATAGAATAAGTAAAGTAAAATATTGTTCAATTTAGGTATAGATGTGCGGTATAAATCCGCTGCGTTCTAAGATGTCGTGTGCTCACAACAGCATTCTCAAAGGGCAAGCCATCCAGTTAATCTCTTCTCTATATATTTATTCCTATGCAGCAGCAAATTGCTCGATAATAAATAATAAATAAACCCCAGCACGTATAAACTGGGCTGAAGGTCACAGGATTACCACAAACTTACCAATTCGGCACGAAAGTATTCATGCGGCTAAGCTGATTTTCGATATACAGTGGAACTAATAAAGCAGCCAGAAGGAAAACACCAGTGCATATCTGCAGCACATAATTTTGTGTGGTGTCATCTGACGTGTCTACTTACGAAATCATTATTCTATTAGAAATGTTGAAATTTTTCACCATCTTCTTGACATTATTGAGAACATTATTGTTCGTCTTTTGGTTGTTTGAGTGCGAGTTCTGTTGTTTACAGTTCCTTCAAAGTCAGATATAAATATTTAAAACTCTTCTGAGAACTCTACATATTAAAAACAACGACGGTAAGACCTTTGACTGCACCAAAGTACAAATGGCTTAAAAACAAATAATGCTTGGGAGCTACATTCCCCACTAGAAAGGAAACATTCCATTATTTCCACTATTCGACATAATCCACCCTCAGACAGGCAGGTAGTTTGAGATAACTTTCCTCTCTTCAAAATCCAATTTAACAAAGAAATTGGAATCTTGATAAATCTACGGAATCTGAATGAAGAACCTGATTGCACGAATTCTTATTTTAAAACAATGTGTTGAATGTTCTTACACAACCCGAAGCAAGGACCACTAACTTTTGAAATTGTTGATACTCTCTGCCGAACAATCCAGTCGGAGGAGTATAATACTCTTGAGAAATGTATAGGAAAACGTTATGGCCAAAGGGAACAAGGTACGAGTTTCAATAGAAAAGGGATTCTTGAGATTTACTTGAATATTGGAAAAGTTACGCAAAGTAATAACTTCTAACTTTCTCCTTATAATCCCTTCATCGGATGGGGCAAGTCGGGCTGTTCGCACACCTGTGAACTATTTCGACAGATGCCGATATCAGTAAATAACTTTGATTGCCTATCAGAGTCACTTTTCCGATTGATTTTACCGAGCAACATTTGATCTCTTGATGTAAGTTTTTAATGTGCTACTTTATCAATTCGGCATTTAGTTTTTGCCCTTTGTATCGTATTCTACTAGGCACACCTTTTCAGACAGATTTATATACGTTACATAAATGGAAGTTTATGGTCATTATGCATCGCTATTGGATACCATCTGATCTACGATAATGATTCCTCAACACGCATTGATCTGCATTAGGTATACACCATTCTGTTTTGAATTGTGTCGCCTAAAAGCATAAAACTGTTAACGACCCTATATATCAATGGTAGCGTATACGGAAAAGGGGCCTGGCGACTGGAATTTATGTTAAAGACCTTCAAAAATGCAGACAATATAAGCACCGAGGTGAATGCTCTCTTCTTATATGTGGGATTGCTGAGACCACCTGCAAGTTCACACTTTTCATGGAGTTTTCATTTCTTGAGGCTCACCCGATTGGATTGCATTCATTGTAATTTGTAATATTTCACATTGAAAGGTATACCGAAGTCTCTTGGTATAACTAACCACTGACCTTTTTAACGACTTAATCCACCTGAAATGTGTATCACTGTGCTATAATATCAAAGAAGACAAAAACACTCTGGGCTACGAGTAGGAACTAGACAGAAAAATATCGGAAATAGTCAGTATAAGAAAAACAAAATTAACTACAAGAATTTTTACAATTGAGGTTGAAAGAAGCGAACAATGGACTTGGCTTTAACCAACCACTAATGACCTTCTTCCAGCTTTCTTCAAACCAAGTATAGGGTTTTCCAATAGGGAGTTGACAACTTTTTTTCGGTAGTAAGTTTTTATGATTTGCCGACGTTGTTGGTTCGTGTACTTAACCACGATGAAAATGTTGAGTTTACTGAATAAATTGACAGTGACAGCTCGATGATTAGTGAAAGGGTGCGTTCACAATTTAAATTCAAAGTTGTCAAGTCCCTATTGGAAAATCCGATAGTTCTTCTAGATATGTGCAAGGACCCCTAATTCATGACAAGGTAGTGAGAATGGAATAAGTAATCATCACCCCGTCATCAAAGCGCCTTCCATATTCAATTTACTTGGCAATTTCTTGTAGAAAACATATTATACGAGGGTTGCCTCTTATGTTTCGGGATTTGGCAACCCTAGTGTTGCAATCCGGCAATTGACAGCTCTGTCGTAAAGTTTGACATTTTTGAGGTTATACGCACTTAGAACGTTTTGACATACGAGCGCTATTTGTGTTGTTTACAGTAACTTAAAAGATTCATCTCGGCCCAAAAATGGAATTAAATCGTCAACATTTTCGTGCGATTATATTTTACAACTTTCGGCGTGGCTTAACTCAGCAACAGTGCATGGATGAACTTAATTCAATTTTTGGCGATGAAGCTCCATCAAGGACCAGTGTTTATCGATGGTATGGTGAATTCAACCGTGGTCGTAGTTCACTCCAAGATGAATTTCGTGAAGGTCGTCCAAAATCAGTTGTTGTTCCGAAAACCATTGATGCTGTGCGCGAATTGATATTGAAAGATCGTCATGTGACCTATCGTGAGATTGAGACAACCTTAGGCGTTAGTGGGACCAGCATACATTCAATATTGCATAAACATTTGACTGTCCAAAAAATTTGTTCGCGTTGGATCCCACACAATTTGTCAATCGCCCCAAAAAAGGCTCGTGTCAATTGGTCGAAAGAAATTCTCAAAAAATACGGTCGCGGTGCTTCGAAACACGTCTATGACATCGTGACAGGTGATGAATCGTGGATTTACGCGTATGAGCCCGAAAGTAAACAGCAGTCGACTGTCTGGGTGTTTCAAGATGAGCCAAATCCAACAAAAGTTGTTCGCGCACGAAGCACTTCCAAGCAAATGGTCGCCTGTTTTTTCGGAAAAACTGGACATGTCGCAACCGTACCACTAGAACAACGCAGAACAGTCAATTCTGAGTGGTACACAACCATTTGTTTGCCAGTTGTCTTCCAAGAAATCAGGAAAACCAACCGCCGAAGACGGATCACTCTTCACCACGACAATGCGAGCTCTCACACATCGGCTGCGACAACTGCATTTTTGAGCACCCAAAACATCGATTTGATGGGTCATCCGCCGTATAGTCCTGACTTGGCACCGAATGACTTCTTTTTATTCCCGTACGTAAAAAACAAACTGAGAGGTCAACGTTTTTCGACACCTGAAGAAGCGGTTGCTGCATTCAGAATGCATGTGTTGGAGATACCTCAATCAGAGTGGCAAAAGTGCTTCGACAATTGGTTCAAACGCATGCAAAAGTGTATAGATCTTCATGGGGAATATTTTGAAAAACAATAAAGTGATTTTCGGTGATCAATATTTGTTTTTGTTCTCTAATCCCGAAATATAAAAGGCAACCCTCGTATGTAGTAGGTCAATACTCTCATATGTGCAGCATGGTTTCCATAGGAAGAGGTCTACAACATCGTACTTAGAAGATATCCAACACGATTCAAATATTAGATGTCAGGGATGAAGTAGATCTAATAGATTTAATGACTTAGCCGTTCATCATAATCACTAGCACAGACGAATCATTTTTTTTCTTGTAAATACTGCATATCAAGTTTTCGTTATATTGAAGTCAACGAGACTGCCCGTAATTCACAGTAATTCTTGACCAGATCCCGACTCAGGCGGTGGACCTGGATGGATCTCAGTTGATACGTCATTGATGAATTAACCGATCAATCAATTAAAAATGAAGAAATCATCTCACTATCGTACGCGAAACTGTATATCCTGTTAGATCAACAGATCATTAATATGAAGCAGAATAGAGTTGGAGTTAAAAGAGAACATTGAACTCCGAAACCGATGGAAAATGGAGCCGTACAATAACCCACGTTTTGGTGTTTTTGTGCAAGAATTTTATTCAGATCTGATTCAAAGAATCGATCTGTTCACAGTTCAACTTATGCGACGTTGGTGTGTTAATCGGTCCATAATTCGAAAATGAGGTAATCAGAGTACTGTTGTCCGCAAAACTGATTAATTTGTTGGGCGTTGATTCTACCAATGCATTAATATGAAGCAGTAATAGTGTTGGCATGACGCAAGGCTAATAACCATAACCGGAAAAACAAATTATTATGGAAAATTTAACAAGCCTCGGGACTTGCTAAATAAGGCCAAGACCGGATCCCGGTTGTAGTGCTGTGGGGGTTATCTATACCACACGGGGAACCAACCAACAATTCCTACCTAACTTCGATCGCTAACAGCGCGTCACCATAACCCAAACCAGCAATAGCACACATTCGCAAACATGCAAAGAACACACTTCCCAATTTGCAACAGCATCCGTCCCCAAATCTGCAATCCCATATAACCCCCAAACTTACCAAGAACCCATTTCCCAAGCTGTAATAAAACGCATTTTCAAACCGAATATTAATCATCTCCCTCAACTACATCGAATCGCATACATTTTCCCAAAAACTACTTCGGTTAATTTCCTACTTAAATTATATTTCTCGCTTGCAACCAAGCAGCTCTAATTTCCCCCGAAAATCATTCCGGCTCACTTCCTGCTTAAACTATTTTCTCGCTTGTGGCCAAGCAACAGTTAGTTCCCCGAAAATCATTTCGGCGCTCATCCTACCCAATACCAATTCTCCTTACTGGTAAGTCATCAGCACGATGCGTTGCATTAATGCGAAACAACCATCGCAACGACCAAGACCCACATTCCATTGTCTAACCGACAACTCATGCCCATACTTGGTCGTGTTCCCAAAATCAATTTCTCAGTACACATAGCAACCGAGGTATCTAGCTCAGCCTGTACGGCAGTAATTCGCTGGAATTAAATTCCCTATGCACGCATAGCAACCCCTTTCAAGTTCCTAGAAAGTGGCAGTGAGTTTATTCAGCTATGACTCCACCGCCACGGCACGATGAATGGATTCTTGCCCTTTTTCAGTCAGTCATCATTCTACGATCGGTGCGCGAGTTATGGTTTTGGGGGATTATTCTTCCACACTAAGATTCTCACCGCAATGAAAGAAAACAAATTTGCACCACTTATTCTTTCTTTAACTTTCTTTATTAGCTTCTCTCTTTTTCTCTTAGTTCTTTACACCTTAATCTATTCCGTACGATAATATTTCACTTATTTTTCATAGTTTACATCGAGTTCGTCTTTGTAGTTACAATTAGTTCAATCGGCACTTTTATACATGATTTATTTGAAATTCTTTCATAGGCAGTTTTTCTTCTTTTTGTTTGTTTTTACATTCACTTGTCTTAACTAACGATGCAGTAGTTACAATTAGTTCATTCGACACTTTTATACATGATTTAGTTCAACTTCTTTCATCGACAGTTTTTCTTCTTTTTGTTTGTTTTTACATTCACTTATCTTAACTAATGCTTTCAATTTATTTGTTCTGTATTTTAGAAGCACTCCCCACCGTTTCGGTATTTACCACAATTCTTAACAATTTCGTCGACACCTCACTTAATTTATAGTTTCACATCAAGTTATTTTTACATTCGTTATTATTATTCCTTATCTCCATTTCGTTTCTCTATTGCACTTTCTTACGTTCGGGTTTTAGTACAATTCTTCCTAATCTCGATCACAATTTAACTACCGGCTTATCTAGTTTTCCATCCACTTCCTTGTTCACTTGACTTTTACCACAATCTCTCTCCGTTCCAAACGATTCCCTCCAGCTTAATAACACACCCTCATTCTTATATCAACTGCTTCCACAGACAAGCTTTCCGACCGCTTTCTAAAATCTTTCTCCCTGCTATTTTTCTTTTACCCCTGCTCGATACCTTGAGGTCAACACCTCCCGATGACGATAACGCAATTTCATTCCGCAATGACCTAATTTCCGATTTTCGATTTCAATTCGCAAGCGCTTTGTACCGTGATGTCAGCCAATATTTCTTCTTTGATTTGCAGCACAGTTCAACATCCGCAATTGGGAATCGACCCAATTAATTCTTTTGTGTTTCGTATGCAATTAATTGCTTTTCCGTGATTTGTTAATCGTCCCGGAATATGCAATTAATTGCTTTTGTATTATTTGGCAATCGTTTTGGCATATGCAATTAATTGCTTTATGTGGTTTAATAGTTATGCCGAAATGTGCAATTAATTGCATTACCGTTCTGGGGGTTATTCGAGTTTAGAAATGGACAGCGTTTTTAGGTTTGAGTGCATCAATGATCTCATGTACCTAATCTTTGTCTATGGCGTCACTGATGCACTTAACACGCGCACGTCGGTTCAAGACTCGGCCCCCCGCAACGTGCACTTGGGGTGAGGGGGGGGGGGGGGGGGGGGGTGCGAACCACCGAGTGTACAATCAAGTCTACCGTATCTCTGTCGAGTGGGGTCGGGCCCTTGATTTCTAAGCGAAAATCATTTAGTCGTGTCCCTTAAAATCCGGCAATCATTTAATAAGTATAAAAATAGCGTACAACATGAACAATAAACAATCTCGTCAAACGCAGGCAATCGAACCCGTTCTTTTAATAAAACCTAGTGAACAATTAAACAATTCGTGAATAACTATCATCATCATCATCGGCACTACAACCTGGAACCGGTCTTGGCCTTATTTAGCAAGTCCTGAGGCTTGTTAAATTTTCCATAATGATTTGTTTTTTCCGGGCAAGGTCATTAGTCTTGCGCCAGAGGCTCCCCGACGGGGTATCGAACCCCGGTCTCCCGCATTACAGGCGGGTATACTAACCAGTATACTATTGAGGAGCTAGTGAATAACCATACCAGTGTGTTTTATTTCCTACGGCTTCGCTTCCTCGCCATCCCGCAGTGTCCTGGGTGTTTGCCCCCTTATTTTCTTCGTTGTGAACAGGTACGGTGGCAGAGCGATGGGGACCGGAGCGAACGCCGTGCCGTACGGCGGCACCGCAACCTCCAATCCCACAGTGCCGATGATGATGATGAATAGTGTTGGCGCAAGATTGAAACCTGTGGCATCACGAACTTTTTTTTTACACTAACGTCCGCACAAAAGGGAATTTTAAAGTTCCCTTAAACATCAGAGTACAGTGCGAGCGGCAGAAGAGGTAGTGGATAAGGAAACGAGATATCGATCCTATCATTACAACGACGAGGGAACACATGATCAGGTAGAACATTCCGTATTCGTGTGGTTCGACTAAAGATTGATTCTCTATGTTCATTCGTGCGCATGAAGATGGCTTTCATTGCGAACTGATGGGCATTCTCAGATTGACAGATATCGCGGAAAACTATCTGGAGAAGCGGAAAACATTCATCAAGGTCAGTTGAGCAACAACCGTGTAATACCTATAGGAAAGGGACGGGCATGATACATTCCGCCTATGTTCTAACGACGGAACTGAGCGACTTACTGCTAGATTGTGGTGGTTCTACGCACCACACAAACCACTATAGTGTGACGCATATGACAATCAGTACTGGAATCTTCGAGAAAGTCCGAAACAAAGTATGTACTAGATTATTTTAGGAAGTACTGGAAAACTGGAATAGAACATTCAAGACTATGGAACGGACGGAAACGATACACCAAATCAGAATGAGGAAAAACGGTATAAATACGTCGCACGCAGAGCGGAAGTTAAGTTAGAGATAAGTAAGACAGTGAAGCAAGCGATACGTCTCGAGTGAGGAGTAAGAAGTAAAATACGCGATAATCACGGAAGCGATAATAAAGAAAACGTTAAGTGTACGGTAAAAAAAGTAACGGTTGTTATTAACGGACTAATAAAGTGTTACAGTAATTCAAAATCGATTTAACGGCTCTTATTTATTTTAAAATAATTAATCCAGCGAACCCTAAGCTCGCTACAATTGGTGTCAGAAGTGGGATTAATTATTGTTTAAGTGAATAAGTGTGTGAAAGTGTGTTGTGGCGATGTCAGATCGACATTTGGAGGATCTTCGCGTTCCTGAGTTGAAGAAGGAACTTGTAGACCGGAATCTGGATAGCAGAGGACAGAAGCAAATTCTTCGACAACGTCTGCAAGCAGCTATGGAGGAAGAGGGTATTGATGTCAACACATATGTTTTTACGATTGGTCCAGACTGTCCGTTTGGAGAAGAAACAGCGAGTCAAGATGGTTGCAATGTAACGGAGAAGAGTTCGCCACTGTTAGACATTTCGGAGATGTTCCGGATGATGATGACAAAATTCGACGCACAAGCTGCAGATGTTAAGGCAAAGTTTGATGTCCAAAATTCAAAATTCGACGCCGTAAATTCAAAATTGGACGCGCAAGCTGCAGATGTCAATGCAAAGTTGGATGCCCAAACACAATGGATGAAATGTAATTTTCAACACTTTAAGGACGAAATTCGAAACGAAGTAGAAAATCTAGATCTAAAAAACGAAACTGAATTCAAGAAAGTCACCGATGAAATAATACGAATAGAAAAGAGACTTGATTGTGTTGAGAGAAATAAGACATCGCCAGGCAATCAACATGACTACAAAGATACAAGGATGCAACCGCCAACCTTCGATGGAACGGGACCCTTCTCCGTATTTATACGTCAGTTTGACGCCGCGGCCAATTATAATAAGTGGTCGGATGAGCAAAAGTCAACATCACTAATCCTGTCACTCCGCGGGGCGGCTGCAGAATTGCTACAAACCATACCAGCAGAGAAGCAAACAGATTTCCAAGCGATAAGAGACGGCCTTGAAGCTAGGTATGGCGACAACCACATGCAGCAGGTCTACCGCATGCAACTGCGGAACAGAACGCAGAAACCGGGAGAAAATCTTCAACAGTTGCAGGCAGACATTGAGCGATTGGCAAACTTGGCTTATACAAATATGACTAAAGAATTTCTGAACGAGGTAGCAATGGATGCATTTATAAACGCACTCCAAGATCGGGACTTGCAACAGGCCGTTCGTTTGGCAGGAAAGAAGACGACTAATGAAATACTGGCGTTCACATTGGCATATGAATCTGCTAAACTGGCTACCAGGAGTACATATAGAGTTCGAGAAACGTCCGTCCAAGAATGTTCCTGCCAAAGAATCGGGCATGTACAACGGAGAACCCCGAGAACTGACATGAAGTGTTGGACATGCGGCGAAATCGGCCACATCTCTGTTGACTGTAGGAAACGTCGACGAATGAATGAAACATCAAGTGAGAATTGTTGTTCATGCGCTAATCATAAGAGGAGACTATCAACGGACCAACCTGAGGTCAATAGCTCGGGAAACTTGTAAGGGCAGACTTTACGGGGCGAAAGTCGTCTGGTGGAATTTGCAGCCCCAGCATCGTAACTGTATCACAACTCCAACGGGATAACCAAAGTTTGGTTATAACTACGATTGTTAATGGAAGGACAACAACAGTGACAATCGACACTGGAGCAACGAGATCCATAATTCGGCCGGATGTCGTCGGCCAAATTGCCCTTAATAAAAATAGAAGATACGCTTTGAGGACTGCTACAGGGGAATGTTCTACAGTCTACGGAGAAGTCGAGAGAATAATAGTGCTGGGCAATATTTCCATTTCCCACAAATTTTTGGTTGCCGATATTACGGACGAATGCATTCTTGGAATGGATTTCATGAAGGAGCACCAAGTTGTTCTAGATATCGGGCAAAGAACACTGCGAATTGGTAACTTGGAGGTTGCTATTACACTGCAGGACGAACAATTGCGAAGGCTGAAATGTTATGTGCGTGAGGAGGATGAGATCCCAGCTCGTTCAGACTCGGTAATTTGGACCAGTCTCGAGAGTGATCCCGGTGACAATCGGTTTTACATCACCGAAGCTGCACAAAATCAGCGCAAGGGGAACATCCTTGTTGGGAAAGCCCTTATCGATGCGAAGAAGCACATCGTACCCGTCAGAGTACTTATCGAAGGTCGTTAGTGATCGCCAAAGAGATTGGGACAAATATGTACAAACCTTTCTCATGAGCTATAGATCGGCTAATCACGATACGACGGGCCATTCTCCAGCAAAAATTATATTTGGACGGGAGATACGATTACCAGCCGATCTGCGATTCGGAATACCTCCAGACGCCATAGACAAGACCGAAGACTACGTAGCCGAATGGAGAAATCGCCTCGATGAGATTCATCATTTGGTTCGAAAGCAAATCAAGGTATCCAGTGACAGGATGAAAACAAGGTACGACGTTCGAGCCAACGCATCCGGATTTAATGCAGGCGATAACGTATGGCTTTATAACCCTCATCGGCAAAAAGGAAGGTCTCCGAAGTTGCAGCAATATTGGGAAGGACCGTATAAGATTCTCACAAGAATTAACGACGTTGTCTATAGGATTCAGCGAAGACCGAACGCCAAGATGAAAGTGGTACATCGTGACCGACTGGCGACTTTTGTTAACCCAGGAAATCAGTGAACTTAGTTCGGGACGAACTAATCTAGGCGGAGGGTAGTGTGACGCATATGACAATCAGTACTGGAATCTTCGAGAAAGTCCGAAACAAAGTACTAGATTATTTTAGGAAGTACTGGAAAACTGGAATAGAACATTCAAGACTATGGAACGGACGGAAACGATACACCAAATCAGAATGAGGAAAAACGGTATAAATACGTCGCACGCAGAGCGGAAGTTAAGTTAGAGATAAGTAAGACAGTGAAGCAAGCGATACGTCTCGAGTGAGAAGTAAGAAGTAAAATACGCGATAATCACGGAAGCGATAATAAAGAAAACGTTAAGTGTACGGTAAAAAAAGTAACGGTTGTTATTAACGGACTAATAAAGTGTTACAGTAATTCAAAATCGATTTAACGGCTCTTATTTATTTTAAAATAATTAATCCAGCGAACCCTAAGCTCGCTACAATAGGTTGAGATGTCGTCGTTCCACAAAGGAACATATTCACCTATAGCTAAACTACGAGTGTCCCCAAAAGTCCTGCTTTCCACCTGAAATAAAAGGTAACATTCATCGTGGGGTCAACAACCCCACGTATCCACAGATACATGGGCCACAAGTCCTGAATAATTTTTCTGTGCCTACACGGCGATCAAAGGACAAGACTCACTAACAGAAATTGTGTATCGATCCGTTAACTGGATATACACAAACGGTTGGCACAGCTGCGCCAGATCTCGACAAACATCATATCTCCGCCGATAAGCGAATTGCCAGAAAACCAATCCGTCGTAAAAACCTTTGTCCCTGCGGCAATGTACTTCGCCTACACAAAGACCATTACGGAACAACAGCAATAAACGAAAATGCTGTTCCCATAGGGCAAAGTAAACATTATCCCATGATCGCCCAATGTAAATCACACATTCGATTGTGTGCATAACCGATGCATCAGAAGTGTGAAATGTTGACGATCGCAGAGTGATCTACAGCATGCAGACAATAACCTCCGCGTCTGTATGTGTGAGCCGATCTTTACTGGTGGAAAGATTCTCGATTGAGAGAAAGTCACCACACAGGAAAGGCGAAAGGGAAGAAGAAAACTATGGGGTGAATGGAATCATCACCGGAGAAGTTTCCTCAGTCGAGATAGAACACCGGAACGTGCAACTAAAACTGCGCCGCGCAAAGTAACGTCCAGGTTTTAGTCGATCAGAAGGATCGCGACAAGACAGCTGTCAGCACTAATTACGGGCAGTATGAGTTCAGACGTATGCCATTCGGGCTAAAGGGAGCCCGGCTACATTCCAAAGACTCATAAACCATGTCCTAACTGGGTTGCAAGGTATCGAATGCTTTGTATATCTGGACGACATTGTCATCTATGGGAAGAACCTAGAGAACCATAATGACAAACTCCAGAGGGTATTCGAACAATTGAGATATCACAATCTCAAATTTCAACCCGAAAAATGTAGATTTTTACAGAAAGAAGTAGTTTACCTCGGACATGTTTGTTCTGAAAAGGGGGCAATGCCAAATCCCGACCCGACAGCTAGTGTCAGGGATTCCCCCATTCCCAAGACGGTAAAGAACGTCCAATCATTTCTAGGACTGGCGAACTATTATCGAAAATTTGTTCCAAATTTCTCGAGGATAGTGCGCCCCTAACAAACTTGTTAAGGAAGGACGTTAGATTCACCTGGTCAGACAAAGCATTTAACAAAATAAAAGGATTATTGGTTTCGCCGCCAATATTAATCTATCCAGATTTCACCAAACCTTTTAATCTGACTACGAATGCGAGCAGTGTAGCACTTGGCGCCGTGCTATCGCATATGGAAATAGGCACAGACCAGCCTATAGCTTATGCAAGTCGAGCCTTGAATAAAGCGGAAAGAAATTACTCCAGCATTGAAAGGGAGTTACTAGCCATTGTGTGGACGACTAGAAATTTCCGTTGTTATTTATAGGGGCGAAGGTTCACCGTATACACGGATCATAAGCCACTAAAGGGAGTTTTTAACGTGAAAGGTCCCACGTCACGTTTAACCAAATTCCATCACAAATTATCGGAGTTTGATTACTAAATAGAGTACAAACCCGGTAAATATAACACCAATGCGAATGCTTTGAGCCGCATGCCGCGAGGTTGTGATGAGACTCCCAAACTACAGAGATGCAATGTAGTAACACGCGCCCAACCGAAAAAACTAAGGGAAAGCGAAGGATCCCAGGGAAGTCAAACAAATGACGAGTCTGATCTACCAGAGAATCCCTTTCCTTCCTGCACGGAAAAAGGAATGGTGATAACAAAACCTGATGATTTCCAATTAATGCTACGGGATTACCATGATCCTCCTTTGGGGGGACACCAAGGAGTGATAAAAACCTATAACAAGATTCGTAAGAACTTTTGGTGGAAGAACATGATGCGCGACATTAAGGTCTACATTAAGATATGTAAGGATTGTCAAACCATAAAATCTTCCGCAAACTTACAGATGCCCATGGTAATCACCGACATTGCAAAGAGGCCTTTCGACAAGGTATATTTAGATATAGTCGGGCCTGTGGATCGAACTCCAGCAGACAATACATATATACTAACCTTTCAAGACAATCTGTCTAAGTATATAGATTTTTTTTTTATTAGACTTCTCTCGGGAGAGGCGAACCTATAGCGCCGAGCGGGCGCCCCGAGATGCCACCAAACAACTGTTGCAGTTCTTTTTGAACAGTTGCAGGTTGTAACGCTTCGGGAACACTCGCGTGGGAAGGGAGTTCCACGGCTTCCCCACTCTGTAACGGACCGAGTTCTGATGCAGGAATGTTCGCGCCGTCGGGAGATGAACCGCAAAAGGGTGGGATCCGTCGGATTGTCTTGTGGAGCGTATATAACCCAAATTGCGTGGAACAATACCACGAATCTCCGAAGAACAGTACCCGTGATAATATCTGTAAAACAGACATAGGTCGGCTACACGCCTTCGATGTGATAGCGACTGTAGTCCCGATGTCAGTGCCGATTCCCCGATTAGGCGGAGCGCTCGTCTCTGTATGCTCTCAAGTATGTCGAGCGTATATTTAGGAGCCGAGCTCCAAATATGAGAGCAATATTCGAGTGCGGGACTAATTTGGGATTTATATAGGAGAAGAGGTTGAGCTGGAGTAAAATATTTCTTGGCTCTAAAAAGATAGCTCAGTTCTCCTGAGGCTGACCTGGCGATGCTCGACACGTGTTTATGCCATGATACATTTCCACAGATCGTGACGCCGAGCAATTTCAAGCTTTCCCCCGCCTCGAGGGCCCGGCCATTCATCATCAGCTGTGGAACCGATGATCCACTTTTCTTTGTGAATGTTGTATATTGTGTCTTCGTTGCATTGAAGTCGACGAGATTGGCCCTTCCCCACTGCAGGACCCTATCTAGATCCTGATTCAGAGAGTCAATCTGTCTGATGCGACGCAGATGCTACGCCTTACCTAATACGGAGGCAGAAGCGGTGGCCACGGTCTTCTTTGACCAAATAGTTGCTCGGTATAGTGCTCCGAAGCAACTGGTTACCGATCAGGGAAGCAACTTCCTAAGCAGCTTGTTTAAAAACGTGTGCAAGCTGCTCCGTATCAAGAACCTTCAAACCTCAGCGTACCATCCACAGTCGAATGGCGCTTTGGAAAGAGCCCATCTCGTAGAGTACCTACGCAGTTGGACTCTGTGTATGGGGATTCTGCACCATCACTTAACACAGTGAAATTTTGGGCAGCCGAATTTAAATGTGGCCGTGAGAGCTTGGGAGCCGATGAACGTTCGGGGCGTCCAAAAATTGCAACAACTGACGATTACATCGCTAAAGTTCACCAAATGGTGCTAGACGACCGCCGAATTAAAGTGAGAGAGATAGCAGAGGCTATGGAAATGTCGAAAGAACGTGTTTGTCACATATTAAATCAAGATTTATGTATAAGAAAGCTGTCCGCGCGTTGGGTGTCGCGTTTACTCACGTTAGACCAAAAACGTGTTCGAGCGAACATTTCCAACGCCCTCTGTTGGCGCAGTTTAGGCGATATAAATCCAAGTTTATTAATTACTGTCGATAAAACCATTATACGCCCGAAACCTGTGAGTAGGGCGTTAGAATATACTCACAGCTAGGGCGGCTTGTCGTAAGAGGCGACTAAAGGCCGAGTGGTAGCCGGAGTCCCAACGCCCTGTGCGCCCGAGGAAATACCACCCCATCAAGCTATAGGCTCCGTGAAATGGTCGGGAGAAATCCCTGGCCATCTTTCGGAGCTTGGCTGATGGACCGGTTCGAGAAAAGGTTGGTTAGGTGGTAGTCGGTCCCAAGGTGAGATACGTCACACTGTACATTCCGCGATACCGCTGAGAGAAATCTTCGACGGTGTTTCGGATGTGTGGCTGATGGCCCAGACTGGCACGGGGATAAGTCATGATGGTACCTTCTGATATAAAGAATTCCGAAGGTAAACTAGTCTCCCATCCGGATCTCCGGGGGGGACTATGTCAGGGAGAACATCATGCAGATATGATAAATAATGGAACTTTAAGAGGTTCGTCATCGCATGGACGGGCTCGTTCTCGAGGCTCCGCCCACGCTCGACTGGCGACGGCATTTTGTAACATCAGGGGCATCGGTTTCACCAATCCGAATGTAAACGCCGTCCACCAATATTTGCAAACAACGAAACCTGATATCTTTGCCCTAACTGAGACCCCGGTCAATTCGTTAACTGATTCGACATATCTTCGTTGCTCAGGATACAACTTACATTCGAGATTTCGTTTTAAGGGCGGAGTCTCCGTTTTCGCGCGGTCCAATCTGGCTTGTCAGAGGATGGAGGCGTTGGAACCCAATAATATGGACATCATATGGTTGAGGGTCGTGCTGAGGAATTCCGTTAAATTTCTTTGTTGTCTTTACCGCTCCCCGAATGACGATCAACTGGCGACATTTTTCGAACATATTTCATGTACCGTCGACTGGATACAGATCAACCACCCAACTTCTGAAATTGTTGTCCTTGGCGATTTTAATGTGCACAATTCCGGCTGGTTGTTACATTCTAACAGAACCGACGAGGCTGGGAGGCTGGTGGAGCTGTTTGCTGTAAGCCACAACCTGACTCAACTCGTGGGGGAGCCAACGCGAATGCCGGATGCCCGAGGCGATTACGAACACCCTGGATCTGTTATTGACATCCGAACCGAGTATTTACACCGTAGAGGTTTCTGCGCCACTGGGAAACTCAGATCACTGCTTGGTATCTGTCGACCAAGCACTTGCATATCAAGCGAATAACCGGCCTAGGCAGCTTCGCTATGTATGGAAGTATGGGGCTGCGAACTGGGACGATATGCGGGATTTCTTCGCATCCTTTCCATGGTCCAATGTGTGCTTCGGAAACTCCGATGTTAACGCTTGCGCGGAGTCGGTATCAGAGATTATTCTTCTGGGGATGGAGATGTATATTCCGCATTCCATCAAACGATGTTCGTCTGATAAACCTTGGTTTGACAACTATTGCGAGCTGATTACAGCGGCAAAAAATAGAGCTTTTAAGCAATGGCGCTCCAATCCCACCGATGTTAACAGAACGAATTTTGTTAGAATCAGAAACGCGTGCAACCAAGCGATTGATACCGCGAAGAAGGCTCACAACGACAGGGTGATCAATAAGCTCCTTCGGTGCCCAACTAGTTCGCGCTCCTTCTGGTCAATGGCAAAGGCTGTCAGCGGTAACTTCGCATCCTCCTCTTTCCCTCCGTTAGTGACAGACAGCGGGACATTAGTCACAAATCCAAAGGATAAAGCTAATGTGTTCGCGAATTTATTTTCCGCGAATTCAAACCTCGAGCCCGGACTTTGGGAGCCACCTGTGATCTCGCCGGTATAGTGTTCCAGGCGGGATGTGAGATTTCGTCCGCGCATTATTCAACGCATTCTACGTGAACTGGATTGTAGGAAGGCAACCGGCCCGGACGGAATACCAGCAATAGTCTTTAAGAACTGTGTTCCAGAACTATCGCCGGTTCTTGGCAGACTCTTCCGCTTATTACCTTTCCTGCCTGCTGGAAAATCGCTCGAGTTCAGCCAATCCCAAAGACGGAAAAAAAGTGTCTCCCACAAAATTACCGTCCGATAGCATTACTGTCTATTTTATCAAAGGTAATGGAAAAAGTCATCAATACAGAGTTGGTTAAGTATTTGGAGTGCAACAGACTTCTGAATGATCGTCAATACGGATTCCGTGGCAGGCGGTCCACGGGAGACCTTTTGACACTTATAACCGATATATGGACATCTGCGATTGAAGGGCATGGTGAGTCAAGGGCGGTCGCATTGGATATCTCCAAGGCTTTTGACCGCGTCTGGCACGGGACATTGCTGAGCAAACCTCGTTCATATGGACTTTCCCAACAGCTTTGCGACTGGACGAGGAGCTTCCTCGAGAATCCATCGATCCGGGTTGTTGTGGACGGCGAGTGTTTGGATCTGTATCCTGCTAATTCGGGGGTGTCCCAAGGTTCTATTTTGGCTCCAACCTTGTTCTTGCTTCACATAAATGACTTGTTGGAGACAACGGATAACAAAGTGTTCAGTTTTGCGGATGATAGTACGCTTGTTTCCTCCTTTTCGAGTGTTCTACCGATTGGTGCATCTGCGTCGCATCAGCTGAGATGTAGACAGATTGACTCTCTAAATCAGGATCTAGATAGGGTCCTGCAGTGGGGAAAGGCCAATCTTGTCGACTTCAACGCAACGAAGACACAATATACAACATTCACAGAGAAAAGTGGATCATCGGTTCCACAGCTAATGATGAATGGCCGGGCCTTCGAGGCTGGGGAAAGTTTGAAATTGCTCGGCGTCACGGTCTGTGGGAATGTACCATGGCATAAACACGTGTCGAGTATCGCCTGGTCCGCCTCAGGAAAACTGAGTTATCTTTTTAGAGCCAAGAAATATTTTACTCCGGCCCAACTTCTTCTCCTATATAAATCCCAAATTAGACCCGCACTCGAATATTGCTCTCATGTTTGGAGCTCGGCTCCTAAACATACCCTCGACCTACTTGAGAGCGTACAGAGACAAGCGATCCGCCTGATCGGGGAATCGGCGCTGACGCCGGGACTACAGTCGCTATCCCATCGAAGGCGCGTAGCCAACCTCTGTCTGTTTTACAGATATTATCTTTATACAGCACCCGTGTTCTTCGGAGATTCGTGGTATTGTTCCGCGCAATTCGGCTTATATGCGCTCCACAAGACAATCCGACGGATCGCACCCGTTTGTGGTTCATCTCCCGACGGCGGGAACATTCCTGCATCAGGGAAGCTGTGGAACTCCCTTCCCACGCGAGTGTTCCCAGAACGTTACAACCTGCAACTGTTCAAAAAGAACTGCAACAGTTATTTGATGGCATCTCGGGGCGCCCACTCGGCGCTATAGGTTCTAAAAAAAAAATACAGTCAAAACAGTGAGCTGCAAAGGGGGAATCGGCTCCAAAAAAAGAAGAAAAAAACATCGACTCACTCAAACGACTGTCAAATAAAAATTACCCGTCCAGAATGGCTGAGATGTTGGTGGGTAACTGTCAAAAGATGCACAACTACATTCACTAGCTTTTATTGACGAGTGCCGCTATCTTCACGTTGAGGTCGGAAACCATTCAGTTCACCCTCGTACGCGATGAAAAAATTGTAAAAATTTGTCTTATGACGAATATATTCGTCATACGCCTTCAGTAGCGATCATTGGCAGTTAATTTAGCAGTTTTAGTTAAAACTAAAATATATTCCTAAACTGCAAGAAATTTGGAATAGTTTGAGACCATGTCGAAATAAAAAGAACTAATAAAATCGAAACAGTTAACTGGTTAAGGAACCCCATACATTTGGCCGCACTTTTCGTAGTTTCAAGTGCGTGGTCGTTCCAATTGCCGGCGTATATTCAACAGGCGCGGTGCGCAAATAATCAGGAGGAAATTGAAAAAAAAAACAGAGAAACCGTATGCAAGGACACTGATCATTTATTTTCCTAAGACTAATTAAAAGAAAGTGGCGCAATGCTAATAATCTTGCCCGTAAAAATAAATTATTATGGAAAATTTAACAAGCATCGAGACTTGCTAAATAAGGCCAAGACCAGATCCCGGTTGTAGTGCCGATGATGATGATGAATTAAAATAAATCGACAGATAAAGCTTACGGAGAAGGGGTGGTCATCTCTCTTCGTCGCTTGTCGTGGCGGTTATTATTTGTTCCCCTTTTTGAATTTTGACACTTCTGTTGAGGTGCGTTCCGATGGGGTTGCATCCGTTATGTTCCATGGGAAGTGTTCAGCTGACAGTCTATATCTTACTTTGGAGTTCGTCTTTGACGACGAGTGGCGGCACTGATTCTACTCGGTTAGATAATTCCCATTGATGTATCTTGTTGAGATCGGAATTCAATGTATTAACAATAACCTGCTCATTGGTAAAGAAGAGTTTGGTCAAGAATATTCGTATGAGTATGAGAAACTCAAGTTTATATCATCAGCAAACGAGTGAATTGGGTTGTGTGTAATAGACAAGATATCATTTATAAGGATAAGGAAGAGAGTGGGTAAAAGTATAGAACCCTGGAGAACACCTGCGTAAATTTGATATGAGGCAGATTTGATAAAATATAGAACTGGATTGCACGGCCAGAATGTTAGCTTCTTATCCAGCGGATCAGTGAATTGCCCACTCCATAGAAATGTAATTTCAACAGAAGGACTGCATGCCAAATTCGAACGCTTTGGTAATATTCCTTGATCTCACTGAAGTAGTGGCTGGAATGAATTCAGTTTTCGGTAAAGTATGCCATCACAAGGCCATATTGGCGGTCATTGAGAACATCATTTGATTCCATATATTTCGAGAGTTAATCCTTCGAGTTAATTTCATTAAGAGTTAATCAATTACCTTCGAGTTAAGCAATTACCTTCGAATTAATTTCATTACCTTCGATAAAATAGAAGTTAGTGCAATGGATCGATAAGAAAAGATATTTGTCGCCCTTTTTGGGACTTGGTTGACTGTTAGCTGACTTCCATGTACTTGCAAAACGGTCCCCACACCTCTTCAAGGTCGAATAACATCTGGACCAGAAGATTTGTTTTTCGTTCAGCTCCTTGAGTGCTGAGGCAACAGTACGCGTTCGAAAATGTATCTAACTCATTGTGTACTCCTTGTGCACAAATTGAGTTAGAACTCATGTAGTATCAGGCAGCGTTAAGTTCGCTGCAAAATGTGCAGCAAGTAGATTTGCTTTTTCTATATATTGGGCTCGTGTCTGGTCTGTCATCCACTATAAGCCAAGGAATGGATGAAGAGATGGTGTTTTGGGTATTTTTCGCAATTTCCTGGGGGAGAGTAGTAGTTTTTTCATTCTCCGGTCATTCAGGAATTTTGCGCCTTAGATTTGCGTTAGGATTTAGCAATGATTGCAGTCATTTCTACGTCTCTTGAATCTTTCCGGTTTTCGTCAGTATTGGTTTTACTTATACAACCGGAATCTCAACTCTTTAGACTTAATGGCTTCTCTGCACCCGGAATCGAACTACATATTTCCCTTGGATCTGATCTTTACTCTATGTGGAATAACGGTCTGTATACCAAATAGAAACGTGCCTGTCACTGTGTCCGCTATAGTCACGACATCATTATTGAGGAAAAATAACACCAAATTTGACTTTCCAAAATAGTCGCTTAAACCTTCCCAGTCACTTTCTCCTAAAGTCTTGAGAAATTGAGGACGATTTTCTTTTATTTTCCCATTTAGCGGACCTAATAATGACGCATAAAATTGTCTAATTATCGTCTGTTCCTTTTCCAAATAGTCAATGAAGGCAATACCACGTGCATTCCAAAACACAGTAGCCATAACCTTTCCAGCTATTTTCACCGTCTTTGTCTTCTTTGGAGCCCGTTCGTTTTTAGCATTCCACTGTTTTGACTATTCTTTCGTCTCCGGAGTGTATTCATGTTTCATCTTCAGTTACTAATCTGCGCAGAAACTCATCTTGGTTGCGACGCATGCACTCCAAAAGTTTTCAACTGAGAAATAATGCGACATCCATCTCGCAGATTCTACTCAATTTATCATGCAAAATTGAAACATGAATCAACTTGAAAATTGACAGATACCTGGTGAGGAATGATGTTTACTAAAAACAGACCATTAGCGATACCCCGAGCGCCATAGTAGACATTTCTAAGGACTTATTGACTTACCCTTTATTTTGACAGTTTTTTTTCGTTTCCTTTGCTGTTGGTTAGAGCAAATTTAACTGAAACGACCCGTGGTGTTACATAATTAACAGTTATAATTGCTACCCCCGTTTCCAAAAAATGCCCTGCTTTGATTGTACCTTCTCTGGACAATGTAGAAGTGGCTCAATATTTCGTTCACAAGTTTGCATCGATCAGGATTCTGAAGAAAAGCTCCAAACGGCTTCAGAGTCGATCACGCGATCGGGTTTATTCTCCCAGAGATTCGTTAATCACGACTTTAAATACAAGCGTATGATATTAGCATCCTAAAGTAATAAAGACCTATCTGAAATAGCATTGTAAACATTCGGGAAATAAAAAATGCACATTGATTGCACTAAATCATGCGTAAAACGCATTTCAAAGATCACTCATTAACCCGCTCGGTCAAAAAAAAAACAAAAATCGCTCGTCAACAAAGACGGTCGTCTTAAAATTATCAAATCAAAATATCGTGTATTGGGAAATTTTACCATCGCTAAATCATGCACAAAACGAATTTCAAAAATCACCCATTAACCCGCACGATCGAAAAAAAAAATCGATCGTCAACAAAGATGATCGTCTTAAAATTATCAAATCAAAATATTGTGTGTTGGGAAATTTTACCATCGCTAAATCATGCATAAAACGGATTTCAAAATACATCCGTTAACCCGCACGCTCGAAAAAAAATAAAAATCGATCGTCAACAAAGATGGCCGTCTTAAAATAATCAAATTAAAATATCGTGTGTTGGGAAGTTTTACCATCGCTGTGTTCCTGATCACTTTGCTGAAGCGGTACAATCGCGATGCATAATACTCCAGTTATTATTTTTCCTTTTTTCAAGTAATCGATATAGACGCTTCCGTGCATTGCAAAATACCATAATTCAATTTTTCCGAGCGATTTCGCCGCTTATTATATGTCCTGCTTTGATTGTTCCTTTGTCTGGGCAATGTAGAAGTGGCTCAATATTTCGTTCACAAGTTTGAATCGATGAGGGTTCCGAAGAAAAAACTCCAAACGGTTTCAGAGTCGACACGCGCTCGGGTTTATTCTGCCAGAGATTCGTTGATCACGAACGGACTTTAAATACGCTTGTTATCGTGATATTTGCATCCTCAAGTAATAAACATGTGCGGGCGACCTATCTGAAATAGCATTGTAAACATTCGGGAAATAAAAAATGCACATTTATTGCACTAAATCACGCGTAAAACACATTTCAAAAATCACTCATTAACACGCACGGTCGAAAAAAAAAACAAACATCGATCGTCAACAAAGATGGTCGTCTTAAAATTATCAACTCCAAATATCGTGTGTTGGGAAATTTTAGCATCGCTAAATCATGCGTAAAACGAATTTCAAAAATTACCCATTAACCCGCACGGTCGAAAAAAAAACAAAAATCGATCGTCAACGAAGACGGTCGTCTTAAAATTATCAAATGAAAATATCTTGTGTTGGGAAATTTTACCATCGCTAAATCGTGCATAAAACGAGTTTCAAATTTCACCCATTAATCCGCACGGTCGAAAAAAAAAAACAAAAATCGATCGCCAACAAAGACGGTTGTCTTAAAATTATCAAATCAAAATATCGTGGGTTGGGAGATTTTACCATCTCGCTGTGTTCCTGATCACTTTATTCAAGCGGTACAATCACGATGCATAATACTCTCCAGTTATTATTTTTCCTTTTTCCAAGTAATCGATATAGACGTTTCTGTGCATTGCAAAATACCGTTACCATTATTTTGCCGAGTAAACTAAGAAATAAACTCGATTTAGCGATTGGCATGCAACGGAAAGTAAAATATCGAAAATGCTCCCACACATTTGATAAACGTTTTAAAATTACCACAGAAGGCAAGATTTCGCATGGTTGTCTGTCATGATATATACTGACAAAATGTCCATGAAATACAGCAAAGGGTATAGCTGTCGCTGTATCTATATCAAGTTGGCTGACAGCTACTACCCTCAGCCAACAGAATGTATGTCGGAAATGAATTCTCGTTTATTTTCCACACGAGATGAAAATGTTTAAAAGAAATTATCATTCCCTTCGAATTTACTGTTACATTAAATTTAATGGCAAATACGTTTTTCATTTAAGGTCTGCCTTATCTTCATAGTACCATCTTGCAAGTATTCATTAGACTCTATCACTGAAGACGGCACCCACTCCCAAGGTTCTTGAACAACAATATAATTGACTTGGAAATCCCTTTCCGGCGCCAATAAGGTGGAAGCTATTTCAAGTAAGATTAATGGTCTTCAAAGAGTCATTTCAATCAACAAAGTTCCTCAACTACCTTCAACATCGTCTCCTCGGGATGAAGCTGTGTTGTTGGACACTCGGTTTGAAATGCAATTATCTTAGTTTTTCCTCTCCAACATCACAGGAGGGCTTCATTAAAACCTACCTCGCGTCCATTATTGTCATCTAATGTCTGCTCCTAGAGTATCAGAAATCAAATTGGAAATAATGGAGGCGAGGTCGCCGGCGAAGGAATAGTCTTCTTCCTACACAGATCCATCTAGTTAGGCTGTCATTTAACTTTTGCAATCTCTACTCGAGCATTACCTCGCTTCTAGTTCGTATGTCTTTGATTCTGCGTCCTTGTGGATGATTTTAATAAGATCGTTCATCAACAGATGCCAACTAACCGCTGGAGGCCGAGAATAAATTGTGGCATTGCATTTCGAGTGCACTTTAACTGAAGAACTTGTTTTATCCTCAACTGACTTTGTCGTTGTCATACTAGAAGAAAAAGAAGCGAACAAGATAAAAGTAATTCCCTTTTTGCCTTTCTGACAGTTTATCGGATTACTTCAAGTAATGTCTTGTTGAAACGGTCCAACACAGATGGCGGCCTCCGTAACAGGGCCCACATTACCAGACTATCTTTACCAATCGACTATTTTACTTGATCGACTTGCCCAACTTGACCCATAAATGGATGAAAATGTCAACTCGGATTTGTCAAAAAGTCACATACTAATGTTATCAGGGCCACAGCGTGCCGGTTCCGGTATGAGAAGTAACACACGAGGTTATCATTAATTACTTAAAAGCTTTCCTAAAGTTCTTGTCTAGTTTAATTGTGGACGTCGTCCTTTCGGCAGATGCTCCAGCTCTCTAATGAATCGGTGAACGTGATGTGGCACTTCAGAAAGGGATAATGGTGACAATAGGGATTATACCGTTTGATGAAATTGCCTCTTGGGCAGTTCAAGTTAATGCTTTATTCATATGTTGACTCTTTAAAGTCGTTACAATAAGAGAGGTCATTTAGGCAATGGATTTAAAACTTCGTAAATTCGCAAGACACACAAGTGGTGAGAATTGTCAGATAAATTGGTAAAAAACGGTAAACGTTTTCAACTAATTTACCAAGGAGAGAAATGTATCTAAAAATATCTTTACGGGACTAATCTTGCACATCTAATAATAATTTTCATTATAAGTTTATTCCCGTCCGAAAGATACAACTCTGACGTATGAGGAGAAATACACATTCGAATGGGATACATAGAGAGAATAAAAGACAATTGTCTGCTCATCTGATCGCATTCAAGGAGAGTATAACACAATAAATCGCAGGCGCCCGAAATACGATACAAGGGTCCAACCAGCATCATAATAAATATCTTAATACTAGACAATACCATTTAGTCATTTTGAAAAGGGTCGCCGAACATTGTTTTAAACTCAAAGACTGGATATATGAGACAGAGTAAAAAAGCCAAAAGCAGTGCGTCCATCGAAACGAAACTCAATGGACTTCAGAGAGGCACACCATAAATTCTTTTGTCTTACTTCGACCTGGCATATAGAATCGTTGACTCCGATATGTTAATCAGTGTTTGAGTGGACGGCTAAATGGGTCAGAGATTCAATATTTTCTGATATTTTCAACATGAGATACGTCGGGTGTCTATTAATAGTATACTCTCGGAGAGGTCGTGTTCGAATCTAAACAAGATCTCCCTGAATGCATTTACAAGAAGGAGACTTTTTAACTTACTGGTGGCTAATTTAGAACGTCTTTAGATTTTAGAGGCTATTGATAGCATCCAGTCTTCTATAATGAGCTTGAATTTCTGACAAAAAATGGATCAATTTTATAATGGATAAGTTTTCCGGGATTCTATTTTCTTCATTTGTCGCTTTAAAGGGAAATAATATAATATAGAGGAAATAATGACATTTGTCTGGAGACAGCCGGCGACAAGTTTACAAGTCAGAAATGCGACAACATTTTCGAAAAAAAAAACAATAACGTTGAATTCAGAAAAATGATAAAAGCGGGCTTATTTAAAGTTTACGCCATTGCTAGTTATACACTTGTCCCATCATTCGGTTAATTTGTGGGCACCACGCCAGCAAAAATCTTCCTCTTTTGTCGCGGACCATTCATTGAGTCATTTGTTAGCTGAATGCTGCTCGGAAAATGCATGACCCAACGATTCTAACACCCGAGTGGCACCAAATCTGGTGAGTAAGTCATATGGGGTAGCAGTTCCCAGTTGCCTCCTTCCAATCGCTTTTGTCGTATGTCCATCGCACTGTCATTGAGAAAAGTGAGCTTGTGTCGCCAGTTTTGAAATTATGGTGTTTTGAGCAGCGAATTGTTCAAATCAGTCAATTGTTATTGTAGTCGTTTAGTAGTAACCATTTCACGGCGTGCAGTTCCGCAACATGTATAATTGCCCACTATACCATTACGGCAAAACACTATTGGCACTGAACGCTGCCAATGACAATTACCAGATTTATCGGACTGATAACGAGCCTTGTTGCTAAAAAGAAACTGAAACAAACGAACTGCGCTTCTCTAGCGCTGCCTCAGTCTCTCTTTCGAGTGGACTGTAACTTCCGGCACTGGCCGGCCAACGATGGTTTTTTCAATAAATTAGAGGAATTGTACCTCCAGAGCCGGACTCTTATCTGGATCAGACGGGCGTTTTAGTCTTGCCCAGTACAGATTCCTAACCAACCAACGACCAAAAACAATACAGGACCAAAGAGAGAAGATGGGCGAAACAACGCGTTGCAATACGAACGCCAGTACTTATAGAACAAGACTTTACCTAATTCTTTATTTGCTGAATTTTATGAATATTATTTTTCTGTTTCTCTTTATCCTTCTGGTCTTTAACAAGACCGTTTCCTTGGGAGCTCCTTCGACGACTCCCACTGCTTCAGCGCCGCGCTCGCCTTTTATTGCCAGCAGCTGTCTCCTCGTCCGCTTGTTTTCGATAAATCACTCGTTTCCTGTTGAGTAATTTATCGCGACTGGTATACAGCTCTCTGTCATGCTCCTCCCTCTTGAGTGCTTGTGCGCTGGTGCTCAGTGCTTGTGTGCCGATGCTGAGTGCTTGTGCGCCGATGCTGAGTGCTTGTGCGCCGATGTTGAGTGTTTGTGCGCCGATGCTGATCGCATCGCCAACAGTCTCCCCCGCAGTGCGCAGCACCCCCTCTTGTTTTGGCGATGTGGTCACTGGAATCAGCGCCACGACTCGACGCGTTGATCTTCGCAGCGTTCCTCATGTCCTCTTCGTGCCCAGGACTCCGATCCTTCTGTCGGGTCCGGAATACACCGCTTGCACTTCCCCACAGGGCCAGGTACTGCGGAGCAGCGATGAATCCACCAACAGGACTACATCCCCAACTTGTGGGTCGGTGGTATCTCGTCCGTAGATTCTCCTTGTCATCAGGGTTGGCAGGTATTCCCTTACCCTTCTTCTCTGTAAGATGGTCCGCCAGCCGCTGCGCTGTTCTCCAGCTCGTCCTATCAACAAGTTCGTGGTCATCGAAGTCATCGGATGCCATCGCACGGCAAGAGCGCTCCAGCAGGGAGTGGTTCGACGTGAAGCATTCTTTGTCGTTCGATTCCAAATCGAACCATTGTGGTGGCTCTGTAGCAGGCTTTCTTTTACCAGCTCCAATCTCTGCAGGTGCAATCGTTTTGACCGCTCCCTTCATCACCTTGTCGGGAGGTTGCGTTCGTTTCTCTGTCTGCTGTCCCGCCGTCGGTGTCGTGTTGTCACTAGGGCCATAACTTCTTCGATACCTTGCCATAAAGTCATCATCGATTTTCGGAATCCATGTTTTCTTCTCGGTGTCCCAAAAGAATGTAGCTCCATCCTTCTCTGTGTATGTCCGTATCCATTGATTTGTTCTCCCGCACCAGCGATAGTGTTCGTTTTCGTGAAGACTCATCAGTTGATTTGCACTGTCTTCGGCTTGGCCCTCATGTTCTCGCCTCGGCAGCCACATCTCTTCGATACCGCAGCACTTGTATTTGTACTTGGTTGTTGGGTCGGTGTAAGCGGCTTCTCTCTTACTGATGTAGGATACGTTATTTGCTTCGTTTCGCCAATTTGATGTTCTGGTGGAATGTACCGTACGCGTAGTTGTCAATTCTTTCTTCCTTCTTCTCCTTCTGGGTCTACCTGGGGCTCGTTCTGTTGGTGGTTTACTTCTCGTTTCTTTGATTGCGAAGTTACGTCTAACGCGCAATTCCGCCTCGTCTTCCTCCGTCCTGCCGTAGTTAGTTAGATCTCGCTGCCGTGCTGTTTCGGTCTCACACCCGTGCAAGACCCATCCCAAACTGGTAAGTGAAGCAACTGGTTGGGTGCTTCTCCATTTCCTCAGCCTCCTCGTAACTATCAGGCCCCAGTTGTCCTGCCCGATGAGTAGTTTAGGCTCCTGCTGCGTGTAGGTCAACTGGTCTCCGAGGTCTCGCAGGTGCTTGCGTCCATCGATCGTATCTTTCATCACTTCCTGCTTTGTAAATTTAAGATTAGTGATGGTTCTTACCTCTATCGATATTCCATTTCGGCTGTGGGCTCCTTTTATTCGCACTTGGACTCTTTGCGAATTATTCCTTTTGATGGCCGCTCCACCGACTGTCTCCAGAATGAGCGTTTGCCGCCCGCCTTTCGCACCGATCTTCTCGGCGATCGACGAGTCCAGCAACGAAATAGTGGATCCGTCGTCAAGCAGAGCCAACACCCGGACCGATCCCTTGGGTCCGTAGAGATCCACTGGAATCATCTTCAGGTATGCTTTGGTGCCACTAACGGTGCGCATGGTAGTAACTACCTCTCCTCTGGTTTCTTCGCAATCGTTGTTCGATGGGGGGAGATGTCATGGCGTGACCTTTCTTCTCCTCTTGGTGCCACCCTCGGTGAAAATTCATCTGGGTGGAGGGTGACGTGGTGCTCTCTTGAACATCTATCGCACGGTGGTGCCCTGCAGTCTGCTCTTCGGTGTTTGGATCGAAGACACTTAAAGCAAAGCCTTGCCTTTTTCGCCAGATCCCATTTCTTGCTATTACTGGCTTTCTCGAACATGGGGCACCTGGGGACGTCGTGGTCCTTTAGACAAACCGGACACTCTGGTTTGCTTCCGTTCCCGGGTGCGCCATTCTCTCTAACGGCGTGGATTGGCGTCCTTTCTGAATCGCGTCGTCCTTGGGATGATGCACGTTGATGGTAGCCTCCACTCGGCTCCCATGATACCTCGGGTGGGCCGAAATTGGCACACATGTCTGCCTCCAGCTTCATGAAATCGCTGAAAACCCTCAGCTCCGGCTGGTCCTCTCCTCCATGGCTGTTGTAGTACGCGAACCACCTGCACCTCATGGATGACGGCATCTTTATCGCCACTTCTCTTACCGCCTCGGGTGCATTTAGAAACTGCTGCTTGCCCAGCGCTCTGGTGGTGGCCACGGAGTTCATAACCCGGCTGGCGAAGACTCCAATATCGCTCGGGTCTTCGGTGACCCGAGGCAGGGCTCTCAGCTTTGTCAACTCCGCTACGGCCAACGCTCCCGGCCCTCCAAAGCGAGCCTCCAGTCCTTCCATTACCTCCTGGGGGTCCTCGGCAATAAACAGGAGGCTTCTAACTGCCTCTCTTGCTCTTCCCTTTAGAGCTCTCCGGAGACGCGCCAAGTTCTGCGCGTGTGTGAATCCGACGGAGGTATCCACAAACGATCTCCTGAAAGCCATCCACTCTTCGCTGGCACCGTTGAAGTGAGGTAGTTCCACCATTTGCCTCGAAGTACTTGCTCCGGCGGGTGTTCGCAAGAGCCTGGCTATGTCCTGGGTCAGATCCTGGATCTCGCTCCTTCCTTGATCGCGATGTGGTGACCTGTCTTCTTGGGGTAGCTCCTCCTGCCTTTCTCCGGGTGGTCTCGGCAGTTCGTCCCATTGATTGAAGGGGTTCCGCTTGTACTCGTCCTCGTCTTCATCAGCCTCGCTCTGGCTCGCCTTGTCCTCGGAGTCTATCCTCAGCCATTCGAGCTTCTCTCGGGCCACCTTTGCTTTCGCCTGGGCCACCTTCGCCTCGGCCGCCTTTGCCCTCGCCTCGGCCGCTTCCAGTTCTCGCATGGAGACTTCTAAACTGGCTGCGGCATCAGCTCGCCTCGACGACTTCGTCTAGCTTCCTCTCCTCGTCCGGTGCTGCCCACTCCAGGTTAAGTAGGCAGTCCTCCCGTAGGGAACGACAGCGTCCTTTTCGCCTTAGCCGATCTCGTTACCGGCATCCTTCGTTTTATCGCCGAGATCCGGCTCGAAGGACCAAAACTTTTTGCTGACACGAAACAACAAAAAGGCTAAACCTAATCGCGAACGGCGCTTTCTTCAGCGACGCCCAAAACAGTTTTGCCTTAGCGGACTGTATTTTTCCGGCACTGGGCGGCCAACGATGATTTCCTGGCTAATCGGTAGGATTGCACCTCCAGAGCCTTACTCTTCTCTGGATAAACGGGCGTTAGAGGCTTGCCCAGTACAAATCCCTAGTCGACTAACGTCAAAGTAAAAGGAAGGAGAATATCAAAAACGCGGTACAACATATTTGGTTATTTTCCTAAATCGAATTATTATTATTATCTACGATTATTCCTTCTGGTCTTTAACAAGACCGTTTCCTTGGGAGCTCCTTCGACGACTCCCACTGCTTCAGCGCCGCGCTCGCCTTTTATTGCCAGCAGCTGTCTCCTCGTCCGCTTGTTTTCGATAAATCACTCGTTTCCTGTTGAGTAATTTATCGCGACTGGTATACAGCTGTCTGTCATGCTCCTCCCTCTTGAGTGCTTGTGCGCCGATGTCGAGTGCTTGTGCGCTGGTGCTCAGTGCTTGTGTGCCGATGCTGAGTGCTTGTGCGCCGATGCTGATCGCATCGCCAACAACCCTGTTATCAGAAACATGACATGAAATAGAACATTAATTTTAGGGCTTTCGGCACCTTGCACTGTTCTTACACAGTTTTTTAACGTTCGAGAAAACGTTTTTATACGGTGCTTTCAGCACCTCTTTTTTGACATTGTCTTTTTTAATTTAATGTAGAATAAAGTTAAATTTGTGTATTTTTAAAACGTGTGTTTCATGTCTGCCCAGTGCGGCAGTAGGTTTTTAATGTGTCCATGGCGACACATTTTTGGACATTTTTCTGTCACGTCGAGGAATCCTTCTCGACGCTGAACATGTTGGTCCTTCGAGCCGAAAGGCTCGAATTGTGCAGGATTGTACATCGCGTGCAGAGTGCCGGATTATATACATCCGCCAACATCCGAACAAGGAATGTTGGATTACGTCCAGCAGCATCCTCAACGAGGACCGAACGGGTTTGGATTACGTCCATTGATCAACGATCAAAACCTCGGATCACGTCCGACACAATTCAACGAAACAAGGTAGGTCGCAAATAATATAGTTTTACTATTACTTAACTAAAGATCAAAGTCATATAATAAAAAGTGTTGTGTGGTGTGCATAAAGGGAACCAATTTTCGTCGACATTCTACCGCAGGGTAGCGATTGTCGTTTTTTAATTAACATTAACAATATTGGAGTGATAAAATGGAGAAGACATATTTGTTCGCGACTGTTCTAGTTTCTAATTGAACTGAGTGCAGACATTGATTTGGAATCAATAACGGCAGTTACAAACAAGGCCACAAAGTTAGATCTGTTCGAAGTGTTCCAATCAATGTTTATCGAACGCAATCCGCAATCCCTTGAAACAGCCGAACAGATTAAGAATGAAGGCAACCGCCTGATGAAGGAACGCAAGTATCAAGAAGCGGTAGTCCAAGACAACCGGGCCATCAGTTTCGATCCGAAAAACCCAATATTCTACTGTAATCAAGCTGCAGCATATATCCGTGTAACAGAAAATGATCATGCGATTAAAGACTGCAACTCTGCGTTGTTCTACAATCCAAATTACAGCAAAGCCGAATTACATATGGCCGAATGGGAGATGCATTTCTCAATACAGTAACGTACGATGAAACCATAGACGCCTATACGAAGAGTTTTCAACATAACATATATCGAACAATTAAATTTATTAAAGTGGTGAACCTGAGCTTTACACAATGGTACTTTCTGGCGTTCACGTCAAGTGTTCTGGATGTATCACTTGGGATTTCGACCAATATCGTAACTGCGTTTGTGTGTTACCGCGCATCTTAACACATATTCCGGTATACCTAAAATGCTGTGATTCATGTATTCCTGGAAGTTAATTAAACATCGCATGGTTGCAATTATACAAGATGTTATATTTCAGTAATGTTCTTCACGGAGTCTGACAACGACCTCTGGGAAAGCGACCCACATGCATTTATTCGATTGAATTTCAGCATTCAACATTTTTTGAATATTTTGTTTGTCTGGTTCCTGCATCATGAATGTTTCAATATTTAACATGTTTTTTGGATTTTGTTTGTCCAAGTCCTGCAGCACAAATGTTTCAACACTGATTCTACCGAAAACTATGAGAATTATGATGCAAGTTATTACATCACCAAACGCTGATGATGGAGCACTTCATAAGATAAACGAAGATACCGTGGTCAAGTGGAATATGCTTACCATATATATATTTCCTGAGTTTCAATCGGACTGGCATCTACGAGCCCGTACTGGTTAGATGGTTCATTACTCTTGTGAAAATAAACTCCAAGATAAACGAACCAACAATTCAGCGTTAACACATAAGTCGAACAATAACCTAAATAATAATATTGATCTCATCATTAATGAACATAAGCTAGTAATTCTACCAAATACAAATTACAGTCCACTTTCAAGATCCAAGGTTGTTCCTTTATCTTAATTCTACAGAATTCACCGCGGGTAAATGAAGAAGTTGTCTATCGGTCTCAGTATTTCGAATGAGGACATCATTCGGCTCCTCTTTTAATGAAGTTGCAGGTAATTGGCACGACCCACCCTACCACTTAGATACGCCCCGCGTACACCTGAAAGAATCTCCAGAAGACGACGATGAACCATCAGGCAATAGTCAAGAGGACAAATCCTTTGAATCCAACGTGTGAAATCAGGTTCATCGATAGAGCTGAAGCTCTCACAGTAATACTAAAGAAATGTTTGTCAACAAAGGCACATCCGGTCCTATACCTGCAAGTATCAACCCAAAAATCGAATTGCAGATGAATAAAGCCAAGAACTCCGAGAATTGCGATTTCACCGGCTTTTCCACATCCGTTCCTGGGCACTGCTTCTGGAAACCTGGGCGCATCGTTTACGCATCCAGGATTTGTCGCTTCTCGCCACCTGGGCACATCGCTGTCACGTGTCTGGGGTTTTTCGCCTTTCGCCGCCTGGACGAAATGCTCTGTGGGCACCCTCTTAGCACCGCCCATTGCACATCGCTGCCACGGGGGCACCACTCCAACGGAGTCGGTGTCTAAAATAGGCTTTCGGTTGTAAGATTAAGGGACAATGAAAACGAGGAACAAAGAAAGATGCCGGCACTCTTCAGAAAAGCATGTCATCGGAAAGCTGTCGCGGATTTGGAGTTCACCGCTTCTCGTCACCTGAAATCATCGCTGAAGCATCCAGGATTGTCGCTTCTCGCCACCCAGGCACATCGCTGTCACGTGTCTGGGGTTTTTCGCCTTTCGCCGCCTGGACGAAATGCTCTGGGGGCACCCTCTTAGCACCGACCATTGCACATCGCTGCCACGGGGGCACCACTCCAACAGAGTCGGTGTCTAAGATGGACTTCCGGTGCCAAGATTAGGGAGTATAGAAGGAGAAGAACAGGAAAGAGGCCGGCACCCCTCGAGAAAGCATATCAACAGAAAAGGAATCGTGAACATATGGTCCAGCCACCAGTCGAAGAAGAAAGGTACCTGGGTTTGGGACTATTTCATCCTGTGGCTCAATTGAACGTAAGCTTCTAAGCAGATTATTCTTCTTGATAGCAATCCGGATGCGCAACCTCTGGCTCAATCAAGTGCCAGTTCTAATCCAACACTGGAGAATTAATTTCCACGAACCATCTTAAAAGGAACATTACAAATAATTCTGGTCTTATGGCAATTTCAGCGAATTCTAGTAATTCAAGGAACATATCGACGTCTTCTGGTCCGCAAGGCCAACAAGATTATTTCTACGGTGGCCATTATCGTGATTATCATTTGGAGAACCATCACTGTCAGTGGATCACATACTGGGCTAGTTAATGTGGCCAACGTCAATCTCAGTTCCCATCAAGAAATTCGCCCAACGCCGAGCATTGGTTTAGCGACATAGGTGGGACACATCCCCAACTGCAACAGCATCAGCCAGAGCAATCATCTTGGATTCGAGACGCAGATGATCCTATGCAGTTGGCGGAAACTCTAACACTTCTAATATCGGCACAGGCTGGCCATATTCAGAAGATGATGAAAACACGACATTGCACATCCGACTTTAACCCAACTAAGCGGTCTTTGGACTGAATCAACAGCTCCATCTAGTGCACCTAGATTTCAACTAAATCTAAATGGCCACATTTCCAACCAAGGACAAACACAAACAATTCAACATATTGGCGACCACATCGCTCAATTACCATTCATGGATTTACGATCCAACATGGGGCTACGCCCAAGAGATCAATTACTTCAAACGGATTTACGATCCAACGTGGGACTACGTCCAAGATATCAATTACTACTCACGGATTAACGATCCAACATGGGACTACGTCCAACATATTGATACTCTACATATGGATTTACGATCCAAATAGAGGACTACGTTCAAGAAGGTCATCGATGACACAGAGGGATTCACGATCCAAAGGAGGACTACGTCCAAGAAGTTCATCGATGACACCAGGGATTTACGATCCAACCAACATTCAACATTAAACTAAATTTGAATCAAATCAACCATAGTGACATCAACTAATGGGATAAAACAAATACAGATGACATCGTTGCCGCGACTGATGCGGCAAATATCACCTCTCAGGCAACCCCTCCGCAACATGTCGGAGAATGTCAACAACAAACAACGACGGCCTTATCTCGAGCTACAACGTTAGCAATCAATGGCCAACTGGACCTTCAGCCACACACATACACACACACACACACTAACACTGATAATTGACTAGGAATTGAAACAATAACTAATTATATTTTATAACAAATTAACTCAATTAATAAAATCAGATCTAGTCAATATAATTAAATTTGCCACCCTACCTCTACAGTGTACCGATTCATGAGCAACACGAGCGTTCAAGCCTCTGTTCTCAACCAGAAGTACCAACCGCGACTTCCCACGGCGCTGACATGAACACGTTGGTGGTGGTAACTAAAGAGGACTACTGGGTCCATTGCCGGTGGCCCGGGAAGATGTTGCAGTTCCGCAACATGTATAATTGCCCATTATACCATTACGGCAAAACACTATTGGCACTGAACGCTGCCAATGACAATTAGCAGATTTATCGGACTGATAACGAGCCTCTTATCAGAAACATGACATGAAATAGAACATTAATTTTAGGGCTTTCGGCACCTTGCACTGTTCTTACACAGTTTTTTAACGTTCGAGAAAAAGTTTTTATACGGTGCTTTCAGCACTTGTTTTTTGACATTGTCTTTTTTAATTTAATGTAGAATAAAGTTAAATTTGTGTATTTTTAAAACGTGTGTTTCATGTCTGCCCAGTGCGGGAGTAGGTTTTTAATGTGTCCATGGCGACACATTTTTGGACATTTTGCTGTCACGTCGAGGAATCCTTCTCGACGCTGAACAACGACTCATAATTGAAGGATGTCTTCTGATCTCAATAAACAGAAAACAACGTCTGTGTGATAACCTGATTCTTCTAGCGGTCGATGTGAATGTTTGCATATCATCTTCGGCCAATAACCCCTGCAATTCCTTATCTTCATACGTTTTCTCTTATTCCTGATCTCCAAAGTTGAAATTACCTCTCTTGAGAGGATAAAACCATCGTTCACACCCGTTTGGCGATGGAGAAGATTTACTTAAACATCTTTCTTTTTTTTTAATATACTTCTCTCGGGAAAGACGAACCTACAGCGCCGACACGGCGCCACAAGATGCCACCAGATAACCGTTGCAGTTCTTTTTGAAGTTTGTAACACTCTGGGAACACTCGTATAGGGAAGAACATCCACGGGTTTCCTGCTCCAGCACGGAACGAGTTCTGATCCAGAGATGTTCGCGCCGTCGCGTCGGGAGATGTACCGCAAACTGGTGCGATCCTTCGGATTGTCTTTTGGAGCGCACATAGACCGCATTGCGCGGAATAATACTACGAATCTCTGAGGAACAGTACTCGTAATAATATCTATAAAACAGACAGAGTTCGGCTACGCGCCTTCGATGTTATAGCGACTGTAGCGCCGATGTAAAGGTCAAGTCCCCGATCGCTTGTCTCTGTATGCTCTCAACTAAGTCGAGGGTATGTTTAGGAGCAGAGCTCCAAACATGAGAGAAATATTCGAGCGCGGGTCTAATTTGGGATTTATACAGGAGCAGAACTTGAGCCGGAGTAAAATAGTTCTTGGCTCTAAAAAGATAATTCAGTTTTCCTCAGGAGGACCTGACGATGTTCGACACGTGTTTATGTCACGATACATTCCCACAGACCATGATGCCGAGCAATTTCATGCTTTCCCCAGATTAGAGGACCCGGCCATTCATCATCAGCTGTGGAACCGATGATCCACTTTTCTTTGTGAATGTTGTATACTGTGTCTTCGTTGAATTGAAGGGGAACGAGGTTCGCCTCTCCCCACTGCAGTATATTATCCAGATCTCGATTGAGAGAATCGATCTGGCTACATCTCAGCTGGTGCGACATTGATGCACTAATCGGTCGATCACCCGAAAAAGAGGAAACAAGCGTACTATCATCAGCGAAACTGAACACTTTGTTATCCGTTGATTTCAACAAATTATTTATGTGAAGCAAAAATAAGGTTGGAACCAAAATAGAATCTTGAGGCACCCCGAAATTAACAGGATACAGATCCGAACACTCGCCGCCCACAACAGCCCATATCGATCGATTTTCGAGGAAGCTCTTCGTCCAGTCGCAAAGCTGCTGGGAAAGTTTGTGGGGTATGAAGTATTTGCGCCTAACACGGGCGCGCGGTTCCCTTCTTCCCCAACGATGTTGTTTGACGAATATCCATTAAAAATTCCAGCACCCAAAATGATGAAATGAAATGCACTTTTTGTGTAGTTTAATTGTTTTCTTTAATTTATTATTTGCTACTCTTTTTGAACTGTTTTTATGTCTATTGTTATTTTCCACGTGTACGAGGGTTGCCTTTTATATTTCGGGATTAGAGAACAAAAACAAATATTGATCATCGAAAATTACTTTATTGTTTTTCAAAATATTCCCCATGACGATCTATACACTTTTGCATGCGTTTGAACCAATTGTCGAAGCACTTTTGCCACTCTGATTGAGGTATCTCCAACACATGCATTCTGAATGCAGCAACCGCTTCTTCAGGTGTCGAAAAACGTTGACCTCTCAGTTTGTTTTTTACGTACGGGAATAAAAAGAAGTCATTCGGTGCCAAGTTAGGACTATACGGCGGATGACCCATCAAATCGATGTTTTGGGTGCTCAAAGATGCAGTTGTCGCAGCCGATGTGTGAGAACTCGCATTGTCGTGGTGAAGAGTGATCCGTCTTCGGCGGTTGGTTTTCCTGATTTCTTGGAAGACAACTGGCAAACAAATGGTTGTGTACCACTCAGAATTGACTGTTCTGCGTTACTCTAGTGGTACGGGTGCGACATGTCCAGTTTTTCCGAAAAAACAGGCGACCATTTGCTTGGAAGTGCTTCGTGCGCGAACAACTTTTGTTGGATTTGGCTCATCTTGAAACACCCAGACAGTCGACTGCTGTTTACTTTCGGGCTCATACGCGTAAATCCACGATTCATCACCTGTCACGATGTCATAGACGTGATTCGAAGCACCGCGACCGTATTTTTTGAGCATTTCTTTCGACCAATTGACACGAGTCTTTTTTTTGGCGATTGACAAATTGTGTGATGTGGATCCAACGCGAACAAATTTTTTTGACAGTCAAATGTTTATGCAATATTGAATGTATGTTGGTCCCACTAACGCCTAAGGTTGTCTCAATCTCACCATAGGTCACATGACGATCTTCCAATATCAGTTCGCGCACAGCATCAATGGTTTTCGGAACAACAACTGATTTTGGACGACCTTCACGAAATTCATCTTGGAGTGAACTACGACCACGATTGAATTCACCATACCATCGATAAACAGTGGTCCTTGATGGAGCTTCATCGCCAAAAATTGAATTAAGTTCATCCATGCACTGTTGCTGAGTTAATCCACGCCGAAAGTTGTAAAAAATAATCGCACGAAAATGTTGACGATTTAATTCCATTTTTGGGCCGAGATGAATCTTTTAAGTTACTGTAAACAACACAAATAGCGCTCGTATGTCAAAACGTTCTGAGTGCGTATAACCTCAAAAATGTCCAACTTTATGACAGAGCTCTCAATTGCCGGATTGCAACACTAGGGTTGCCAAATCCCGAAACATAAGAGGCAACCCTCGTATACATGCACATTTGTTGAGGTTGAACCGTACGTGCGCGAGTAAATCAACTAATGTTTGATTTCATTTATATGTTTAACTTATGCACTAGGGAGAGAGAGAGCCGCTACTGATGGGTTCTTCATAGTATTTATACCCCTGTCCTGGGGCCACTGTTATCTGTGTCCTGATGAAGATGCATTTTGATGAATTAGCATAGAGCAAATATTGGTTGTGATAAAGAGGCATTGGGTCTACGTTAATCGTGGTTTTGGGTATTCGATGAATAGGGTAAATATGAATTGTGATATGGGCTAATTGTGATATGGGTTGTGATCTGTGTTCTTAAGCATTTGATGAATGGAGTAAATATGAATTGTGATATGAATTAATTGTGGTATGGATTGTGATAAGGTGGTTAGATGATTGTTTGGATTTATATGAAAAGGGAAAATGATTGGGTCGAATGCTTGATGTTTTTAGAGGTGGGTAAGGTATTTGTTGTTGTGTTCCCTACAGATGTTAACTCGCGCGATAATCCAATAATACGGTGGTGATGAAGCAACAGAATGTAATGCACGCCATGGTGACATTTCCACGAGTTAAAACTATGTGCATTATTAAATTGAACAATAAAAATTTACCGACCGAACAGAATTGGAATGGATCTAATTTAAAACCAAACTCTTTAATGGGAATGGTTGTCGATACACAAACTGCCAACAGACACGTCTTACGTTTTGCTTCGCGCGCGAGCGTATGCATCCGCATGCGACCGATCTGGTCGATGGTTATGAAAATACTCACTCGAAAAGGGATGAAGTTGGGTAATTTAATTTTTGCACTTGACAACCAAAAGAGAACATACTACTGCTCTCTCATTGCCACGTTCGTCGATGTGTGGTAGATTACATCGGTAAATTGATGATCGAAGAAATCGGGAGAATGAGAGAACAGAAACACGATGTATGATTATCTTGGGGTGGATTTGGTTGTATTATGTGAGGAAGGAGGATAATGTAACAAAAATCAAGCTCGGTAGACTCCGGTGAGCAGGACACCTAGCTCGAATGAGTGAAGAGGTGCCTGCCCGGAAAGTCCTTTGTGGCAGGGTGTATGGAAGGAGACGTTGCGGCAGACCTTGTCTGCAATGGAGGTATGGCATAGACCAGGAAGCCCAGAGCCTGGGAATGCTAAACTGGAGGACATCGGCTCGAAATCGGGACCGTTGGAGAGATTTGTTAAATATGACCAAGACCGGATCCCCGTTATAGTGCCGATGATGATGATGATGATGATCTCAATTTTGCGTTTGAGTTAAATATTTATGGAAAAAAAAACGGAGGGAACCAACTTTGATATCCTATAAAAAAACGTCCATAATTTCCTCATCAAAATTGAACTAACTTTGACATGTCAATTATATGTATCATAACACCGAAAACACCAAAAATTTCTTCACGAGGATCTCAATTTTGCGTTTGAGTTATGTTTATAAAAAAAAAAAAAGCTGAGGGAACTAACTTTGATGTCACCAAATTTAGCAATTGAGTTAAATATTTATGTCGAAAAAACGTAAGAAATTATCTTTGACATGCGTCAAAAACACCTCCATAATTTCCTCACCAAAATTTAGCATTTGAGGAATATACTTATGTTGAAAAAATTGGCGGAACTAACTTTGACATGCCACAAAAATACGTCTATAATTTCCTCACCAAAATTTAGCATATTTATAATATTTATGTAGGTAAAAGTTGAGGGGATTAACTTTGGCATGTCAATTATATGTATCAGAAAAACACCTAAAATTTCTTCACGATGATCTCAATTTGGCGCTTATAATAGTTATGAAAAAAAAAGTTGAAGGAACTAACTTTGAATGCGTCAACAAAACGTCCATAATTTCTTCACCAAATTTAGCATTTGTGTTAAATATTTATGTCGAAAAAATTGATGAAACTAACTTTAACATGCGTCAAAAACACCTCCATAATTTCCTCACCAAAATTTAGCATTTGAGGAAAATATTCATATCGGAAAGAGTAGAGGGGCATAGACCTAAATCTAATATTCACATGCATCAGAAACTTCCAAAATTCATTCATGATTACCTAAATTTATTGTTTGAGAAAAGTATTTATGGATGAAATAATTGAGAGGCCTCTGTCAATCTACGAGAAATAAAAATTATTTTGTTGCTTTTAAACTTTTAAATATTACAAGCTATTTGCACACAATGTCAAAACTTCCAACGTTTATCTCAAAAGAACAACAAATGGTCAACTCTTGGTAAACGTTCTATGAAAAGTTCAGTAAAACTTTTTCATTCGGTTGATAAACTGTAAATACAGAGAAAGTAAGCTGTCGTCTTGTAAATTGTTACCGGCAGGGAAATAAGAAATACAGTAAGAAGAAAGTGTACATATAAATCCTTCAGTAATGTCGTTTTTTATCTTCAGGCACGCCACAAATATATCCTGACAACAATCACAAGAGGAACTTCACGGAACGCACGCGAGATAAAGAGTTCTTAACTAAATTGATAAATGGAGTTTTCGAACATACGGAAGACGTAGTCGCGTAGGCAAGCTTCGGGATAAGTTTAATAATGAGTCTGCAATGCAAATAAATAAAATACATTCATAAATTTCCATTTTATAAACCTCCATTAAACACAGCGGACGAGCGACAAGACCGAAAATGCCCTTGCCTTCTGTCTCTTCCCTTCAGGAGAAGAGTTCGCAGCGGCAACGGCAAATATGGCTGCAGTGGAACTACTCATTCGGATGGAATGTGGTCCTCGTTTCGGAGGACTACATGGCAGAATAAAGAACTGCAAAGATTGGCCTGCGTTGCAAGCAGAAGCCATAGTCAAATTTATGACTCTATTTTCTATTCTAATCTGTGAAATACAGCATTTGTGTAGAAGTTTTGGATGGAGGACCTCGGTTGTTTAGTCACTAGCTATTGTCGTTCACGATATTTAGAGCAAGCCCCTTCGAAAATGTATCCCTTTATGCCCAAAATGGACGGTACAATGTATATGTATATAATTCTATTTGTACACAGAGTGAATATTTATTATCCATCCTGTGAACCACATTTATTCTATTACGTAGTTGCCTCGCTCTATCAAGCGTGACGGCAGCCGGGTTAATTGACATCATAAACAACAAAGTGGCATCGGAGGTGATGTTAGTTATCAAGGAACACACATGCTTCAACTGTAGAACTTTAGCAGTTCAGCAACTTATAATCATTTTATTTGTCTGTCTTCTTGAAGTCATCGCCGAGAGGCGCAAGGATAATTAATGAGGGTAATCAAACAGAACGTCATGCGTGTAAAGCCGATGATGATTTAGATAACAGTCAGACGCAGTAAATGAAGAGAATATCTTCAATACATTACACATGTAATGAGACACATCACAGAGCAAAATGAATGGTAATTGTCGGAGCTGACATCGGTGAAATGGTGGGTACGTTAGAGACAAGTATCTATGATCACTGGTGCTATAATCATCATCATTACCTCCAAGAGGCTCGATGGAACTGAATATATCCAAGAGGTTGATTGTTGTCGAGAAACTAACTTATGACAGCCTTAGATGATACTAATCATACTAATTCCGTCATTGGAGCTACAGCCCACAATAATAGTAACGTTTTTCATTTAACCATCTTCAGTAATCAGCTTATGAAAGCATTATAGGACACTGCGTCCATCTTCTTCCTCGCGAATATGTTTACTTTGGTAACTCTACATTGTAGGCAATAAAGCGAAGAAAATTTCATGAGTTATATATGAGTTTTCTCATAATGTAGGCATAGAATGATTCATAAATGATTCATAAATGTCATAAATGTCTAACTAACGAGCCCTAGGGTGAACTTTCTCGTTAAGTGATTTGGGAAACGAGCAGTAGATCTAGATTTGGTGGGAAACTGTGAGTAAATGAGCAGTAATAACGTTTTTCCATTATTCACTTACTATCCCACAAGGATGGTAAGTGGATGTTAATCACTTCTTTTCCTTTATCAATACCTTTCCTTGCAATGCAATAATTCGTCTCCTCTTAGCACGCTGTTTGTAGATATGATGTCAAATAAATTGAATAGAAAAACGCGTGATTGCAAGCTATGCAGTTAAGAAATCTGCCATTATGAAGACAAAAAAAAGAGCCAATGTTTTTGAAGGAAACATAAATCTACTACGGGTCGACATTCTCGAAACTCATATAAACTTATACGAAATACTCTTTATTTGACACAAATTTCGACATTTTGAAAACGGCAATGCAGCATTTTTTTTCAATTTGCCAGCCGTGTGTGCTTTTTTTGAAATGCAAATGAAATGAAATGAAATGAAATCTTGCGTTAGTACAAGGTCATCAGGAACAATCATAGTAGGTATATTTTTTTTTTATTTAGTGAGAACGAAGACCTATTTAGCTTAGTACAAGCGGAAAAAAAACAAGTGTAGCGATCCTAAATCGCTACTCGTATCCAAATCCCCAATATTATCAAATAACCCCATCCAAATCCCCAATACTTCCCATTAATACATAATACATCCAAATTCCATATTGAGTCACAGGAACAACGAATTAAACCAAAAAGTTAATTCGTCGTACATTAACTCAATTCCCAAAATCCTGACAACATGAAATGCCTAATTCAAAACGCATTTCATGATTCCCCTTCCCAGAACCTATCCAACCAAATCCTCAAACAATTCTTAGAACAAAATTCCAATTGAGGCACACGAAGTCTTGTGTGTGATTGTTGGAATTTTGACACTTAAATAGTTGACAAAAGTCAACGGAAAAAACAATAAAAGGGCGGTAGTTTACGATTTCGCGATCAGTCTAACTTCAGAGGTCGAACCGCTGACCGACCAGAGCAGTCGAAATCCAGGAGGCCGAATCCACGGCCAACCAGTAATCCGCGACAAAAGGAAACTTTTATAAACCGACCTCCGACACTTTTCAAATCTTAAAAATAAAGACCAGTATAAACAATTTAGTCTTTCTTTTCTATTACGGTTCGACCAACATTGAAGACATTGAAGGCACCGAAAGGCACGGAAGACAGCGAAGCCACCGACGGTACCAAAGGCACGAAAGGAACCGAAGAACCGACGGCCCATGGAGGCCACCGAAAGTAGAGGTGAGGTAGAAATCGAAGGAGTAGGGTAAGGGTTTTCCCACTACAGCATTAGCGAAATGGGTTTGTGGCGGTCCCACTAAACGCCACTACTCACCTTCCCAAATTACCTAAAAGCTTCCAGCCCTGAAGCTACCCATAGCCCCATTGTTCTTTGCTAATGCAACTGCAGTAGCACCTGCACACATTCCCTGCATCAAAACCATTCCCTTTCTCAAGGACAATTAATGCATACATCGCATTACATAAAATTCCATACAAGAATTCTTTCTTTCATGCAAATGCATTTGATAAAACCCCTGAAGAGAATTCTTCATGTCTGTGGCGAATCGCTATGCCTTTGTTTGCACAAGTGCGCTTCTAGGTTTTGCAATCTTGCGAGGAATTTAGAGTCCTAATTGCTATTAGCTATATGAGGAGATATGTATTATCTTGTTTGCTTTTAGAAAAATGCGTTTAATTGGATGAATTGAATAAATGGGGGAATTGCATTGAATTGAATTGGATGGATGAATTGAATATATAAACTAAATGTTCAAAATATTAGGAAATTTTGAACATTTAGTTCGATTGGTTTTGACCATTGAATTCAATGTTGGGTATATGGAATGTTACCTTTCGTTTCAGGCGAAAAGAAGGACTTTTGAGGACACGTGCCTGTGGGCACGTGTAATCTGAGTATAGGTGAGTATGTTCCTTGGTAGAACGGCGATATCTCAACCTATAGTGGATTGTGTGGTTCGTAGAACCGCCACAGATCTTTTGTGCGGTTGCCTCTCCTCCACGCTTCATAACCAGTGGCGGTATGCAGTCAACTCCGGGAGCCTTGTTGTTTATCAATTGATTTATTACGTCTACAACTTCATTGAAAGAGAGCTCTGGGATGTGAGGCTCGGCTGTATGTACGTCTGGTACGTTTATTTGTGGTTGATGGGCACGCAGACTGAGCAGGTTTCCAAAGTACTGGTTCCATCTTGTCACGATATTGTTTGTTTCTGTGAGCATACAATCGTTTGTGTCTCGAATTATTTTGGCTCTTCGTCGGTAACCATTTCTAATTGAATTTATGCCGGCACACATACCTTTGATGTTCTTTGCTAGGATTTTTTCGATCCTAGTCTTCTACCATTCGCGTTTTTTTGCGTTTGAAGAGTCTCATTGTCTCTTTCCGAATTGTCGCATATCTTTCTGCGTTGACTTCATCATATCTTTCTAAGTGGATCACTCTAGTGCGTTTACGTTCTTCAATCGTCGCCATGCACTCATCGTCAAACCAAGGTTTGGACTTAATTGCTTTCTTAAATCCTAATACCTTTTGGGCTGTTTGTTTGATTGTGTCTCTGATCGATGCCCATTTAGTGTCCACACTATTGCCGTCCCCTTGCTCACTGCTCACATTCTCTAGAATGCTAAATCTATTCGTTAGTTCCTCTTGATATTTAGACCAGGTCTTTTAGTTTATCAATGTCGAACTTTTTGCTTGTCTTCCCTGACTGCCCATGTTGCTGCGAGCCGACTTCTAATTTTGACCATCACTAGAAGATTATCGGAGTCGCAATCTGCTCCTCTATATGATCTTATGTTAAGGATATTCGAGTGGTGTCTTTTGTCTATGAGGAAGTGGTGTATTTGGTTACGCGTCACGCCGTCGGGTGTATCTGTGGGGAGGAAGTATTGTGCCAATACACGGGCACTCCGTTCACTTCCTCCTTCATCATAAATTGTTCACGTGGACACTGCTCACGACACAAAAGAAATAAATACACCCAGGACTGCGGACAAGTAAACGAACGGATTTAGGTTAATATTATTTTATTGATTGTTAATTGTAATACATTTGTGGGAGTTTTTCTTTAACAGGCACCAGGAACGACGATGACGACCAGTGCAAAGAATGCACCGATCAACAGCAATTTAGAGTTCATTGTTTTACAATAAAGTTACTTTTCTCTATTATAAATTCTTTAGTTTGGAATGTACATCAAAATCGAACAACACATAAAAATGACAAAATTTAATTAAAACGTTCACCAACTTTGACACGGTCGCCGTCACGTCTGCGGTTCGTTACGTGTACAACTTTACGAAAATACTTTAAAACTAATACCCACACGACTCCGGGTATGTATTTACGCGTCTCCGCTGCCGGCTGAGAGCGGGAGTGACGCGTGACCGTGGCGGTCGGCGGATGGAATAAGACTCAGCGATATCTTGCTCGTGCAGGGCTCACTCGCTAATCATGATCATGTGAGAACGAACCTAGAACAAAGAAAGGGCATAAAGTGCATTCATGGGATACGATTTCGGTAAAGCAAATAAAACCGAACTCGTCGGATGCTAATGGGATCTTTGTTGGAAATGTGCGTCGCGGGTAAACAAAGAGACAACGATGCGATGTGGAGATGTGCTAATGGGCTTTAGCTAGGTTACTGGGAAATGGTGTTTAAGGCATCGCTAGTAAGGGTAGGTATTGAGTTCCTATTTGCATTTGTTTATGCTGTAGGATTTAATTGATGCCAAGACACGCGGAATGCGTATTTGCTTTGGTCCCTTGGGTGTAAGACACCAGCCAATGTGTATGTAAGGAACATTGTTGTACATATGGCGCGGCTGGGAAAGTAGACGGCGCAATATTTATGGTCCCTGTCATGACGGTTACATTGTATGCAACCCGAATCATTTTGTTTACAGGAATTTGTCTGGTACCGAAGGTGCCGAATTGGTTTGGAATTCCAGTCAAGTAAAGCAAGAAATCTTACGGAAAATTGTATGCGAAAAGATGCATGAAAAGGTAAGTTTTCTTTACAGGGACTTTAACATTATAGATTTGATCTATATAATGCGTGAAGCATTTACAGGTGCTAATGCTTTTGCATTAGCAGAAACTGATGCAGATTGGGTTGTAATAATGGGGGTTCTGCCTGATAAGGTAAAGGAAGAAATCTTACGGGAAATTGTATGCGAAGAGAATACATAAAAGGTAAGTTTTCTTTACAGGGACTTTTTAAGATCATAGATTTGATCTGTATGATGCGTGAAGCATTTTCAGGTACTAATGCGATTGCATTAGCGAAGTCAGGAAATTGGCTGAATGTTATAGGCGTTTTACGGTAAGTAGACAGTGGGGTTTAGTGGAACCGCCACATATCCATGTGGCTTTATGGATTTGCTTGTGCTTGAACATCGTGCTTTTCACTACCAGATCTTTGGACGCTGCGAACGCGTTAATTCGAATTACATTATCATTTGAAACGTCGTGTAGGCTCTCTTTACGTATAGTTGGTTGGAAGATGTCTTCCTTTCCAATTTTCGCATTGGGGTCCCCAAGGAGGATTTTAACATCGAATGATGAGGTCCCATCAAATACTTCCTCTAGGGTCTCGTAGAATGTGTCCTTCGTTTCTTCGTCCGTAGATTCTGTTGGGGCGTGTACGTTTATAAATACATAATTGTACCATAGTCGCTATATTTTTAGCACCGACATTCGGTCATTAATAAATTCCACATCTTTTACATGGGCCGTAATCTTCTTGCTTATGATGAAGCCAGTCCCGAGGTTATGTGTACCTCCACACACCAGAGTAAACCCGTTGGTTTCGATTATTTGATGTGGGAGGGGGACTTCCTGAAGCACGACGATGTCCATTTTATATTGTTTCGCGTTTTCTACGACCGTCTGTATCGCCCCCGGTTTATATAACGTTCGAACATTCCACATCCCGACGCGTATATCCCCTTTTCCGTTTGTCCCTACGTCTTCTTTTTGCCGACTCGATGTTTTCTTCATGATTTGTTCCTTATGGTAGTGTCGGCTCATCACACCTACGCCTACTGGGTTTTTCGTGAGATTTTTTTTTTGGTTATTGATTCGGGGGTACGATGTAGGTGCGCCAACGTATGGCACCAGTTCTATCGTCCCACTAGAGAGTTGTTCACCAGCGTACTGTCCACAGACGCAAGGAAAAATGAAACACACTGAATTCGCCGTAAGGGTCTTTTTATTATACAAGGTGACACGAATATCGTTTGATTTTTCTTTCTTCACTTAGATCTTTATGTTATTAAGTCGATTCTTATAAACTAGGCATAAGATGGAGCCAATATTGTTTTGATTTTCCTTTCTTCACTTAGATCTTACTTCTTATAAACTAGGCACAAGATGAAACGAATATTATTGGACTTTCCTTTCTTCACTCAGAACTTTACTAGTGTTGTTAGATTGATTTTTACAAACTAGGCACGAGATGAAACACTTCTTTCGGGAAGCGTGACCGCAGCAATAAAAGGGAGGGGCGTTCGGTTCGACTTTATTTGGCACGGGGGGGGGGGGGGGCGTGCGTGCCACTGTGTATTCGCGGCCGTTGTCGGGGGACTCCCGATATGCGCGTGGCGGTTGCTGAATGGTGACTGACTAATAATGGAAAGAGTCTATTCATCGTGTTGTGGCGGTTGAGTCATAGCTGAAATAAACTCACTGCCACTTACTAGGAACTTGGAAAGGGATTGCTATGCTTGCATAGGGAATGCAGTTCCAGCGAATTACTGCCGCACAGGCTGGGCTAGATTCCTCGGTTGCTATGCGTACTGAGAAATCGGTTTTGGGAACACGACCAAGTATGGGAATGAGTTGTCGGTCGAACAAAGGAATATGGGTCTTAGTCGTTGCGATGGTTGTTTCGCGGAAATGTGACGCATCGTGCTAGGGACTTATCAGTAAAGGAAATTGGCATTGGGTAGCCGAAATGATTTTCGGGGAAACTGAATGTCGTCTGGTTGTGAGCGAGAAATATAGTTTAAGGAGGAAATGAACCGAAGTGATTTTTGGGGAAAATACATGCGGTTTGATTGTGGGGAATTGATGTGGTTTTACGCCTTTTGGGTAGAAAAGGAACCGAAATGGTTTTCGGGGGAAATTAGATGCGGTTGGTTTTAGATGAGGGAGATGATTTAGAATGTATTCTATTGAATTGTATTCTGTTGAATTGTAATCTGTTGTAAGTTTTGGGAAATGACTTTCATTGCAGATTGGGAGATGGATTCTTGCAAGTTCGTGATGGATGGGATTGCAGATTTTGCATGGGGAGTTGGATTAAGGTGACGCGCTGTTAGCGGTCGAGGTTGGTTGGAATTGTGGGTTGGTTTTCTATGAGGTGTAGAGAACCCCCACAGATTATTCATTTTTGTTCCCAAGAGTCTTGGGGTTTCAAATAGTCCACCACATCAGAGCCCCTCTACGTACAAAGTGTAAGAAAACTTAATAATTAACAACATGCTTCGACACCTAGTTTCTCAACCCATTCTCCCCTCTTCCTCCCGCTTTATGGAGTAATAATAACATTTACAAAATAAATAAATAAGCCAATAAATAAAATAATAAGTCAAATTTAAGGCAATACTTTTTAGTACTTTTATTTATTTAGTCGTGTTCAGAACTGGGGGGCAACCGCATGTAATTTGCTAATCACTGAACATAAAGTAATTGGTTGAAAACCAGATCTACGCCAGACTGCAAAACTTAGGCACTTTCAAGTGCTTATTTTCTAAAGAACGATATTTAATTGGTCATTACATTGATCATAGGGCCTCAGTAGCCTATTATTTAATTCGAACCGATCAAAAACCCATAGATCTAATGACTGCTCTTATGCCACCGTTTTTTATGAACATTTCGGCAAGTGGTAGATTCAACTAAAGAACATTCAGAATGTTGGTCATTTTGATCGCTACTTACCAGTATACAATTACATCCTCAGTCTTTTGTTTTGCTGACTCAAATCCTAATGCAGTTGCAATTCATAAAACAATTACAGGAAATATTGATTCATAGTACGTAATTGCAGGCCGGAAGCTTCAAGGTTTGATTCATACGCTCCAACTTTTCACATCCGCCCAATGACAGACTCTACGCCCGACTGGAGAACCTAGCTAGAGTGTGTCACCTCTAAAATGTTCAAACTGTCTCCAGTATGGGGTTCGCGCATCTTACAATGATTTCATTAGAGTTTCTCTGCTACTAGCTTCACACATCATGTAAGCCTGGAATATATAACAGGTAAATATGAAATCACAGCGACCTCCCCTGAGCTTTATAAATGTTTCGTGTGGATTTCGCACATCGCTACCCTGTTAGGCACAAACGGATATCGACGCTCCAAAGCCATGAATACTATTTCGTAAAACAAAGCGCATTATCTATGAGCAGAGATACGGCGCATAGCTATGGATGAAGAACTTGAAATCCATTTCAGTTCATTTTTCAACTCACTAGTCACTGCAGATTAGTTCGGTCAATTCAATTCAAAACTTGTATTTCTTGTTAAAAGAATACGTCATCGCAGGTCTTCAAACATTCTGGGAAAGGCTTTACTTAGCCGAACAAGAAAGATTCGGCAAATTCCTGGAAGCAAAATTTATGAATGGTGAAATCGGTACGTTACTCATGGACTACAGATATAACGCAAGTAAAAGAGGAGAACAAAAGTATTAACATGCTAAAGCCTTGATTAAAGGCCTATGACTAATAATAGAAACCGTGTAGGTTGACAAGTTTTATGGATCGACACTAATTGCAGATTTTAAAGATTGGTAGATTTGTAATTGATTTAGAGATTGGAGATTGTTTCTAAACCCCTAGGACATGCACAGTGTTAATATTTTTTTATTTTGTGAAATGATATGAAAACAAATCGTTGAACTAAATCCTATAGCTTGACTATGTAGCACTTGGCCAGTGATAAGCTGCAAAGCACCTGAAGTAATAAGCTATAGAACGATTATGCTCAATGCCAATTTGCAGGTTTTATATTTTATTGAATTCATCGTTGCTGTGTGAGAGACTCGACGTTGAGTAGTATCTACTTAAGAATCTCAGAGACTAGAAGTTACAGTTTTAATTTAATTTAATTCAGTGAGGGCAGAACCCTCATTTGTTTCGCTTAGTGCAAGCGGTATAAAAATATAAAAATCAACTTACGAACTAACTTAAATTCTAGGGGTTAACAAAAAATTAATTTAGAGGGGGAGACTTACGAAAGTGGAGAGAGGGTGGTATAAGTGGCAGGATAGGGTAGGGCAACAATAGGCCGGAAGCTTGGAAGTGGGAATGAGAATGGGTTTTAGTGAGGTCAAAATCATCATTTATTCGCCTAATACAAGCCTTATTCATATAAGCTTACCTACTAACGTAAAAACTATGGTACTAAGGTATTAGGGTATTATATGGGCAAGGGTGAATATATGCGCTTGTGCGCATTGGGATGGGGGCTAAAAGGAGAAAGTAAGGAGACGGGGTTTGGGAGCAGGAAAGGTGACGTTGAAATGAAAGAAGGTGGGTTCGTTAAAGCCATACGAGGTGTGGTGGGCTGGTAGATAAAACAGACGAGGGTTTCGTGGGTTACAGGGATTGGTATAGAACTGGATGGAGGTGCGAAGACTTGGACAGTCGATTGATCCTGACAAAAGACGGTGAATAAAGAGGATGTCAGCGTGAATTCTTCGCTCTTCTAGAGTGATTAGGTAAATTAATTTAAGACGATTTGTGTAGGGGGCAGGGACAGGGGGTTTTCCCAACACAGTCCTCGGAGGGCAAAACGAAGGTGCGAAGACTTGGACAGTCGATTGATCCTGACAAAAGACGGTGACTAAAGAGGATGTCAGCGTGAATTCTTCGCTCTTCTAGAGTGATTAGGTAAATTAATTTAAGACGATTTGTGTAGGGGGCGGGGACAGGGGGTTTTCACAACACAGTCCTCGGAGGGCAAAACGCAAGAACCCTCGTTGAATGCTTTCAATTCTGCGGACATGGGATACTTGATATGGGGACCAAACCTGGCTAACATATTCAAGAAGAGGGCGAACGAAAGTAATGTAGAGCGATCGGGTCACGTAAGGGTTAGAAAATTCCTTAGGCCTGCGTTTTACAAAGCCGAGGGCTGAGTTGGCCTTAAGAATCATCTCGTCAATATGTGTGAGGAAGTTTAGCTGACTATCACATAAGGCGCCGAGGTCTTAAATCGAGTTAACAGAGGATAAAGATTGGTTGAATAAAAAGTGAGGGTGGGGGGGGGGGGGGGGGGGGCGCTTCCGTAAAACCGTATTTGAGTGACATTTGTTGACATTAAGCTCCAGACAATTCTTCTGACATCATAGCGAAAAGTTGTCAAGGTATATCTGGAGAAGACAGGAATCAAGCGAGAAACAAATTGTTTTGAAGAATTTAGTATCGGCGGCGTATAGGTAGATGCAGGGATGCTTGATAATCATATCGATGTCGTTTATTGTTAATATGCACAGAAAGTGCGTAAACGTTAAAAGAACGGCCCTGGGGGACTCCTAAGGTGGTGAGAAAAGGATTTCAGAGAACGCATTTGAAACGCATTCTGTAGAGGCGGTTACTCAAGTATGACGAAATCCACCTTTTTAATACGGGTTCGAAGCCTAAAATGGATAATTTGAAAAGTATCAGTCTGTGCGAAATTTTATCGAAGGCTTTAGTCAAGTCCGTAGTAATATCGTCGACCTTGTTCCCGTTCTCTTGGGGTAGGAGTGTTTGGAAAGTAAATTCGACTAAGTTAGTGTTGGTAGATCTCCCACCAAGAAAGCCATGGTACCTGGGTGAAATTAGGGATTTGCAGTAGAAGTATTACCTTTGGTAGAGAATGCTTTCAAACACTTTGGGGATGTGGGAGAGTTTGGCGATGGGACGATAGTTTGAGATATCACCTTTAGGACCCTTTTTATGCACGGGAGTGATAAACGATGTTTTCCAAATATTAGGGAACTCACCTTAAGAGTGCGACAGATTGAAATTAGCCGAAAGAGGGGAAGAGAGAACGGAGGAGCATTTTTTTAAGGAATATAGCGGGGAGACTGTGGGGGTTATATGTCGTGGTGCCGGCACGGGAACAGGTTCACACATACTCCACACTTAAAATCACTTCCAAATAAAAATTACGCAGGTGTTGACTGGTTGCTTAATTGTCCTTTTTTACTTTTTACGTATTTTACAAATCAAAATCACACTGGCCTCGTCTAGTTGCTTACTTGTTCTTTTAACGTTTACGTACTTTCCAAATCAAAATAACACAGGTATTGCCTAGTTCCTTAATTGTTCTTTTAATGTTTACGTTTATTGTCACAACCGATTTGCTTTTTGATCGCGTTAGCCCACTAAAAATTTCTGCGCAAATGACACGGCGGTATAAACCAGTGGAAGACACTATTTTCCGAACGGACATGAATTTCAAAGTACCAACTTCGCATGACTCTCGCAACACACGCCCTCGTCTTGATTCCTCGGCGGCTGGTATTAGACTGACTAAAAGGGGGCAAGAATCCGTTCGTGGTGTCGTGGCAGTGGAGTCATTGCTAAGTAAGCTCGCTGCCACTTACTAGGAATACGAAGAAGGGTTGCTATGCGTACATAGAGAATTGTTTCGGGGAATTTTCCGCCGTACAGGCTGAATTAGATTCCTCTGTTGCTGTGTATACAGAGAAATCCGTTTCGGGGGCATGACCAAGTACGGGCATGAGTTGCCGGTTAGACAAAGGAACATGGATCTTGGTGGTTGCGATGGTTGTTTCGTGGAAATGCAACTCATCGTGCTGGTGACTTACCAATAAGGAGAATTGGTATTATTTCAAATGGTTTAGGGAGGATGGGGGCCGAAATGGTTTAAAAGAAACTAAATGTTGCTTGGTTACAAGCGGGGGGAAATGGTTTAAGTAGGAAGTGAGCCGGAATGGTTTTCGGGGGAAATTAATGCTGCTTGGTTGCAAGCGAGAAATATAGTTTAATGGTGGGAAATTAACCGAAGTGGTTTTTGGGAAAAATGTATGCGGTTTGATGTAGATGAGGGAGATGATTTATATTCTGTTTGTAAGTTTTTAAAATGCATTTTATTACAGATTGGGAAATGGTTTCTTTGCAAGTTTGGGGGTGTATGCGATTGCGGATTTGGGAATGGGTGCTGTTGCAGATGGGAAGTGTGCTCTTTGCATGTTTGCGAATGTGTGCTATTGCAGATTTGGGTTATGGTGGTGCGCTGTTAGCGGTCAAAATTGGTTGGAATTGTGGGTTGGTTCTCCATGTGATATAGAGAACTCCCACAAGACCATCGGACCCGGGGGTGAATTCGTCCTTGAGCTGGGTTAGTTTGTTCTCAGTCGTGGGTGGATCAATAAATTGAGAGAGAAATGAACAATGGGAGAAATTTGGTAAGTAATTGAAATATGTGAGTCGGGAACGAAAGAGTCGTCTGTGAAGGATTGTTTGAAAAATTAGGCGAAGAGGGTCGCAATCACATGTGAATCCGTTGAGGTTGCCAAGTTATATGAGAGGGACGTGGGATAATCATTAGATTTACGTTTGTGATTGATAAATTGGAAAAACGTTCTCCATATTTTGCTTTATTCCTTCAAAAAAGGGAAGCAGGCATATGTGGAAGCAAGGAAAGGCTGTATAAAGTTTAAGCAAAAAATGTCATCGAAAAACGCACGTGCCCAGAAATCTCCCGATTTCGTAGTGGAGATTTTTCAGTTGAAGAGGACGTAGCTCTGGTAGAATTTGAGATTGACAACCATAATATCAAAACATTGGTGCAAGCAAATAAGCATTCAACAGTTCGAGGGCTTCCTACCGGGCTAAAAAGGTCGAATAGAAGTGTTCATGGCCGTTTAGAATCGCCTAGCTTCAGAGAAAAACTCAAAATCTAGTTTCCGCATGCACTAATAGAGATTTATTGGACGGAACGCGTAACTTTCTGCCACCAACTCCTCAAACGCGAAGAAAATGATCCATTCATGAAGCAAATGTATTGCCTTCAACGATCTCAACCGAAAAAAAAGTTGAAGTAGACGAGGTGAAGCATCAGAAAGATAAGCAAAGGCGGATATCCATCAAAATAAGCTGATACTGTCAATCTGGTGGGATAGAAAGGGACCAATCTTCTATAAGCTTACTTCCAAAGAACAAAATTATTAATTCTGATATCTACTGTGGGCAGCTACAAAAATTAAGTAATGCCACCATCGTATAGAAACGTTCCGAGTTGATCAAGCGCAAGTGGTGTTCCACCATAGTAATGATAAATCGCACACAAATTTTGCAATCGACAAAAATGAAGCATGGTGGAATGTGCTGCCACATGCCGTATACATTTATTTCATTCCTTGAAAGACCTCTTGAACAATAAAACGTTAACTTCTGAAAACGTCATCCATCAAACAGCGCTTTAACAAGTTTTTCGCAGAGAATGACAAAAAATGTTATGAAGGCGGAGTTATGAAGTTGCTCGAGATACGGCAGAAGCCGAACACAACATACAATAAATTATTGATTAAACGTCATTACGTACATCAAATAACTGCATTTGAAAATCAAATAAAAATAACGGAATGACTTTTTAAATAGCCCAACAATAAAATCAACATAAAAAAACAAGGCACAATAGACTTAGACTGAGTTTTCAACGCAATCATCAAGTTTTTAGAACGAAAAAGATTATGACCGAAAAACAATAGGTTATAACCTTGATTACGATTGTAGCTTAGAGTGTTCAGTATGTCAAAATTTGAAGCATATAATCTTGAATTTAGGTATTTTTACTAGGTCGAAAATTTAAGAAGAAAGAAATGAGAACTGGTTGTAGATAATAAGGACTTAAATAGAAAAGCCGAACATCTTGGAATTTATGATGATCATTCATAATGAATCTGTGGGGGTTCTCTATACCACATGGAGAACCAACCCACAATTCCAACCAATTTTGACCGCTAACAGCGCGTCACCATAACCCAAACCGGCAATAGCACACACCTCCCAATATGCAACAGCATCCGTCCCCAAATCTACAATTGCATACATCCCCAAACTTACCAAGAATCCATTTCCCAAGCTGTAATAAAATGCATATTCAAATTTACAACGGAATACTATGACAACTACATCAAACCCTATATAATTTTCCCCAAAAACCACTTCGGTTAATTTCCTATTTAAATTATATTCCTCGCTTGCAATTAAGCAGCTCTAATTTCCCCCGAAAATTGTTCCGGCTCACTTCCAGCTTAAACTATTTTCTCGCTTGTAACCAAGCAACATTTAGTTTCCCCGAAAATCATTTCGGCTCCCAACCTACCCAATACCAACTCTCCTTACTGGCAAGTCACCAGCACGATGCGTTGTATTTCCGCGAAACAGCCATCGCAACGACCAAGACCCACAATCCTTTGTCTAACCGACAACTCATGCCCATATTTGATCGTATTTCGAAATCAATTTCCTCGTATACATAGCGCCAGAGGAATTTAACTCAGCCTATACGGCAATGATTCTCCGGAACTAAATTCCCTATGCAAGCGTAGCAACCCTTTTCAAAGTTCCTAGTAAATGGCAGAGTTTATTTAGCTGTGAGTCCACTGCCACGACGCGATAAACTTTCGTTTCGCTTGTACCAAAGAGTCCGATTTTAGCCACCGAGCCGTGCAGAAGTGTCCGAGTCGAGCAGTTGTCGTATTTAGCCGTGTTGGTTGTCCATAAGAGTTATCCGTGTGTCAAGTAAACTGTAACATCGAAATAGATCAAATTAAAGGGTCGTTGTCCCAAGTAAACTATAACATTGAAATAGACCAAATTAAAGAATCCTTGTGCCAAGTAAACTATAGCTTTGAAATATATCAAATTAAAGGTGCCAAGTAAACTCTAACATTAAATAGACCGAATTAAAGAATATTTGTGTCAAGTAAACTATAACATCGAAATAGATCAAATTAAAGAATCATTGTGTCACTAATATTAAATAGACCGAATTAAGGAATCTTCGTGTTAAGTAAACTAAAACATTGAAATAGATCAAATTAAAGAATCCTTGTGCCAAGTGAACTCAAACATGGAAGTGGATCTGTGGCGGTTCGTTAATACATTCCCAAAGAACCGCCCATCCTCTTAAATTAACCACCTTCCTCTTTCCATGCAAAGCCATTGTACTTACCTACGATTAGGGGCAGCGTTTCCTCCCCTGCACCATCATACCTTAAAGGAAAACTTACCCGACGGCATCCACACATTCTGAATTTCCCTGGTTCATATTCCATGAACCAGTTCATCTCCTATCGGCTTAGCCTGTCTTCAATTACGATAAACAAACGCTGGCCAGCGTACTGTTGACATAGCTGTAGCCGATATTCTTTCCATAGTCACAATTGTATATCGCGCCTATATCTTTAGGTCCGCGACAGTTGCGACAATTCCCCGTTATCGGCTATTAAGCGATCATGAATTTGGGCATGGATATGATCATTGTTTAGGTAACCTTACCCCTGCCATGCCTATGATGACCCGCCTGAAATCTAAAGTAAACATACAGTATCTCACTGTGTTGCCGCTGTAGCGATCCTAAATCGCTACTCCTATCCAAATCCCCAATATTACCAAATAACCCCATCCCAATCCCCAATACCACCAATAACACAAATCCCAAGTCCATGTTGAATCATATGAGCAATAAATTAACCCAAAGTTAATTTATCGCCCATTGATTCAATTCCACATTAAATTCCATATTGAGTCACATGAACAACGAATTTAACCAAAAGTTAATTCGTCGAACATTGACTCAATTCCCAAAACTTTGACATCATAAAATGCTTAATCCAAAACGCATTTCATGATTCCCATTCCCAGAACCCATCCAACCAAACTTCTAACAAATTCCCAGAACACAACTCAAATTGAAACACGCAAAGTCTTACGTGTGCTTCTGGGAATTTTGACAAAAATTAGTTGACAATTCTCAACTAAGAAAATTATAAAAGGGCAGTAGATTTCAATTTCGTGATCAGTAAGATTCCAGAGGTCGAACCGCCGACCGACCGTCAGTAGATTTCCAAGAGGACAGAGCGCCGATTCCATACATTAAAAAATAAAGTCAAAGATATTAAAAAGGTACTTCGGACTGTTTGATTAACTATCAATTTCAATGCAAAAGGTTTATAAGCAGTATGCTGTTCGGAGAATTAGAGAACAAAGCAAAGAGTGGGATTTCCCCTGTACAGATTGAGTAAAACAAATTAAGCCAGGCGAGACATTTGAGGCTCTACAACTCGTGAAATTCCAAGAGATCACAACGCACTCCGGAGGGAATTCACATTGCTTGGTATGACCTTTGAAAGAATATTTGAAACACCAGTATACAAAGGAGCAACGAGTTTCTTTCAACTTGCGAGGCGATACACCCCACACCTGACTGGACAAGCCATAAACATAACGATGCCCAATTGTCCTCAACACCGCCGTCGACAAGGTTTCTGCTGACTTATGTCAACGAAATAATTTGCCTCCTTGTGCACCGGGGCCATACGGCTAGATTAGATATTGCCTACTTCGGTGTTTCCAAGGAATCTTGGGCAAATATCATGACGACCCCTTTGTATCATAGGCACATCATTTACATCACGTGTGGCACCATTTGATCTGTGAAATAGGGTTTTTGTTTACTTCGAAACAAAAATCTATTTCGATCCCTGACATACATCATCAACGATGTATGGGTACATCGCCGCAGCCCCCGATCATCGTACGTCTGTCAGGTGTCCACCGATCGTCGTCCTCATCGCAGGGCATCGTACTTGTCCTATACGGACACATAAAATCCTCCGCTATGGATGCAATTCGCGGCCATTGAATCTGATGGATGTGAGTTGCATCGTTGAGTCAGATGTCAATCTCCATAGCGGACGGTCGCGCCTTTTTAACGTCAAAATTCATCCTCCGTGGAGTTCGCTTGCTGTCCGTTAATCCTCAATTAGAGTGCGCGATATAATAATTTCAAAAAAATCCTTTGATTGTCATTTCCGGTTTCTGGCGATTGCACGGCGAATGGAACGTGTTGTAATTGAATGAACAGTGTCGCGATTAGGATAATTCAATTAAACAAGTGCTTAGACTTTTCTTCGAATGTTGAGATGTGCTTTTAACCGCAACTAACATTTGTGACTTTGTAACAGAGGAGGAATTAGTGTCAATAAAAAACAGTGCTCAACACCACAACACAAAGTGTTTTATTCTTTCTGGACGAAAGGCTGCTGCTAGCAGTAGGACGATCGTGCGCAGCTCGTATGAATATTGGACGTGTCGATAGTGGAATATCGACAACAAAGGACTTCCAGCCGAGTATATAGTATTCGGCGTTTTTTCTCTGCAAAATAACTATTCATGAAGGTGATTGCCTACTCATTTGACGAAAATCTCTGTCCTCCGAGCGCAATTTTTAGATTAGGGAACAAAGAGAAGTCGCTCGAGGCTAGATATGGTGAGTAAGGTGGATGGTCAAGCAGTTCAAACCGTAATTCGTAGATTTTCGCCATGGCAATCGCTGAGGTGTGATACGGCGCGTTCTCTTGGTAAAAGAGGATTTTCTTTTTCTGCAAATTTTCTGCCTTCAGTTCAGTGTCAAATAATGATGGTATGCTCCTGTAATGGTTTTTCCCTTTTGAAGATAATCGATTAAGATAACTCCATGACTATCCCAAAAAACAGTCGCCATCACTTTCCTAGCCGAAAAAACAGTTTTTCCTTTTTTTGGAGCCGATTCCCCACTCGCAGTCCACTGTTTCGACTGTATTTTTGTTTCGGGCATATAATGGTGTATCCAAGTTTCATCGACAGTAATTAATCGGCGCCAAAACTCCACCAACAGAGCGTTGGAAATGTTCATTCGAGCACGTTTTTGGTATAACGCGAGTGTTGCGGATTCGCCTTTGAAACAACCGGCGAATTCGCAATTAAAAATCGGTGGCACCACTTGAACAAGATATGTGGCATCACCTTCAACAATGTCAGCAATCAGCTGACATTTGTGAATTTTTCTGTTGGTTGTCACTTGACAACCATTTTTACGTTTATATTTCTCTTCTTTTTAATCGCTTGACGAATCCAGTTCGTCTTTTGTAATCGTTAAAAATCTCAAATCATCAGACAAAATAAATACTATATATATCATTGAATTCTTTTTCAATCACCGGGAAGATCCAATTTAGTTGCAAAGGTAATCTTTTTCAGTTTGTTCAATTTATTTACAATTGATTCCAGCAGATATCAATTGTTCCGGACGTCCCTCTCACGGAACCAGCATCACTACATGGCAAAAGAACGAATCGTTGTTCTTGACGCCATTTCGGACGATTTGCAGAACGCAAATCAAACATATTTTTTGGTCCTTCGAGCCGGATCCAGTCTGTGGATCCAGATTCACTGCTGCCAGCTCGCAGCATATAAGACGGTCCCGGGACATTCAAGTCCAGACGCTAAGACCTCAAAGATTGTGGGTGTATATTGTGTTTGTGATAAAGTGTAGTGAAAGTGAAAAAAACCTGCAACACAATGAAATCGGCGATGTCAACAGCTGCATTGGCAGAAAATCTCATGGCGGCCCAGTTCGCCGCACACGAGAAAATGATGGGAACTTTTAACAAGTTCATCACGCGCGGGCCACCGACGTTGGCCGCCGTGAAAGATCAAGAGCGAGACCTCCAGCTAATTTGGGATGAGACGCGGAACCGGCATGAAGAGCTTATATGCCTGATTGTTCCATGGACGGTCATTCTCCAACAGTATTTCGAAGAGCGGTTCATCGACCAGGCCGAAGAAACGTACCCTATTGAAGCCACGGAGTTTACTGAGGTAAGGCGCTCGCTGCTCGCCAACCGTCCGACCGACACGAATGAGACGAACATCATGTCTCAAACAAACTGCCATTTTCCGCCATTGATGGTGCAATCACCGTGGGGGATAAAAACTTCCCAACCTGGCATGCGTATGTTACCTGCCCCGTCACCCAGATCACCGGCAAGGAACGATGCAAAGCCATCTAATGCACCGAAGGAATCCTCGTATGGAACAGTACCAAATGAGATGTTGTATGGCCAGCTGTACAAGAAGAACATGTGGAATGATCAGCCGTTCGAAAATCTGAGTGAAGGACGCCCTCATCCAGCTGTACGCGAACGTGTTGAAGTAGATTACCGACCAAAACCTCGTCAACAAGTTAAAGTCACTCAACAATTGAGAACTAACGAATGGGACCATTCCAAGCGTCTAGAAAGTTCTACGGGGCGTGTATTGGATTATTGTACCATGTGTGACCATAAGTTCAATGGTAACCTGATGATACATCGCAAGACTGACAACCACACGCAGTGGAAGAAGTTCTTGCATCCGATATGTTCTCGATGTGAGACGGAATTGTCTAACAATGTCGATTACGACACTCAAGTGTTGGCCGCTACCCATATGAAGAAAGCTGACTTGGCCAATTGGAAACCTAAGAAACCTGACGAAGAGTTGTTGCCCAGCTTGACTGCCGAAGAAGACCTGAAGGAAAGCAAGAAGGCACCAGCAGCTGCTAGTGCATCGGCGCCAGCCCAAAAAGAAAAGAAGTCTGATGCATTGAAACCCGCCGAGCAAGGCAATAATCCGAAAACTCCGAGACTGCTCGAGACCAAGTCAGCGTTCGAATTAGTCTCCCCAATGACAGCAAATTCTGCCGATCAAGGCAATAGATCAACACAGAGGACGTTCGAATCCCAACGCGAGCTCGAATTAATCTCCCCAACTATAGACGATGGAAGCCGACTAGCAAACAGGGCGCAACCGCATCCTAGTCCAGGAATTGAGCACCAACAGACACCATGCGCGTGTTGTGAGGCACCACATCACATATACGTGTGTGAAACGATTCGAGCTTTCAAGCCTGAACAGCGTAGATACGTCGCGCTAACCAAGAAGCTGTGTCTTAACTGCTTGGGTCGTCACCTAATACGCGACTGTCTATCGAAGAGGGTGTGCCGACGATGTAAACAACACCATCATACGTTGCTGCATGGGCCAGCCGAGGCATCCAGGGTGAAAGTAATCAGTCCTGTCTTCAACCATAACAGGGTAAGTCCTCGAGGGTTGCGATGTTACCAAACCAACCTAGATGAATTGGTCAACCACAGGAGTATTGAGGACAGGTCCCCCCACGGGACAACGAGGAGACGTCGTCGACGTCGATATCGACGAACCCGAATGCACCCGCAAGCAGTCACCATCAGTCACGGAATGCACAGTCCCGCTACCATCATTACCCACGGAACGCGCCATGACCCGTTTGACGAGCGGCGTTCTCCAGTAGTCAGGAATCGACTGAGCCCCAACCGCTGCATCCGAATGAGCGCTGCGACCTCACCCGCAAACGACCGCATTGTTCCAGTCGTTAACTTCGGGCGGGCGCCACTGGAAGCAACACTCGTTAACACCACCAGTTGTCTCGATGGTGTGAGACCAATGATCAGGCACGTGGCACTGATTGTGGGTTGCAACAGCCCAACTCCAACCCAGATCACACGACTAGCAACGTTAACCGCATCCTCACACTAAAAGAGGAACCTCCCTTCCCCGCTCCTGATGACCACCCCCTGGAGCCAGACGATTCGCCAATGATTGGCGAAGGCGGGCGGAAGTTGCGGATTCGCCTTTGAAACAACCGGCGAATTCGCAATTCGCTTGACGAATCCAGTTCGTCTTTTGTAATCGTTAAAAATCTCAATCATCAGGCAAAATAAATACTATATATATCATTGAATTCTTTTTCAATCACCGGGAAGATCCAATTTAGTTGCAAAGGTAATCCTTTTCAGTTTGTTCAATTTATTTACAATTGATTCCAGCAGATATCAATTGTTCCGGACGTCCTTCCCACGGAACCAGCATCACTACACGGCAAAAGAACGAATCGTTGTGCTTGACGCCATTTCGGACGATTTGCAGAACGCAAATCAAGCAGCGAGCGATCGCGGCACCCAACGCGCGGATAGCTTTCTCCTGCCTAAATCTTGATTTAATATGTGACAAATATGTTCTTTGGACATTTTCATAGCCTTTGCTATTTTTCTCACTTTAATTCGGCGGTCGTCTAGCAGCGTTTAGTGAACTTTAGTGATGTAATCGTCAGTTGTTTCAGTTTTTGGACGTCCCCAACGTCCATCGTCCCCCAAGCTCCCACGGCCACATTTAAATTCAGTTGCCCAAAATTTCACTGTGGTAAATGATGGTGCAGAGTCCCCATACACAGAGTCCAACTCATCTTTGTTTTGCATAGACGTATTGCCTTTCAAAAACAAAAATTTAATGACAGCTCGGTACTCAATTTTGTCCATTTCCACAAAAACACTCACATCGACTCACTCAAACGACTGTCAAATAAAAGCTACGCGTCCAAAATGGTTGAAATTTGGGTGAGTAACTGTCAAAAGATGCATAACTACATTCACTAGCTTTTATTGGCGAGTGTTGCTATCTTTACGTTGAGGTCGGCAACTTTTCAGCCACCAATGTACGAGGGTTGCCTTTTATATTTCGGGATTAGAGAACAAAAACAAATATTCATCATCGAAAATCACTTTATTGTTTTTCAAAATATTCCCCATGAAGATCTATACACTTTTGCATGCATTTGAACCAATTCTCGAAGCACTTTTGCCACTCTGATTGAGGTATCTCCAACACATGCATTCTGAACGCAGAAACCGCTTCTTCAGGTGTCGAAAAACGTTGACCTCTCAGTTTGTTTTTTACGTACGGGAATAAAAAGAAGTCATTCGGTGCCAAGTCCGGACTATACGGCGGATGACACATCAAATCGATGTTTTGGGTGCTCAAAAATGCAGTTGTCGTGGTGAAGAGTGATCCGTCTTCGGCGGTTGGTTTTCCTGATTTCTTGGAAGACAACTGGCAAACAAATGGTTGAGTACCACTCAGAATTGACTGTCCTGCGTTGTTATAGTGGTACGGTTGCGACATGTCCAGTTTTTCCGAAAAAAACAGGCGACCATTTGCTTGGAAGTGCTTCGTGCGCGAACAACTTTTGTTGGATTTGGCTCATCTTGAAACACCCACGCGTAAATCCACGATTCATCACCTGTCACGATGTCATAGACGTGTTTCGAAGCACCGCGACCGTATTTTTTGAGCATTTCTTTCGATCAATTGACACGAGCCTTTTTTTGGGCGATTGACAAATTGTGTGGGATCCTACGCGAATAAATTTTTTTGACAGTCAAATGTTTATGCAATATTGAATGTATGCTGGTCCCACTAACGCCTAAGGTTGTCTCAATCTCACGATAGGCACATGACGATCTTCCAATATCAGTTCGCGCACAGCATCAATGGTTTTCGGAGCAACAACTGATTTTGGACGACCTTCACGAAATTCATCTTGGAGTGAACTACGACCACGATTGAATTCACCCTAGCATCGATAAACACTGGTCCTTGATGGAGCTTCATCGCCAAAAATTGAATTAAGTTCATCCATGCACTGTTGCTGAGTTAATCCACGCCGAAAGTTGTAAAAAATAATCGCACGAAAATGTTGACGATTTAATTCCAATTTTGGGCCGAGATGAATCTTTTAAGTTACTGTAAACAACACAAATAGCGCTCGTATGTCAAAACGTTCTGAGTGCGTATAACCTCAAAAATGTCCAACTTTACGGCAGAGCTGTCAATTGCCGGATTGCAATGCTAGGGTTGCCAAATCCCGAAACATAAGAGGCAACCCTCGTAATTAATATGCGTTATAAGAATGTAGATAGGTAAACTGAATACTCTCTATGTAGCGTGTACGGTCAGAATTAAAATATTATTTTCAGATTCATGTTTGCTTCGGAACATGGTCTGCCAATTATTATAAAAAGTGGAATGCCCTAAGTAAGATAATGACTCTTAAGAGACACCAAGTTCCGAGCTCACCGCTGAGACCATCAAATTCATTAACAACTTTCTTCACGAGTACCCTTCTTTGGCTCATTTAGAGCACAGTGTGTTTCGGTTCAACCTATTTAGGGACCACAATGAACGTATATGTTTAAGGCTTTTCTTGATTCACCAGATAGTCTTGGATACATTGCCTAATTTATTACCCGGATGTACTCGGAAGTAAGTCAAATGAAGGTCTTTGTTCCATCCGACATCATGACTCTGTTGAAATGAAAAAATATGATTCACACACAATGGTGAATATGTAGGTGGAACCGTCATTTCTCATTTTACATGTAGACGTTCGTTTCCTTGGGATTTCACCCTTGATCCTTAATGTCGTTAGTACCAATAAGTTGTGTGTGACAGTTGGGTAACTAATGTCCCTAGCACGATATTTCTAACTTAAATGTTACAAAATCCAGTTTTTGAAACGGCAACCGCCCATGACGTGGGTCAGGATTCCTTTGAGTGATTTATTCTCTTCCGAACCTGTGCCGTCGTTTATTGATTTATACGAAAACTCCTCTGCATCTACCCCCAACCTTTTGGACTTGTAATTAGTTCCAGTTCTCATTCAAATGGCGATGAACTTTTAGATCTTACTATGGTGATAGTGATGATTGAAGGAACGGAGGGTGGCTTACTTGACAAGTAAAATATCGTAGAATGAATAAATTTCATTGGGCGAATAATTCAAATGAGTATACTTATGTTGTAACAGGTTTACAGGTTCATCTCTTCTCACAGGTGCAATAACGACCGAGTCTATTTTAAACTGAATTTATAACTAGAGCGATGATATTCAAATGTGCGCCTCTAGACGGCCCATTATCCCAAACGACCCACATAACAACTCGTTCAAATACTTTTTAAAACATTTTATAGATCGTTGTTAAATGTTAAAAATTAACGAGTTGATAGTCATGCTGACAGGAAACATTTTTTGATGATTTACTGTTGTTGTTTTATAGGTGCCATGGTCTATTTCGGTATTTATCTGGTCGAGATGTCTGTCAATATTCGTAAGATTTTTGATGCGAGGTGATTAAGGAAGGCCGACTAAGAGCGTCATATCCGATTTTATTTATTGATCGCTTCTCAATGAGGGGCGTCGTTGGCTGATCTGGTCAGACGTACCATACGTTCGAATCGTTACTTGATATGATAGTCACACCATATCCGGCGGTATCAATTAATGGATAATATTTGTCTAACTAGTTTTGGGGCAATTGTATTGAGTGGGAGGATTGGATCTTTGGAAGATAATCTAATTTGTGGACTCTTATTTATACACTTGTTCCTAATGATATGTCGCCCCATATCATTAAATATGCGAGAGGAATTTGTTACTGACTGAATATTTAAATAAGAATGATCTGGGAATAAAAGCATGATTGGGCGTCGCTGATATATGTTCCATTTGAAAGTGTAAATAGATGGTGTTAGACGCATCAGCCTATTTTCATGTTTAGCTACACAAAACATGTTAAGATACATGTGAGTAATTTAGCTTCAATGAGCAATATTTAATACACAAATAACAATAACAATTTTCTACAGAAGTAAGTAACCTATGAAGGAAATTGTGCATATAGTTGTCGTTTGTTTTTTGAATATCAATATACAGTGTGAGCCGAAAAAGAGGGAGAAATAATCAAAAGGTATGTGAATAAGGCTTTAGACGTATTCACTGTAGGAGTAGTTTATAAAAAAGAGTCTAAAGGCCAACTAGTAACTTGGGTCTCAACGAGCAGCCCAGTTGGTGAAATACCATTCCATTAAAGTTGGAATGTTGATCTTTTCTCGGAGCTCGGCTGATGAATCGGTCGTAAAGGTTGAAAAAGATGGTAGGGCGAATCTTGTCTCCCATTCAGGTATCACGCTACAGGTTTCGCAAAATGATCAAATGACATTTTGACTATGTTTTGGCCTTTGCGGGATGGCCGGTCCCAAAGTTGGGAAACGTCGTGATGATATTGTGGGGGTTTACGTAGGGGGCGCCAGCACGGGGGGGGGGGGTATCACTGTACCCCCAACACGTCACTGGGCAAATAAAACTGCTAACGTTCACCAACGGAGAAGAAAAAGGGAATAAAACGCACCGGCTTGTTGTTTGATTCGCCTGTTAATGCTTTTTTCTTTTATTTTGTCTTCACTAAAACATTTGTTTATTAATTAATCTCCCCTTTTACTTAAGGTTATTTCAATGTTATATTTCTCTTAACCACGGTTCCAAGAGCACTTAATCTCGGTTTGATTTCCAACGCGAAATTTTGCAGATTGAGTTCAATTAACAATGCATGAGGACTTTCGAAAATAATAATTCCGCATCTGGTGGTTGGGTAAATCCGCATGCTCCTAACAGTGACCCGGGTTGCGCCGCACTATATTACAAAAAGCTGTTGATACGCGAGGATTGCCGAACATAAGATGGCCGAAATGCACTACGTCAACACCGACTGAGTGGATCGAACGGAAACATTCGAAACTAAACAAAATGCTTGCAGGCAGCGGTGTGGCCCCGGTGGCGGTTGGACTCGACTGACTAATAAATGGAAAGAATCTATTCATCGCGTCGTGGCGGTTGAGTCATATCCGAAATAAACTCACTGCCACTTACTAGGAATTTCGAGAAGAGTTGCTATGCCTGTATAGGGGATTAGTTCCGGGAAATCCTCGCCGTATAAGCTGAGTTGGATTCGTTGGTTGTGCGTACCGGGAAATTGGATTCCAAGTATGATCAAGGATCTTGATCGTTGTGATGCTCGTTTCGCGGAAAATTAGCTGCCGCTTGGTTGCGAGCGAGAAGTATCGTTTGAGGGGGAAATGAATGGTTTTACATCTTTTAGGTAGAATAGGAACCGAAATGGTTTTCGGGGGAAATTGGAATTGCTTGGGTGGAAGCAAGGGATATAATTCAGATAGAGAATTAACCGAAGCAATTTCGGGGAAATGTATGCGGCTCGGTGTAGTTGGTGGTGATGATTAATATTCCGTTGTAGGTCTGAATATGCGTTTTATTACAGCATATGAATTTCCGGGGAAATTAAGATTGCTTGGTCGCAAGAAAGGAATATAACTTAAATAGAGAATCGACCGCAGCGGTTTTGGGAAAAATTATATGCGGGGTGATGTAATTAAGGGCGATGACTTAGAATGTATTTTATTGAAATGTATTCTGTTGTAAGTTTCGGGAAATGTCTTTCATTGCAGATTGGGAGATGGATTCTTGCAAGTTCGGAATGGATGCGCTTGCAGATTTTGCATGGTTGCGAATGTGTGTATTGCAGGTTTGAATGCGGAGTTGGGTTGAGGTGACGCACTGTTAGCGGTCAAAGTTGGTTGGAATTGTGGGTCGGTTCTCCATGTAGGGTAAAAACCCCCACAATATTTTCGACGTCGCCCCAAGCACCACGAAAGTAAATTGAAAACATTATTTTGTTTTGTTAGTTGCTATTAAAAATATTTTGTTTAATTTTCTTTTTCTTTTTACTTTCCTTTCTTCTAGTTTAATTTGTTGATTTTCTTCCCGGGTAATGCCGCAGAATGTTGGTGTTAAAAAAAGGAACTCAATGCAAATCTCTACTCGTCATAAAATAGTGACCAAGCGTCTTGAGGACTTGATACTAAAATTTTAAGTTAAAGGTTTCCGAAATATAAAACGTAGTAGCTGAGAAACTGCAATTTTTATCGGGATAAATACATAACCGCAACGGCATGTCCCCCACGAGAGGCACCTCGACATAGTATACAGCTGCCATTAGCGAAGTGGTGGGAGAAGTGGCGACTGTGAAAAGTCCATGAGAAGAAACGTCCAAATACAATCGAGCGCAAATATGAACATATGTGAGGCAGTACGTTCTCAGGTTGGAATACACGACATGTTTCCCAACATATCGTATCGCTGGGCAAAGCATATAGAGGTTGTGGGAGAGAAGTTTTGATGCCAACGTATGGCACGGGTCCACTACACTCCCACCGAACTGAGACTGCGAAACTCGCCAGAACTGCTAAATGAAACACTGCTCGCCCCCGAGGGAAGGTTAAAAGTAGGAACAAATAATTCGCCTCGGACTCTATTTTTTTAAAACGGTGAAAAGGGAACGGAACGGCACGACCGTAGGACTCGATTCCTCCGGGGATAAAATAGGTTCTCGTTGCGTAGGCTGTTAAAATTCGACTGGCTCATTACAAGCGAGAAAAAGTTCATCGCATCGTGGCAGGGGAGTCATAGCTAAATCAACTCACTGCCATTTACTAGGAACTTTGAAAAGGGTTGCTATGCTTGCATGGTGAATTTAGTTTCGGAGAATCATTGCCGTGTAGGCTGAGTTAAATTCCTCTGGCGCTATGTATACGAGGAAATTGGTTTGGAAATACGACCGAATATGGGCATGAGTTGTCGGTTAGACAATGGGATGTGGGTCTTGGTCGTCGCGATGGTTGTTTCGCGGAAATGCAACGCATCGTTCTGGTGACTTGCCAGTAAGGAGAATTGGTATTGGGTAGGATGGGAGCCGAAATGATTTTCGGGGGAACTAAATGTTGCTTGGTTACAAGCGAGGAGATAGTTTAAGCAGAAAGTGAGCCGGAATGATTTTCGGGGGAAATTAGAATTGCTTGGTTGCAAGCAGGGGATATAATTTAGATAAGATATTAACCGAAGCGGTTTTTGGAAAAAATTTATGCGGCTCGTGTAGTTGATGGAGATGGCCAGTATTCCGTTGTAGATTTGAATATGCGTTTATTACAGAATATGATTTTCAGGGGAAATTAGAATTGCTTGGTCGCAAGCAAGGAATATAATTTAGATAAAGAATTTACCGAAGCGGTTTGGGAAAATGTATGCGGCCCGATGTAGTTGATGGAGATGGTGAGTGTTCCGTTGTAAATTGAATATGCGTTTATTACAGCTTGGGAAATGGGTTCGTGGTAGGTTGGGGATGTATGCAATTGCAGTTTTGGGGACGGATGCTGTTGCATATTGGGATGTGTTCTTTGCATGTTTGGAAATGGATTACATATTGGATTATGGTGACGCGCTGTTAGCGGTCAAAATTGCTTGGGATTGTGGGTTGGTTCTCCGTTTGATATAGACAACCCCCACAAGGTACGCAAACTGCCACGATCAACCTCCCCACAGCCGTATCAGAAAAACGTTTGAACGCTAAAATTAGATGGGTCGTCTGCCACATTCGAAGATATTTCAAATGCATTAAATACGACCCAACAGTGCAAAAACAAGGACCGCTCCCGACTCTGCAGACTGTGTGGAAACCCTACACATCATAAAAGATTGCGCCAACGGGGCCGCATACATGTTTTGCAGAGTCCGTATTACGGAGAGGAATCAACCAAAAACCACAATAAATATTAAACAAATTAATCTAAACTATTTTGAGATGGCCAAGGACATCTCAACACAAATGGCCAAGAAAGAAAAAGCCAACAAGGTAATGATCAGGGCTCGAGCTATGGATGGCAATATATGGATCAGCGATGAGACTAAACAATCTATCATATGGGTATACGAAAGACAAGCTTTTTAAGGCATTGGAGACCGGCAGAGAGGCTCTATAAGGCTTAAAATAAATCGCGTCATCTTTTATAGCTGTTATGCTCGGCCTAGCTGGGCTATAATGAATATTGGACTATAAACTCATGATAGATGCTAGAGGCAGAGAGTCCGTTGTCATAACTAGTGACCTCAACGCATGGGCGGCGGAATAGGGTAACAAACATACCTATATAAGAAGAGACGGACTATTGGAAAAATTGGCATAGCAAATACGGGCAGAAAGAACACATACCTCAAAGCAGGAAGGGCGTTGGTGATAGATATCACCCTTACCAGCATTCAGCTCATAACGATAGCTAAGTGGCAGGTTAGTAAAGGATACCAACCCAGTGACCTTGAGGTCATAATAGTGGAATAGGGCGGAAGAAATCACAACCACCACACAGCAGGAAACGAATCTTAAGTGGGAGGACATCGCGTTCGATCAAAGTTCCTTCGAAGCAAGAATGAGGGCCTCCAACACAAGAACCGAAAGGAAGTGCGGTGGAACTTACCCGTGAATTAATAGAGATGGTGAATACAGCGTGTGCCGCGCAATGCCAAGAAGAGTACCAACGAATGAAAGAAAACAATGCTAGTGGTGAAAGGACGAAAATAAAGCACTAAGGTCACTATATTTAGAATCCGCCGCTGAATGCTAAAAAAGCTAAGGCGCGACCTAAAATTGTCCATAAAAACAGCAAGACGAGTTGCTTCAAAAGCATTTGTGTGGAGCACCGCTTACAGAATCCTCATGACAACACTAAAGAGACGCAAAGCTCCACCCATAACTTGTCCCAACATATTGCTCTTAATCGTAGAGCTCCCTTTTCCCCGAAAAAAGGAAACGAAATGGAATGTTTCCATAAGGCCCGGCACCGAGACCACCCCAGCACTGTCGCTAGAACAAATACCGGGGCATACAAAAGAATACTCGAATAAAAACGTCCTGAAGCTGACAGGATCCCAAACAGAGCTATCAAAGCCGCGCTTATAACGAGACTAAAATGCCTAGAAAAAGGAATATTTCCCGGCGCGTGGAAGGTACAGTACTAAGTACTTCTGCCAAAGGAACGAAATAAATTGCCAGATAGTCCATCGTCCTATCGCATCATTGCCTCCTGGATACAATGGGGAAACACTGGAGAAGATCATATACGGTAGATTGCTCGGTATAACCGAAAACGACGAGGTCATGATCGGCCATTGACGCCATCAAAACAGTGGTCGACATGGCAGTCGAAGCATTAGAAGGGAAAAGAAATACTGTGCCATCGCAACACTGGGCATGAAATATGCCTTTAACTCGGCCAACTGGCTTTCCATCAGAAGAGCCCTTAGTCGAATGGACACTCCGCTATACTTCCTAACAATCGTCATAAGCTACTTCGTCAACAAAAATCGGATGTACCACACGGAGATGGTAGAAAATCTTATGACATATCGGCAGGTGTAACCCCGTACGATGGAGTTTTACAAATAAAAAAATGAAGACCTCGTAGTTATAACCATTCCTAAGCATATTAGCGAAGTAGATGCGGCCATTAATCAAGGAATTCGACTGATTAGCTACAATCGGCCGGACTAGAACTAGCTGACCCCAGAACGGTGGCAGTCCCAATAACTAGTTGAAAGCATGTGGAATACATAACTTCCGGATCGGAAATCAGACCATACGATCAAAGGAAGCAATTAAGTACATGGGAGTTATGCTTGATAACCGTCTAAATTTTAACTCTCACATGGAGTATGTATATAACAATAATACTAATAATAACAATAATACATAATAACTATCCCAACCATTCATCATATTTCCCTAAACGATTTCCAAAAATCGTTGTTCTAAAATACATAAGCAGCTGCAATCGTTTTTGCTTAACATGATATATGAATCATCCCCATGTATATAATCGCACAAGCGAAACACAGTTTGATTTCCCATCAGTCATTCAATTGTAGTCGTTCATACAGTATACAACATACATACATTGCATTGCATTCATTGTATCAACACGTGAGAATCAAAAAGACGAGAACAACACATTGCGTCAACAAAAATATATACAAATTCGTGAGAATCAAAAAGACGAGAACAACACAAAAATCGTTTTGCCTAGTTTTCTAGTTTCGTTTCTCAAAACCTTCAATTAACTATATTTCTAAATTCAAGTAATTTAAATTTATTTAAAAAAAAAAAAAAAAAAAAAAAAAAATTGCCTGTGAAAGTGATTGTGAACTTTGCGAGTGTGTGAAGGAACAGGACGCGGAGACTGGTTTGCACATTTATATAATTTAATTTATATTTTGTTATTTATCTTAATTTATTATTTACTTAACTCTTTTTAATTAATGTAATTAACTCTTTTAATTCCCCAATATAGGTTGATTAGGTCTGTTTGCTTCCCTTCTTGGTTTTTGTTTGTTCCTCTTTTCCTTGCGCCCCACGCGTTTCTTTTTTCCTTTTCGTGCCCGATGTTTGCGTACCCGCAATAGATGGATACCTGTTCTTCTCGTGGTGTGGGCCATCAGCTCGATCAGGGCATGATGGCTCTCATAAAGAGATTAAGGGAGGACCTCGAGGCTCTCAAGGCAGAGAACGCTGCCTTGAAAGATAAATTGTCGCGTTTGGAAGCCGCACCACCCGCATCCCCATCCAGTGCCAGTTCGGTGGCTTCCGATTCGGAATCGGAGCTCGAGCCCGAGTTGGAGAGCCTCGCTGAGAGCTCTGACGACTCAATGGACGACGGTGAATCGCGCACCCCCACCCCAAACTCATCTAGGGCCCCTAAGCGGAAAACACCGCTTCCAATACTAAACTACGAAGGAGGACCCTCCAATAAACGTATGGCCACCGGCTGCCCCCCAACACCACCCCTACCGCCATCAACAGCTGTCCCCAAACAGTTGTCGAACCCCGCGATAACTCCAACTCATGTGAAGGTCGTACCTCCGCAGGAGCCTTGCCCACCGATTATTAACCCAAAACCAAAGGCTGCTTGTGTTCCCAACACTGTTCAGCCAGAGGTCGGGGACCGCCCACCTGTTTCTAAGAAGAAACAGCAACCCGGGGTCTTTGCACGAGACCTCAATTTAAAAAATTTCGTCGGTGACATGAACCGGCTAGGGATTTCTAACTTTAAGGCAAAGACCTTAAGCCCATCCCTAAACAAAATCATAGCCTACGATAGGGAAACCTATCGCACGGTTAACGACAATCTCAAGGCCAAGGAGGTGAATTATTACACCTTTACTCCGGCCGACGAAAAGTCGAGGACAATCCTTTTAAAACGAGTCGCTGCCTCTTGGGAAAAGGACGACATCGTAACTGCTCTTGAGGCAACATTTCCTAAGGTCAAATTCATTGACGTCAAAAAATTCTCTTCCCCACAGCGGTTTGTGAACATCAGACCGCAAAGATACACCAAGCTGAACATATGGCAGCTTCTCCTTGCCCCAGGAACCGACATAGATTCCATAATACGGACAAAGTCGCTTCCAACTTTGCATCAGCAAGTTGTCTTCGAGGTATTTCATAACAGAGAAATACCTCAATGCAGACGTTGCCAACGTTTCGGACATGTCTCCCGAAACTGCAACATGAGTCGCCGTTGCGTTCGTTGCGGAGAATCCCACGATATTGGCAAGTGCGAACTTCCGCTAGCGAAATACGATCCGGCAACAAATGTGCAGGATGAAAAAACACTGCCAACTTGCTGCAACTGCGGCAACAAAGGGCATCCGGCCAGTTATAGAAATTGTCCTAAATATAAGGAAATTAAACTAAGATCCAAGGAGACTCGAGCTAAGCAAACAGCCAAGTCAGACTTCGGAAAACAGGCCACACAAAACCTCATCCAAAATGGATTCACATTTGCCGACATGCTTAGGGGTCAGCAGGCAAGGAATACAAAAACCCTTTCAACTCCCACCCCCCAAAAACATATTCAAGTCCCTAAGCGAGCCCCGGTAAAGGCCAACACGACGCCTCAAATTCAAGCGGTGGTGCAAAAGCCTCCGAGGGGGCAATCTTCAATGCTCGAGAAACTACTTAGTTTCTCCCGCTTAATTGAGGATATCCGACCCCGATATGAGAAACTATCAACCGAGGCAGAGAGGGAGGCCCTTCTTTTCACTGCATATGCAAGACATACCCTCCACAATGGATTCCAAAATTAAAGTTATCCTCTTAAATGTCAACTCCCTTGTTTCGCATTCCAAGCGTATGATAGTTTCTGACTTCATAAAGGAAAGCCGGGCGGACGTGGTAGTTGTAACCGGATCTAGGTTGCATCCATGTCACCGTCCCGTATTCCCAAACTTCTCCATGATTCGAAGAGATCGAACCCTCACTGGCGGTCCCACCATCAACGGAGGTGGAACTTGTATACTGGTTAATAGCGGACTTCGCCATGAACCTATTGACCTCCCACACCTAGAGTCCATAGAGGTATCTGGAGTTGAACTGCATCTGGCTAGTAATGGTAGAGTGAATATATACTCCGTATACCACTCGCATAAAACCAATAATGGCCCCATTAATCCCGAAGATATCGGCAAACTAATAAGGACCTCGGGGCATACACCCTTCATCATAGGCGGCGATTTTAACTCCAGACATCCCCACTGGAACAACTCTGTCTCTTGCCCAAATGGCACAAAACTGTACCAATGGTACACCGCAAATATGTATGCCCTCAACTGCGAAATAGTCGCACCTACTGTTGGTACTCGAGGTAACTCAATTCTGGACATATTTATTGTGTCCAAAGACTTACTTCCACAAATCACTCCTCCTCAAGTTTCAGCGGGTGTATCTGACCACAATGCTGTGACCACATTCATTCGCGGCTATCGAGCATCCCGGGCTCATATCAGATACATACCCGATTATGGGCGGACAAATTGGGACAACTTCAATATTACATTGAACGATAAACTCCACCACTTCTCTCTTCCCACTGACAGGAACCTAACGACGGTTGAGATAAACAACGTTGCAAAACGACTTCACGAGATTCTAGTTGAAACTTCGGAGACTCATGTCCCGAAGTATAAACTTGAAAAGACCTATCAGATTCCCCATGACGACATCACTCTTCATCTCATCCGGGAGCGTAAAAAGCTCTGCAGAATGAGATATCGTCACCGCTTTACGCAAAGGGAGCCATTACTGCGATCCATTATTCACAATATTGGTACACTGATAAAACAGAGAATCCAAAACAATCGTACCCGACAATTGGAAGACAAGCTGAAGGGTATTCAGATGGACCAGAACGTTTATAAAAATGTTAAAAAGATATGTGGCTCTTCCCGCATCACTGGGCCAATTATGCACAATGGTGTTGTTGTCAATAACGACACCAATAAAGCAAATATCATCGGAGAGACCTTCGAAAACAAGCACAAACTCACTCTCCAAGATGGCGACTCGGAAACTAATGCAATCGTTAGTTCAGAGGTCCACAGTAAGTTGGACGACTTCAACGAGCCAATTGTTGTCTTTAACCCAACTAACAGTGCATACTTCGATGACACACGTGATAATGGTCACGGTTTCATCACACCAAATACCCTACAGAGTCTGGTCAAATCTCGACACCCTAAGAAGTCACCTGGTATCGACAACATGTCATACCACTCGTTGCGAAGGCTTTCTGCCTTATTCTTTATAAAGCTCTCCATTCTGTTCAACCATGCTTACAACATGGGGTACTTTCCCCAAGCTTGGAGGCACGCTATTATTTGCCCAATAGCAAAAGTTGGGAAACCAACGTATCACCCCTCAAGCTTTCGCCCTATCTCGCTTCTCACTTGCATCAGCAAAATATATGAAAAATTCATATACGAAAAGCTAAATAACTTTGTCAGTGCCAGGCACCTAATACCTGATTTCCAATTCGGATTTCGAAGAGCGCACAGCACCACTATGGCTCTTAACTTATTTCAAAACCACGTCTGCGTGCGGCTCTTTAATAAGGAACCCACCGTTGCGGTAAGCCTAGACATTGAAAAAGCTTTTGATACGACTTGGATCGAAGGTCTCGCTTTTAAACTTCTGAATACTGGCCTCAGTAGAACGCTATGTAGCATCATCTACCAGTTTGTTCTAAACAGAACCTTCCAAGTTAGAATGAATGGAAAGCTTTCCCGAACTTTTCACGCCGCTGCAGGCGTACCACAGGGCTCCATTCTAGGCCCCATCTTATTCAATATTTACACCTCCTATATTCCCCGCCGCGCGGACGGGAGAGTAAACCAAATATGCTATGCGGATGACGTCCTGGTGTACACGTCAACCAAAGGCCCTAACCTCGCAACAAATCGACTCAACCGTCACTTGGACGAACTGTATCAGTATTACAGTCGATGGAAAATCCGACTTAATCCATCCAAAGCAGTAGCCATAATTCTGAGTAGTAAACACTCCCAACCTACTTCTCGATATTCACAGAATATTCGAATACAAATGGGAGATACTACGATTAGACCACAGGACAAGATGAAATATCTTGGGGTCACTAATACCCCAAAAATGAATTTCATCAAACATGTGACCCACATTCTCCAAAGGGGCCTTGGTCGGTCTAAGCAACTGCACAACATCCTGAAGTGGAGGAACAAAGTTGACACCAAAGTTAAGCTTCTCTGCTATAAGCAGCTAATCCGATCTGGAATATCGTACGCCTTTCCCATATGGTCCTGCATATCTTCGGCTCAAATGGAAAGACTTCGGGTTTTCGAAAGGAAACTCCTCAGAAGATGCACCAATCATTCTAGAAGGCCTGACGGTCGTCATTACCACAACTCTCACCTATACGAAGGCGCCTCCATTACCCCTATCGACGAGTACTTGCTTCAATTAGCATATAAGTACCTCGAAAACATTCAGAACAGCGAGAACCTACTTGTACGGGACTCTTGCGTTCTTGACCCTTCTCTCTCTCGATCTCTTCGGATCAAACCCCCACAATTTCTTCTTCAGTATAAAACTGAAGAAAGCACCCTTCCCAACAACATTCCCCTCTATAATAGAGGATTTCTGGACCCATCCCATAGGGTCTACAATTAACAAACCAACACACGAACGCACAGTACAAGACGGCACAAATACAAACATACACACCGACCAAAGCGCAGATTATCAAACGCCAAAGACGTGATCTGCGTTTACTACCGCACCCAAGACCCACCGGTCTTGTATGATTTCTTTCCCACCATCCCGCTATAAAAGTAGTTAGAGAACACTTGGACTAACACTGTCCACACTATCCTTGGATACCCCCCCTTTTTTCTTCTCTTTTCAGATGCCGCGAGACCGAGCCCAATATCCTCACGGATGTGGGTGATTCTGGTTATCGCAAGATGACCAGAAGTCAGAGACAAGATGAAGGACACATATGTCCTGTCTCGCCAAATTCGGCCTTCTCGCCACATTTTTTTTTTTTTTTTTTTTTTTTTTTACAGTTTGATTTCGTTCATACAAAAAAGGAAACTTCCAGAAGAAGAAAATGTAAATAGAAATGTTTGTACTTTCGTAAGAGCAGTGGCATTTGGAATTTCGACAAGCAAGCGTGTGTTGCTTGATGAAAGGAAGATGATTAAATCTTTGATATTATATTCGGTCAAAACAAGAACAATAAATTGTGTTTTTAAAATTGTAATTGATAGTTTCATTTAAGTGAATTCGATAAAGTGTTGTTAATTAATAGACATGTCATTCGTCTTACTATACAATCAGTTAATGGACAATTCAATTAATTCCTATCATTACGGTTCGGCACAAAAACGTCCACGCTCTTCCCTCGGTCGCGTCGAGGAAGCACGGCGTTGAATTATAACAGAGTTAAGGTAAAAAAAAATTGTTAGTTTAGTATTATTTAATTTAAGTTAGATATAAGGTAAGAACCATAACAAAAACAACGTTTTTTCTGTTCTTTATTTTCTTTGTATATAATTAAGTTCTTTAAAATGCAAGTAAACCAAATAATCAAAATGTCGAAAGACAAATTTTCATACTTTAAGCGTATGTATGTAACTTAGAGAGTCCGCAAGGGACCAGTAAGTTAGGAAATAAGATAACATAAGCTAGCTATCATTTTTGTCTAGCGAGTAAGTAAAAAATAAAAAATTATATAAATATTTATTAAAAAAAAAAAAAAAAAAAAAGTGGTGGACAGTGCCTTATAAAATCCGTTCAAGTGATTTTAGTTGTTGTCCTACAATGTTATGAATACAACTAAATTATGATTTGTTATTCAAATGATCAGTGCAATAAAAAAAAAATGTTTAATGTAATATCGTACTGTGGGGGTTCTCTATACCACACGGAGAACCAACCCACATTTCCTACCTAATTTCGACCGCTAACAGCGCGTCACCATAGCCCAACGCCCCATTCAACTTGCAAGAATACATTTCCCAATCTGCAGCAGCACCCATTCCCAAATCTGCAATCGCATACACTCCCAAACTTGCAAAGAATTCACTTCCCAATCTGCACCAGCATCCATTCCCAAACCTGCAATAGCATACAGCGCGTCACCATAGCCCAACGCCCCATTCAACTTACAAGAATACATTTCCCAATCTGCAACAGCATCCATTCCCAAATCTGCAATCGCATACACTCCTAAACTTGCGAAGAATTCATTTCCCAATCTGCAGTAGCATATATACCCCAAATCCTGCAACAGAATACATTTCAAATCCCTTCCCTCATCTACATCAAACCGCATGCATTTTTCCCAAAAACTACTTCGGTTAATTTACTACTTAAACTATATTTCTCGCTTGCAACCAAGCAGCATTAGTTTCACCGAAAACTATTTCGGCTCCCATCCTACCCAAACCATATGAAATAATACCAATTCTCCTTACTGGTAAGTCTCCAGCACGATGGGTTGCATTTCCACGAAACAACCATCGCAACGACTACGACCCATGTCCCTTTGTCTAACCGACAACTCATGTCCATACTTGGTCATGTCTCCGAGACCAGTTTCCCCGCACACACAGCAACAGAGGAAGCTAACCCAGCCTGCACGGCAGAAATTCCCCGAAACAAAACTTTCTATATACGCATAGCAACCCTTCTTCATGTTCCCAGTAAGCGGCAGTGAGTTCACTTAGCGACGACTCCACTGCCACGATACCCTGAATAGATTCTTGCTTTCATTCTCACAGTCGCTTCACAACCACCGCCGTGGGTACACACGCCCCAGCGTCATCCCGCCACCGCGATCGGCCACGCCGCCTTGCGCCACGCGAGCCCCCCCCCCCCCCCCCCCCTCTTTGTCAGTCAATCGTCAACCGCTGAGAAGTGCGCACACATTGGGGTCAGGTCTTTTTACACCAGAGTGTGCATCAGTTTGCATCGAGTTCGAGTAACGTCAAGCGTGTTGCGAGTGCTGTACCTTTCCGACTCGGAGAAGTTTAGTTGTTTTCTTCCACGTAAATCTGGCCGCAAACCCCATGAAATAGGGTGAGTTTAAGCATCCTAAATTGACAGTATGCAAACACACAGGGCGGTACCCAACAACCATAGGCACTAGTCCCTTTGATGGAAAATAACACTAAGCACTTACGAAGGTGTCCTACAATATAGTAAAAGACAAACGGTGCGCAATAAACAAATTTCAAAAACACAAAAGGTCTTCAATAGTTTTTTTATAAGAAGACCAAATTAATCCTACAATATAGTAAAAGACAAACAGTGCACAATAAACGAATTTCGAAAACACAAAAGGTGTCCAGTAGTTTTTTTGTAAGAAGACCCAATTAATCCTACAATATAGTGAAAGGCAAACAGTGAACAATAAACGAATTTCAAAACAACATATTGCTGGTGTTTCATTTTTGCGTTTGGTGAATAGTGTTCGGCGGAACATTCGACGGACTCTAGTGGGTTGGTAGTAGAACCCGCGCCCACGCAGACTCCACGACCATCTTCCCCACAGTACTTTTAATACCATGCTGCCAGAAATTACTCAAATTCAGCATCAGAACATCGGTGGAAAGTACCCTATAGCGTTTGAAATAATAGTGAAGAAGATCGTGTGATTCGAACTGACGCTATGACAGCTCGAATCACGAAAAAAAATTTACCTAAGCGTTACACACCAGGCTACTGACCGTGTTTAGAATTTGATTTCCAAACTCGAGTACATTCCACTGGCGTGAATTATTTTTATTTTATCGCTTGGTATACGGTTCTGATGTATTTTTCTTATTCGATTTTTCGTTCGGTGTTCTTCACTATTTTTGCTTGTGAATTGTGTGTATCTGTTAGAATCGCTACAACCCTGTTCAGCCCTATCTACAGATATTAACTAGCAATAAACATTGTTCAAATATTCGTTCTCTTAAGTAACTAACACAAATCGTTTTTGAATAAAAACGACGATTAATTGATTGAATGAGTTTACTGTCCTGAAGTACATCGTCGCCATCTTCGTACAGGATGCACTGGTTTCCATTAAAAGAGAATTGAAGATGAGCAGACAAACACAGCACATCGTTCTCCAGTCGAACTACACAAGTTTGAATTATTTAGTATGCATTGACATTTGTTTTCCTCTCTCACTTCGGGAGGATTAATCTGTTTTGAGCGCACGTTTTCAAAAAAAAAAAAAAAACCTTTTTTTTAAATCTTAATTGTATTTTCTTAATATGATCTTAAATGTCAATTTTGTACTATTTTTAAGTTGTACTTAAATAAACTTGAGCAAGAATTGGAATGGGGATACTGAACCACTGCCCAGTCTCCAAACATTATAAAATAAATTAGACGCAAAAACAAAGTCGGGGTGGAAATCACCACAGACGATTGGAACTATTGCTAGTTGTTTGGTGTTTAATATCGCCACATGTTTGCAACAACAAGACTATAGGTGAACCACGTTATAACTGTACAAACTATTATATAAAAACGAATTTCATGCAAAACGAAGATATTCCTAACTCACTATGGGGGTGTTCCTCTTTTCCGTCCCCAGATATTGTTCACTCCCAAGCTGTCAATGTTAGCACGCTTGAAGAACTCACCCTCGGACATAATAAATTACAAAAGGCAAGCAGCTGTTTTCAAACAAAACTCTTCGACATTATACAATAAATTACAGTTCCGCGATTCGTCTGTTTTGTAGGAATTTATCGAGTCTCTCTGGCAACTCTTCAATGCCTTATCCCCCCACCGAATCAATTGATCGTTATACTTAACCCGCCTAACAACCCTTGCATTACGTTTAAAGCCTCCTCGTTTTGATGATAAGAAAATCCCCTTTAATGCCATTGAAGGTAAAGGAATAATAGGACTGCTACCACTCACTTTCCATCTACCTAGTTGACCAGTTATTGCTTTTCATTCAGGTAATTACTTAAACCAACAACCCTTTTTCATTTAAGCCTACATGCCACAGAACCCTAATGCAGCCAATTTTGCTCTAATCCTTTACTCGAATGTCCTCTCCTCGCCTGTTCACTGTCAAAACGTGACCCTACTGACCTGAATAATAAATCAATTTGTAATCTGTTGTCCACAAACCAAATCCCAGTACGCCCAGAAGTCGACGAGAAAAGGCAGATCTGCGCCTTTTGTCGGAGTTGCAATATTTTTCACAACAGCAAGGCAGTAGGCAAATTTTGAAAAGGGGGTTTGGATTGCACGGCAGTGTTGACGCAGCCGTGTTCTCATTAATACTTCGTTTGGTCGACAGAATTTGACGCCGAAACACAGGAAGATGACACACTTGCCACAAGACATTCTGAGTTCGTGCGCTCATTGATGTGCAGTCATGATGAAATGGGGCCACGAAAAAGAAAAAGGATTTAATTGATTAGCGAGTGCGTTTTAAGTAGAAGTCACTCATCATTTGACAGCACGATTGATTATAAAACTGTTCTTCCCAAACGCTGTTTTGAAACATTTATGGACATTTCGAACTTTTATACCATAAATGTCTACGTGACTGTCTAATTACAGCCATGTTTGCATTCATTATGCAGTTCTTCTTTTATGACAGCTTTGATATGTCGCAGTCTAGTATCAGTAGGTTCGAGAAAGTGGACGAGGTTTTTCAAATAGTTAGTATTAAAGGACAGTATCGATTTGAAATAAAAATGTATGGCTATCCGCCTTTACGGGCAGAACGTTAAACAAAAGTGTGCTGACACGATTGCTAATAATTGCGAGCATTTTCTTCATATTCGGTACTTTTGGAACAACCATTATTGATAATGTCGGTGAAAATACCATTTTCACACATTAACAAATTAATATGGATGATTTCCATATGAATATAATCAGCAATTGAATAGAGGTACAGTCCTACCTTATACCAATATCCAGAGCCCGGGTTCTTCAATCTTATAGCTTTATATATATATTCTACTCTGGATCATATTTTCGAAAATTTAGTTTATATAGTAAATTTTAAATTCCACGACTTACACTTTCTCTAAAAATTCGATTGTTCAAATATTTCAAACCGCTAAGCTCAGTGAATGACGAATTCATCGCTCTCATATTCCTTGTCAACAACAAATTGGAGTAAAACTAGTCGAGTACAGTCATCACCGGTATTCAATTCACCATGAAAGCATAAAAGTAGTCGAAAGTAGTCAACAAAACTCCGATATTCACTTAATGAGGAAGAAAAATATTGCGCATATCTTGGATTTACCGTTACTGTATTGCCATGATGCTTAAAACTCTAAAACTTCCCGCGACAATTTTTTGAGGTACCTATTTCTTCAAAATCTCCATTATATTGCCCTACTTCTCCAAGAGCCATATTTCAAGTAGTGAAACTCAAAACCACCTTATGTGAAATGATTCCGATTTGAGCATTGCCACCCTAAAAGGGGGTTCTCTAAACTACTCGGTAGCCCGCTTTCAGAATGGTCGCTTGTATGGCATTACACTTGAATCGCAGCACAAGCATCATGAGTTACATTTAAATCGTAAATAGTGTTTGCCAAGCAGTGAATAACACGATTCAAACCCAAACTAAAAAGGTTAAAGACAAATTACCGACGCATCAAACCACGACAAAGTGTGATTGTGTACGTTGATGCTCTGATATACTGCGCTGATGACTTTTTCGATCTTCTTTTGGTGATGTGTTCTTCACTATGGTTGCATATGCGTAATATGTTGGAGTAGGTGTCATATATGATTAACGGATGTTATCTATCCCCCGCTATTGTAATTTAATGGTTTAGGTATTATGTGTAAATGAAAATGTATATGGTGTTTTGTATTTAAGTTTAATTTGAAAATGTGAAAATTTGTAACGTATGTATTTAATTAATGTTTACTTGTAAAATGTAAATGAATGTTTTAATTAAAAAAAAAGGTAAATTGTTTGAATTGTTAGCATTTAATTTTTAAATTATTTGAATGTCTTGTCCCCCGCTTGGTAGAAACCTTGACGTGGTGCGGGGGCTTAAACTACAATGAATCACTCACCTTATGCTGACGGAAGCATATGCTTCAGTAGGGCCACCCATGTCAGACAGGCTGGCGAGGAGTAACACACAAAGGTCTACCACCCCTAATCTAGGGTGTTACGCGTCACCGTGCCCATTGGGTGGCTTACAGCCAGGGTTATATCGGCTGTATTATAACGGCACCTCTCTAACACTGGGTCGAATCAGAGCAGTAAGCAGACCTTTCCATATCAAAGAGGGGCTCCAATATGGCGGACTATTTGAAACCCCAAGACTGTTCCCACGGAATGAAAAATCAATATACAAAAAACAATCTCACGAAAAACTCGGCAGGCGTAGGTGTGATGAGCCGTCACTACCATAAGGGAACAAATCATCAAGCAAACACCGACTCGACAAAGAGAAGACGTGAGGAAAAACGGAAAAAGCGGGATATACGCGTCGGCACGTGGAATGTTTGAACGTTATATAAACCAGACGCGATACAGACGGTCGTAGAAAACGCGAAACAGTATAAAATGGACATCGTCGCGCTTCAGGAAGTCCGACTCCCACATCAAGTAATCGAAACCAATGGATTTACACTGGCGTGTGGAGGTACCGGAACACATAACCTCGGAGTGGGTTCATCATAAGCAAGAAGATTACGGCCCATGTAAAAGATGTGAAATTTATTAATGACCGGATGTCGGTGCTAAAAATACAAGGCCCATGGTACAATTATGTATTTATAAACGTACACGTCTACCGACGAGGAAACGAAGGACACATTCGTCTCCTAGAGGAAGTATTTGATGGGATTTCATCATTCGATGTTAAAATCCTCCTCTGGGACCTCATTGCGAAAATTGGAAAGGAACATATCTTCCAACAAACTATAGTTAAAGAAAGTCTACACGACGTTTCAACTGATAATGGAATTCGAATTATTACGTTCGCAGCGTCAAAAGATCTGGTAGTGAAAAGCTAGATGTTCAAGCACAAGCAAATTCATAAAACAACATGGATATCACCCGACGACGCAACGCGTAACTAAACAGATCATTTCCTCATAGACAAAAGGCATCACTCCAATATCCTTGACGTAAGATCATATAGATGAGCAGATTGCGACTCCAATCATCTTCTAGTGATGGGCAAAATCAGGAGTCGGCTCGAAGCAAACCCACATGGGCAGTCACGGGAGACAAGCAAAAAGTTCGAGATTGATAAACTAAAAGACCTGCGCAAAAGAGCTGAATATCAAGATGAACTAACGAATAGATTTAGCATCCTAGAGAATGGGAGCAGTGAGGAAGAGGAAGCCAATAGTGTGGACATTAAATGGACATCGATCAGAAACACAATCAAACAAACAGCCCAAAAGGTATTAGGATTTAAGAAAACAATTAAGTCCAAACCTTGGTTTGACGATGAGTGCAGGACGAAGATCGAAGGACATAAACGCCTCAGAGTGATCCACTTAGTAAGATATGATGAAGTCAACGCAGAAAGATACGCGGCGATTCGGAAAGAGACAGTGACTCTTCAAACGCAGAATACGCGAATGCGAGAAGACTCGGATCGAAAGAATCCTAGGAAATACCAGAAAAAGAACATCAGAAGTATGTATGGCGGGATAAATTGAATTAGAAATGGGTTCCGAGGGGAGCCAAAATAATTCGAGACACAAACGGTTGTCTGGTCACAGAAACCAACAATATCTTGACAAGATGGAAGCAGTACTTTGAAAACCTGCTGAATGTGCGCACCCATCAACCACAAATATACGCACCAGATGTACATACAACCGAGCCCTAGATCCCAGGGGCATCTTTCAACGAAGTTGTAGACGTAATAAATCGATTGAAAAACAACAAGGCTCCCGGAGTCGACTGCATACCGGCAGAGCTTGTGAAGCATGGAGAAGAACCAACCGCTCGAAAGATCCACCAACTATCAAAATCAATATGGGATAAGTAAGTCACTCCGGAAGAATGGAAAACCTCAATAGTCGTCCCCATTTTTAACAGATCTGACTGCGAAAACTACAGAGGAATATCATTGCTCCCAACCACATACAAAATACTAACAAATGTCATACTGGCGATAGTTACAATGTACGCACAAGAAATACTGGGAGACTACCAATGCGGATTCCGTAGGAACCGGTCAACAAGCGACCCAATGTTTACAATAAGGCAACTGCTGGAAAAAAGAAGTGGGAAAACGGAAAGATGGCTCACCAACTGTTCGTTGACTTCAAAAAAGCCTACAACGCAGTCGCAATGCAAAGACTTTACCATATTGTAGTTGACCTGGGAATCTCGAAAAAATATTCCGCCCTCATTCAAATTTGCATGAACGAACATAAAGGGCGAGTTAGAATAGAAAACCAACTCTTAGAACCATTTGAAATCCGGGACGGACTAAAACAGGGGGACGACCTCTCCCCGTGTCTTTCTAATCTTGTGCTCGAGTATGTCACCAGAAAGGTACAAGACGACAACTTGGCTGGATCATCCCCGAACGGGATCACACAAGTGCTCGCATATGCATATGATATCGCCGTTTCGGGCGACAGTCTCGAAACTATAAGTAAAAACTGTGAAATCATCATGCAAGCGGCAGAAAAGGTGGGCCTAGAAATAAATGAAGACAAAACAAAATACTTGATTACGGCGAGAGTCGGTGGACCTCAGGGAACACATATAAACGTCAGAGGCAGGATATTTGAAAAAGTTAAAGAATTTAAATATCTGTGAACGATACCGACAGCCAGTAACGGAATGTCCAATGAAATTAACAAAACGATTGCATTCTGGCAACGTTAGCTGGCACGCAGTCAGTAAACTCCTTCGGTGTCCAACTGGTTCGCGTTCCTTCTGGTCAATGGCAAAAGCTGTCAGCAGTGACTTCGCATCCCCCTCTTTTCCCTCCTTTGGTGACAGACAGCGGGACGTTAGTCATGAATTCAAAGGATAAAGCTGATGTGCTCGCGAATTGATTTTCCGCGAATTCAAACCTCGTACCCGGCCTTTTGGAGCCACTTGTGATCGCGCCGGTACGGTCTTTCATGCGGGATGTGAGATTTCGTCCGCGCACTATTCAATGCATTCTACGTGAACTGGATTGTAGGAAGGCAACCGGCCCGGACGGAATACCAGCAATAGTCCTTAAGAACTGTGTTTCCGAACTATGGCCGATTCTTGGCAGACTCTTTCGCTTATCTTATGCACGGAGGACCTTTCCTGCCTGCTGGGAAATCGCTCGAGTTCAGCCAATCCCAAAGACGGGAAAAAAGTGTCTCCCACAAAATTACCATCCGATAGCATTACTATCTGTTTTATCTAAGGTAATGGAAAAGATCATCAATACAGAGTTGGTTAAGTATTTAGAGTGCAACGGACTTCTGAATGATCGTCAATACGAATTCCGTGGCAGGCGGTCCGCGGGAGACCTTTTGACACTCATAACCGATATATGGACATCTACGACTGAGCGGCATGGTGAGTCAAGGGCGGTCGCATTGGATATCTCCAGGACTTTTGACCGCGTCTGGCATGGGGCATTGCTGAGCAAACTTCGTTCACATAAATTATCTATTTGTTGGAGACAACGGATAACAAAGTGTTCAGTTTTGCGGATGATAGTACGCTTGTTTCCTCCTTTTCGAGTGATTGGCCGAATGGTGTATCTGTGTCGCATCAGCTGAGATGTAGGCAGATTGAGTCTCTAAATCACGATCTAGATAGGGTTCTGCAGTGGGGAAGGGCCAATCTCGTCGACTTCTATGTAACGAAGACACAATATACAACATTCACAAAGAAAAGTGGATCATCGGTTCCACAGCTGATGATGAATGGCCGGGCCCTCGAGGCTGGGGAAAGCTTGAAATTGCTCGGCGTCACGGTCTGTGTGAATGTATCATGGTATAAACACGTGTCGAGCATCGCCAGGTCAGCCTCAGGAAAACTGAGCTATCTTTTTAGAGCCACGAAATATTTTACTCCGGCACAACTTCTTCTCCTACATAAATCCCAAATTAGACCCGTACTCGAATATTGTTCTCATGTTTGGAGCTCGGCTCCTAAACATCATCATCATCATCATCGGCACTACAACCGGGAGCCGGTCTTGGCTTTATTTAGCAAGCCCTGTGGCTTGTTAAATTTTCCATAAAAATTTGTTTTTTCCGGGCAAGGTCATTAGTCCTAAACATACCCTTGACCTGTTTGAGAGCATAAAGAGACGGGCGATCCGCATGATCGGGGACTCGGCGCTGACGTCGGGACTACAGCCGCTATCAGATCGATGGCGCGTAGCCGACCTCTGTCTGTTTTACAGATATTATCACGGGTACTGTTCTTCGGAGATTCGTGGTATTGTTCCACGCAATTCGGCTTATACGCGCACTACAAGACAATCCGACGGATCGCACCAGTTTGCGGTTCATCTCCCGACGGCGCGAACATCCCTGCATCAGAACTCGGTGCGTTACAGCGCGGGGAATCTGTGAAACTCCCTTCCCATGGAAGTGTTCCCGGAGCGTTACAACCTGCAACTGTTCAAAAAGAACTGCAACAGTTATTTGGTGGCATCTCGGGGCGCCCAGTCGGCGCTATAGGTTCGCCTCTCCCGAGAGAAGGGTGATACCAAAAAACAAAAAAAAACTGCTGAAATCCAAACTGCTATCACGTAACATAAAGCTCCGTGTCTATAGAACCATAATCATGCCGATTGTTCTATACGGACGCGAAACATGAGCTCTCACATAACGGGTAGAAAACAAATTTCGCATATTCAAGAATAAAGTTTTAAGGGGTATCTTTGGAGGTAAATATGACGAGGAGGCAGGACAATGGAGGAAACTTCACAACCACGAATTGGAAGAGCTATACCGCAAACCTACAATAGTGAGAGTAATCAAGTCGCGAAAATTAAGATGGGCCGGACATGTGGCGCGAACGGACAACGATAGGACCGTGCGTAGAATTCTTGATGGTAGACCAACAGTAAAGAGACCGGCAGGACGGCCGCGATGGAGATGGGAGGACAGTGTTGAGGAGATCGAATCGGATGGTCAAGCGTGGAAGGGGAGTGCAAAGGACAGAGAACAATGGCGGAGTCGAGTCGGCGAGGTCATGAACTTCCGGTTTCCTATAGGCCAATAAACTGTAGCAATAAAAATGATTTTTATGACTTTTTGTAAATAAAGCATTAATTCAAAGCAATAAACAAATCAGGTAGAAAATCAAGGAAGGAGAAACCTAAATCATGATACTTTGGCAACTGTGATCGCACATGTGTTATTTTCAATGGCGGATGTAAAGTTTAGCCCATGTCAATACATTGCCCGTTAAGCCAATTACAATAAATTCTTAAATTAATACAAGTTGTTTGCAACCTTTACATCATCATCATCGGCACTACAACCAGCATCCGGTCTTGCCCTTATTTAGCAAGTCTCTCCACCGGTATCCGGTCCATATCCGAGACTTGTTAAATTGTCCATAATAATTTGTTTTTCGGGGCAAGGTTATTAGCCTTGCGGAATTGCAAGCTTTACAGCACCCATAAAAACATTTCTTATCCATTGGAAAGAAAAGGACAAATTTTCTGCCGCCCTTATTACGAGTATATGGTGAAAAAAATGGTACTTGGGGAGCGGAAGGATACTTTCTCCATGCTGTAAACCACATTATTGGGTCAATTTTTTACATACTGCGCCATGTTTGTAATCCATTCGTTTAGTTTTTATTCGTCAAAATTAACGCATATCAAGTATTGACAAGTACTGATCCAACATAATTATCATTTTCCGTTTCTCAATACAATAAAATAGATGTTTTTCAAAATTTTAGGAGCACTAATCATGAATTGTAGATAATTAACGATAAAGTGAAGACTATCCAGAATAGAGGTAGTTTTCTATGATAAGTCTTCCAAGGACCACCTGTGCGTTACTAATTTGTCTTACTTATTAATTGGAATGAATAAACAAACGTCAACAAATGCCTAATTTATAGATATTATTGTAAATTGCTTTTATGCAGAAGTAAACGCACAAAAATGCTTTCCTGACAACAAACTATTATTTCAAACTCTTATCCCAGCACTTTACAATAGATAAATAATTATACCGAGGTGAGTCGTAGGTATTCTTGTGAAATATAAGTTGCAGTATGGTTTTTTATAATATAATAAATACTAATTAAATAAAAATAAAACAAACTCACCTTAGCTTGGAAAGTGATCCCACTCAAGAAGGCTTGTTCAGCATGCAGGGGTATCCTAAGATCCTGATCGTCCTGTACCAGATCATACGGTGTCGAAGGCATCCTTAAGTAATTTAATATCACTGACTCAGACCACTTATAGTATCATGAAATTGATCTCATTTTTTTGGCACTGCGTTTGCGTACAGACTTTTTAATATATAACAAAAAACCACTCTTACTTCGGCCACTCATGCAGGGCGCTATTTAAAAATTAATTTGCTCACCGAATACCACGACTCTATATATATATAAATATATTTATATATTACGAACTATTGTAAATGTTTTACAGATAAACCGCACTTCACACTGCACTATTGTATAGCTCTCTTTGAAAAACTATAGACTTACACTAATCTTCTGCTATTTTATTTTCTTTCGTCTAGTCACACAACGTATTTTCAAAAATCGTTTCGAGCATAAACGGCGATTCAAAAATAACCCGAAAATCTCTTCCTCTTGGTTGTGATCGAATCTTCTTTGTTTGATTAATTAGTATTTTCCATTGGATCGTCTCGATTGGGCGGATATTTCGAAAAACACGTCTGAAATGACGAAAGAAAAACAGTGTGGGAAATTAACTAAATTGTAAAAATGCTCACGGAGCGCAGACCGTTTAGTCGTCGTCTGCCTTAAAGTTACCAACAAACATATAATTGGATATAGAAACGAACAAACAGTTTGACGACATAGATACACACACGTACGCACGCTAAAGGAAGGGACCCTGAATGGACAAACATCCATCCATCTAGTCGGTGTCCACCGACTGCTTTGGACGTTGCCCAATGAATTTGCTTTTTAGTTTTAAAAACGCACATAAAAAGATTTTATAGCTTTTAGAACCGGTCAAATGACGTCGAGGGTACAAGGGAATTCCGACGAAGACCAAGAATGAAACTGGCCAGCATACACCTGGTGTTGTCAGGTAACAACCCAACAACGGGATACGTTGTATACCTACTTCATCTTGCGGTACAAAGGAAACACGTCACTAATCCTATTTGGCTGATGAAAAGAATAAAAAAAAGATTGTTTGATAAAGCCCCGGAAAATTAAAGCGTTTATTCCGTTGGATTTTCAGATTCCAGCTCATGTTCTTCGCCTCACATACTGAAGGTCTGAAACGATGATGGGGTATATCCAACTACGGGTAGCCATCACTACACCCTCAAAAATAGCTAGAGAAAAAAAAACAAGTGATTTGTAACTTTTTATCGGATATCCGAGTACACGGAACGGGACAGTAAAGTGCAGATATATTCTCGTAAAAAGATTCAAAGAAGAACGAAGAAAGAATGCTAAAGAATTCATTGTGTATAATGGTCCTCACTAGGGATTAATTTAGTTATTTCGCGTCTGAATGAGTTTAAAACAAAGTTAGAAGACGATTCGGTTGAACTCTGGGTACCCCCCTGTAGCAAATGTTTTATTGCTGGAGCCAAGCACCATTCCTAGGGGTGATTAAACGGTTATCAGGAATGATACAAAGGACGACTGCGAATGCGACTGCGATCAAAGATCTTTGACACGAAACTTCTCCCGACGATTTTAAATTTTAAGCAGCGTCAAGGGAGATAAGCCTGATAACAATTCGGTCCTACATTGTGTCACGACCAAGTACATTTCGTGGTACAAATTATTGGAAGTGTAATTGCTTAAAAAACGGTGAACGTTATTTCTGACAATTTGGCTAATGAACCCCTAGGGATGTTGGGTTTGTTTTAGATACAATTACGACGATTGTCTAGTAAAAAGGCGTCCACAGAAGTTGAGAAAATCAGACGGGATTGTGAAAGATAGAGGATGAGAGAATGACTATGACAACAATACGAAATATTAGCGTTTTTCTCTTGTCTTTTATTTTATTCCATTCCATTAACATTGGCATTCCAAAACATATATTGTAAAATAATATGTTAAAATACTAGGGAACTTCGTCGCCTGTAAGCTATTGCTCGCCAAGCACGTGCAGTAGTGTTGCACCACCTCTTGGTCTAACATGTGTTTTCAAGAATCCCGTTCATGTTTCAATTTGAACAACCTTGACTGAAATTTCTAAACAGAACTTTTATAATTAATAGAGGTTACCCAGTGCTACATATTGCTTCAGTTTCGATTGATTTCCTAATTTCACAATGTGCTCCCGTATAATTCAACAGTCCCTTTTCAAATTCTAACCTTCGCACCAACTTCAGAAGCATGCAAACATTTCAATAACTAGAAACCCTAAGCAGGCAACTTGGAAATTTGGTGAGGGTGGAACCCTCATTTATTTCGCTTAAACAAGCAATAAATAACTTAACAAACCAATTGGGACTAGGTGACATACGATTTATTTGTGAAGTGCACCCATTAAAATAGGAACGCATTTGCCATAATATATACCGGATCACAAATCAAAATCCACGATCATGAAACAAAATGCCGGACGGCATACACACCAAAGCACTGAAACCATAAGAAGTCAGACAAAAAGTATAACATGACAATACACAATTGCCCAGGTGTTCCGATAGATGTGTGTCATGTAAGCCACATGATATCATGGTGCATGACACTCACAAAAAGTATTACATAACAATAATCGTTGCCCAGGGGGAGTTGGTAACAACATATATGGGTACGTCAGATCATTTCTAAGTAATAGAAAATTTTAGTGTAAAGCCAACCACATATACTCCAGTACACTCCCGCTACACAACGGAATCCCTCAAGGATCACCCTTGTCAGTCATATTATATATTATCGCTTTTGACGACATAAGCACAATAATATAATATGATTTTTCTCATTATTTTTTTCCGGCTATTAATTTTTTAATAATAGTTTAAAAAAAAATGTTTAGAGCTTAGAGCGTTATACCAAGAATGTGTGTGCCGAATTTCAAGTCAATCGGTTCATTAGAACTTGAGATATCGGAGCGGCGTTGGAGCCCAATAATATGGACATCATATGGTTGAGGGTCGTGCTGAGGAATTCCGTTAAATTTCTTTGTTGTCTTTACCGCTCCCCGAATGACGATCGACCGGCGACATTTTTCGAACATCTTTCATATACCGTCGACTGGATACAGATCAACTACCCAGCTTCTGAAATTATTGTCCTTGGCGATTTTAACGTGCACAATTCCGACTGGTTGTTACATTCTAACAGAACCGACGAGGCTGGGAGGCTGGCGGAGATGTTTGCTGTAAGCCACAACTTGGCTCAACTCGTGGGGTAACCAACGCGAGTGCCGGATGCCCGAGGCGATTATGCGAACACCCTGGATCTGTTTTTGACATCCGAACCGAGTATTTATACCGTAGAGGTTTCTGCGCCACTGGGAAACTCAGATCACTGCTTGGTATCTGTCGCGCAAGCACTTGCATACCAAGCGAATAACCGGCCTAGGCAGCTTCGCCATGTATGGAAGTATGGGGCTGCTAACTGGGACGATATGCGAGATTTCTTCGCATCCTTTCCATGGTCGGAGGTGTGCTTCGGAAACTCCGATGTTAACGCTTGCGCGGAGTCGGTATCAGAGATTATTCTCCTGGGGATGGAGATGTATATTCCACATTCCATCAAACGAAGTTCGTCTGATAAACCTTGGTTTGACAAAAAATGCGAGCTGATTACAGGGGCAAAAAATAGAGCTTTTAAGCAATGGCGCTCCAATCCCACCGATGTTAACAGAACGAATTTTGTTAGAATCAGAAACGCGTGCAACCAGGCGATTGATACCGCGAAGAAGACTCACAACGACAGGGTGATCAATAAGCTCCTTCGGTGCCCAACTGGTTCGCGCTCCTTCTGGAGAATGGCAAGGGCTGTCAGCAGTAACTTTGCTTCCTCCTCTTTCCCTCCGTTGGTGACAGACAGCGGGACGTTAGTCCCGAATCCAAAGGATAAAGCTAATGTGTTCGCGAATTTATTTTCCGCGAATTCAAACCTCGATCCCGGCCTTTTGGAGCCACCTGCGATCTCGCCGGTACGGTCTTCCATGCGGGATGTGAGATTTCGTCCGCGCACTATTCAATGCATTCTACGTGAACTGGATTGTAGGAAGGCAACCGGCCCGGACGGAATACCAGCAATAGTCCTTAAGAACTGTGCTCCAGAACTATCGCCGGTTCTTGGCAGACTCTTCCGCTTATCTTATGCACGGAGGACCTTTCCTGTCTGCTGGAAAATCGCTCGAGTTCAGCCAATCCCAAAGACGGGAAAAAAGTGTCTCCAACAAAATTACCGTCCGATAGCATTACTGTCTATTTTATCTAAGGTAATGGAAAAAGTCATCAATACAGAGTTGGTTAAGTGTTTGGAGTGCAACGGTCTTCTGAATGATCGTCAATACGGATTCCGTGGCAGGACATCTGCGATTGAACGGCATGGTGAGTCAAGGCCGGTCGCATTAGATATCTCCAAGGCTTTTGACCGCGTCTGGGACGGGGCATTGCTGAGCAAACTTCGTTCATATGGACTTTCCCAACAGCTTTGCGACTGGACGAGGAGCTTCCTCGAGAATCGATCGATCCGGGTTGTTGTGGACGGCGAGTGTTCGGATCTGTATCTTGTTAATTCGGGGGTGCCCCAGGGTTCTACTTTAGCTCCAACCTTGTTCTTACTTCACATAAATGATTTGTTGGAGACAACGGATAACAAAGTGTTCAGTTTTGCGGATGATAGTACGCTTGTTTCCTCCTTTTCGAGTGATCGGCCGATTGGTGCATCAACGTCGCACCAGCTGAGATGTAGACAGATTGACTCTCTGAACCAGGATCTAGATAAAGTCCTGCAGTGGGGAAAGGCCAATCTTGTCGACTTCAACGCAACGAAGACCCAGTATACAACATTCACAAAGAAAACTGGATCATCGGTTCCATAGCTCTCCCGAGAGAAGTCTAATATTAAAAAAAAAAAAAAAAAAAAAAAAAAAAAAAAAAAAAAAAAAAAAAAAAAAATCGCCATGATTATGGTTCTATAGACACGGAATTTTATGTTACACGGATAGCAGTTTGGATTTCAGCAGTTTACTGACTGTGCCAACTAGCATTGCCGGAATGCAGTATTTTGTTAATTTCCTTAGACATTTCGTTACTGGCCGCCAGTATCGTTCCCAGATATTTAAATTCTTTAACACTTTCAAATATATTGCCTCCGACGTTTATATGTGTTTCCTGAGGTCCACCTGTTCTCGCCGTAATCTTGTATTTTGCTTTGTCTTCATTTATTTCTAGGCCCACCTCTTCTGCCGCTTGCATGATGATTTCACAATTTTTGCTTACAGTTTCTAGATTATCGCCCAGAACGGCGATGTCATCTGCATATGCGAGCACTTGTATGACCCCGTTCAGGGATGATCCGGCCATGTTGTCGTCTTGTACCGTTCTGATGATATACTCAAGCACAAGGTTAAAAAGACATGGTGAGAGCCCATCCCCCTGTTTTAGTCCGTCCCGGATTTCAAATTGTTCTGAGCGGTGGTTTTCTATTCTAACTCGCCCTTTGTTTTCGTTCATGCAAATTTGAATGAGAGCGGCATATTTTTTCGGGATTCCCAGCTCAAGTACAAAAGTGACGATTCTGAAATCAAATCGAGCAACCAGCAGCTGCTAAAAATAACAAACTCCTGCATCCCAACCCAAAGACCATGGCCGCTGATTAAATAACATCAGCAAAACCAATAACGAGCAACCGGGGCAGCTGCTCGAATATGATTGGCCAAACAAACTTTCATCTGTTTCAGGGTTCAGCTATAAAAAGGAAAACGACGACGTTTTCCAGGATTATTGCATTATTTTTATTATTTATTGGCGGGAGTGAATATACAGGCCAAAGTCACTGATTGTTTTCAACCCGGCGAAGGCCAGGATCATCCTTGTTCCTGTTCAATACAAGTTGGCATGTGGTCTCTACCTGACACCCCTGGATAGCTGCTTTGGCACCCGCCAAGTAGAGAACCAATGCATGCAGCTCGTGGGTCTTTTGAGCGATTTCCTCCCATCCATGCTTCACAAGCTCTGCCGGTATGCAGTCGACTCTGGAAGCTTTGTTGTTTTTCAATCGATTTATTGCGTCTACAACTTGGTCGAACGATGGCTTGTACGTTGATGGGTGCGCACATTGAGCAGGTTTTCAAAGTTCTGCTTCCATCTTGTCACGATATTGTTTGTTTCTGTGACCAGACAGCCGTTTGTGTCTCCAATTATTTTGGATCTCCCTCGGTAGCCATTTTTGATTGAATTTATGCCGGCATACATACCTCTGATGTTTTTTGCTCTGGCGTTTTCTATGATTTTTTCGATCCGAGTCTTCTCCCATTCGCGTTTTTTGCGTTTGAAGAGTCTCATTGTATCTTTCCGAATTCTCGCGTATCTTTCTGCGTTGACTTCAGCATATCTTTCTAAATGGAACACTCTAAGTCGTTTACGTTCTTCGATGTTCGCCCTGCACTCATCGTCAAACCAAGGTTTGGACTTAATTGTTTTCTTTAATCCTAATACCTTTTGAGGTGTTTGTTTGATTGTGTCTCTTATCGATATCCATTTATTGTCCACACTATTGCCTTCCTCTTGCTCACTGCTCCCATTCTCTAGGAAGCTAAATCTATTCGTTAGTTCGTCTTGATATTCAGCCCTTTTACGTAGGTCTTTTAATTTATCAATGTCGAACTTTTTGCTTGTCTCCCGTGACTGCCCGTGCGGGTTTGCTGCGAGCCGACTCCTGATTTTACGCATCACTAGAAGATGATCGGAGTCGCAATCTGCTCCTCTATATGATCTTACGTTAAGGATATTCGAGTGGTGTCTTTTGTCTATGAGGAAGTGGTCTATTTGGTTACGCGTTACGCCGTCGGGTGATATCCATGTGGCTTCATGGATTTGCTTGCGCTTGAACATCGTGCTTTTCATTACTAGATCTTTGGACGCTGTGAACGTGATAATTCGAATTCCATTATCATTTGAAACGTCGTGTAGGCTTTCTTTACCTATAGTTGATTGAAAGATATCTTCCTTTCCAATTTTCGCATTCAGGTCCCCGAGGAGGATTTTCACATCGAATGATGAGATCCCATCAAATACTTCCTCTAGGGTCTCGTAGAACGTGGCCTTCGTTTCTTCGTCGGTAGATTCTGTTGGGGCGTGTCCGTTTATAAATACATAATTAAACCATGGGCCCTGTATTTTTAGCACCGAAATTCGGTGATTAATAAATTTCACATCTTTTACATGGGGCGTATGTCAATAAAAACTATCAATGGAAAAATATAAATTACTTCATGTGTGCCGACGACGACTTTGTCCTCAAATACACCTCAACATGAATAATAAAACTATCCAAAATATCCCCAACCTTAAAATCTCAGAAATAGCATTTAATAATAAGTTCTGGAAACAACACTGTTTAGATCTTAAGATATCACTAGCAGTGAGACTGAATATTATTAAATACTTAAGTAGCAAGAAAAGCAATGTGCATATTAAGACCCTCTGTAATATAACTAAAGCACTACTTTTAAGAAAATAGACTACGGTATTTATATTTATGGCAATTATCCCAAGACAACTCTAAACATACTAAAATACATACCAAGCCGCTAGAAACAGCATATTTGCTGAAGCTGGACTTCCAATAATCGAGGTATGGCGTTTGGGATGATAGTGAAGAACGTATGATTCGAACTGACGCTATGACAGTTAGAATCACCAAAACTTGAACCAAAGCGTAACCCATCAGGCTACTGGGCGTGTTTAGAATTCGATTTTTAAACTCAAGTATATTCCACCGATGTGAATTGTTATGTTATCGCTATGGTATACGGCTCTGATGCATTTTCTTATTCGATTTTCGTTTGGTATTCTTCACTATATGCTTGTGTATTGTGTGTGTATCTGTTAGAGACGCCACACTACTCCCTCCTCAGTAACTTTGTTACGATCAGCTTCGTGTGCGAACGGCGGAGCGAACGAGAGAACGTCGGAGCAGGCGAGTGTGCCAGTGCTCTATGTGGAAGTCGTGATCGTGTCGTGAAGTTCTGTTTGCTATGGGAAAGTGTGTGCTGTGTGTACAGATCACGTCGATGAGTCACCAATTATGTCGTTTGGGATGATAGTGAAGAAGGTGTGATTCGAACTGACGCTATGATAGTTAGAATCACCAAAAATTGAACCAAAGCGCAACCCAACAGGCTACTGACCGTGTTTAGAATTCGATTTTTAAAGTTAAGTATATTCCACTGATGTATATTGTTATGTTATCGCTATGGTATACGGCCCTGATGAATTTTGGTTCGGTGTTCTTCACTATTTGCTTGTGTATTGTGTGTGTATCTGTTAGAGGCGCCACAGAGGAACGAGTAGAAAGGATATCCGCAAGACTTATAGCTAAACTAGCGTTTTCGAGAAACTCCATCATCGACAAAGATATTAAACTATTGCTATGGTACAAAAACCGCAACCGAATTCCATCTGCCATTACCAACATAATAGATAAAGTCAACCAATCGTAATTACAATTTAAACAAACATTTAAGTTTTCCTCAACCTATCCGCCGTGGTTGCTAAATGAGAGTGCTATTATATCGACACTCACAACATTTAAAAAAACGAACACAAACAAGGAAATATGCAGTGCACTATTTTGGCCAATCGCTTCGAAATATAAATCCGATGGATGGAGATTGCTATATACAGATGGATCCAAAACAACCGAAATACATACATCTTTCGTCTGAAGAAGGTAATGTAAAGAAAATCGCACTGTTAGCCGAATTTTGTTCCATTTTTACGGCAGGAGCCTTCGCCATCCTACAAGCCGGTATGATTGCCACCAAGCACAGGGAAAAATATATCACCTGCACAGACAGCTTGTCAGTACTCAATTCAATAAGGATCACCAACAACACCGACGATATCATTTCCAATATTCGAAACAATATCATTAAATATTATAATAAAATGAAACTAATGTGGATTCCCAGCCATGTTTCCATCAGCGGTAATGAAAATGCAGACTGTGCAGCTAATTCAGCTAGAAGAGCTCCAGTTCACAAATTTAACATCTACACAAGAGCCAATCTACTAGCAACCATCCAAAACAAACTAAAAAGTACAAGTCGAATGAATTGGGATACTTATCACCGCACCTAGAAAAACGTAAACCCATTCAAATATCACCCCTTATACCCAACGAATTTAAGTAAATCTGAAGTCACAAACTTCGTGAGATTGCGATAAGGTCGTACGTCCGCTACGCACCTTTACCTGCTCAACAAAGACACACCTCAATCTGCCAAAAATGCAACACAACACTTACAGTCATTCATATACTAAAAGACTGTCCTTACCTGAAACTTTTAAGAGACCGTCTATTTCGTAATATTTATTATTATTATTATTATTTATTATTTATTATTTATTGGCCTGTAGGAACCCGGAAGTTCATGACCTCACCGACTCGACTCCGCCATCGTTCCCTGTCCTGTGCGCTATTTCGTAATATAGATATTTATAAAATTCTCGAAGATCCTACCCCCGACAGTATGGAAAATATAGATAAGTTTATAAAAATTCCAAAAATCAAATTATAATTTAAAAGTACAGAGTCAATAGTCTCAGCTGCTAGACTCATTATGTTAATTTATTGATATGTGATTTTGAATCACTTGTTAAAAATAAATAAATAAATAAATAAATAAAATTTCCGAAAAGCACACTGGTCGCGCTGTGATCGGGTAATAAAAATAGAATTACGCTCCATTGGAGTAGATCCACCGACTGAGAGGAATTTTTGTAATGATGACATTGATCATTATCTTTTAGTGATGGACAACATTGTTACTAATACAATGAATCGTTCTACCTCAAAATTAACTCACATGGAGGGCCGTACAAATCGATACAGAAACTCAACGAGTGAGGATCTATATAGGCAAAAGAGCATTCTGCTCTCCAAGCTGAAACAGCTTTATAGACAGTTTAGCGATCCAAATTGCCAGGAAATAAAAACGATTAAGTCACTAATCAAAAACCCCCAAGAACGGATCAATGGGAATTAAAAATCAGTAATTAATGAAGATTGGAACAACAAAATGCAAGCCATTAAAGCTAGTGGACCGAATCATCATCATCATCGGCACTACAACCGGGAGCCTTAATTTAGCAAGTCCTGAGGCTTGCTAAATTTTCAATAATGATTTGATTTTTTTTTTTTCGGGCAAGGTCATTAGTCTTGCGCCGGATGGTCCCCGACGGGGAATCGAACCCCGGTCTCCCGTGTGACAAGCGGGTATACTAACCACTATACTATCGAGGAGCTAGTGGCGAATATGTTCCCACAAATAAATAAGTATTTAGAAGGAAAGATTAAAAACGCATATTCTATGACAAGAAGTCTCGTCCGTAGCAGTCTTCTAGACTTCAAAGTCAAAATAATTTCAAACTCGGCATTTATCCGACCAGTATTGGTGTATGGCTGCCCGGTATGGTATAGCATATACCCATTCTACATGGAGAAATTTCGGGTGGTCGAGAGTGTGCATTTCTGCCTTGAAATGTATAGAACACCAGAGTCGCAACATAAGAAGTTCTACCTCAATAAAATCCTATATGGCAAATCAGGACTAAACAGGATAGATAACTTCACTCGTAATCCAAATTATCCGTGGTCACACTGTAAGGCCAATGTGCAGTGACAATAATCTTATTTCAGGAGCATACTATCCTAATGATATGTACAATATATGGAGAGTACTCTCCAGAATGGGTTTATTCCCCTAGAAGCGTCCCCCTTCTTGGATAGGAAAGGTCTTATCCAAGACAAACATGGAGTCCCTATTATTTACCACGCTTTCCGTGGTACCAGGGATAAACGCATTCTCCATGACAGCGATATCTAAAACGTTCCATATCGCCTACGTTTCAATATAGTGAGGCCAATTGTTGGCGACGCACCATACAACGCATTAAACAATATTGTGTCGAGTCTCGCCATGCTTCCGGGGCAATAGCGGCACACACGGCAGCTGCTATCTCCACACCACTGGGGCATTAATATTGTGCACAACAATCGCGCATTAACATTGTGTCAATGCTCGCGACCCAATACCAGCACACACGGCTCCCTGACAACAACATCACACCATTATGCAAATAGTATAAAAGAGAATGCAAATTTGTAAATCGTTGAATTCTCTTCAAGGGCTCAAGGACGGAGTAGGATTTTCACTTTATAGAAAATAAAATATTTAGATAAAGAAATATTTTGTATGTTTCAGAGGGAAATTGGTTTCACAATCCGCTCGTTTTCTTGCTTTCAGGTATTCCAGAACGTTTCGCCCCCACTAGTGGTAAGGGGCGTTCGACCCGACTTCTTTGTTTTACTTCCCACCAGTGGTGAAGGTGCTTGAGGTTTATTCCTCTTCGTACAGGTTTAACCGGAAGGTGCTTTCTCTGCATTTTAAGGGTACAGGTTTGTTTAAAAGTATCCTTTTCACCAGCTGCGACTGGGAATAAACACAGTCCACATGCTGAGACTCAGCCGTCCGTCATTAACTGGAATAACAGTAACAATTTTGGGCCTTCGAGCCGGATCAATATTATTTCGTCCTGTGAGCCGGATCATTGACACTGATCTCACCCCAACTGGTGGTGGGAGTGTGACGAAGAAAGGACTTTACGTCCCCTCTCATTTCATAGTTTTAGTTTTAGTATTATTTTCGTCCATTCAGTTTTGTTTTAATACCTAACGATGTTTCGTTTCGTTCTAAAATGCTTGTGTGTTCTGAGAAAAAAATTATTAATTCAAAAATTATAGATGTAAAGGCCGTATATACAAGGTGGCGCAAAATTAATCACCCTATCGGAAGATGTTATAATTTTTGCAAATGGCGTCGTACGTCAATCATATTCGACATTTGTGAACTTACAGCTGCAGTGTACAAAGAGATAAGCAATAAAGCGCTATACTCCGCCACAGGGTGATATAATTGTGTCGATTTGTTGAGGACGATTTTGTGTCGAAAATCATCATGAGCGACGAGGCGCATTTTCACTTAAAGAGAATATTCGACAGGAATCCGAACAGTTATCACCGGAAATCTTGCGGAAAGTCATGGAAAATGCGATAAAACGGGTACACATGTGTATCAACACCGGCGGCAGCCACTTGACGGACATCATCTTTTCCCCTAAACATAAAAAATTGTAAAGGTCCCAATAAAGATTTCCATCACTCAAAATCATTTTTTATTTAGTAAAAAAGTAATTCAAAAACAATGTTGGATGATTAAATTTGCGCCATGTTGTAGTGGTGTTGGAGTTGTCCACTGTTCCCTTGACGATAGGAAGCCAGTGAGAAAGCAGCGAGGAACCACAAAAAAACCAAAGTCCGAGATCTTTATTCCTTGAGATTAACTTTTATTTCTCATATTATTCAATTCGGATACACTTTGTCTTATTGCGATGAACTGGTACCTGTGATGTTAACTCCGATGGTGTGGGCGCGATGAAGGTTGGTTGCAGACTGGTGGGCATAACTGCCAAATCAAAAAAGGGACGCTATGACCTCATCGTTGGTGACAATCGGCCAGCTGGTCCGTGACAGCTGCCGCACAACTGGTATACACTGCGAATGTACTAGATTTCTCCAGCACATCCCAGCACATTCAATTGCCAATCCGCAACACACCACCTTGTATATATATATATATATGCGGCGCAAGGCTAATAGCCTTGTCCGTAAAAATAAATTATTATGGAAAATTTAACAAGCCTCGAGACTTGCTAAATAAGGCCAAGACCGGATCCCGGTTGTAGTGCCGATGATGATGATGATGATTGTATATATATATAGATAACATATTACACGTTAATTGAGAAATTATTGTACGCCGAAAGCTAAAACAAAATAAAAACACAATGTAAGTTAATATAAGAAAAATAAATGTAAGCAGGCTTAATATTCCATCATCATCATCATCGGCACTACAACCGGGATCGGGTCTTGGCCTTATTTAGCAAATCTCTCCACCGGTATCCGGTCCATATCCGAGACTTGTCAAATTGTCCACAATAATTTGTATTTCTGGGCAAGGTTATTAAGTTTTGCGCCAGGGCTTAATATTTAGTCCTAAGTAAGAACTAGAAAAAAAATGGAAAAAGTACGGAGACATTGACGACGCGTTGCAAAAGCGACGGTGCACATTGTTCTTCTTTTTTCTTTGTCACAGAATGAAATCCAGCGTTTATGCTCTTCATTGTAGTGTCTATATGGAATAGGTAAATTATCTAATATGTTATGGGGACATCGATTTGGGAATCCCATGTGAATAACATGTATGAGATCCGATGTGGGATTCATAACGCAGGCTTTGGTGGATAGTAAGGTTTCGAGAACCCTACAGAGGATCACATAAAACTCAAACCACAGCGCGAACGAAAGAAGGAGAGGATAAGATATACCTCTTTTTCTATACCCCCCCCCCCCCCCCCCTTCTTTCGATGAATATAAGTCTTGATAGGTAGACTGAAAAGTATTACACACTTGCTTACAGAGCGCGAATGAAATGACCGTCAGGAGCCCGCCTGGCCAAATATGGAAGAAACATTCCCCCTAAATACGCATGTGCGGGCCCGAGTTCGAGCGTTCACTCAGTGTCTTCCGAGAGCGAGAAGTATAGGGACATGTTCTACTGCTCAACGCGACTTAAACAGCGTACTGTTATTGAATTTTTAACTGCTGAAAAAGTGACTCAAGTGACTCAAAGCAATACTTTCTTAAATAACTCTCCACACTCTACAGTCTACATATTACCTTTGAACTCAACATCTATTACGTTCTGTTGACACAAGAAATACTGGGGGCAGATCAAGAGAACAGTACAACAGTACTGATTTTGATCTGTAACAACAGAAAACAACGACTTGGTTGACGGTAAAAAGAAAATAACGTGCGGCATCAGGGGGGGAGAGATAATATTGATTACGGAATGTGAAAAGAACAATTTTCAACACGACATACAAGGTGGGGAAAATTAATCACCCTATCGGAAGATGGCGCGGAAGTTCTACTAAATAATCCGCAGTATGACGCGGTATACACCACGCTGCACTTACTGCAAAGATAAAGAGGGTAATCTGATCACCAATGCTGAAGGCATTCTGGAGCGATGGGAAGTGCACATCAATGAATTGCTAAATGGTCAGCTCACAGAAGAATTGGAGGCTCCACCAATGCAAGATCAAGACCAAATGCTGCCGCCACCAAGAATTGAGGAAACATTAAAAGTCATTAGACAGCTCAAATCAAATAAAGCCCCTGGATGTGATGGCATACCGGCTGAGCTGATCAAACATGGAGGGACAGCGTTATATTACGCAATTCATGAGATCGTAGTGCACGTATGGGAGCAAGGGGAGATGTCGGAAGATTGGCGTCGTGGTATAATTTGTCCCATACATAAGAAGGGAGATATCATACTGTGCAGCACCTATAGGAGTACAACATTGCTGAGTACCGCCTATAAGATACTCTCCACTATGCTACAAGATCGGATAGCCCCATAAGCTAAAGTCATCATTGGTCAATATCAGTGTGGCTTCATCCCAGGCAAATCAGCGATTGATCAGATATTCACCCTTAGGCAGGCGATGGAAAAATGTCAGGAATTTAAGATTCCATTATATCATCTACTTATAGACATTAAGGCCGCCTACGACAGCATAGCCGGGGTAGAACTATATAGTGCCATGAGAGAGTTCGGCATTCCAAACAAATTGATACGACTTTGTAGGTTGACCATGACCAACGTAACTAGTCAAGTAAAAATAATGAGATTGCTGTCCAAACCAATAAACATCTTTAATGAACTCCGACAAGGGGACGGTCTGGCCTGCCTCCTCTTCAACATGGCGTTGGAGAAAGCAATCCATGACTTTGGCGTTACAACTAGAGGGACTATTATCACCAAGTCCAGCCAGATACTTGCCTACGCAGGTGACATCGACATCATCGGTAAAACCGCATCGGCGGTACAGGACTCCTTCACCCAGATCGAGCAGGCGGCACAAACACTGGGACTGCACATTAATGAGAGAAAAACCAAGTACATGGTGGCAACTTCTGCGAAGAGAAGACCTAACGTTGGTCAAACTATCAGGGTAGTGGAGCACGAATTTGCAGTAGTGCAATGCTTTAACTACCTTGGGGCAATAGTATCAGCCGATAACAATATGGAAGAAGAAGTGCGCGTACGGCTGATCACATCCAACAAAGCCTACTATGGTCTCTCAAGGCTCTTTAAATCCCGAAATTTATCCAGAATATCCAAGCTACTACTGTACAAGACCATGGTCTTACCAGTTCTCATATATGGAGCTGAGACCTGGGTGCTCAATAAAATACACTCTGAACTCTTAGCCGCGTTCGAGAGGAAGGTCTTAAGGAGAATTGTTGGCCCCGTATGTGAGGGAGGAGAATTCTGGAGACGCTACAACCATGAGATGTACGCGATCTACCTTGAAGCTAATGTTGTAAAAAAATTCAAGCTCGGTAGACTCCATCTAGCTCGAATGAGCGAAGAGGAGCCTGCCCGGAAAGTCCTTTGTGGTAGGATGTATGAAAGGAGACAGCGCGGCAGACCTTGTCTGCGATGGAGGGATGGCGTAGACCAGGACGCGCAGAGCCTGGGAATGCCAAACTGGATGATATCGGCTCGAAATCGAGACCGATGGAGAGATTTGTTAAATAAGAAAGAAATAAAAAAATAAATTTTTTGCAAATGGCGTCCTACTTCAATCATATTTGACATTTGTGAACTAGGCAGCTGCAGTATACAGACAGACAAGCAATGGAGTGCTACACTCCACAAGAGCGTGAAATAATTGTGTAAACAACGAAGAGGACGACTTTGTGTCGAAAATCATCATGATCGACGAGGCGTGATTCCACTTAAGCGGTTACGTCAATAAGCAAAATCTTCGTTTCTGAGGCACTGAAAATCCGCGTATGATGCACGAAGAGCCATTACATCCGCTTAAAGTCACTGTGCGGTCCGGCGTTCAGACGGGAGAAGTTTATTGGGGCGTATGTTTTTGAGGAAGCCATCGGCAATACGTACACTGTTACAGGCGAACGCTCCAGGGCCATAATAAACGACTTCTCACTGCCGGAATTGGGTTGGTCAACATGTGGTTTTAACAAAACGGTGCAACCGCACACAGCACGAGCCACAATGGATATTGTGAAGGAAGCGTTTCCTGGTCGCGTAACTCCCGTTTTGGCGATTTGGCATAGCCAGCAAGATCGCCCGATTTATCCATCCCAGACTTCTTTCTTTGGGGCTACTTGGAGTCGCGGGTTTATACCAACAAGCCTCAGACAAACGCAGCCCTCAAGGGGAGTATTCGACAGGAATGCGAACAGTTATCACCGGAAATCTTGCGGGAAGTCATGGAAATTGGGATAAAACGGGTACTAAAGTGGCGGAAGCCACTTGACGGATATCATCTTTCCCACTTAACAGAAAAAATTGTAAAAGTCTTTAGCGGATTTATTTTGCCCTTTAGGTCGGGTATTGATGGCTGCGGTGTTCCGCCGAACTACGTCCGCAATAAAAGGAATTAAACCAACCGCTAATAACCTTGCCCAGAAAAACAAATTATTATGGAAAATTTAACAAGCCTCATACTTGTTAAATAAGGCCAAGACCGGATCCCGGTTGTAGTGCCGATGATGATGATGAAACCAACCGGAACACGGAAACGGTCACTCAAATGAAACACTGCGAAATGTTTTGTTTTAATTTTGGTTTTATTTTGAATTACTTGTTGTAAATATTAAGAATTTAATACACCAATTTTTAATGTTTTGTTCTCCCTACTCGAAACGACTATATTTTTTTTTCGATTGAACACGAATCTCATACAACTCACACATCACGTTAACTCGACACCGGTAAACTCGACTTTTTGTTTTTCGAATCGCGAATACCTCCTCGATGGGGTTCCACCCGATATCAAAAACCAAGGAACTTAACGTTCAAAAACTTTCAATATCGAGTCAACGCATCCATTCATCGTATGCAAAACCAATCCCAAAATACAGGTCATAAATCTCCCATCCTAAACATCAACGCGATGTTTCCAAAGAAATACCATTTTCGGTAAATAGACCGAACAACGGATGCATACGCTGGTAGCTAAATGCAATTAGCACCTAAACCAGGCACACTTGCGCAAACAATCCTTTCGTTGCGCCGCTGATTAGCAGGCGAACAATCATAAACTCTAAACACTATCCCAGATAGATGTTTATGATGGAAAAGGCAAACAAAGCCTTACATCCCATAATCCGTGTACACATCCGAAATGCAGGCGACCCTTTGCCGCATGCCAGATGTGCGGCATCCGATCCGTAAACAAAGGAAGAAACGAGATACCGACCACCAGCATCGAATGGTGATAATGATGATGATTAGGTAAGATTTCTCCTTCCAGATCCTATGGGAAATTCGCCTTTTAAGATGCAAAGGGAAATTTTATGCTGCTAACAGATACGATAGGAAAATCTGATAGCAGACAGGATGAAAGATTTTCTTTTGCAGAGGCGAGGAAGTACTTGGAATGGGATATTTTTTGGATAGGAAAAATCAGTCTTCAGCTAGACTTCATGGAGGTAAGCCTTGTCCTCCACGTAAACAGGCATATCGTAAAGTCTACTTCGAGCATTCCGTCGACATAGAGAGAATCCGTCCAAGGGAGAACATTTAGAGAACTCGACGAGGAGGTATCCGTAATTTCGTACTTGCGCGAGATTACCTCAACGCGAAACAAGTAAAGGTAATAGTAAACCTTCCGTGTCGCCAAAAGGAAATGTGTGTCGGTTGTCGTGTGATTCGGATTAATACGTTGTAGTTTATGTGTGACGAAAGATGATGAAACATTTACAAAAAAATCGAAAGTGAAAATAACTCATCGTTTTATTTGTGGCAGTGCCCCTGTGTTCAAGGTTGTTTCTCTCCTCGTGAACAGTGTTCGGCGGAACACTTCGACAAGAACATTCAAAACCACCAAAGTTGTATGGTTCGTAGGACCGCTACAAGTGTGGCGTCTCTAACAGATACAAGAAATACAGAAGCACAATACACAAGCAAATAGTGAAGAACACCGAACGAAAATCGAATAAGAAAATGCATCAGAGCCGTATACCATAGCGATAACATAACAATTCACATCAGTGAAATATATTTGAGTTTAAAATCAAATTCAAAGCACGGCCAGTAGCCTGATGTGTTACGCATTGGTTCATTTTTTGGTGATTCTAACTGTCATAGCGTCAGTTCGAATCACACGTTCTTCACTATCATCCCAAACGCTATAAGTCCAAACAAAGATTTCCATCACTCAGAATCATTTTTTTTATTTAGTAAAAACGTAATTCAAAAACAAAATTGGATGATTGGATGCGCCACTTTGTATAAAAGGAATAACTAGGTAGGAAGAACAAGGTGGCGAATGATGCAGACGGCATGCTAAGAAACAAGAAGATTAACATAACAACTGCGAATAAAGTGGATTAATTGCGGTGCACCACCCAGGGAATGGTAAATCAAGTCTTCTGCGAATAAAGTGAGTAACGACGAAAAAGACAGCAATCAACGGTGAACCAACACAACATGGAATCCATAACAAAGGGATAAAGGAATTTCACACTACCCAGGAAAAGGGAAACAGTGAGAAGTATTTAAGCTCATGTGATTCTTGAATTAAAGAAATATCAGTAATATTCGTAGTGGCCAAGTACAATCCGAAATGAAATAAATAAACTAAATTTAAGCGAACTTTTATGGCAGATTATTCTTTGGAATTGAGAGCATAGTACGATTTCTCTAAACGAGAATTTATTAGCTACGGGGAATCAACCAACCAACCCACTAGACCATACAACACATCACACTGAAGAAACACCTACTGAAATTCAAAGACTATTTATGGTGGCGATGTTGTTGATAGGTCTACTGTAAATCGATGGACAATAAAATCTCGTGGTAGCAAGCATTTAAAAGCCATAATTGTTGATGGATCACATTCCGATCACTCCCACAGGTATTAATCATCGCAAACTCGTCAACGATTTAACTTGTCAACAATTTAAATGACCGGCGAATTACTCAATACCGTATCGCACACCATATTGGAATATCCAAAGAACGTGTCGACATTTTTATTGAACAATTGGAATACCATAAAATCTGTGCACGATGGGTTTCTCGCATTTTCACAGACGAGAACAAACAGCGTTGATTGGTATACTGCGAGCAACTTTTGCGGCGCTATCGCGACGAAGGAGACGACTTACTTCTGAAAATTGTGACAGGGGATGAGTCGTCGGTCCACCATTGCGATCCGGAAGAGAAAAGACAGAGCGCTGAAAATTGACATCCGCCGTCTCAACAGCTGATAAAGTTCATAACACAACTATCCCAAAACAAATTTCTTCTGTTAGTGTTTTGGGATGCTCATCGAGTTTATGTGAACGGTTTTCTGTAACAATAAATTCTTCTCTGTACATACAGACTCTGAAGTACCTCTGACGTCGAGTTGGTCGTGTTAGAGGTGCCAATAACCTTGCAACTGAAGGGAATTTACGAAACCTGAAGTTTGAACCGATTTTTCACACTCCAAATTCCCCTGATCTCGACCTGCAATTTTTATATTCTATTCACGAGAGGTCTAAAGGGTAATCATTAGGGTCACTGTCAAGTTCGAGATTCGAAAAAGAATTTTTCAGTGATGTAATAAAAAAAACGTTGGGAGAAATGTATTAGCCTTGACGGTGACTATTTTAAAAACAATATATATGATTTTGAAGCTTAAGAATTGTACTATAATATAGTTCATGCCTGATCTTGCTATTTTGTTTTTGTTCGTGTTCCACAAACATCTGGGAATTTCTTTTCAGCCTACCCTCGTATTTTAATGATGAGCAATGTAGTGTAACAACATATCTACGAAATGACCATGAAGAATCATATCAAGTAAATCAATTTGCCCTTGTCACAATTAGCAAGTTTCACGTAACCAGCATTCGTTGCCGACAATAATTCAAGGTCGATTCTTTTTATTGAGTAAAAGAAACGAATTGCTCCGGTTCCGATTTGAAAGAATCATATGACAATCGGTTACGAGCTTACTGCTAGCAAGTGATTCACAAAATAATTGGGTCAAATCGTGTCATTGTTCTTACACTATGCGCTAAGCTGGTGATAGGAAATTAAGGAGCACAGTAAGCAGAATTATATGAGTGAATTTTCAATTAAGAATGAAATAGCTTGTTAAGCAAAATTTGTATGAGTGGATTAAAAAATTTGTAAATAATTCAGTGATTGATTGGGAGTATAAATACCCCAGCATTTTGAAGAATAAAGCTATCAAAAACCATCAGAGTATTTGAACACTGCGGCGTCTACGCCATCCATTTTCAGCGAGCTGCGCTTTAAACAGCAAACAGGAGGGAGGTAGGATTATAGTCGAAGTATTACAAGAAAACATATTATTTGGCGACAGCAGTCCCACGAGTGGTAGCCGGCGTCCCAACGCCCTGTGCGCCCAGTGAAATACCACCCCATCAAGCTATAGGCTCCGTGAAATGGTCGGGAGAAATCTCTGGCCGTCTTTCGGAGCTTGGCTGATGGACCGGTTCGAAAAAAATGTTGGTTAGGTGGTAGTCGGTCCCAAGGTGAGATACCACCCCGTCACGCTGTACATTCCGCGATATCGTCGAGAGAAATCTTCGACGGTGTTTCGGATGTGTGGCTGATGGCCCGGACTGACACGGGGATAAGTCATGATGGTGCCTTCTGATATAAAGAATTCCGGAGGTAAATTAGTCTCCCATTCGGATCTCCGGGGGGGGGGGGGGCTGTGTCGGGGGGAACATCATGCAGATATCATGATAAATAATGGAACTTTAAGAGGTTCGTCATCGCATAACCGGGCTCGCTCTCGAGGCTGGGCCCACGCTCGACTGGTGACGGCATTTTGTAACATCAGGGGCATCGGTTTCACCAATACTAATGTAAACGCCGTCCACCAATATTTGCAAACAACGAAACCTGATATCCTTGCCCTAACTGCGACCCAGGTCGATTCGTCGACTGATTCGATATATCTTCGTTGCTCAGGATACGACTTGCATTCGACATTCCGTTTTAAGGGCGGAGTCTGCGTTTTCGCGCGGTCCAATCTGGCTTGCCAGCGGATGGAGGCGTTGGAACCCAATAATATGGACATCATATGGTTGAGGGTCGTGCTGAGGAATTCCGTTAAATTTCTTTGTTGTCTTTACCGCTCCCCGAATGACGATCGACCGGCGACATTTTTCGAACATCTTTCATATACCGTCGACTGGATACAGATCAACTACCCAGCTTCTGAAATTGTTGCCCTTGGCGATTTCAATGTGCACAATTCCGACTGGTTGTTACATTCTAACAGAACCGACGAGGCTGGGAGGCTGGCGGAGATGTTTGCTGTAAGCCACAACTTGACTCAACTCGTGGGGGAACCAACGCGAGTGCCGGATGCCCGAGGCGATTATGCGAACACCCTGGATCTGTTTTTGACATCATCGGCAAAAAATAGAGCTTTTAAGCAATGGCGCTCCAATCCCACCGATGTTAACAGAGCGAACTTTGTTAGAATCAGAAACGCGTGCAACCAGGCGATTGATACCGCGAAGATGGCTCACAACGACAGGGTGATCAATAAGCTCCTTCGGTGCCCAACTGGTTCGCGCTCCTTCTGGTCAATGGCACGGGCTGTCAGCGGTAACTTCGCATCCTCCTCTTTCCCCCCGTTGGTGACAGACAGCGGGACGTTAGTCATGAATTCAAAGGATAAAGATAATGTATTCGGGTATTTATTTTCCGCCAATTCAAACCTCGATCCCGGCCTTTTGGAGCCACTTGTGATCTCGCCGGTACAGTCTTCGATGCGGGATGTGAGATTTCGTCCGCGCACTATTCAACGCATTCTACGTGAACTGGATTGTAGGAAGGCAACCGGCCCGGACGGAATACCAGCAATAGTCCTTAAGAACTGTGCTCCAGAACTATCGCCGGTTCTTGGCAGACTCTTCCGCTTATCTTATGCACGGAGGACCTTTCCTGCCTGCTGGAAAATCGCTCGAGTTCAGCCAATCCCAAGGTCGGGAAAAAAGTGTCTCCCACAAAATTACCGTCCGATAGCATTACTGTCTATTTTATCTAAGGTAATGGAAAAAGTCATCAATACAGAATTGGTTAAGTATTTGGAGTGCAACGGACTTCTGAATGACCGCCAATACGGATTCCGTGGCAAGCGGTCCACAGGAGACTTTTTGACACTTATAACCGATATATGGACATCTGCGATTGAACGGCATGGTGAGTCAAGGGCGGTCGCATTGGATACCTCCAAGTTTTGACCGCGTCTGGCACGGGGCATTGCTGAGCAAACTTCGTTCATATGGACTTTCCCAACAGCTTTGCGACTGGACGAAAGGCTTCCTTGGGAATCGATCGATCCGGGTTGTTGTGGACGGCGAGTGTTCGGATCTGTATCCTGTTAATTCGGGGCTGCCTCAACTTGAGAGCGTACAGAGACGAGCGATCCGCCTGGTCGGGGAGTCGGCGCTGACGTCGGGACTACAGTCGCTATCACATCGAAGGCGCGTAGCCGACCTCTGTCTGTTTTACAGATATTATCACGGGTGCTGTTCTTCGGAGATTCTTGGCATTGTTCCACGCAATTCGGATTATATGCGCTCCACAAGAGAATCCGACGGATCGCACCCGTTTGTGGTTCATCTCCCGACGGCGCGAACATCCCTGTATCAGAACTCGTTCCGTTACAGAGCGGGGAAGCTGTGGAACTGCCTTCCCACGCGAGTGTTCCCGGAGCGTTACAACCTGCAACTGTTCAAAAAGAACTACAACAGTTATTTGATGGCATCTCGGGGCGCCCACTCGACGCTATAGGTTCGCCTCTCCCGAGAGAAGTCTAATAAAAAAATAAAAAAAACATATATTACATGGCGACCCTGCCATGCTAAACATCTTATACCATTATATCACATGACGATCGACGTATACCACAGCAAATATATGGTCAAGCAGAACATTTCGCACTCTTTTGGATAAACTGGCATATGGTAGATTTAGACGTTTCAGTTGGGTTATCAACCTATTCAATCCTGTTAGAATATTGCATTGAATTGGAGTTGGGCACACTGCAATCGACAAGAACAATATACTTAGATGCTAAGTGTGAACCGTAAAAATAGCAAAGAAATTTGACAATCGTAAAGTGAATGTGAGTGAGATGATGTCCTGGTTGAATTCGAATGTTTTTCTGATTTGATAAACTAGATTAGACAAGGTTAAAAAAGACGCCAAATCGCATAATTAAATGTCAAGGCACATAGCGAGGGGATGAGGGGGCGAAAGGAGGTATTGGAATACATTGATATATAGATGAATCGAGATTATAGCGGGAATGAAATACTTGAACAGCCAGAGCATTCTACACTCATGTACTTCGGCTAAACAGTCAAAAACCAAATGTTTGTTTCCATTTGAAAAAAGGAGCCCTAAAGCCACTATAATAAACAACAGCGGTGAGGAATTCAAAAAGAAACATCCGGGGGCAATACATGCCACACGAGAAACCCATTAGAAGTGCGACTAACTGCAAACCTTCGTAGCATGACGATATGCCAGAGAAACTCATTAAGCAGCAATGCGCGGATTTCGCAAAAGTTAAATCCCAGATCGATTCGTGGTATCTCTCAAAAACCGGGAATTTTTATTCCACGCGGAATTCGAACGCTGCCCGAAAGAAGGGAAAAAGTCGTTGCTAACAAAGTAATAAAAACTGGAAGAGTTCGAGAAGGAGCCCCAAACAATGTGCTAGAATTGACAAAAGAAAAAAAAATCCTCGGACTCATTTAGCTGATGAGTAAAGACCTCTGTCTGTTTTACAGATATTATCACGGGTGCTGTTCTTCGGAGATTCTTGGCATTGTTCCACGCAATTCGGTTTATATGCGCTCCACAAGACAATCCGACGGATCGCACCCGTTTGTGGTTCATCTCCCGACGGCGCGAACATCCCTGTATCAGAACTCGTTCCGTTACAGAGCGGGGAAGCTGTGGAGCTGCCTTCCCACGCGAGTGTTCCCGGAGCGTTACAACCTGCTACTGTTCAAAAAGAACTGCAACGGTTATTTGATGGCATCTCGGGGCGCCCACTCGGCGCTATAGGTTCGCGTCTCCCGAGAGAAGTCCAATATAAAAAATAAAAAAAACCGGCTTTCAATGTAGTGTTTCGAAGCACTTCCCCAAATATACTCACCGGGAAGAAGATACCTACCTAAGAGGGAAGTCACCAGCTCATTAAAGGGAAGAAGTTCAGGGACACGAAATTGGAATAGGATGAGTAAATCCAAACAACAGTAGGGTGCCTAGGCAGAAGATCTGAAGCGAATATCTACGGTGCCGACGACAAACCGTCGACAACATGCTCCGCCTAAAGATAAATACGGCACCGTGAAAAGATCGTTCTACACCGTACGGGGAATCGTGGCCGTTCAAAACTAAGACGAAGTCCTCCATTAGAAAAGTAAAGCAGAATATGCTGTATTATGCAAAAGCATTGGATATTTGGATGTCCCAAATTTAAGAAAGTGCACCAGCAAGTGCAGGTAGTACGTGTTCAAAATGGCATCCTTCAGTCTGACGATCCTTCGTGACGGTGTTAAGGCATATTTCATTCAGGTTGCAAGCGTGTTTCATTCCTCTGGAAAAGAGAAAGAGCTACTTCGGTGTGCATGATTAGCAGAAGTAAGGCATATTCGTAGATAGTGCCAGTTAATCTTCACGGACCGAAAAGATCGATCCGATTTTTATCTCTCTTGGATGAGGGATGTGCCAAAAAGATTGATGCAGAACGCAAAGTCAGAGTAAACGATGTCACTACCGCTGAATGGTGTGGTGCACACAAAAGGACAACAGAGTTGTTATATCCTTGGGCGCATCACCACTATATCAAAATAACAACGAAGCGTTGATGTTGTTAGGTGAAAAAAACAGCAGCAGCATTTGGAGTCGCCGCTGCAAGCGTACCACAGGGCTCCATTCTAGGCCCAATCTTATTTAATATATACACCTCAGATATTCCTCGCCCTGTGGGCGGGAGAGTAAACCGGACATGCTATGCGGATGGCGTCCTAGTATACATGTCCACCAAAAGCCCTAAACTCGGAACAAATCGACCCAACAGTCACCTAGACGAACTGGATCAGTATTACAGAAAATCCGACTTAACCCATCCAAAGCAGTAGCTATCATTCTGACTAGTAAATACTCCCAACCTACTTTTCGATATTCACAGAATATTCGAATACAAATAGGAGGTACTACGATTAGACCACAGGACAGGAAAATTTATCTGGGTGTCATCCACACCCCAAAAATTAATTTCACCAAACATGTGACCCACATTCTTCAAAGGGGCCTCGGTCGGTCTAAGCAACTGCACAACATTTTGAAGTGTATCAACAAAGTTGAAACCAAAGTTAAGCTATACGCAGCTAATCCGATCTGGAATATCGTATGCCTTTCGCATATCGTCCTCCATATCTTCGGCTCAAATGGAAAGTCTTCGAGTTTTCGAAAAAAAACCTCCTCAGAAGATATATCAAGCACTCTAGAATGCCTGACGGTCGCCATTACCCGAACTCTCAACTAGACGTAGGTGCCCCCATTACCCCAATCGACGAGTACTTGCTACAATTGGCATACAAGTACCTCGAAAGCAGTCAGGACAGCAAGAGACTACTTGTAGGGGAGTCTTGGGTTCTTGACCCTTCTCTCTTTCGATCTCTTCGGATCAAACCACCACAATTTCTTCTTCAGTACAAAACTGAAGAAAACACCTATAATAGAGGATTCCTGGACGCATCCCATAGCGTCTACTACTAACACACTACACACACGCACGCACAGTACAAGACGACACAAACATACAGACACACCGATCAAAGCGCAAATTATCAGACGCCGAAGACGTGATCTGCGTTTACTACCGCACGCAAGACCTGGCGAAAACACCTGAACTAACCCTGTCCACACTATCCTTAGATATCCTTATCCCCCACCCCCTTCTTTTTCAGATATCTCGAGACCGAGCCCAACATCCTCACGGATGTGGGTGATTCTGGTTATCGCAACATTACCAGAAGCCAGAGACAAGATGAAGGACATATCTGTCCTTGTCTCACCAAAGTCGACCACTCGGTTTTTTTTCTGCAGCTTGAGGGGCTTCGTTGGTAGCCGTTCTTATTACATTTTCTGGTTATATTTCCTTGAATAAACATTGTACTTAAATTTACGAGGGTAGATCAATAAGTCCTTAGAACCACGATTGAGCTCGTAGTACGCTGATGGTCTGTTTTTAGTAAGCATCGTTCCTCACTAGGTATCTGTCAATTTTCAATTTGTTTCATGTTTCAATTTTGCATGATAAATTGAGTAGAAAAAAATATCTGCGAGATGGGTGCCGCATTTGATCTCAGCTGAGAATTCTAGGAGCCCATGCGTCGCGACGCAGATAAGGTTTTGCGCAGATTAGTAACTGTAGATGAAACATGGATACATCACTACACTTGCGAGACGAAAGAACAGTCAAAACAGTGGATTGTCAAAGACGAACGTGCTCCAAAGAAGTTAAGACGGTGGAATCAGCTGGAAAGATTATGGGTACTGTGTTTTGGAGATGTACGTGGTATTATCTCCGTTGACTATTTGGAAAAGGGTCAAACGATAACTGGCCAGTATTATTCGTCATTATTAGGTCAGCTGAATGAGAAAATAAAAGAAAATCGTCCTCATTTTCTAAACACTTATTGACCTGCCCTAGTAGCTCTTTTGCTCTGTAACTAAGAGGGAACGCATTACAAATTGGTTACTAATTTTCAGCTACTCCGAGACATTCCACCGACTATTGGTAAGGAGTGCGCAAGATTATCTTATTTTCAGGTAACCCAGAGCACTTTCCTCCGTCGAGCGATAAGAGGTGCTTTGCAAGGATCAAGGGCTACAGGTGGAGTGGAATATATACCACGGTATATTGGACCGATGGTATACGATACGCAAGGCTGGAAGGAATGCGTTCAGTTTAAATTACGATTATGGTATATAACTCACTTAGGAAAGGTTTGTGGCTAATAGAAGCCCAGTCTGCCCATAACCATACCCAACTTCTTTTAGTCACCCTATGTTAACTCAGACTTATGGGGAGAATGTTTCGTCAATTTCAGCCTGTGAGGATTGTTCAAACGTGGTGATTTTGACACCGACGATAACAAACTTGAAGAATAGCCAAAAAGATGAAGTATTGGAAGCATTATCCCCTCAAGATAGGTGTTAGAGGAGAGAAAAACTTGCTAGAGCACAGGAGTGACAACACTTTCAGTGCGGTTTAAAGTTCTACGAATGATTGGGTCCTCCCTGAATCACAGCTGTGAGGTTTGGAATAGCGAGCTACTTCTCCAACGTCATTGTTTATTACAAGTTACTGCAGCGTAAAGAAACAAGCAGATCGTTACCACCTAGAACGGCGCATTAAAGAAAAACGGTCGCAATACCAAATAATTTTTTTAATATCACACCGTTCGACATTATATGGATAAAATCGTATGTGTGCGTACCAGGTGTACATTGCTTTTTCTGATTATCATTTGACTCAGAAATTATCTAAGCAACACTGTGCGAATTTCGAAAAAGTGAAAAAATGGATCGATCCGTAGATTTCATCAAAAACCGAGGATGTTTTTCCACATGGAATCCGAAGACTGCCGGAAAGGTGGGAAAAGTCCTTGCTTAACGATGTACAATACTTTGAACAAGAAAATTAACACCGTTTTTTAACAATAAATTTCACTTTCATGAAAAAAATGTGTGCCGTTTCTAACAGATACACATACAATACACAAGCAAATAGTGAAGAACAGCGAAAGAAAATCGAATAAGAAAAAGCACCAGCCGTATTACAAGCAATAACATATCAACTCCACATCAGTTGAGTGTACTTGAGTTTAGAACTTGAATTCGTACACGCGGCAGTGGCCCGATGTGTTGAGCATTGGTTCAATTTTTAGTGATGCTCACCGTCATAGAGTCAGTTCGAATCACATGTTCTTCACTATCCTCGCAAACGCTATAATTGGTGACCCCGACGTAATCTATGTACAAACAGCACACAATCTCCCATAAGTAAACAGGACTTTACTACTCTGCTCCCGATTTCTGCACAACGCACCGGCTCACTCGCCTGCTCCGACGTTCTCTCGCTCGTTCGCTCCGTCGTTCGCACAAGAAGTTAATCGTAACAAAGTTAGTGAGGGGGGAGTAGTGTGGCGTACCTAACAGATGCACACACCATACACAAGCAAATAGTGAAGAACAGCGAAAGAAAATCGAATAAGAAAAAGCACCAGCCGTATACCAATCAGTAGCATAGCAATTTGATTTCAGTTGAGTGTACTTGAGTTTAGAAATCGATTTCGTACATACGGCAGTGACCTGATATGTTGAGCATTGGTTCAATTTTTAGTGATTTTAACCGTCATAGCGTCAGTTCGCATCACACGTTCTTCACTATCCTTGCAAACGCTATATGTTTTTTAAAGTTTACTTTTACGCCCACTAGTTTTCAAGTCTCTATCCGCATGTTACTCTCCCAGAAATAAATCCAATTGGGGACCATTTGTCCTCCGAAGTTTTCCAGAATGTGCACCAACTCTCCAAATCCGCAAGTTCATATCAGGTCACGTTAAAAATTATGTTCTGGATTTTGAATAAACATAGAAAATCGTTCTTCAGCCAAAATAGGCGACTGTGAAACACCTGGTTATATCCTTCTTTTTCATTCCAGTCTCCGGGCATTCGGGACCACTGTCCTTTCCTTTTCTTATCCTCTCTCTTCGCTTCCTCTGGCACTATACTTTGACATTTATGGGCACCTCAAAGGCTCTTTTATGTACATATTTTATGGGAAAAAGAAGGAAGAAAAGAAATACAAGTTCAATCCACATACACAGTATGAGGCAATTCTATAGGCAAATTAAAACACACATTGTAAATGGTAATACATTTCCAGTCGAGTTATAACTTTGATTTTGTAAGTTATTTAGACACATCTTCGTTTAATGTGTAAGCATAAGAAGTTATGTAAGTTATGGTGACAAAGTCACACAAAATAAGTACTTCGCTATAAGACGATGAACTGCAGTCAAACTACAGCAAGAAATGACGGAAATTAGTAACAACAACCTAGTGATTTATTTCTACAGTTATTTTATGTTGAAGAACAGACCAAACAAAGTCATATTCCTTCATAAGAATATTCATGGAGACTTCTTCGGGAACGGTGACATGCCATTCTTTCTTAATTACACTTAATCTCCTTTCATTGACCTTCGAGGTTCCAGAAATGTAGCTCATTCTCAGACCTCAATACGAAGCAAGTTTGCGAACTAAATGATAACAACAAAACTGTTTTGATTCCCCACAACCCAGTTCCAAGTGCCATGGAAGATCTAACTGAAGCTCATGACAGACGATCCACTTTCGCCACATCCAACCTGATTTTAATTTCTATCGGAATACATCATCTCAATATACTGTTTACTACTGCTTATCAATTCTCAACTCGCCTACTCTCAATTTCTCGTGTATCGAGGATAACCGCTTCTTTCCTAGATGTCCCCAGTAAGGCGTTCTTACTTTCCATCAAATAACTTTTTCTTATGTTCCATAAATAATTCGCCATCGCTATGCCATCCTGTTCTAAACAAGAGACCGCCACTACTACTATAGATATGCACTGCCGGTGCATTCAACTTCATGGCTTCTGCTTTTGCCCCTGGTAAGAAGGCTACGCTTTTCAAAGACCACTAACCTTCTCGATGCGAAGAATGAACACTCTTTCAATGGACAATGCAAACTAGCATCAGCCGCAAGCTACCAACATCTAAACATCTAACTTCATGCTGGGCATGAACATAATTGTCGAGCCGAGGTCCTTCACCTTCTATTAGTCAGGTGGAGAACAAAGAGAAGCTCCAATAATCAACAAACAAAAACAAAAAGGTACACAAAACTGTTTCAATGCAGCTGCAACTGCGTAAGACCGACACCATGTATGTGGGGAACCATAAGTCTCTAGAGCGACTAGTGTAATCGACCTCCTGCTTGTATTGGAACTAGGTGTAGACCCGTTTATACCCTTTGGTATCATGGCTTTCCTGTGCAACATTCACTGCCTATGACTGTGTGACCTGCGCCCATATCGCTGTGTGTGCGCACTCATGTGTCAGCACTTGTGCACGCGCGTATCTTGCCTTGGCTTAGCTGCCGGGCAGGAAAAACTTGTTCTGAGCCAAGCCTACATCGACCAGATAGTTGAGATGTTTTTTACGGCTGAATAATTGCTATTTCAATTGCTTCAGATTCAACCAGTCCGCAGACTGCAGATTTATTTTATATAATTCTAATTTAACAAAATGCCAGGCGGTGTCTTTCGTGGAACCTCGAAGGTCTCAAGCTACAAGTTGCAAGAATGCTGTTTTATAGATTGATTCCAATGAAAACGAACTTGTATCACGGGTATCTACTGCAAGAGCTTCCGACAATACCAACAAACCATACACAATGCTGCAGACATACCAAAGGTATGGGTCCTAGATAATGGGACCGAGATAGGGTTTATAATTCCAGGAACTGGTAACTGAGAATCCCCAAACAATGGAATCGGATAATGATATATTATCGTTTGTATCACTGGCGATGATCTGCACCCATTTCGTTTTCATTTGAGACCAACAAGAGACGGGGATACACACAGCCAAGACTGGGGAGACTATTTTTAGATTCTCGCAGCACCCAACTCAGAAGAAGACGACCAGAGAGGAGTACACAAACGAATTTTAGTCTCTTTTGTTTTTGCTTGAAAAATGGATAGAATAGAAAAGGTAATAAAACTGTGGATTGTAATGTGCCCCAAACGAGGGTCACATAATGTTCCTTCTGGGAAGCTGGCCTGGCAGATAGACTCACAGAAACGGGACCGCTAAACCAGAAAACTGTTTTTGATGCGTTCTTTGAAGAAATAATTCTTTTCAAAAGTAAGAACAAGTTGAAAAAGTACAAGGCCAACTTTGAGGACAAATTACTAAGATGAACTAATCAGATTTGTTAGTGTTTGTTGTAGAAAAGGCAAACCCAGCTCACATTCCCGTGAGGCACCTTTCATTGTCTCGAATATTTCCAAGCAATATTATATTCCATTGTTGAGCGGTTGATTTCAAAGCCAATGAAAGTGAGTCATCTTATCTTGACGTTAAGAACGTTGCTGCAACGACTTAGATTTTGCTACATTTATCAATGGCTCAAAGAGTGAATCCCCGTTCATCTTTATTCAAGTATAAAAAGGTGATGTACTCCGTCCACCACATTTTGGACTTTTTTTACCTTATCGAGTAATAGATTGTTAACATTATGATTTGGATTTTCGACGTGATTTGTTTTTAAACGAATCGTGTACAAAAGAGATTCTGGAGTACCCTTAAATGTGAAAGAAATGTAGGAGGAAAAAAGAGGGAGCGTAAAACATTGAATTTGCAGAGGCACATGACCGGACAAAGAGTTTTGCGTTCGTCTAGTTAGATTGAGAACGATTCTCTGTCTTTAAAATTGTCTTTCAATGTAAAATATCTGATTGATTGGTTCCACTCGAAAATACTTGTGTCGTCCTCCGAAATGCAACCCCAAATTCATTTGTTTGTCTTAATATATTATATGTACAAAAGAATTACACATGACTCCTGTGTTCTTGAAGCAATTGCAATAAATACACACGCAAATGTAGTGAAGAACATAGCACCAAAAGAGAGTCGAAAAAATGATCAGCGCCGGTTACCAGTGCATTTACAATCACATCTTAAGTAACGAGTTGAGACATCCTCGCGGTTGGGGTCTTTTCTTATTTGACACAACCCTATGAAGCAGAAACGTAAAGAGGAGGACCTTATACATACACTGATTACATATGTTCATTATATGTTAATTAAGAAAGACTTAGTATAACAAAAAAATACTTATAGTACAATTTAAAGTGCTTGTGAAGAGCCAGTATATTAATACAAGAACATTAATTGTAAATAGGACTTTTAGTCTTGGTAGAATCTGTAATTATTTTGCGTAATAAATATATGTTATATCTAATCAAACAAACAGCCCAAAAGGGTTCTAGGATTTAAGAAAACAATTAAGTCCAAACCCTGGTTTGACGATGAGTGCAGGACGAAGATCGAAGAACGTAAACGCCTCAGAGTGATCCACTTAGAAAGATGTGATGAAGTCAACGCAGAAAGATACGCGACGATCCGGAAAGAGACAATGAGACTCTTCAAACCCAAAAAACGCGAATGCGAGAAGACTCGGATCGAAAAAATCCTAGAAAAGAGCAAAGAACATCAGAGGTATGTATTTATGCCGGCATAAATTCAATTATAAATGGGTACCGAGGGAGAGCCAAAATAATTCGAGACGCAAACGGTTGTCTGGTCACAGAAACAAACAATATCGCGACGAGATGGAAGCAGTACTTTGAAAACCTGCTTAATGTACGCACCAGACGTACATACAGCTGAGCCTCAGATCCCAGAGCCCTCTTTCAACGAAGTTGTAGACGCAATAAATCGATTAAAAACAACAAGGCTCCCGGAGTCGGCTGCATATCGGCAGAGCTTGTGAAGCATGGAGGGGAGGCAACCGCTCGAGAGATCCACCAGCTCATCAAAACAATATGGGATAAGGAAGTCACTCCGGAAGAATGGAAAACCTCAATAGTCGTCCCCATTTTCAAAAAAGGCGACAAATCTGACTGTGAAAACTACAGAGGAATATCATTGCTCCCAACCACATACAAAATATTAACAAATGTCATACGGGCGAGAATCACACCGTACGCAGAAGAAATACTAGTAAACTACCAATGCGTGATTGACTGTCATAGTATCAGGACCATTAGCACTATTCACATTCTCAGCCATCTAGCTTGAGCTTTCGCCTTTATCGCAGAAAAACTGTAAAGTATGGCGTATTTTCTCTTTGCTGGTGCCTTATTTGACGCGCGCTCAAACAGAACGAAGTCAGGGAATCACAAGCTGTCTGAAAAGTTTTTTTGGCACGAAATCTTATCCTTCTAACGTCATATAGCGTAATTCAATCGTACCTATAGAACGCGAGATACAGATTTCTAAAACCATCTATTGGAAAGATAGTGGATTTCTTTTTACTACAACTTATATTAAATTCAGTCTTCCCATACATTTTAGTGTTTACATAGATTCTAAATGATATCTAAAGGTGGTAGGGGCAAGGATCGGGCCGGTTTCTACGAGGGTTGCCTCTTATGTTTCGGGATTTGGCAACCCTAGTGTTGCAATCCGGCAATTGACAGCTCTGTCGTAAAGTTGGACATTTTTGAAGTTATACACACTCAGAACGTTTTGACATACGAGCGCTATTTGTGTTGTATACAGTAACTTAAAAGATTTATCTCGGCCCAAAAATGGAATTAAATCGTCAACATTTTCGTGCGATTATTTTTTACAACTTTCGGCGTGGATTAACTCAGCAACAGTGCATGGGTGAACTTAATTCAATTTTTGGCGATGAAGCTCCATCAAGGACCAGTGGTTATCGATGGTATGGTGAATTCAATCGTGGTCGTAGTTCACTCCAAAATTGAATTTCGTGAAGGTCGTCCAAAATCAGTTGTTGTTCCGAAAACCATTGATGCTGTGCGCGAACTGATATTGGAACATCGTCATGTGACCTATCGTGAGATTGAGACAACCTTAGGCGTTAGTGGGACCAGCATACATTCAATATTGCATAAACATTTGACTGTCAAAAAAATTTGTTCGCGTTGGATCCCACACAATTTGTCAATCGCCCAAAAAAAGGCTCGTGTCAATTGGTCGAAAGAAATGCTCAAAAAATACAGTCGCGGTGCTTCGAAGCACGTCTATGACATCGTGACAGGTGATGAATCGTGGATTTACGCGTATGAGCCCGAAAGTAAACAGCAGTCGACTGTCAGGGTGTTTCAAGATGAGCCAAATCCAACAAAAGTTGTTCGCGCACGAAGCACTTCCAAGCAAATGGTCGCCTGTTTTTTCGGAAAAACTGGACATGTCGCAACCGTACCACTAGAACAACGCAGAACAGTCAATTCTGAGTGGTACACAACCATTTGTTTGCCAGTTGTCTTCCAAGAAATCAGGAAAACCAACCGCCGAAGACGGATCACTCTTCACCACGACAATGCGAGCTCTCACACTTCGGCTGCGACAACTGCATTTTTGAGCACCCAAGACATCGATTTGATGGGTCATCCGCCGTATAGTCCTGACTTGTCACCGTATGACTTCTTTTTATCCCCGTACGTAAAAAACAAACTGAGAGGTCAACGTTTTTCGACACCTGAAGAAGCGGTTGCTGCATTCAGAATGCATGTGTTGGAGATACCTCAATCAGAGTGGCAAAAGTGCTTCGACAATTGGTTCAAACGCATGCAAAAGTGTATAGATCTTCATGGGGAATATTTTGAAAAAAAATAAAGTGATTTTGATGATCAATATTTGTTTTTGTTCTCTAATCCCGAAATATAAAAGGCAACCCTCGTATGTGGTATTATAGCGTTTGAAATAATAGTGAAGAAGAACGTGTGATTCGAATTGACGCTATGACAGTTTGAATCACCAAAAATTGAACCTAAGCGTTACCCATCAGGCTACTGGCCGATTTTTAAACTCGACTATACTCCACTTATGTGAATTGTTATGTTATCGCTTGGTATACGGCTCTGATGTATTTTCTTATTCGATTTTTCGTTCGGTGCTCTTCACTATTTTGCTTGTGAATTGTGTGTATATCTGTTAGAGTCGCCACAGTATTATATGGTGGGAGGGGAGGGTCAAGAAAACCTAAAAAAGGGTTACTTATTTTAAAGGCGCCTCCAAATTAAAATAATCTAGAAAGTAATAGGAAAATCGATAACAATTATAATAACATTTGCACTCCTCGCCTAATACCCACTAATTCCAGTTCGCAAATTTCCCCTCTCTATCTGTAAAGGCAAAACAAATAGCCAACTAGCTAATTTGCATAAACTACTTTGTGCAAATTCTACTTGGCAGAAAAATAATAAAAAACGGCGTTGGCGAAAATGATAAAATATTCGACATTCGACGTAAAACGATTGAACCGAGCAGTTCATTATCAATTCAAAGTAAAACTACGAAGAACACTAGATCAAAAAAACAATTCTCCATCCCAATCAATCGCACAAAACAAGTCCAACAAACTTAGTAGCCCATCGTATAGATCGCCGACTGCAAATAATTCTCCAGTAACATCTTCAAGTCGCAGCGGAAAAGGATAGTAATCGGACAACATTAGCAACGAGCAAAAGGAATAACGTACTGAGAATAGAGTCTGACGATAAACCAGTGACAAGACAATAATCTAATATCCGGAACAACATCAACAACGGATAACAAGCTGAACAGGCGAGCACAACGCTCAACGCCCCCTGCAACCTGCCAGCAGCAGAGAAAACAACAACAGTAAGCGACCGCTCCACGGTCAATCAAGTAAGTCTCTTCACTTACAATACCATCTAATAATAAATAAAGTTAATACATTGCCTACTATATTACTACAATTCTATTGCTTAAATAAAATATGTATTATTATATTTTAAATTGTTAAATTATCTATAACACGGTCTAGCAGGCCGATAGAATAATAGAAACGGCTTACAAAAATGGGCATTCATAAAAGAGAAACTTCGCATATTAAGTGGTTTTGTGCTGAAGACACACACCGAGCTCACAATTGTTAAGATTCTGCAAAAATTCAAAATTGACGGAGCTGAGACATACACAAACATACCTTCGTTGGCCTATACTATCGAGTATTGCTGCTGTGGGTAATAGTCTGACTTACCATCCGAACACATCGATTATTCATTTTACCGAAGCGTTACAACCTGCAACTGCAACCGTTATTTAGTGGTATCCCGGGGGCGACTCAGCGCTATAAATTCACCTCTCTTGAAAGAAGTATCGGGTTTTCCAATAGGGACTTGACAACTTTGACTTTGAATTTAATTTGTGAACGCACCCTTTCGCGGGGGCATATGACCGAAGTCGATCGAGTTCCATTCATAAATGTTTTGATTGTACTTCAAGCCGATAACAAAGTCTTTGAAATATCTCAAATGATTTGCGTTTTATTTAAAACAAAAAAGTCGTCAAGTCGCTATTGAAAACCCGATATAATAAAATTATTAAAAAAAAAAAAAACTAAGAATTGAACCTTACACATACTACATTGTTACGTTAATGCTCTGGTATGCGGAGCTGATGAGTTTTTCGATTCTCTTTCGTACTGCGTTTTTCACTACACTACAAAGGAATATCATTGCTCCCAAAAATGATGTTCAAAGGAATTGAATGTGGGAATTTTTTTTTCTATTTTTTTAAAGCTGATTTCCGCAACAACTTTAAAGGCTCCGAAACGTTTGAAAAAGCCACTTCGCTTTTCACAGCGTTTTGGAGTACCATAATCCGGTCGAAAGTTTTTATTCAATACATATTTTTATAAAATACGTATAGATGGCGTTATACAACTTTTACTTTAGAGATAGATATCGTAAGACGCTGAAATGACCGTTAGACTACAGCTGACTACGGACAAACGTACAATACACGTTTTTCGCGGACGCCACGTGCTAGCCTCATATTTACGTTACTAAACGATTAATATTGCACAAAATAAAATAAAAATGAGTGAAAAAGTGTATCAAGGCAAAAAAGGAAGGTGTGATTGTTACGTTAATGCTCTGGTATACGGAGCTGATGAGGTTTTCGATTCTCTTTCGTACTGCGTTTTTCACCACACTACAGAGGAATATCATTGCTCCCAACCACATACAAAATATTAACAAATGTCATACTGGCGAGAATCACACCGTACGCAGAAGAAATACCGGGAGACTACCAATGCGGACAGCCACGAGCGACCAAATGTTCACAATAAGGCAACTGCTGGAAACGAAGTGGGAATACGTAGAACGGTTCACCAACTGTTCGTTGACTTCAAAAAAGCCTACGACTCAGTCACAAGGCAAAGACTCTACCATATTGTAGTTGAGCTGAGAATCGCGAAAAATATTACGCCCTCATTCAAATTTGCATGAACGAAGATAAAGGGCGAGTTAGAATAGAAAACTACCTCTCAGAACCATTTGAAATTCGAGACGAACCAAAACAGGGAGATGGCCTCTCACCATGTCTTTTTAACCTTGTGCTCGAGTATGTCATCAGAACGGTACAAGACGACAACATGGTCGGATCATCCCTAAAAGAGGTCACACGGTCATTACGGCGAGAGCAGGTGGAACTCAGGGAACACTTTGTTTTTTTTTTTTTTTGTAATTAGACTTCTCTCGGGAGAGGCAAAGCTATAGCGCAGAGTGGGCGCCCCGATATGCGATCAAATAACTGTTGCAGTTCTTTTTGAACAGTTGCAGGTTGTAACCCTCCGGGAACACTCGTGTGGGAAGTGAGTTCCACGGCTTCCCCGCTCTGTAACGGAACGAGTTCTGATGCAGGGATGTTCGCGCCGTCGCGTCGGGAGATGAACCACAAACGGGTGGGATCCCTCGGATTGTCTTGTGGAGCACATATAAGCCGAATTGCGTGGAACAATACCAAGAATCTCCGAAGAACAGTACCCGTGATAATATCTGTAAAACAGACAGAGGTCGGCTACGCGTCTTCAATGTGATAGCGACTGTAGTCCCGACGTCAGCGCCGAGTCCCCGATCAGGCGGATCGCTCGTCTCTGTATGCCCTCAAGTAGATCGAGGGTATGTTTAGGAGCCGAGCTCCGAAGATGAGAGCAATATTCGAGCGCGAGTCTAATTTGGGATTTATATAGGAGAAGAAGTTGGGCTGGAGTAAAATATTTCTTGGCTCTAAAAAGATAACTCAGCTTTCCTTAGGCTGACCTGGCGATGCTCTACACGTGTTTATGCCACGATACATTCGCACAGACCGTGACGCCGAGCAATTTAAAGCATCGTGGAACCGATGATCCAGTTTTCTTTGTGAATGTTGTGTATTGTGTCTTCGTTACATAGAAGTCGACGAGATTGGCCCTTCCCCACTGCAGGACCCTATCTAGATCCTGATTTAGAGAGTCAATCTGTTTACATCTCAGCTGATGCGACGCAGATGCACCAATCGGCCGAACACTCGAAAAGGAGGAAACAAGCGTACTATCATCCGCAAAACTGAACACTTTGTTATCCGTTGTCTCCAACAAATCATTTATGTGAAGCAAGAATAAGGTTGGAGCAAAAATAGAACCTTGGGACACCCCCGAATTAACAGGATACAGATCCGAACACTCGCCGTCCACAACAACCCGGATCGAAGTTTGCTCAGCAATGCCCCGTGTCAGACGCGGTCAAAAGCCTTGGAGATATCAAATCCGACCGCCCTTGACTCACCATGCCGTTTAATCGCAGATGTCCATATATCGATTATAAGTGTCAAACGCCAGAGGCAAAATATTTGAAAAGGTTAAAGAAATTAAATATCTGGGAACGATACTGACGGCCAGTAACGAAATGTCGAAGGAAATTAACAAAAGACTGCACTCCGGCAACGCTAGTTGGCACGCAGTCAGTAAACTGCTAAAATCCAAACTGCTATCACGTAACATAAAGCTCCGTGTCTATAGAACCATAATCATGCCGATTGTTCTATACGGATGCGAAACATGGGCTCTCACAAAACGGGAAGAAAACAAAGTCCGCGTATTCGAGAATAAAGTCCTAAGGGGTATCTTTGGCGCCAATATGACGAGGCAGGACTGTGGGGTGCGAGTCGCGACGCCAGCATGGGCGAGAGTTCTACCTCGTCCCCAATATTATTATCGGTTCGTTGGACACCACACGGAAAGAAGCACAACTGTTCGAAAGCACGATCACCAAGAACAAGAGGGAAAACACTGTCAGGAACAGCAGCGCGACAAATTAATAGACTGGTTTCATATTATTCAATTTTATTTCTATGGTTGGTACTTTCATTAATTTCGGACTTATCCATGGTATCTTGATGCATTACTTTGTTAAATGCGTCATTATTCGAAAGAGATGTTACGGGAAATTATTTTTGTTATCGTTTAGCACTTGATTCACATTTGACACTCACTTGACTTTTTAAAGATTAAAAGTTTGCACTCATTCGACAACGGGTATAGACACATCTCCGCGTGCACCGGCGGAGAGCGGAAGTCAACGCGACCATGGCTGTCGGCGGATAAAAATAGACTCAAACTATATCCTCTCCAATAAGGATATCGTTTTATTTACCTACCACCAGGGAAACGTAAAGTCTCTCTTGGTGGTATAGGAAACCAGATCTTGTAATTAAGGTCATGGAGGTATGTGTGGGATCGTTGACATCAATGCTATTCACACGTGCAGTGGAACAACGAAACAGGCAGGCGGCAAGGACAAAAGAAAAGGCGACCAAATGGTTCGCTCTTTAATGAGGGTCATGTTTATGCAACGTCGCTATGACGGACGTTGGAAAAAAGGTGTTAATTTTCCTTTATACCATGGAAATTGTATATCGTAACTTGGGTTAATTGCCGATACGCATCCCTTGCTTGCATTTAGGTATGCCAAGCAATTAGTGGTGGCGACGAAAGAAATGCATCATTGTTTGTCTATTGAATCGCTAGTGTTGCAGCTGTAAAAACAAGAGAAGGCAGGACAATGGAGGGAACTCCACAACCACGAATTGGAAGAGCTATACCACAAACCTACAATAGTGAGAGTAATCAAGTCGCGAAGATTAAAATTGGTCGGACATGTAGCGCGAATGGGCAACGATAGGAACCTGCGTAGAATTCTTGACGGAAGGCCAGCGGGAAACAGACCGGTAGGACGGCCGCGACGGAGATGGGAGGGCAATGTTAGGTTTGACCTTGGGGAGGTCGGATAGGATGGTCGAGCGTGGAAGGAGAGTGCACAAGACAGGGAGCGATGGCGGAGTCGAGTCGGTGAGGTCATGAACTTCCGGGTTCCTACAGGCCAATAAATAATAACATATAAAATAAAAATAATAATAATAATAAATATATATTATAAATTAAAAACTATACTAAGGAATCGTTGGAGCAAAAGCAATAAGACTGGCAGAACTCTGGCGTCAATCTTCTGAGATAAAAATTTAACAACATCAAATACTATATTACAGAAAGATTCTCGCTCTGGGCTCAAAACAGTCTTCAACAAGTTATTCTTTAATATAATATAGAAATAAATGTACTAAATACGTTCCATTAGTGCTCGGGATTTTAAATGTATTTATCTTTCTATAATATGAAAAAATTATCTCCGGACGACAAAAACAAAATATATTTTTCCAAAGACACAAAAAATGCATGTATATATATATATATATCGATTAGATACTTATATATAGTGCGATCATGATGAGCGCCCGAGGCCAACTAAACATTCCTATCAATATATAGAAATTTGTATACAAACATGCTGTGAATTATTATTGAACAAATAAGCTGAGTAAGAATTCCAGCATATGCATACAAATCGATATTCTTTCTAATTTTACTTTTTGTTTGTTTTTGCACAAGTTGGGTGTAACACACTGCTGTGTGTCAAGACAATTAAAAATGAAATATGAATGAGATTTTTTAAAAACGACATTAGACTAAAATACCTGGAAGCAGATCCCTAACCAATGACAACAGAAAAAGGAGGCAATGGTTGCAGGATAATTAACATACGACAAACCAAATACCAAAAAATGGACGAACAGCACACAAGGTGTTGTAGGTTGTCATATGTTGTAATGCCTGGCCAATAAGTGCACAGATGCAGACAAAAAAAAGACCAGTACTGCTCATCTAGAAAGAGATGTGTAGAAACAAACGCAGAAAAAGTGGAGACTTGAAATAATTTTGTTTAGAGAATTACACGAGCTGGTATTTTCCCCCTGCTTAAGGGTTTATATCTATCGAGAATTTGTTTTCCATTTTTTTTTAGCTTAAATTATGTATAAATATCCCAAAAATGATGTTCAAAGGAATTGAATGTGGGAATTTTTTTTTCTATTTTTTTAAAGCTGATTTCCGCAACAACTTTAAAGGCTCCGAAACGTTTGAAAAAGCCACTTCGCTTTTCACAGCGTTTTGGAGTATCATAATCCGGTCGAAAGTTTTTATTCAATACATATTTTCATAAAATACGTACAGATGGCGTTATACAACTTTTACTTTAGAGATAGATAGCATAAGACGCTGAAATGACCGTTAGACTACAGCTGACTACGGACAAACGTACAATACACTTTTTCGCGGACGCCACGTGCTAGCCTCATATTTACGTTACTAAACGATTAATATTGCACAAAATAAAATAAAAATGAGTGAAAAAAATGTATCAAGGCAAAAAAGGAAGGTGTGATTGTTACGTTAATGCTCTGGTATACGGAGCTGATGAGGTTTTCGATTCTCTTTCGTACTGCGTTTTTCACTACACTACAGAGGAATATCATTGCTCCCAACCACATACAAAATATTAACAAATGTCATACTGGCGAGAATCACACCGTACGCAGAAGAAATACTGGGAGACTACCAATGCGGATTGCGTAGGAACCGGTCACAATAAGGCAACTGATGGAAAAGAAGTGGGAATACGTAGAGACGGTTCACTAACTGTTCGTTGACTTCAAAAAAGCCTACGACTCAGTCGCAAGACAAATGCTCTACCATATTGTAGTTGAGCTGGGAATCAAAAAATATGCCGCCCTCATTCAAATTTGCATGAACGAAAACAAAGGGCGAGTTAGAATAGAAAACCACCTCTCAGAACCATTTGAAATTCGGGACGGCCTAAAACAGGGAGATGGTCTATCATCGTGTCTTTTTAACCTTGTGCTCGAGTATGTCATCAGAAAGGTACACGACGATAACATGGCCGGATCACACCTGAACGGGGTCACACAAATACTCGCATATGCGGATAACATCACCGTTTTGGGCGATAATCTAGAAACTGTAAGTAAAAACAGTGAAATCATCGTGCGAGCGGTAGAAGAGGTGGGCCTAGAAAGAAATGACGATAAAACACAATACATTATTACGGCGAGAGCAGGTGGATCTCAGGGAACACATATAAACGTCAGAGACAAGATATTGGAAAAAGTTAAAGAATTAAAATGTCTGGGAACGAAACTGACGGTCAGGAACGAAATGTGGAAGGAAATTAACAACGTACTACACTCCGGCAACGCTAGTTGGCATGTAGTCAGTAAACTGCTGAAATCCAAACTTTCTATCACGGAATATAAAGCTCCGTGTCTATAGAACCACAATCATGTCGATTGTTCCATACGGATACGTAACATGAGCTCTCACAAAACGGGAAGAAAACAAGTTCCGCGTATTCGAGAATAAAGTTTTAAGGGGTACCCTTGGAGGTAAATATTACGAGGAGGCAGGACAATGGTGGAAACTCCGCAACCACGAATTGGAAGAGCTATACCGCAAACCTACAATAGTGAGAGTAATCAAGTCGCGAAAATTAAGATGAGCTGGACATGTAGCGCGAATGGGCAAGGATAGGACCGTGCGTAGAATACTTGACGGAAGACCAACGGGAAAGAGACCGGTAGGACGGCCGCGACGGAAATGGGAGGACAATTTTAGATTTGACCTTGGGGAGGTCGGACCGGATGGTCGAGCGTGGAAGGAGAGTGCACAGGACAGGGAGCGATGGCGGAGTCGGGTCGGTGAGGTCATGAACTTCCGGGTTCCTACAGGCCAATAAATAATAAAATATAAAATAAAAATAATAATGTGACGCATATGACAATCAGTACTAGAATATTCTAGAGAGCCCGAAACAGAGTACTAGAATATTCTATAAAGTAATGGAAAACTGGAGACTAGGAACAGTAGAACATTCAAGACAATGGAACGGACGGAAACGAAACGCTGAAACAGTATAAATACGTCGCACACAGAGCATAGCCATGAGTAAGAAGTAGAACGTGAAGCAAGCGATAAGTGTAGTAGTAATAAGTAATAAGTAAGCAGTAAAATACGCGATAATTACGGAAGCGATAATAAAGAAAACGTTATGTGTACGGTAAAAAGTAACGATTGTTATTACGGACTAATAAAATGTCACATTAATTCAGAATCGATTTAACGGCTCTTATTTATTTACAAATAATTAATCCAGCGAACCCTAAGCTCGCTACAATTGGTGTCAGAAGTGGGATTAATTATTGTTTAAGTGAATAAGTGTGTGAAAGTATGTTGTGACGATGTCGGATCGACATTTGGAGGATCTTCGCGTTCCTGAGTTGAAGAAGGAATTTGAGGACCGGAATCTGGATAGCAGAGGACAGAAGCAAATTCTTCCACAGCGTCTGCAAGCAGCAATGGAGGAAGAGGGTATTGATGTCGACACATATGTTTTTGCGATTGTGCCAGACTGCCCGGATGGAGAAGAAACAGCGAGTCAAGATGGTGCCAATGTAACGGAGAAGAGTTTGCCGCCGTTGGACATTTCGGAGATGTTCAGAATGATGATGGTAAAATTGGATGCGCGAGCTGCAAAATTTGATGCGCGAGCTGCAGAGTTTAATGCAAAATTGGATGCGCAAGCTGCAGACGTCAATGCAAAATTGGACGCGCGAGCTGCAGAGTTTAAGGCAAAATTGGATGCGTGAGCTGCAGAGGTTAATGCAAAATTGGATGCCCAAAGGCAGTGTATGAAAGAATTCTGGGACTCGAAAGCGGAAGAATCTGAGGATGAGGAGGAATTGGAGCCACATGAAATGAAGAAACTCAGGAAGAGCAAAGCTATGGCCGACAGCAGCGAGGAAGAGGAGGAAAATGACAATGATGTGTTACGTGAAGAACTGAAGGATTTCATCGATGATAACCCGATTGAAGAGGACGGCAGTGATGATGAAGACACTGATGCTTCAGGCCATTCCCTGAAACGGATTTACAATGATGATGACGAGTTGGACGACCAACTGGAAGACGACGACTGTGACCTTATTGAAGAGAATCTTGGTTTGAAAGTCGAAGGCAGAAAGCGTTCCAAGCGTCTGCGTCGTACACAGGACGAAGAAAGTGATGGAGAGGAAGACGACGACTGTGACCTTATTGAAGAGAATCTTGGTTTGAAAGTCGAAGGCAGAAAGCGTTCCAAGCGTCTGCGCCGTACACAGGATGAAGAAAGTGATGGAGAGGAACAGCACGTCGATGAAGGTTCAGCACGTGAGGCTATAGACGAACAGCTATTCGACGACGAAGACGATGTTGAACACCGCTCTGAACGTAGTCAGGGAAACTGAGGCGGCAAAACATTTCAATGATGAATTGGAAAGGGGTCACTTTACGGATTTGGGCAATGAAATCCGTAAAACGGATATTCCTGAGCGAATGCAATTACGCGAAGTTCCGGTTACGCCTGTTCCAGAGGGACCCAACGAGCTACAAGATGAAGCTGAATGGATTTACAAACAGGCGTTTTGTAAATCAACTGTTTCCGAACAAGAGAGATCAACGGATGTTGGAGGTCGAGACCGCTATTGTAAGCTACCACATACGGGGGGAAAGATCAAGCAAGCCCTAGATTGTAGGCGTAATCGACAGCTAGAGGTGCCGTTCATTGCGTTCTATAGAGAAGAACACGTGAAACCAGAATTAACGTGTGACGATCTATGGAAAGCCTATTACTACGACGCAGGCTGGTGTTTACTGTCAGTTCCAAAGAACAAACTGCTCCAGTTATTTGAAAAGATGCGGAACTACCAGTTGGATACGGTTATGAAATCGACAGATGCTCCAATACCAGATGATACGCGTGTAAGTAAAGATAAAGATCTAGACCGCTTACGTGATGTGCAATCTCCAGAAGAGTTTAAGGGTGTGCACATGCATTTTCTCCTATACTATTCGCATGAGATCCCTAAAATGCAAGAGGAATTCCGTCGTCAGGAAAAGGAAGAATGGCGGCAGGCTAGAGCTGACGCGAAAAGGAGAGCAGTAGAAAATTTAGATGAAGGTCAAGAACTTCCACCGCCGAACGCCAAGATGAAAGTGGTGCATCGCGACCGACTGGCGGCTTTTGTTGGCCCGGGAGACCAGTGAACTTAGTTCGGGACGAACTAATCTAGGCGGAGGGTAGTGTGACGCATATGACAATCAGCACTAGAATATTCTAGAGAGCCCGAAACAGAGTACTAGAATATTCTATAAAGTAATGGAAAACTGGAGACTAGGAACAGTAGAACATTCAAGGCAATGGAACGGACGGAAACAAAACGCTGAAACAGTATAAATACGTCCCACACAGAGCATAGCCATGAGTAAGAAGTAGAACGTGAAGCAAGCGATAAGTGTAGTAGTAATAAGTAATAAGTAAGCAGTAAAATACGCGATAATTACGGAAGCGATAATAAAGAAAACGTTAAGTGTACGGTAAAAAGTAACGATTGTTATTACGGACTAATAAAATGTCACATTAATTCAGAATCGATTTAACGGCTCTTATTTATTTACAAATAATTAATCCAGCGAACCCTAAGCTCGCTACAATAATAATAATAAATATATATTATAAATTAAAGACTATACTAAGGTTTCGGTGGAGCAAAAGCAATAAGACTCGCAGAACTCTGGCATCAATCTTCTGAGATAAAAATTTAACAAAATCAAATACCATATTACAGAAAAATTCTCGTCCTAGGCTCAAAACAGTTTTCAACAAGTTATTCTGTAATATATTATAGAAATAAATGTGAGGTCATGAACTTCCGGGTTACTACAGGCCAATAAATAATAATAATAATAACTGCGTTTTGCACTAAGGTCCCGTGTAAAGAATCTTACAATCTTTTGGAATCACCAAACTTCCACATCGGAATGGATTTGCATTTAATCGGATGAAGATTAGGTAGTGATGGTTGAGAAACCCATCCATCCGCAAAGAGTCACCGTGTGGTGGGGTTTTTTAGTTCGCGGCGTCATCGATATCGTACCGAATGATCAATTACCGTGAATTACGAACGCTACAACGACTGTGTATACCACGAGCGTTTTTTGACAGAAACTGCATGGTATGCATCTAGAAGACATGTGATTTCAACAGGACATAGCTATCAAGACGATGGACATGGAGTGAGAGACGTTCCATGAACGCATTATCTTATAAAACAGTGATCAGAACTAACTACTAAGATTTGGACCCCATTAGACTAGCTCCTTTGGAATTATTTGCAATTGAAAGTGTGTGTGGATAAACCCCACACCACTCAACCCCTAGAGCCGTGCAATTTTGTATACATCACCACTATGGATAAACAATTATCTCGTCAAATTTTCGAAAATATATACAAGCGGAATTAGGTCCGCCGCCGGGGCTATTGTGAAAATGTATCCGATATGTCCACATCTAATTGCCATCGACCACTTTACCAACTAAAGGGATAATTGCAGAAACCGGATAAATATAAAGGCTCGATACTTGATTGACATAGAGGGAATGCATTTTATAAAACCAAAAACATTGCGTTATGCAAATAAGGAAAAAAATGATTTTGCAAGTAAGAAAAAAAAATGATTTTGCAATCAAGGAAAAAACCATGTAGCCCGTTATGATCAAATAAGGATGGCTAGATGCGTGATGACCAATAACAATTGGCATTTCAGCTCCTCTTGGTTACAACTTCCTGAAATAAATACTACTTTCCGTCATCTATACAACTAAACTTAAATAAATGCTTTTCTGTCCGCTTTATTCAAAAGCATAGACTGGTTAATTGAATCTAAACGCCACCGTTTTAACAAACCACACGAATAACAAATGTAGATTCTCTAAGGTAATAAAAAAATCGAATGATGCCACTATAAATCTAATACCCACACCTGGAGTTTACTTTTAAAGAAACATTGTTTGGCAAAGATCAAGAGCCGCTGAAAGTAAGATGTTTTCAGCTTAATATTCAGTTGAATATACTTGATAGACAAATATAATTGATAAATAAAGTGAAAATTTCAGTGGAGGGGTAAAGTAAAGTGCAAGTTTAAGGGCGAACAAATGTAAATGTCAAGTACATCAAACAAGTGGAAGCATGGTGAGACATTTCAGTTCTAATTATGAAAGGTACTGTGAGTGCACCTGGAATGCAATAACTCAAAAAGTCAACGGAAAGACAAGAGAAGTACACAGTGAAGCATATTGGAGTTGAATGTTTGAAGATTCCGATGGTGGAAAAGCACGTGACCCAACCATGTGGTGGGGGTGGTGATTAACAATTCTCCGTGTTTCATCAGTTTGCCTAAAAGTGGGCTTTGAAAACATAAGATTCACGGGGTAAGACACCATTGGATAAAAGACAACTAATGAGTGGACCGCATGGCCGGCGTAGACCTTCATTTGGCACTCAGATGCGAAAATTGCAGATCTTATAGAAGAATTACAAATCAGTTTATATTGAATATGACTTGGGTATGTTATTCTTAGCACGCTACTTCTGTTATTCCTACCACTTTCCTGCCCATTCCGACACTTTTATAGATATTAACAATTCCACTCATCGCTGTTGGACTTCATTACAGATGTAAGCAGTATTGGTTATTAAGAAGCCTATCGAGCAAGCTCTTTTACCATATTCAAGCAGAACATTTTCTAACAAGATGAAATGCCGGTCAGTATGTGATGAGTTCAGTACAAATATCATTTTTTTAGCAATTTATCTTTTAGTCCCACTGATCACTCCCTTACCCATTCCAGTTTTGGGAACATATCACTCAGCAGACACTCAGCGCCAACAGAAGATCAACAAAGAATACGAGACCAGACGAGACCAGGCGGGAGTATGTAGACAATACACAGCACGTCCCAAGAAGCCAGCACACATCCAAAACCATACAGCTTGTAAATTCTTTGTCTACGGATGTTATAAATTGCAGCATCAGGTCGCTGGTTGGTGCGGCCTCTGCGGCATAATCGAGAACAAGATTCAGGGGAATTCACAAAAATAAACAAGCCGCGCACATTCTGTCTTCTTCATTCACGTCTAGCCCTATCGCTAGCACTAGCACAGTCCCGGATTCAAAATAGAATTTGTAACGGTCACTTAATTACCTAATTCCTTTGTGGAGGCCTTTAGACGCGCCAATTTTTTTGGCAACACAGCAGGTATGTCGAAAGCAACAAGGACGTCGGATACTAAGCTCAACCGGACCAGACGGTAACGTCTAATTGAAGCAACAATATAAACGAATCGAACGCGTAACGTTACCACGAAACTGCAGAACAACACAGTACATTCCCAACAACCGCCGAACAACAACTGCCACTAGAATGGACGGAACATAAAATCCAAAATATCCCACCGTCGCACACCCAACGCGCGCACCCACACACGCGCATATCTTTATTTTTAGTGCGAACTTTGTGTGTGTATCCAGTTTGGGGCTTTTAAGTTAAGAACTTCCACGGACCACTTATACGATTGCCAGTACGTTACGTTGGTGTACGTGAAGCATAACGAACAGATGGCAGACGGTGCCAAGATGTGTGTTGGGGTATTGTTAAGAGCCAATCGCATGGGGCAGATACAACGTGCTCGGCTTGCAGGATGCAGACTTTGCGTGGAAAACATGTGAATTGTTTGGAGGGGTAATTGTTTGGGTGTGTAGTGTACACAAATCTGTTAACTCAGTGTGGTGCAGGTGTTTAGTGAATGAAGCCGGTCTTGGCGGTCTTTAGATGATATCTTAATTATTTTTTTTTAACAATGGCAAGAGTTTCAAAGCAACATCAAAAGCCGCGTAAAACGAATCATTACTTCTCTATTATATGAATGTCTAATACGATACAAATTTTACACTGAGTGGAGATAGCGCTCGGTCATTAAAATGCGCTTAATATTGTCTAACGAATATATCCCGACACACAACAAGTTGCATTCATAACAGAATAGAACGAAGTACAAACTGTAGCATAACCCACTGACTGAAGTAGCAAACACTTCCCCAGTGTTGTGGTAAAGATTAAAAGTACTTCCTTTTTCATGTTGTAAGTCAATAATAAACTAAAAAAAAAACAATTACCAAAAATTGGATATGCATATTTGAATAGAAAAGAAATAAGTTAAATGATGCCTGTCGATTGCACAGTACTTTGTTATAACGAGGGTAGTTGATAGGTCAGTGATTTTGACTTTTCCCGCGCAGTAACTTTAAATCCAACACTGCCAAAACGTCAACTGCCATCTATAAATAGACTACTGTCAAAATGTGAGCAAACTGCTTCATTTAGTTTGGATTTGACAGCCATTGAAATCAAACACCCTCGTGAATTTTAACGAAAATGGAAAAAAGTAAATTCGTGTGCTGATTAAGCAAAATCCATAAACTGGGCTACAAACTGCTACTCCATCCGGCATATTCTCCAGATTTAGCCCCCTGTGAGCAGTGCCGGATTAAGCCAATCGGGGGCCCTAGGCTATTCAAATTTTGGGCCCTCTTTTTTTTAATAATCGTGATGCATTTGTATAATTTAAACAACTAATTCATATCATTTTAAGGTTTTCAAATACAATAAAATAAAGGAAATCATTTTTTTCAGTTGAATTATATATTTTTTGATTAAAAATAATTAACAGTATATTAAATTATAAAATAATCTTTGGACATCTCTTTGGAAGATGAAAGCGACGCTCGTTTTCAACAAACTTTTTTTCTACATTTTTGATCAACAAAATCATTGATGATTTCTTCAAAATCAATTTGACGAAGAATGTCCGATTCAAAGGACATCAGACTTAGCATGTCTAATCGTTCTTGACGCATAACACTTCTTTGCTCATTTTTGATGCGTTTCAATTTTGAAAAAGAGCGCTCTGTCGAACAATTCGTGATCATAAGAGTTAAAAAAATGCGAAGAGCAATTTCAACGTTCGGAAAAACTAATTCAAGATGATCTTGAATCAAACTTTCGTAGTGGTCAGAGTGAGTGAACTTAAGTTTCATTGGGAATTTTGATTTAATGAAAGCGTGAAACTGTATGAGTTCAGGGTAAAATTCTTCTAAATCGTCAGAGTAAAAGTCAACTAAACCGGAAATCTTTTTGGAATACACATTTTCGGTCAAATCAAAATCAGCCAAAAACGAAAATCTCTCCGAAACCTCTAAGTAAACTTTGCTTTGTCTGTTGATTTCAATCTTGAGCGTATCGATGATTACCAAAAAACCGTTTACACGAAAATAGTCGCGCGGACTTAATGCAACCTCTGGTGCATCGCCATCGTTTGGCTGTCTTGTTCTTCGTCGAACTCGCGATGCAACATTCGCATAATCTGTCTCAAGTAAAATGGATCTGGCTTTGTTTTCAAACAGTTCGAACTTATCTCTCATCTCATCTAACAAATTTTCTACTGACAAGTACATTAACGCGCAGGTTTTCAGATCAATTTCTACTGACTGCAATGCTTTGCTCGTTGCCCGAAAATTGTTCAAAATATCGCTCCACAAAACAAGCATGAAAACAAATTCGAAGGTTTAAATTTTATTCGCGATACATTCAGCTTCGTGTCTACAGTCACTTTTTTGTGTTAAATCATCAGCAATTTCATACAATGCTGCTACGATTTCGTTGAAATTTTTTTGAATTGCCTCAGTGGCGTTCGCATGTGCTTCCCAACGAGTTTGGGATAACGATTTCAGTACCTTTTCGTTTCCGATACGTTCCTTTAAATAAAATATTCAGGAGAAATAATCAAAATGAGATTCAGTGTCTCCAAATCCCACGTACTCAGGTAAACAAGCAGCTGCTAACCAACATTGGCATAGATGCAGAGAACGCTATCCTCAATAGCGAGCTCTTCGTGATCGAAGATCCTTTGGAAAAGGTGAACGCTTTGGGAGCTGTCTTTCAGGAAATGTACAAGGTGAATGAAAGCATTCACCGAAATCACGACCTGGAGGACAGAGTTCTACTCAATCACCTGCACCTCCGGAATGAAATTTCACTTTGGCAATCGGAGAATCCGGGTTTTACTGAATTCAGTGAAGATAATCTGTCAATTGACATTAATGCCAATGGTGTAGTGGCTAATAGCCTTCTAATAACAAGGGAAGGAATCCAGAGTATCGTCGACTCATTAAGAAGCAAAAAGTCAGTGGGAATAGATGGAGTACCTAACATCGTACTCAAGAACCTGCCCCCAATGGCAATAGATATATACACGGTCCTGTTTAACAACGCGTTGAATAATGCATATTATCCCGCGCGTTGGAAAACGGCTATCATTCAGCCCATCGCAAAAAAGGGCAAAGACTGCACAAACCCAATGAACATGCGTTCGATAAGTTTACTCCCAAGCATCAGTAAAGTATTTGAAAAAACCATTAACAAAGCTCTGGTAAAATGGGTAGACGACAACAGCATTATTCCAAATAACCAGTTTGGCTTTAAGGCGGGTCATGAAACCACACATGCCGCAGCTAAACTGGTCTCCGACATACAATGGAATAAAGGTAGGAACCAATGCACAGGGGCCTGTCTGATCGACTTGGAGAAAGCCTTTGATACCGTCTGGATCGAAGGGTTGTATTACAAACTGGTCAGACATGGCATACATAAGCCTTTACTATATGTACTTTACGATATGTTAAAGGACAGGAGGTTCGTGGTCAAAAGTGGTAATGTGACCTCTAATAAAACGTATAATATTAAGAATGGCTTGCAACAGGGCGGTACTCTCTCCGATTCTTTTTAACATTTACCTTAGCGACTTATTAGAAGCACTTCCGCAGGCTATTGCGTACGCAGACGATCTCATAATTTACAGAACAGCTCCGAAAGTTGCGATCATAAATAGGTTAATACAGCGAGACTTCAACAAAGTGCAGCGCTATTGCAATGACTGGAAACTTAAGATCAGCTTCCAGAAATGTGAAGCCATCCTATTTAGAACTCCATTATATAAAGCCACGTACGACACAAGGAAAAACTGGCGAAAGCTAGTTATCGTAGGACCGCATGGAGATAAACTGGAAACCAAGAGTTTAGTTAAATACCTGGGCATCTGGCTAGACCAATATCTGTATTTCAACAGACATGTAGAGGCTGCTTTGCTCAAAGCGAGGAAAACTTTTGCTATGACAAGGAGGCTATTTCACAGTAGCCAACTTGACAGCAAGGTAAAAGTCATATGCTACATGACGCTAATCAGGCCAATGCTCATATATGGTTGCCCAGTATGGTTCAACATAGGTCCAAATTTGATGGAAAAGATTCGGGTGTTCGAAAGAAAGTGTCTCAGAAGTTGTCTCAGATTATATCGGACACCGGAATCGGACTATAAAAAGTATTACTCAAATGAGACTTTATATAATGAAGCGTACATAAATAGGGTGGATAATTTTATGATTAAATTAATCAGAGGACATATTGCGAGAGCAATAAGCTCGTCCAATGACCTTATTTTCGGGGCCTATTATCCAAACACCTTGTACTATGAGAGCGTGCGTCGCAACGGCTTTGTTCCACCAAAGGCGTTCCTTGACTTGGATATGAAAGGGCTTATACAGGATAGATCCGTAATTCCGCTGATCTATCATGTAAGTAGATCATCTGTAGACGGGCGATTGTGCTACGACCGGAAAGTAACGCGCACCGAAGAAGAGCTCCTGCGCTTCAGTAGGGCTATCTCCCACAGAGACCGGGACGATAGTATTAGACAGCGTCAACAGTTCTGGTGGTTGAATGGCATATAAAGACCTGGATACCAAAGTCGGTATAGAATCATAGTATCATCAGCTAGCTTTTCTATAATTAGGGTAGTATAAGATTTAAGTTAAGTTAGGTTAAGTGCTTTTACATTAAAAAAAAAAAAAAAAAAAAAAAAGTAGGTAAGTTAAGTAAGTTAAATTTTAAGAGAAAAAAACAAAAAAAAATTGACAAAGTTTTTCAAATTTTTCTTTGTATTTCAACTAATATCACTACTGCCACAAAGTTTTGTCGCCGAAAGGCAAATTATACAAATGTTAAGTAATGTTTAGCTTAGAGCGTCTGCGAAGGACCAGTAAGTTATTATATAAGATAATTAAGCTAGAATTTAAGCATTTTTTGTTTAGCCTTTAATTTAGAAAAATAAAAAATGTTTTAAAAATGAAATGATACGTTCCTTCAAAACGTCCCACCGGTGGGTTGAGCTTGAAAAGAATGTGTACAATAATTGTACAATATAAAAAAAGTTCACTGCAAACGAGCAGCACTTTACAGCAGTTTCTCCAACTATGTTAAGCGAATGCGCTGCACATGGTAAATAAATCGCAAATTCGTTGAGATTTAACAAGATCGATTGTATACCTGAGTAAATACCCGACATATTCGGAGCATTATCATAAGATTGACCCCTGCAGTATTTAAAATCTAAGCCGCAAATCGCAAGAAATTCTAAAACCACTTCAGCCATCGCAACACCTCTATGGCTATCAAAGTTTAAAAAAGTCAAAAATCTTTCAACGGGCTTTCCAATATTAGCAACATATCAGACAACTACACTGAGTTGATCAACGTGAGCGATATCCGGAGTTGAATCGACTGAAAGACCAAAATATCGCGCGGCTAAGACCTCTTGTATAATATGATGTCTTACTTTTGAACCCATAATGCTGATCAACTCCTCACAAATTGTTTTTGATAAATACGAGGGATTCCCCTTGCCTCGGTCCGCAAAATTTTCAATGTGACTTTTTAAGAACGGGTCAAACTGTGCAATTAGTTCGAGTAAACCTAAGTAATTTCCATTATCTGGAACGCCGAAATGCTCGTTTGTGCCTCTGAAAGGTAATCCTCGTTCAGCCAACGTTATGACGACTGGAATCAATCGTCGCACTGCATCTTTCCAATAATTTTTCTCTTTCTGGTACTCAAGTTGAAGGTTGTCGGAAGCATCGACGCAGTTCTGTCGCCTTTGAATGTATGTCAACATACATTCTCTGTGAAGAGATCCATTCTCATGTTGATGTAATTGGGAAACATTTTTCCAATCATTAAATCCATCGCTGGTCAGTTTGTTTTGTTTGTCTTTGGAAGCAAAAATTTTACATACAAAACAATACACACAACCAGTCGTGGGAGAATAAATTAGCCATTCGCGCTTGAACCGTTCTTGATTTGCCTTTCTTCCAAAAAACGTTTTTTCTGAGCAATATCTTGCTCTACCTTCTGCATCGTAAAATCTACGAGACGGCTCAAACGGTCCAGAGTGATTTTGGCACATGCTTGGACCACGATTGATCCAAAAATTGGCGTCATCGTCAGTGAAATCACCCCACTTGCCTGGATCGCTCGAACAATTGTCATTGTTCGCTGCAGTTTCAAAAGTACCCAAATCCGCGGCTCTGAGCTCTTCGTATTCGTTCAGACTAACATCACGCTGCGAGTTTGATCCATCATCTTGATCCAAAGATTCAGAGGTTTTGAGATGATCGACTTGCTCTGTTTCAGATTGAATCTGCAAATTTGATAAAACAATTTTGAATTCAAAAGTTTTAAGAATTACATTTGCTCTAAAAACACTTTAATTTATATTTTATAAGAAAGTTATAATTTATAAATATCAACAGTAAATTATATTTCGATTCTTACATCTTCATTACTAGATTCGATCTGTTCACTAGCTGATGAAAAAGCATGTGCAGTGGAACTTTGGAAGAATGACGTCAAATTTGGTAGTTTCGATAAATCTGTCTCAATTCGTTTTTTCTTTTCATCCGCAATTTTTATTTTTTGAGCCCCGCTCTGATAGGATCGTCGCATTATGTAATCTACAAACATACTTAAATCGTAACATTCTGATAGGAAAAGCAAACATCAAATTCTGCATTTGAAATTAAAAAACAAAGTTTAAAATCAAAAAATCGAACTCAAAAATAAATCAAAAAAACAAAACCAAAATGTTAAATTATCGAAATAGCTAAAACTAAATCAGTTTACAAAATCAAAATCGAACAACAAAACAAATTTCGAAAAACTGAACGAAACTTAAAAAAGAGATTTAAAACGAAAACAATATACAAACTCACTTTCATTATTGTTGTTGGATAACAAAAAAAGACAATTTGATTGGTGATGTTTTTTGTGTTGTGTGAAAAGATACAATATAAAACAGAACCTACCTTTTTCAACAAATGCGTAGTTTTCGATATGTTCATTACACACAATGCCACAATTTCACATTAATTAACATCTAGATTCGTCACTAATTGAAAAAAAACGTTCTTTTTTTCTCTAAGAACAACGAACAAATGTAATTTGACAAACGACAAAGTAACAGATAGTTTTGTTTTGCTTAAAACACTGAAATGAATCGTTTTTGTTTTTGTTTATATAAACAAGCTCGAGTTTGCAAGCGCTGTTTCGGTTATTTAGCGCGCGATTTGAAATTCAAATCGTAGCTTAAAATAACAATCAAAAGAATAAATCAATTAAGATTTTTAAATATTTTTGTTTGAAAATACATTTGTATAATCAATTACATAAGAGAAATGAATTGTCTTTAAAAAAATTTTTGTTTACATAATTCCAAAAAATATAAAAAAATTTAATTAAAATTAAAAATAAATTAAAAACAATCATGACAAATTTTCTTGGGGGCCCTTGCTCGTCAGGGGCCCCAGGCCATGGCCTAGTCCGGCCTAATGGGTAATCCAGCACTGTCTGTGAGTATTTCCGGTTTCCGAGCCTGAAGAAATGCCTAGGCGGTAAGAGATTTGGGTCGAAATGCCTGGTTGAGGGCCTTGAGGAAACCTATTGATTGGAAGGAATAAAAAAATGGGAAAAACGCTGGACTAAATGTATCGAACTAAAAGGAGACTATGTTGAGAAATAAAATGCTTATTTCTCGAAAAAAATATCTTTTACGCAAAAAGTCACTGAGTTATCAAACTGGCTTCGTATTATTATAATTATTATTATGTGACGATTTCGAGGCGAATATACTTCGCGCTTATTGCTTAACCGAGAAACAAGGTGGGTTATGAAAATATTCGTATCTATCTAGTATTCCTACATGACAAATCCAACTCAGTGTGCCTTGAAGGCAAAACGAAAATTATGGCCATGTGTGTGCTCCGTACAACCATCATCATCGGCACTACACCCGAGATCCGGTCTTGGCCATATTTAGCAAATCTCGAGGCTTGTTAAATTTTCCATAATAATTTATTTTTACGGGCAAGGTTATTAGCCTTGTGCCTGAATAATAATATCCTTTGTTATATTATAAAGGTAAAAATTCGTGTCTGTCTTGGACAGCATTACTTGTTGAAGACGAGTCCTTACAGTAATCGTGGACGTCGTTACAGATTAAATAGGTGTTCAGTGTAACTTACGGGTTTCGCATTGCTGAGGAAAGTGGAGCAGTTAAACATAAGGCGTTAAGGAAAGGAGGTATCGATGTACATTGATCCTAAATGCCTGGACATTACAACGATGAGAAAACACATGATCAGGTAGAGAATTCCACATTCGTGTGGTTCGGGTAAAGAATGACTCTCTATGTTTGTCTGTGCGCCTGATGGTTAGCAGTACCTATTACTATTACAATTTATTGGCCTATAGGAACCGGAAGTTCATGACCTCACCGAATCGGCTGCGCACATCGTTCTCTGTCCTGTGCACATTCTTTCTATGCTTGACCATTCTATCCAATTTCCTCAAGGTCAAACCTAACATTTTCCCCCCATCTCCGTCGCAGACTTCCTACAGGTCTCTTTCATGTTGGTCTACCGTCAAGAATTCTACGCACGGCCCTATCGTTGCCCATTCTTGATCCGTGCCCGGCCCATCTTAATCTTTGCAACCTGATTACTCGCATTATTGTAAGTTTGCGGTACAGCTCTTCCAATTCGTGGCTGTAGACTTTCCTCCATTGTCCTGCCTCTTCGTCATATTTGCAGTCAAAGATACTCCTTAATACCTTATTCTCGCAGAATTTGTTTTCTTCCTGTTTTGTGATGTTACGTAGTAACTCCCCCACCACCTTTGTCCCGGCGAGAAAAATACATAGCATATACCATAAAACATTTCGAACAATTTACATTTTTCATACATTCATTTATACAACTTACAATTTCACATAATTAAAGACATAATACACAAAACATTATCTTACATTTAACATTAAAAACATAAAACAAAAAAATAGGACTGGTGCATGCAAACCCAGGTCTTTCCCGGGCGATGATATTTCCGAATAATTCGAAATCGAAGTATTATATTAACATTTAATATTTCTCGTTGAGATAACGGTGAATAACAAAGAACAAACGGAGGAATAAAAACAACGGTTGTAACAGTTGGAAGTGTGGTGACAGTTGTTAACAGAAGAGGTTTTTTCAGATCCAGTAGTGAGACACAGAATTCAATGAAAGAAATATAGAAAAGGAAGAGAAGAATAAAGAAAAAGGTGGCTTGTAGAGAAAACGGTGTAAGCGGTTAACATTATAACATTAATAAAGTTGATATTTATGTTGTAAAAAGAAAAAAAAGGAGGGGGTGTTTCCATAACTGGGGCAACCAATCGGCCAGACATTGTAGATATAGTTATTGTACGTCGCTTGGATCAGGCATAGCTAAAGAATCCGATCTTAACTACATCGCAAAGGCAATAAAGGCGGAGATTCAAAAGAAAAGAGGCACATCTTCCGGAGGTCATCACTAACTCGGGTGGGACACACCGGTAACACGGAAACCGTTTGTACCCCGAAATATATAATTTTGAAGAGTTGAGATCAAACTGCGAGGAGTGTAAAACATATATAATAAAATTCCATTGTGCACTGGTGAGGCGAACTGAGGAGGTTACCTCCATTTTGCGACTAATTGGAAAAAGTAAATTTTAATTACTAAAATCAAATATAACATTATATTTGAAATATCCAACCTAATTTAAATATAACATTATGTATATATGTAGTATTCTGAAAAGCCCTACCATCTCCTTCCCCCACACATACATCCAAATCCCTATACCTAAACTTAGATTCATACAAAACAATCATCTAAATTGAAATTTCGCGATAAATGAATCAAATGTTCATTTATCGCCCTTGCACCCAACTCCCCATAATCATCCAATTAATCCACAAACACATTACCCCGACCCAGCAAAATTACTGGTAAACGAATCAAATATTCGTTTATCATCCATACATTGAATTTCCTATGATCCTCAAACAAAATCCCTCCATCGCAGGCAAGGTCTGCCGCGCTGTCTCCTTCCATACATCCTGCCGCAAAGGACTTTCCGGGCAGGCTCCTCTTCGCTCACTCGAGCTAGGTGTCCCACCCCCCGGAGTCTGACAACCTTGATTTTTCTTACAACATTAGCTTTAAGGTAGATCGCGAACAACTCATGGTTGTAGCGTCTCTGGAATCGTCCTCCCTCACATACGGGGCCAACAATTCTCCTTAAGACCTTCCTCTCGAACGCAGCTTCAGAGTGCCTTTTATTGAGCACCCAGGTCTCGGATCCATACATGTGTACTGGTAAGGCCATGGTCTTGTACAATAGTAGCTTGGAAGTTCTGGATAAATTTCGGAATTCAAAGAGCCTTGATAGACCATAAGAGCCTTTGTTGGATTTGATCAGCCGTTCGCGTATTTCTTCTCTCATATGGTTATCGGCCGATACTATTGACCCAAGGTAGATAAAGGATTGCACTAATTCGAGTTCCACTACCCTACAAGAACGTCCAATCGTTTCTAGGTTTGGCGAATTACTATCGGAAATCCAAATTTATCGAAGATAGTACGCCCCTTAATAAAATTGTTAAGAACGGACGTTAAGTTCACCTGGTCAGACAAATGCCAGGAAGCATTTGACAACATAAAGGGATTGTTGGTCTCACCGCCACTATTGATCTATCAAGATTTTACTAAACGCTTTAATATGACCACGGATGCGAGTAATGAAGCACTGGGAGCTGTGTTGTCGCAAGGCGAAATCGGTAAGGACCAGCCAGTCGCTTATGCCAGCTGAACCCTGAATAAGGCGGAAAGGACTTACTCTACCATTGAGAAAGAGTTACTAGCCATTGTGTGAGCGGCTAAGAATTTCCGCTGTTATTTACAAGGGAAAGAATTCACCGTATATACGGATCATAAACCACTAAAAGGAGTATTTAACGTGAAAGACCCCACGTCACGTTTTAAAGGTTCCGTCACAAGTTATCGGAGTTCGACTACCAAATCGAGTAAAAACCCGGTGTAGTGATCCTAAATCGCCACTCCCATCCAAATCCCCAACATACCTAAATAATCCCATCCAAATCCCCAATACCTCCCATAACGCAAATCCCAATTTCATATTGAATCATATGAGCGATAAATTAAACCAAAAGTTAATTCGTCGTACATTGACTCAATTCCCAAAATCCTGACATCATGAAATGCTTAATTCAAAACGCATTTCATGATTCCCCTTCCAAGAACCTATCCAACCAAACCTCTAACAAATTCCCAGAACGCAATTTCAATTGAAGCACACAAAGTCTTGTGTGTGCTTCTTGGAATTTTGACACTAAAATAGTTGACAATTTTCAACTGAAAAAACAATAAAAGGGCAGTAATTTTCGATTTCGCGATTAGTAGATCTCCAAGAGGGCGGAGCGCCGGTCGAACGACCGAAGATTCCACACCTAACTTAAAACATAACAAATAAAATCAAAGGTATTAAAAGTAAGGAGCAACGAGCTTCTTTCGACTTGCGAGGCGATACACCCCACACCTGACGCCAAAGGATTACAACGGGTACAGAGCGCCGGTCGAACGACCGAAGGTTTCATACCTAACTTAAAACATAACAAATAAAATCCAAGGTATTAAAAGTAAGGAGCAACGAGCTTCTTTCGACTCGCGAGGCGATACACCCCACACCTGACACCAAAGGAGTACAACGGGTACAAAGCGCCGGTCGGACGACCGAAGATTTCATACCTAACTTAAAACATAACAAATAAAATCAAAGGTATTAAGAGCAAGGAGCAACGAGTTTCTTTCCACTTGCGAGGCGATACACCCCCACCTGACTGGACAAATAAAAGACATAACGATGGTGCCTCAACAAAATGGCACAGCCGGTAGGATTTAGGTAAAGCCATAGAACGGACGGTTCTAATAAGTGCTACTAAATCCTAAATCCTACGAACCTACAAAAACCACTCAACCAAAATTATCCATAAAATAAATAAAAAGACAATAACCTTTAACGAACGTACTGGGCAGGACACCCTTCCCCTTCCATCCGAGGCTGAGTACGATTCGTAAACTAAAAAAAAGAAAACTCTTACAAAAAAAAACAAACAAGCCACAAAACAACAACAGCTACGCAGCAGCTCCACCGAGTAGCAGTTCCAACAGCAGCGAACCAACAGGAGCAGCAGTTAACAACTAAATCTAAGTAAGCATTTTTTTCCTATATTAGTAATTTCATAAAGATATTATTTTTTATTTTTATTAAGAAAACATAATGTATATATAATCTTAGCTCCCACCCCAAAAATAATAATTGAAACGAAACAAAATCAATTTTTAAGACTCGGTCGTCTCCATCTCCGTCTATATTGTGCACCTACCTATCCTAGGAAAAAATTCCCAAACAAATTAATAATCTTAACACTCGCCCTTGGGATAGCAAACATCTAAAACACACATATCTGCCCCTCCCTTTCCCCGTTTATATTGCCACTACCACTCTCTTGTGGTTTATGGAACAAACAACCACCTCAAGCCCTAGTACGCCCCCACGACCTTGTACCTCCTTCACCCAAGAAACTCCGTAGCGGAACTATAATCGAAATAACCCCTCCGATCAAAACTCGCGACCCCAGCCCAAGCCTATCAGAAATTTCAGCTCCTCAGCACCAAACGGATCTCGCAACCTTTGAAACAATGGCTATTGATTATACAAAGGTTGCGAAGCTGTCAGCACAGCTAATCCCCATCTTCTCCGGGGAATTAAATCCGCATATAGGTGCAGAGCTGGAAACATTTTTGGATTGTTGTAAGAGGGTCTTAAGCTGCCTCGGGACCGAAGAACACTAGGCTTTCTTACAGATATTCCCCACGAGACTGAGGGGAGAAGCTTCTGCCCTATTCGCGTCCACTCCGTTCGCAACTTTTCAGGAAGCCGACGATTTGCTAAGGAAAGTTTATTTGCCAGCAGAGAATTATCAAGACCTGGTAAATAGGCTGCTAGCTATTCGACAAAACCCGGCAGAAGCTATTATCCTATTTCAGTTACGACTGAAGAAGTCATTAAGGGAATGTAGGAAAGCCGCCGAGTTAAAATACGGTCCCATACTGTCCGAGGCGGTAAAGACAAATTAGATGATTTCGCAAAAACCATCTACATGAAGGGGTTGATAAATCCGTACCATCGACAATTTTTAGTATTAATGGGCAATGCACCGATGGAAACATTAATGGAAAAAACATTGGAGTTGGAAGAAATCCAACAACCTCAGCTGCCGTTAATCTCTTCGCAAATTTCACTTAATTCTCCTTCATCTTATTCATCAATAGCACCTCCAATTCCCTATAAACCAATTTTAGATACCCAAATGGAACAGCCTATGGCACAAATAATGCCCAATACCCCAGATGTGGAAACAATACCACATATACAACTAATAGCACAGGGAATTGCACACCTAGAGGCGCAAATACCGCCAGCTGACCAACCATACAGGGAAACCGAAGGAATAATGAAACAAGACCCCCTCAGCATACCCCTGACACATGCAGACCCTCTCAGCAGGATAACCTGCAGTTACTGCAACAAAAGGGGGCATGCCTATGAGGATTGTGTGAAAAGGAAGAACACACCCTTTTGCACACACTGCCAGCAATTAAATCACGATATCCGTGATTGCTGGCAATTAAGGGAGGTAAAGAGTTCTGCACGTAAGACAGACTTGCGACTTCTGTGGCCAAAAAGGACACAATCTAGAATCCTGCCAACAAAAGCTGAAATAGGAGTCGCAAATCCAATGTCAACCTGCAAAGAACTCATCAAATTCCAAACAAAGAAGGCCAAAACCCTCGGTGGCAAAAATGAGCTACCGCATCAGGACCCCACGCGCGCCGATAACTAGAGTCCCCACTGTCCAACTACCTATACGAGGGTTGCCTTTTATATTTCGGGATTAGAGAACAAAAACAAATATTGATCATCGAAAATCACTTTATTGTTTTTCAAAATATTCCCCATGAAGATCTATACACTTTTGCATGCGTTTGAACCAATTGTCGAATCACTTTTGCCACTCTGATTGAGGTATCTCCATCACATGCACTCTAAATGCAGCAACCGCTTCTTCAGGTGTCGAAAAACGTTGACCTCTCAGTTTGTTTTTTACGTACGGGAATAAAAAGAAGTCTTTCGGTGCCAAGTCAGGACTATACGGCGGATGACCCATCAAATCGATGTTTTGGGTGCTCAAAAATACAGTTGCCGCTGCCGAAGTGTGAGAGCTCGCATTGTCGTGGTGAAGAGTGATCCGTCTTCGGCGGTTGGTTTTCCTGATTTCTTGGAAGACAACTGGCAAAAAAATGGTTGTGTACCACTCAGAATTGACTGTTCTGCGTTGTTCTAGTGGTACGGTTGCGACATGTTCAGTTTTTCCGAAAAAAACAGGCGACCATTTGCTTGGAAGTGCTTCGTGCGCGAACAACTTTTGTTGGATTTGGCTCATCTTGAAACACCCAGACAGTCGACTGCTGTTTACTTTCGGGCTCATACGCGTAAATCAACGATTCATCACCTGTCACGATGTCATAGACGTGTTTCGAAGCACCGCGACCGTATTTGTTGAGCATTTCTTTCGACCAATTGACACGAGCCTTTTTTTGGGCGATTGACAAATTGTGTGGGGTCCAACGCGAACAAATTTTTTTGACAGTCAAATGTTTCTGCAATATTGAATGTATGCTGGTCTTACTAACGCCTAAGGTTGTCTCAATCTCACGATAGGTCACATGACGATCTTCCAATATCAGTTCGCGCACAGCATCAATGGTTTTCGGAACAACAACTGATTTTGGACGACCTTCACGAAATTCATCTTGGAGTGAACTACGACCACGATTGAATTCACCCTAGCATCGATAAACACTGGTCCTTGATGGAGCTTCATCGCCAAAAATTGAATTAAGTTCATCCATGCACTGTTGCTGAGTTAATCCACGCCGAAAGTTGTAAAAAATAATCGCACGAAAATGTTGACGATTTAATTCCATTTTTGGGCCGAGAAGAATCTTTTAAGTTACTGTAAACAACACAAATAGCGCTCGTATGTCAAAACGTTCTGAGTGCGTATAGCCTCAAAAATGTCCAACTTTACGACAGAGCTGTCAATTGCCGGATTGCAACACTAGGGTTGCCAAATCCCGAAACATAAGAGGCAACCCTCGTAGATGTAGGTGTTAACAAGAACATAACACTAGTAGTGGACACCGGCGCTGAAATCAGTCTGATCAGCCAAAATTGCCTTAGCAAAACAGACTCCAAAATAAATTGGCAAGAAGCTTGTACCTTAGAGACGCCATTCGGAAGCATTAGAACCTTGGGAAGCTGCAAGGTCAACTTCCAATTAAAAGCTAAGTCCAAACTCCCATGCACATTCCAAGTATTGAGCAATATGCCCGATCTTCCAGAAGACGGTCTACTGGGAAATGACTTCCTGTCAAAGAACTGCAATGTGGAGGGCCCCAAACAACGCGTCATTTTTCCTCGCACGAAAAGAAACCCTAGCGTATTTAGCGTGCCAATAAAATTCTCACACCTCGAGAAAAAGGCGCCTGAAAATAAATACGCCAAAGGAAAAAAGGTGCAAGCCCAAGATAAGCGCAAAACCTTCAGGTTAAATCTTAACCAGAAGAAGAGGAACCCTACGGAGTCAAATGGCAATAACAAATACAAAATAACTGACACTCCGTCAGCTAATCCAAAAAACTTGTGCCCCAGCTCCTCTCAGAATACAAACCTATTGCAAATGTCCACAACGCCCGAAAAAATAATAAACCTCAATGAGATCGCGGAAATACTCAGGGTTTATCATAATTCCCCTTCCGGTGAACATCTGACCATCACCAAGTCGTATAATAAAATACGACAAAGATACTGGTGGCCGTCCATGCTCTCCGACATTCGGAAACATAAAAAGCAATGCGAGGAATGCCGCTCTTCAAAGGCAACCGCATGCCCCGGAATTAAAACAAAACCGCAATCGTTTCAAGCGGAAAACAGAGTGTTAATTAGGTACAAAAACCGCAAGGGCAAAGAAACACCCATCTGGAATGGCCCTTCCCTCATTACAGGAGTAACTGGGCTGAACAACACGACAACTCCTTTTATGAATATATTTAAACAATAACTGTAAATATGACACCAGCCACAATTGATTGGTAAATACCATACCTAATTTCTACAACCGCTACTTGTATAAACAAACTTAATAAGCATCACCTCAAATAAGAAAATATAACCTTTAGCACACATTCTAAACATAACTTTAAACAATTACACAAATAAAAACAACACTAATTAAAACCTGTAAGACTTTTAATGAACAATTTTAAATAGGCAGCCAAAAAGAGAACATACTATTATTAAAAATATTAAACTAAATTGGAATAAATGTAAACTACCGCGAAATTGAAACGCCACCGCCCTTTACTTTTAACCCATTCTAGAAAATTAACCTCTTCCAGATTAATTTTCTTTTCTAAAGGGGGGAGGGATGTAGCGATCCTAAATCGCCACTCCCATCCAAATCCCCAACATACCTAAATAATCCCATCCAAATCCGCAATACCTCCCATAACGCAAATCCCAATTTCATATTGAATCATATGAGCGATAAATTAAACCAAAAGTTGATTTGTCGCACATTGATTCAATTTCAATTCATACTCCATTGATTCAATTTCAATTCATACTCCAATCCATATTGAGTCACATGAACAACAAATTAAACCAAAAGTTAATTCGTCGTACATTGACTCAATTCCCAAAATCCTGACATCATGAGATGCTTAATTCAAAACGCAATTCATGATTCCCCTTCCAAGAACCTATCCAACCAAACCTCTAACAAATTCCCAATTCCCAGAACACAATTTCAATTGAAGCACACAAAGTCTTGTGTGTGCTTCTTGGAATTTTGACACTAAAATAGTTGACAATTCTCAACTGAAAAAACAATAAAAGGGCAGTAATTTTCGATTTCGCGATTAGTAGATCTCCAAGAGGGCAGAGCGCCGGTCGGACGACCGAAGATTTCATACCTAACTTAAAACATAACAAATAAAATCAAAGGTATTAAGAACAAGGAGCAACGAGTTTCTTTCAACTTGCGAGGCGATACACCCCCACCTGAGTGGACAAATAAAAGACATAAGGATGGTGCCTCAACACCGGTAAATATAACATCAATGCGGATACCTTAAGCCGTATCCAACAAAATTGTGACGAGACTCCCATACTACAAAATGGCAATGTAGTAATACGCGCCCAAGCTAAGAAGTTAAGGGCAAGCGAAGGAACTCAGGAAACTCCAAAAGACGACAAGTATTCTCTTCACGAGGATCCCATTCCGGCCTACACGGAAAAAAGAATGGAAATAACAAATCCTGACGGAATCCAGTTCCTACTTCAGGATTACCATGGTTCTCCTTTGGGTGGACACCAAGGAGTCAGTAAAACGTATAATAAAATACGTAGAAATTTTTGGTGGAAGAACATGATGCGCGACGTAAAACAATACATCAAAGTATGTAAAACATGTCAAACTATGAAAGCTTCACCGAACCTACGTATGACCATGGTAACAACCGACATTGCAAAGATGCCTTTCGAGTAAGTATATTTAGATATAGGAGGTTCTCTTGATCGAACTCCAACAGGCAATCAATATATACTCACGTTTCAACACAATTTGTCTAAGTATATAGATTGCTATGCTTTCCCCGATGCGGAGGCAAAAACGGTGGCCACAGTCTTCTTTGGCCAAATTATTGCTCGGTGTGGTGTTCCGAAGCAATCTGTGGATCAGGGAAGTAATTTCCTAAGCAGTTTGTTTAAAGGCGTGTGCAGACTGCTCAGTATTAACTTCAGACCCCAGCGTACCATCCACAATCGAATAGAGCCCTGAAACGAGTCCATCGCCCACTCGTAGATTACCTGCGCAGTATTGTGGATGGAAATTCTCAATCATGGGACTAATACCTGAGGATGGCAACATTTGTATACAACACATACGTACACGTTGGTACTAAACTTATGCCAATGGATTGTCTCTTGGATTTCACCCCGGAGGTACCAATTAGTATAAAACAACCTCCGGAACAGGTGTATAACTACGACAGTTACCATAAGCGATTGAAGTATAAACTTCAACATACGTACGAGATAGCAAGGCGTAACCTATTAACTTCCAAAAAAAAGACCAAAGCGTACTACGATCGTAAGACACGCCCATTCACGTTCCATGTGGGCGACAAGGTGTTAATACCGAATGCACAAAAACAAGGCAAATTAGCTCCCATATGGAGGGGCCCCTATAAAGTGGTACAAATAAAGGGCTCGCTGAATACGAGGGTTGCCTCTTATGTTTCGGGATTTGGCAACCCTAGTGTTGCAATCCGGCAATTGACAGCTCTGTCGTAAAGTTGGACATTTTTGAGGCTATACGCACTCAGAACGTTTTGACATACGAGCGCTATTTGTGTTGTTTACAGTAACTTAAAAGATTCTTCTCGGCCCAAAAATGGAATTATATCGTCAACATTTTCGTGCGATTATTTTTTACAACTTTCGGCGTGGATTAACTCAGCAACAGTGCATGGATGAACTTAATTCAATTTTTAGCGATGAAGCTCCATCAAGGACCAGTGTTTATCGATGGTATCGTGAATTCATTCGTGGTCGTAGTTCACTCCAAGATGAATTTCGTGAAGGTCGTCCAAAATCAGTTGTTGTTCTGAAAACCATTGATGCTGTGCGCGAACTGATATTGGAAGATCGTCATGTGACCTATCGTGAGATTGAGACAACCTTAGGCGTTAGTGGGACCAGCATACATTCAATATTGCATAAACATTTGACTGTCAAAAAAATTTGTTCGCGTTGGATCCCACACAATTTGTCAATCGCCCAAAAAGAGGCTCGTGTCAATTGGTCGAAAGAAATGCTCAAAAAATACGGTCGCGGTGCCTCGAAACACGTCTATGACATCGTGACAGGTGATGAATCGTGGATTTACGCGTATGAGCCCGAAAGTAAACAGCAGTCGACTGTCTGGGTGTTTCAAGAAGAGCCAAATCCAACAAAAGTTGTTCGCGCACGAAGCACTTCCAAGCAAATGGTCGCCTGTTTTTTCGGAAAAACTGGACATGTCGCAACCGTACCACTAGCACAACGCAGAACAGTCAATTCTGAGTGGTACACAACCATTTGTTTGCCAGTTGTCTTCCAAGAAATCAGGAAAACCAACCGCCGAAGACGGATCACTCTACACCACGACAATGCGAGCTCTCACACATCGGCTGCGACAACTGCATTTTTGAGCACCCAAAACATCGATTTGATGGGTCATCCGCCGTATAGTCCTGACTTGGCACCGAATGACTTCTTTTTATTCCCGTACGTAAAAAACAAACTGAGAGGTCAACGTTTTTCGACACCTGAAGAAGCGGTTGCTGCATTCAGAATGCATGTGTTGGAGATACCTCAATCAGAGTGGCAAAAGTGATTCGACAATTGGTTCAAACGCATGCAATAGTGTATAGATCTTCATGGGGAATATTTTGAAAAACAATAAAGTGATTTTCGATGATCAATATTTGTTTTTGTTCTCTAATCCCGAAATATAAAAGGCAACCCTCGTACCGTAATAAAGGTAGGGAGAAGAAACGTGGCGGTACACAATAACAGGCTGAAACCCTATTAAGAATAAAGGAGGCCAAAAATGGATGGACCACCACAAACAATGGAATATAACGCACCAAAGCCAGTGCTGAGACCGACGGTGGCACAATAGATACATTTACATTTGAGCTTCAATACTACTTTACTACTTTATGCAAATTTACATTAATTACTTGGCAATACTAAAAATTAAAGGCGTTGGGGTCGAAACTCAAAACCTGTACCTCAAAAACGAAAAAAAAAGAAGATAATTCAATTGGAAAGTTTTGATTAATGTGATCGGACCGAAACCACGTGACGATAAAAAAGGAAAAGATTAACAAATTTAACCGCCGCGTGTGACACTGTGGGGGTTTTCTACATTACACGGAGAACCAACCCAATTTCGCCTGTTAGCAGCGCACCACCTCAATCCCAATCCCTCCGTTCAGCTATTACACCTGTAAAAGAAATATCCCAAAAGGACGCATTACTGAATTCTTTATTTTGTGCAGGTAATGCATAATTGAATTCAGTACCACTTGCCATACGGCAACCCCTTTTCATTAACCCTATGAGATTTCCACCGGAAATCTCACAGCCATATTAGTTAGCAACAACCAATTCTAACCAAACGACGCGGCTGCATTTCGGAAAACCGCTGGGGTAATTTTCAAATTCCTCGAGTTTGGTTCCCACGATAATTATTCCCAAGCTATGGCAGCGTCCCTTCGACTTCCCACTGTAGTATTTTACCACAGAAAATTTAGTATATATATATGAAATTACCTGTTGTTTCAGGTGGCCAGCTCGGCAATGGTTCCTGGTCCAATCAAAAGGCTGCTTGCTGTTGTTTCATGTGACCAGCTCGGCAACGGTTCCTGGTCCAATCAAAAGGCTGCTTGCTTCAATGGATGCGTGACCAAATCGAGAGCGACTTCGGAGACGATTTGGAAAATGATGCCCCTCTTTTCGATTCAGTAAAGCATTCTCCTTGGTGCTAAGGGTCTCACTCTGCATCGCTCGTAGTCGCGATTCAATTGTCACTGATTTTGTATCGATCCCATCAACATTAGCTTTATTAAACTTAGGTCCGGGTTGTGGCGCCGATGATGATGATGAAACTTCGGTCACTTGAGCTCGCTCTTGTACGCCGCATCGATCGTGACTTTCTATGTAAGCTGAGTTCGCGATTCTGCGATTTTGAGTCGATATCCGGTGCCACCACTAGTACAAATCTAAAAGTCTTCCTTTGTTGTTGGTTGTTTTCAAGTCAATTTTTATTGTTTCAATAATCCTTTTCTTTCCTTTTTCCGCCTCTCTTCCTTCACACAAAAACTGAAAACTTTACTTTTAAACAATAAGGAACGGGGCTTTTCTTTTCTAATTTTCTGCTGCCACACGGCTCTCAAAAAGTTCCAACTGTCTTTTTTTTTTTTTGTTCAACTGTTCAACTCTTCCGAAAATCAACCGTTTCTCACAAAAAACCGTATATTTACAATGCAAAATCAAAAACAAACGGAATCGAAAATTCCCTTCTCTGTTTCTCTCCCTCACTCCCCATCGACAACCAATTCGAAAATCGAACTCGAACCCGCCCACGATCCACACTCGAATCGGGGCGTGTTCGAACACTCACTTGTGGATCATGCAATTCTTCCACCACCTTACCATCAAACTATCTTAAAACAAAATTATAATGAAAACAATTAAATGATGGGGGTGGTGAAAGCCGCACGTAACACCACAGACACCCTATTCGCTGGGGATCAATACCCTCTTTATTCAGGTGAATAGCGCAAACCACTTTCCTCTCATTTTCCCCTTTGCTGAGTGCATTGCACTCAGAGATCAGACCAATGTCTTAACTATGTCACTCGGTTATCAACCCATGTAGCGTTCCGCATGCACGCAAAAGCCAAAGCAATCCCGAGATCATCGTGCTCTCCTTTTGGTTTACTCATTCGCCCTATGTCCATCGACCGTCGAATGAATGCCCAAGTGTTTATTCACCTCGATGGGCTGGGAAGTGAAAGAATGCAGAAGAGAACACGATTATGATTGGTCGATCGTTGTACAAATCCCTAACGACAATTTTCATCCCTGATTGGGATCAGTCGATATTCAACCACCGGAGTGTGCATACACGTTTTTGGGAGTGCGAGTCGTGAGTTTAGTTTTTTCTCCAAGTAAAATTTGTTGCAAAATATTAGCCCCGTTTTGAAAGAACGGAAAGGAGTCCATTACGATAAAGAACCCTGTGCGCGAAAATATATTATACATCAACATTGTACCAGAAAAACAAAAGGAATAATAATGTTGTGATAATGTGATGCGCTTTGTTCGGAATTCAAGTGCCTAAAATCTAGAAGAACAAAAATAAATATAGCCGTTAATGTTCAAAGACAATAAGTTACATTAAGACAAGGATGAAGTGATCGTAACAAAATTGTAAATTTATTCAGAGGAAATTTATGTGAACATATCCAATAAGTTACATTAATAAATGCGCTCCAGTGCAATTAAGCAGTCTTATGAAGAAAACACCACAAAAATAAAAAGAACTTTTATACAGTAAAACATCATCAGTGTCTTTTTATTTATCCATTCTTCTGGGGTGAACAATTTTCCGCGGGGCAAGAGAGTGGGGAGAAAGTGAATCCGTGCCCCTGTGGGCTTAAATACTTCAAACCCCCACAACACAAATTAAATAGTAAAACTAATCGCACTCTTCGGAACAAGAGAAATAACTTGTGGAACATTTTCCTAAAAACGCGTTCCTTCCAAAACTACTCCAACTATCTCGGTTCCTTTTATAAATTTACCGAGCTCTAGTCCAACTACCTCACAAAAACACAACCCAATTTGGTCAATGATCCCAAATCTTTTTTCCACTTTATAAATTACAAACGGAAATCCGACGCCTATCATAACTTCCTTTCTTATGACACGACTGCCTCAACCGACCCCCTAATTATTGCCAATCTATTCGCTTCGCTCTTCAATAAATCCTTCACAGACATCTCCTTCGAGCCTAACCCGTCTTACTTCAAAGACTTTTCCGAATTCTCCCTTGGCCCCTTCACCCCTCAAATGTTTCAGTATCACGTAGTTGGGGAGAAATTTTTGGCTGTCGTTTTAAAGAAATGTTCCTCTTCTCTTTCTCTCCCGCTATCAAAAATCTTTTATTTATCTCTTATACAAGGTATCTTCCCTAGTATTTGGAAATCATCCTATGTCACCCCCATACCATACATAAAGAGAGACCTAAACACGATATAAGCAACTACCGTCCCATCGTCAAACTGTCTCCTATCCCTAAACTATTGAAAGCAATTCTTTACAACGCGTTATCTTTCCGTTGTAAATCCATCATCTCACCCAACCAGCATGGTTTTCTTTCGGGTAGGTCGACTACAACCAATCTGGTCGAGTTCTCATCCCATATTCTCCGCGCCTTAGAGAATGGCAACAAAGTCGATGTAATCACCACCGATTTTAGCAAGGCCTTTGACAAAATCTTCCATAATCTTATCCTATTTAAGCTGTCCTCCCTGGGTTTCGAATCCCTATTGATTGACCGGTTTCTCTTCTTATCTGAAACATCGATCCTACCTTGTAAAATTCAGATCCTCCTTCTCTCCAATCCCCTTCTTCCCACGTCAGGGGTTCCCCGAGGCAGTCATCTAGGTCCCCTCCTATTTCTCCTTCCCACCAATGACGTTAACTGATCTATCTCTCTTTCTATGCGGACGACACTAAACTCTACAAAACGATCATCTCTCCTCTCGCTTCATCACTTCTCCAAACGGATCTCGACAGCTTCTCAACCGTCGGGGAGCCTCTGGCGCAAGACTAATGGCCTTGCCCGGAAAAACAAATCATCATGCAAAATTTAACAAGCCTCAGGACTTGCTAAATAAGGCCAAGACAGGTTCCCGGTTGTAGTGCCGATGATGATGATGATTCTTAAGGCCAACTCTGCCCTTGGGTTTGTGAAACGCTGGTCTAAAGAATACTCTAATCCTCACGTTTCCCGTTCTATCTACATAGCCTTCGTCTGCCCCTTTCTTGAATACGCCAGTCAAGTCTGGTCTCATCACTACTCGTCCCATATTCGCAGGATCAAAAGCGTGCAACGTCGTTTTCTGCGTTTTGCCCTCCGCGGACTGAACTGAGACAATCCTTAGATTCTCCCCCTATACACAAGCCGGCTCCATCTGCATAACCTTAACACACTTAAGGAGCGCAGAATTCATGCCGAAATCCTTTTCATCCATCGTCTCCTCTCAGGCACAATCAACTGTCCAAGCTTGCTCCCCACCATCGCACTCCACACTAATCCCCGTAACCCGCAAAACCCTCGTCTCTTCTATTTGCTCACCTACCACACTTCTTACGGCTCTAATGGGTCCATTTCGCGAATGCTGAGGTGGGCAAACTCTTACCCTACCTCCTTCGATTTCTACCTCACCTCTACTGCACTCAAACTCCGTCTCCTCTCTTCCCCTCCCTGACCTTGCCCTACCCACCGTCTGCACCCTTACAACCCATACACATTCCAACACCCTACCCTTTTATCCTACCACCCTATCCTCCACCACGCCACCACTCACACCATCATCTACCCACCATATCGGCTGTCCTCTTCTGTTCGTGTTCTGTTTTGTTTTGGTTTCTCCTCCCTGCTCTCCCCCCTAACCGGTCCTTACAATGTATTCACCGGTTGATGACCCTTCCTCTCATGGTCTGGACCATCTGCCCTATCGGAATATGATGGCTCTTATAAAGACATTAATAGCGGACCTCGAGGCTCTCAAGGCTGAGAACGCTGTCCTCAAAAATAAACTGTCGGCATTAGAAGCCGCATCACTCCCACCCCCGCCCAGTGCTGGTTAGGAAACCTCCGATTCGGAATCGTAGTTCGAGCCAGAACTGGAAAACGTCACCAAGAGTTCTGGCACCTTAAAGGACAATGATGACTCGCGTATCCCAACCCCAAACTCCTTTAGGGCCCCAAAGCGCAAAACGCCGCTGCCAACAGTAACCCGCGAGGGGGCCCCCCCCAGTAAGCGTATCGCTATTGGCTGCCCACCAACACCACCCCCAGCATTATCACCACCTGTCCCTAAAAGAATGTCAATCCCCCCGGCAACCACAAACTCACAAAAAGCCGTACTCCCAGCGAAGTCTTTCACACTGAGGCCAACTCCGATAAATAACACGAAAGGAACGCCCGCTGGTGTTTCCAGCACTGTGCAGTCACCGGTCGAGACCCGCACACCTGTCCTTAACAAGAAACAGCAACCCGGGGTCGAGACCTCAATCTGAAGAACTTCGTCGGTGATATGAACCGACGAGGAATTTCGAACTTCAAGGCAAAGACCTTAAGCCCATCCCTAAACAAAATTGTAACCTACGATAGGGAAACCTACCGCAAGGTTGACGACAACCTCCAACCAAGGAGGTAAATTACTACACTTTCACTCCGGCCGGCGAAAAGTCTAGAACCATTCTTTTAAAACGAGCCGCTTCCTGCTGGGAAAAGAACGACATCGTAATTGCCCTTGAGGCAACATTTCCCAATGTCAAATTCACTGACGTTAAAAAATGCTGTTCCCCACAACGGTTTGTGCAAATCAAACCAGAAAAATACAGCAAGGTGAACTTGTGGGAGCTTCACCTTGCGCCAGGGACCGACATAGATTCCATAATACGGACAAAGTCGCTTCCAATCTTGCATCAGAAAGTCATCTTCGAGGTATTCCATAAGAGTAAAATACCTCAATGCAGACGTTGCCAACGTTTCGGGCATGTCTCCCGAAATTGCAACATGAGCCGCCGTTGTGTTCGTTGCGGAAAATCCCACGACATTGGCAAGTGCGAACTACGGGCAGCCAAATACGATCCCAAAACAAATGTGCAGGATAAAATAACACTGCCAACTTGCTGCAACTGCGGAAAGAAAGAACATCCGGCAAGTTACAGGAACTGTCCCAAATATAAAGAAATAATTCAAAGATCCAAGGAGACTCGAGCTAAACAAACAGCCAAGTCAGACTTCGGAAAGTAGGCCACACAAAACTTCATCCAAAATGGATTTACATTCGCCGACATACTTAAATTCCGACAAACAAAGAGTATAAAAGCTCTTCCAACTCCTCCCCCTCAAAAACATATTCAAGCGCCTAAGCGACCTGCGGTAAAGGCCAACAGAAGTCCACAAATTCTAACGGCTGCACAAAAGCCTCCCAGGGGGCCACCCCCAATGCTCGAGAAACTACTTAGTTTCTCCCGCCTAATTGAGGATATTCGACCCATATATGAAAAACTAACAACCGAGGCTGAGAGGGATGCACTCCTTTTCAAGGCATATGCAAAACATACCCTCCAAAATGGTTCCCAAAACTAAAGATATCCTCATAAACGTCAGCTCCCTTGTTTCGCTTTCAAAGCGTGCAATAGTCTCCGACTTCATAAAGGATAACCAGGCGGACGTGGTTCTTGTAACCAAAACTAGGTTGCATTCATGTCACCGCCCCATATTTCCAAACTTTTCCATAATTCGATGAGATTGAACCCCCACTGGCGCCCTCACAATCAACGGAGGTGGCACCTGTATACTAGTTAATAGCGAACTTCACCATGAAGCTATTGACCTCCCACATTTCGAGTCCATAGACCTCTCCGGGGTTGAATTGCATCTAGCTAGTAACGGTAGAGTGAATATATACTCCGTATACCACTCACATAAAACCAATAATGGCCCCATTAATCCCGAAGATATCGGCCAATTAATAACGTCCTCGGGGCATACGCCCTTCATCATAGGCGGCGATTTCAACTCCAGGCATCCCCACTTTAACAACTCCGTCTCTTGACCAAACGGCACAAAGTTGTTCCAATGGTACACCGAAAACGGTCATGCCCTCAACTTCGAAATAGTCGCACCTACGGTTGGTACCCGAGGCAACTCCATCCTGGACATCTTTATTGTGTCCAAAGACTTACTTCCCCAAATCACTCCTCCCCAAGTATCGGCGGGTGTGTCTGACCACAACGCTGTGACCATGTTCATCCGCGGCTACCGAACATCCCGCGCTCATGTCAGATACATACCCGATTATGGGCGCACAAATTGAGACAACTTCAATATTACATTGAACGAAAAACTCCACCGACTCTCTCTCTCCACTGACAGGAACCTAACGACGGTTGAGATAAATGACGCTGCAACTCGACTTCACGAGATGCTATTTGAAACTTCTAAGACTCATGTCCCGAAGTACAAACTTGAAAAGACTTATCAGAATCCCCTTGACGACCTCACTCTTCGTCTCATCCGGGAGCGTAAAAAGCTCTGCAAAATGAGATATGGTCACCGCTTTACGCAAAGGGAGCCATTATTGCAAGCCAGTATTCACAATATTGGCACACTGATAAAACAAAGAATCCAAAACAAGCGCACCCGACAATTGGAAGACGAACTGAAGGGTATTCAGATGTACCAGAACATTTATAAAAATGTTAATAAGATATGTGGCACCTCTCGTACCACTGGACCAATCATGCACAGGGGTCTTGTTGTCAATAATAACACCAATAAAGCAAACATCATCGGAGAGACCTTTGAAAATAATCACAAACTCACTCTCGAGGATGGTGACCCGGCCACTAATGCAATAATTAGTTCAGAGGTTCATAATAAATTAGACAACTTTAACGAGCCAATAGTTGACTTTAACTCAGCTAACGGTGCATACTTCGACGACACACGTGATAATAGTCACGGTTTCGTCACACCAAATACCCTACAGAACCGAGTTAAATCTCGAAACCCCAAGAAGTCACCCGGTAACGACAACATGTCCTACCACTCGTTGCGAAGGCTTTCTGCTTTATTCTTTATAAAGCTCTCCATTCTGCTCAACCATGCCTACAACATGGGGTACTTTCCCCAAGCCTGGAAGCACGCTGTTGTCTGCCCAATAGGAAAAGCTGGGAAACCAACATATCACCCCTAAAGCTTTCGTCCTATTTCGCTCCTCACCTCCTCAGAAGATGTATCAACCACTCTAGAAGGCCTGACGGTCGCCATTACCCGAACTCTCACCTATACGAAGGTACCTCCATTATCCTTGTACTTGCTACAATTAGCATATAAGTACCTTGAAAGCATTCAGAACAGCGGGAACCCACTTGTATGGGAGTCTTGCGTTCTTGACCCTTCTCTCTTTCGATCTCTTCGGATCAGACCACCACAATTTCTTCTTCAGTACAAAACTGAAGAAAGCACCCTTCCCAACAACATTCTCCTTTATAATAGAGGATTCCTGGACCCATCCCATAGGGATGCTGACACACTACAAACGCGCACGCACAGTACAAGACAGCACAAACACACACACACATACACACCGTCCAAAGCGCAGATTATCAAACGCCAAAGACGTGATCTGCGTTTACTACCGCACTCAAGACCTACCGGTCTTGTACGATTTCTTTCCCACCACCCCCCCATCCAAGCAGTTAGAGAACAATTGAACTAACCCTGCCCACACTATCCTTAGATAATTCTTTCCCCTTTCTTTTCAGATATCTTGAGACCGAGCGCAACATCTTCACAGATATGGGTGTTTCTGGTTATCGCAAGATGACCAGAAGCCAGAGACAAGATGAAGGACACATTTGTCCTTGTCTCCCTAAAGTCGGCCTCTCGCCACCCCATTTTTTTTTTGACTTATCTCCGTGTCAGTTCGGGCCATCAGTCATACATCCGAAACATAGTCGAAAATTTCTCCCGACGGTATCGCGGGATGTACAGCGTGGCGGGGTGGTATCTCAGCTTGGGACCGGCTGCCATATAAACCAACCTTTTCTCGAACCGGTCCATCAGCTAAGGTCCGAAAGATGGCCAGGGGTTTCTCCCGACCATTTCATGGACCCTATCGCTTAATTTTGTTGATTTTAATCATAACAGAGGATTGCAGCAAGACGGGGCAACATCCAACACGTCTGACATGTCCTTACCAGTTGTTCGTAAAATAGTTCCCTGTAAATCTGGTATCCCGACAATATGACATAAACTAGTATGTATGTAGTCCCGATTGAACAGTAATAAACTTCTTCACTTAGGAAAGCTTACAAGGTGAAGTAAACAACAACAGGCGTTGCTCTGGTTCCATTAGACCCAAATATCTGAGTAGAAATGGAATCGATTACAAACAACCTGGCAGTTCTTAAAATGTTGCTTTCGAAGAGGGTCGTCAAAATAACGGCACACATTTAGACAACACAATTTTTATGAAATAAATAGCCAAAAATCGTATTTAATAAAATGTTAATATCGATTCATTAAACCCATCCACTATTATGGAAAAGAAGTTGTTTCTGGACAAAAAAAGCTTAAAACCTCGGTACAACAAAAATGGCCGTCGTAAGCGCTATAACCCAAGCCGTGATTATAAAAAAAAAACACACCCGGAAATGGAAAAAATATTATCCCTACATTCGTTTATCCAAGTGGACAGTTACAACTTCCTTCAAAGAATATCAACACCAAACAAAGACCCAAAGCACATCAACTTACAAAAAATATTCAGAAAGCAGATTCTCAAATCAAAACTCACCTGAGACCCATGGAAGATCTTAACGTGTAAACCCACGTAATAGACATCGGATCGTTAATCGATTGCATTTCTTCCCGTTTAGATTAATTCTATTTCACACATTTACCGAAAATAACTTGTTCGCTAACTTGCACATTAAAAAGAAAAACCGCCACATTGGACGAGCAATTGTAAATCAAAGCCAGAAAGTTAGCTATTATTGTAACAGTGAATTTATTGTCAAACCGACGAAAATCGGGCGCGAAACCTACAAAATTTGATAATAGATTTTTAGCTGACAATGTCAGACGTCATTCCAAGTCCATTTCGTTTTCATGACACCAAGTTGACGTTTAACCCGTCGCTGTCACTTACAATTTTCTTTCTTTCACTAAGTACTCATCAAGGCGACTGTACGTATAGAAATTTTCTTCCTCAATATTTAGTGAAGTATTAAATTGTTGTGAGAACATTTAACAAAACAAATTAATATTATACTCATACAGCAATATTTTTGCATAAAATCTAGTAATCTAGTTGTGATGGTTGAGATAATTGCCGATTAAGTTAATGCAACCTCAATTTGTTGTCCACAGGTATCGGTGTAAAGTGACGACATGGTAAACGGGCGAATACCCTCTGTGTTTTCCAAAACCTACGTAACTCCACGTCGGCCATATGAAAAGGCGCGTTTGGATCAGGAATTGAAGATCATCGGTGAATATGGTCTTCGCAACAAACGTGAAGTGTGGCGGGTAAAATATGCTCTTGCTAAGATCCGTAAAGCTGCTCGTGAACTGCTGACGTTGGAAGAGAAAGACGAGAAAAGATTGTTCCAAGGTGAGTTTGTATGACAAGTGATTTATTCAATTATGCTGAAAAGTGTCCTGATGAAAATTGATTTATGACACCTCTTGTCTGAAATCACTGTGTTGATAATTAATCTACTGAAATGTCTGCAATTATAGTGAAATTGTTATATGTGAACTGTGCACTAAACTTCAAATGTTACATTACAGGTAACGCTCTACTTCGTCGTCTGGTCCGGATTGGAGTACTTGACGAGACTCGCATGAAACTCGATTACGTATTGGGTCTAAAAATTGAAGACTTCTTGGAGCGTCGTTTACAGACGCAAGTGTTTAAACTTGGGTTGGCGAAATCTATCCATCATGCGCGTGTTTTAATCCGCCAAAGACACATTCGGTAATTATCCATAAAGAACAGGCAACAGGAGAGTTTCCTCGGGAAAGATACATTCTAATGGTTTGTTCAGTGAGGCCACTTGGGAGTCGTGTAGCCACTATGGCTGCACTGGCTTCCAACGTCTCTAGCTAATTGATTTTCAAGCAGCAGTTGTAAGTCACTGAACTAGACTAGGATGGCGTTGACCTGCTAGCTATTTGAAGTCTGAGTGTGGTACTAATGTGAATTTCCATTTTTCTTTTCAGTGTTCGGAAGCAGGTGGTGAACATCCCATCGTTTGTGGTGCGATTGGATTCGCAGAAACACATCGACTTCTCCCTAAAATCACCATTTGGCGGTGGCCGCCCTGGTCGTGTAAAGAGGAAGAACTTGAAGAAGAACCAGGGTGGCGGAGCAGCCGCTGAAGAAGAAGAGGATTAAGCTGTCAAGGGGCGGGACTACCCGTATTCTTTTTCTAATAAAATACATTATGCCAACCGAGTCATTTTGTTTTATATGTTCTACTACTGCACGGTGAATTCCATTGTAGGTGGGCTTGCTTATATACCTTAGGTGGCGGTTTAATGCTACATCAGAATTCTAAAGCTGGGGAATTTGCGAGTCGAAAAGTACTCGGAGACAGCTGGTTTGTTGGTGTTCATCTATTTGAATAATCAAAGCAGCGTATGATTTCGGGAGCAAATTTGATCTATGAAATAGTGCTCGTGCTTAAGTTGAGACGGAGTTAACGCCTGGAGTTGGCTAGGAAATAGAACTCGGACAGATTCGCTGCCTCTAGCGCGTTGATAGCTCTGCTATTATTAACTATGGAGTTTCTGACGGTCTTTGTAGATACTTACAAATTTCCACGACCTGTTATGCAGTGTAGTATTTTCGAAAGCACTTTCCAGAGTGGAATTAATCTCGGCTTTCACCTATGTAGTTCGATTTATATAACTGGCATCTCATCGACCTTAACACATTGCTGACCGTTCACGAGTTAACTCGTGATATCGTGGCCAAACGTTGGTGACCGGTCACGAGTTAACTCGTGTTTTTGTAGCCAAGCCTTGGTGACCGGTCACGAGTTAATTCGTGTTTTTGTAGCCAAGCCTTGGTGACCGGTCACGTGTTAGCTCGTGTTTTTGTTGCCAAACGTTGATGACCGGTCACAAGTAAACACGTAATAAGCTTTTTTCCGCATCTTTATTGTTTTCACGGCGCAGTGTTGGAAATATTGTACTGTAATTATTTGGTTTCCATACCTCGAGTTGTGCCGCTCTTATAAAAGACGGGTAAGCTTCGTTCTAAGTGTAAAAAAAATTTCACCCATGACCGAACGCACCAATGAAGAACCTTTTACTGAAGTGTACGCAGATGATTTATCTGAGTGTCCAAGTGATTGTGAATCAGATGCTGGTAACTTCAAATATGATACTGTATCAGAAGATAGTGAATCTGATATTAGGCCTCCAAAATCTCGAAAAAGAAATATAATAGTATCAGATAGCGACGATGAATTGGAGGAAGAATGGAACGAACGTGACATCACACCAAACTTTCCGAATTATTTAAATATTCCTGGAGCAACAGTTGATTTTGATGACGCACCAACTATCAGTGAAGGAACGGATTTATTTTTTGACAATACATTTTTCGATTTAGTCGTTACGCAGACTAATCTGTACCACTTTCAAATGAAAGTCTTACATAAAATCTCTGCAAAAACGACACCATGGACGGAAGTGACCACCAGTGAAATAAAGAAGTTTCTTGGATTGCTGATATTGATGGGTCAAACCAGAAAATCTTGTTGGAAAGATTATTGGTCAACGGATCCTTTCGTTGAAGTACCAATACTTGCGGCGACTATGACCAGAAGGCGATTTGAGCAAATTCTCACATTTTTCCATCTGAATGACAATACACAATGTACAGTTCCTCAAGATAGACTTTTCAAAATTAAACCGCTTTTGGATTATATCATTCCAAAATATCAGGCCATGTACATACCCAAACAGGAGCTAGCTCTAGACGAAGCAATAGTACCATTCAGAGGACGCACCAGCTTTAGAACGTACAACCCGGCGAAGATAACGAAGTATGGAATTTTAATCAGAATGCTGTGTGAAAGTGAGAGTGGTTATATATGCAACTTTGAGATCTATTCGGGGGAAGGCAAAAAGTTGCAAGAAACTATATTGTCGATATTGGAGCCTTACCTTGGTTGTTGGCATCACATATACCAGGACAACTACTATAACAGCGCTTCTACAGCCGAGCTATTATTCAAAAGGAAAACATTAGTGTGTGGTACCATACGGGAAAATCGTGGCTTACCAAAAGTCCTGTTGGAAAAATCTAAAAGTCTACACAAAGGAGAAATGACTTTTTTACGAAAGGGACCAGTTGTTGTTGTTGTATGGAAGGATAAAAGGATAGTACGGATGGTATCCACTATTCATGATGCTTCTATGAAATCTAGTGGAAATCGAAAAAAAAAATTATAAAGATGACACAATCAAACCTACATGCATATTGCAGTACAATAAGCATATGAAAGGAGTAGATCGTGCAGATCAGTATTTGGCGAATAGCAATATATTACGAAAAACTCTAAAGTGGTACAAAAAATTAGCTTTTTTTCTGATAAACTGCACCTTGTTCAATGCATATAAAATATACTGTACCTATCGGCCAGAAAGTAAAATAAAATATAAAAAATTTCTGCTCGAAGTAGCCAGGGAATGGATAACAGTAGTTCCCAAGGAATGCAGCACTGCAACTGACACTTCGCGGAAATCTCGAACAGCTCCTTCTAAAGATCCACCCACCAGGCTTTCCGGACAACTAAGAGAACACGTCTTAGAAAAAATAGTTACTACCAAAAAAAACAAATCCAACTAGAGTGTGTAGAGTATGTTCTTCAAAAGGAAAACGAACTGAAACCCGATATATTTGCAAAACATGTTGTGTACCATTACACGTAGGTGACTGTTACACATTTTATCATACGAAAAAGAAATATTAAGAGTTAAATAATAAACAAAATTTATTAAAGTTAATTTATATTGTTTTACTTTCCAATCCGCTTTCAAAACAGTAGCCGGCCACATGAGGTAAATTTTCAGAACAGTTGCCGGTCAGCAATGTGTTAACAACATCTGGGATCGAACCGGATACTCAAGTTATGTATGATACTCTTTACCCAATGTGCAATAAAGGTAAGTACGATTGCGTTAGCTGAAATATCAATATAGTTGTTAAGGAAACACGATGACGATGTTTGCGCCTTTGCTCCAGTTTGGCGTTAAAGCGAAGCACATACTCGAGGTGGCTGGCTTGGCGTGGTGATCGCTGGGGCGGAGCATAGACCAGGGGCTTGTGGTAGTTTATGCAAATTAACTACTTGGCGAGTTGTTCTCCGTTTAAAGATAAAGAGGGGATTAGTGGATGTTGGGGGGGACCTGGACTCAAGGTCAGACCGTAACAGGCTCTGGGATCTGAGACTCGGCTGTATGTACGTGTGGTGCGTTTATTTGTGGTTGATGGGTGCGCACATTGAGCAGGTTTTCAAAGTACTGCTTCCATCTTGACGATATTTTTTGTTTCTGTCACCAGACAGCCGTTTGTGTCTCGGATTATTTTTGCTCTCCCTCGGTACCCATTTATAATTGAATTTATGCCGGCATACATACCTCTGATGTTCGTTGCCCTGGCATTTTCTAGGATTTTTTCGATCCGAGCCTTTTCCCATTCGCGTTTTATGTGTTTGAAGAGTCTCATTGTATCTTTCCGAATTGCCGAGTATCTTTCTGCGTTGACATATCTTTCTAATTGGATCACTCTAAGTCGTTTACGTTCTTCGACCCTCGCCCTGCACTCATCGTCAAACCAAGGTTTGGACTTAATTGTGTTCTTAAATCCTAATACCTTTTGGACTGTTTGCTTGATTGTGTCTCTGATCGATGTCCATTTAATGTCCACATTATTGGCTTCCTCTACCTCACTGCTGCCATTCTCTAGGATGCTAAATCTATTTGTTAGTTCGCCTTGATATTCAGCTCTTTTCCGCAGGTCTTTTAATTTATCAATGTCGAATTTTTAGCTCGTCTCCTGTGACAGCCCATGTGGGATTGCTGCGAGGCGACTCCTGATTTTGCCCATCACTAGAAGATGATCGTAGTCGCAATCTGCTCCTCTATATGATCTTACGTCAAGGATATTCGAGTGGTGTCTTTTGTCTATGAGGAAGTGGTCTATTTGATTACGCGTTACGCCGTCGGGTGATATCCGTGTGGCTTTATGGATTTGCTTGTGCTTAAACATCGTGCTTTTCACTACCAGATCTTTTGACGCTGCGGACGTGATAATTCGAATTCCATTATCATTTGAAACGTCGTGTAGGTTTTCTTTCTCCATGTATATAGAACCATAATCATGCCGATTGTTCTATACGGATGCGAAACATAGGCTCTCACAAAACGGGAAGAAAACAAATTCCGCGTATTCGAGAATAAAGTCCTAAGGGGTATCTTTGGCGCCAATATGACGAGGCAGGACTGTGGGGTGCGAGTCGCGACGCCAGCATGGGCGAGAGCTCTACCTCGTCCCCAATATTATTATCGGTTCGTCGGACACCACACGGAAAGAAGCACAACTGTTCGAAAGCACGATCACCAAGAACAAGAGGGAAAACACTGTCAGGAACAGCAGCGCGACAAATTAAAAGACTGGTTTCATATTATTCAATTTTATTTCTATGGTTGGTACTTTCATTAATTTCGGACTTATCCATGGTATCTTGATGCATTACTTTGTTAAATACGTCATTATTCGAAAGAGATGTTACGGGAAATTATTTTTGTTATCGTTTAGCACTTGATTCACATTTGACACTCACTTGACTTTTTAAAGATTAAAAGTTTGCACTCATTCGACAACGGGTATAGACACATCTCCGCGTGCACCGGCGGAGAGCGGAAGTCAACGCGACCATGGCTGTCGGCGGATAGAAATAGACTCAAACGATATCCTCTCCAATAAGGATATCGTTTTTTTTACCTACCACCAGGGAAACGTAAAGTCTCTCTTGGTGGTATAGGAAACCAGTTCTTGTAATAAAGGTCATGAAGGTATGTGTGGGATCGTTGAGATCAATGCTATTCACACGTGCAGTGGAACAACGAAACAGGCAGGCGGCAAGAACAAAAGAAAAGGCGACCAAATGGTTCGCTCTTTAATGAGGGTCATGTTTATGCAACGTCGCTATGACGGACGTTGGAAAAAAGGTATTAATGGGATACGATACTTTATACCATGGAAATTGTATATCGTAACTTGGGTTAATTGCCGATACGCATCCCTTGCTTGCATTTAGGTATGCCAAGCAATTAGTGGTGGCGACGAAAGAAATGCGTCATTGTTTGTCTATTGAATCGCTAGTGTTGCAGCTGTAAAAACAAGCTGATGACATAGTATTTTAACTCAGACAAAGGGTATCGAATGTTTGCTATTTATGGTGCATATGCACATTAAAGATCAATTTTAGGAATTTCAGATAATGCTTGAAAGCATTACATGTCCTTGGAAAAGGAAATGTTTTCTGGGGCAAATGCAAATGCATTGGCGGGAAACAATGGGAGTTATGGAATTCCTAAAAAGGTCAAGAAGAATTCTTACAGAAAATTGTATGCAAAGGGTTGCAATGAAAAGGTAAGTTTTCTTTATAGGGATTTTAGGGTTATAATAATTGGATCTGTTTGATGCGTGAAGCATTTAAGAGGCTAATGCGAATTGCATTAGCGAAAGCTGGTGCAGACCCGGGTTGTGGTTATGGGGGTTTTTTCAGGAAGGCGAGCCGTGGGATCTGGCGGAATCGCCACAGGACAATGGAGGAAACTTCACAACCAGGAATTGGGAGAGCTATACCGCAAACCTGCAATAGTGAGAGTAATCAAGTCGCGAAGATTAAGATGGACCGGACACGTGGCGCGAATGTGCAACGATACGACCGTGCATAGAATTCTTGACGGTAAACTAACGGGAAAGAGACCGACAAGGCGGCCGCGACGGAGATGGGAGACAACGTTAGGTTGGACCTCGAGGAGATCGGATCGGATGGTCGAACGTGGAAGTAGAGCGCACGGGACAGGGAACAATGGCGACGTCGAGTCGGTGAGGTCGTGAACTTTCGGGTTCCTACAGACCAATAAATAGTAGTAGTGGTAGTAATAGTGTAGGCTTTCTTTACCTATAGTTGGTTGGAAGATGTCTTCCTTTCCAATTTTGCCATTGAGGTCCATCGAATGATGAGATCCCATCAAATACTTCCTCTAGGGTCTCGTAGAATGTGTCCTTCGTTTCCGATGAGATCCCATCAAATACTTCCTCTAGGGTCTCGTAGAATGTGTCCTTCGTTTCTTCGCCCGTAGATTCTGTTGGGGCGTGTACGTTTATAAACACATAATTGTACTATGGGCCCTGGATTTTTGGTACCGACATTCGGTCATTAATAAATTGCATATCTTTTACATGGGGCGTAATATTCTTGCTTATGATGAAGCCAGTCCTGAGGTTATGTGTATCTGTACCTCCACACGCCAGTGTAAACCCGTTGGTTTCGATTATTTGATGTGGGAGTCGGACTTCCTGAAGTCCATATTTTATTGTTTCGCTTTTTGTACGACCGTCTGTATCGCACCTGGTTTATATGACGATCGAACATTTCACGTCCCGACGCGTATATCCCACTTTTTCCGTTTTTCCCTACGTCTTCTTTTTGCCGAGTCGGTGTTTTCTTGATGATTTGTTCCCTTATGGTAGTGTCGGCTCATCACACTTACGCCTACCGAGTTTTTCGCGGGATTGTTTTTTGTATATTGGTTATTCATTTTTGATCCCACGAGTCTTGGGGTTTCAAATAGTCCGCCGCATCAGTGCCCCTCTTTGATATGGTAAGGTCTGCTTACTGCTCTGATTCGACCCGATGTCAGAGAGGCGCCGTTATAATACAGCCCGTATACCCCTGGCTGTAAACCATCCAATGGGCACGGTGACGCGTAACATCCTGGATTAGGGGTGGTCAATATTTGTGTGTTACTCCTCGCTAGCCTGTCTGACATGGGTGGCCCTAGTGGAAGCATATGCTTCCGTCAGCATACCCCGAGTGATTCATTGTAGTTTAAGCCCCCGCACCACGTCAAGGTTTCTACCAAGCGGGGGATAAGTCAAAAAATACTGAGGAAAACTGGAAAAGTTCAAGAAACGTAGACATAACTGCAATACGCATATTCAACGCGCAAAGTTCTTGCATGACCAGAGAGAGACAAAAAATACTACACTCTCCCATATGTAGTAGAAACTTCTTGGCATTCACGAAAAACATTCAAAACTCGGTCTCATCATCCATTCCTTCGCTAATTCGCTTCAATGACAGACCAGTCACCAGTACAATAGAGAAAGCGAATCTACTTGCTACACATTTTGCAACCAACTCAACGCTGTCTGATACCACATCAGTTCCGAACGCGTACTGTGACCTGCGCACTCAAGGAGCTAAACGCAAACAAATCCGCTGGTCCTATGGCATTCCCCCAATTCTCTTGAAGATATGTTCCCCTTCATTCTCTAAGCAACATAGGGAATTCTTCTATTTGTCTTCCAAAATAGATGGAAGTTAGTGAACATTTTGCCAATTCTCAAAAAGGGCGCCAAATCGTCCCTTTCTTCTAGAGCACTAGCTTCTATTCTCGTGAAGAAATCACTCACTAACCGTCAACTTTCAAAACATCTGGAATCAAATGGCTTTCTGAATGACCGGCAATATGGGTTTCGTAGCGACCGGTCCACAGGAGATTTGATGCCGTACCTTACCGAAAAGTGGAGCCATTTCATCCACTACTTCTGTGAAAGCAAAGTTGTTGCACTGGAATTTCAAAATTCTTCGACACAGTTTGGCATCCAGGTCTTTTAACAAAATTACATTCATATGAAGTGGGAAATTCGCGGATGCAATGAATAAGAGACAATTTTTCTGCCTGTTCAATCCAACTGGTTCTTGATGGTGTCAAATCTGCCTCCCAAATTGCAGCAAATTGTTGAATTGGCTGTCATTTCATTCACCAGAAGCTGAAGAAGTATACCAGTTCATCACGAACGAAGCTGGGTGAAGTGAATTGGCATCCCAGGGCAGACTATTTGATCTACAAGGTACAGGAGATTCCGGAGGTGTCATTGTTCACGGCCTCCAATTATTCACACTTATCAGTAACAATATTTTATTCTTTCACCCAGACTCAGTTTTTAGGTCGATGTTCTACGTGAGCAATTGCATCAGTTCACGCAGGTTCTGTGTCCATAACTTGTTAAGAACATCAATTCACCGACTTCAATAAACGGAATTACAATTCAGAATAAACACTATCGCTGGTGGCAAAGCACATCAAAAACACACACACGACTTTTCCTGTCGAGATTGTCTCATCCTGGCATAGTCCAAGTTATCTATAAACTTGACTCCACATTTCCTATTTCCCATTTAATATTAACAAAAAGATTAATCACAGTAAGCTCCAAATACTAAGGATAATAATTAATATTCACAACGAAGCTTTATTAAAACTATACTTAACGAAAATAACTTAATATACGGAAGTATATAATACGTTCTCGCCAGCAAAGTATGGGAGTTCATTTAGTCCACGATACTTTGGGTATATCGAAATGTTCTGTCAGTGAATCCAGGTGCTCATTGAATTTCTCCACTCGCTGCTTATGTGTCATTGAGGCTTTGTCCATGATCCTTTTTGTTTGCTAAAGTACGTATACATTAGACTTGCAATATTAAACTACGTGCATATTTATGAAATTACCATTTTCTCTTGCATATGTTTAAATGACAGCTCAGCCTTTGTTAATTTCCTTTCAAGGGGCTTTACTGTTTCCTCTGGCGATGCTTTACTGGCAGTCATTGCTTGTTGGAGTTTCTCTTTGTCCTTATTCTTGCTCTTCTTTTTCTTTTTTTTAATTGCACCATCGGAGCGTTTTAGTTCTAGTTTCTTTGTTGACACACACTCGTATTCGTCGGACATTATATTATAAATTAAAAACACTGGTTGAAAATAAAATTCGTCTTCCCTCTATTTGTATTACAAAACTGTCAAATTTGACATTTTGCTAATTACTGCATACTGAACTGACGTCCATATCAGCGTAAGGTAGCGGTTTTTAATAAATTATTTTTTATACCATAATATATACTGTGGCGCATATGACAATCAGTACTCGAATCTTCGAGAAAGTCCGAAACAAAGTACTAAATTATTTTAGAAAGTACTGAAAAACTGGAATAGAAAAATCGAGATTATGGAACGGACGGAAACGAAACACCAAATCAGAATGAGGGAACGGTATAAATACGTCGCACGCCGATGAGTAAGGAGTAAGAAGTAGAAAGTGAAGCAAGCGATAAGCGTGGTAGTAAGAAGTAATAAGTAGAAAGTAAGAAGTAAGCAGTAAGCAGTGAAGCAAGCGATAACTAAGGAAGCGATAAGTTAAGAAATCGTTATGTGTACGGTAAAAGTAACGGTTGTTATTAACGGACTAATAAAGTGTTAGATTAATTCAAAATCGATTTAACGGCTCTTATTTATTTTAAATAATTAATCCAGCGAACCCTAAGCTCGCTGCAATTGGTGTCAGAAGTGGGATTAATTATTGGTGAAATAAATACAAACAACCAAATTCGAACTATGTCCGAGACGCCTGTGGTCTTTTTATATGCGAGCTGACACTTGGGTGGGAGGTTCTGGAACTAGCTAGTAATTTATCGCTCTTTCTCTTTCGCACTAGATCGTGTTTAATGCTTGTATGCTATTCACGATTATTCTTGAAGGTTCCATCCTAGTATCTTCGTAAAATTTTGATTGTAAATTCGTCACAATATATTAAGCCAGACAGTGTGCCGCAATAGCTTTGTTTTACCGGATAATTGTATCAATCTGCAATATTGTTGATTTGTCACATCGAACACAGTTAAACTGTTTTCCAGGCGGTGTTATTTACTATGTTATTGTTATTTGTGTTATTTATTCTGGTTCAATACGCTTTCGCGTCCCCGCAGGGCTACGGGGTGCGGGAGTGGACACGACCTTCCCGGGCGGTAGATGGATAAGACTCCCTGAGGGTTTGAATCTGACTCCTGATTCACCCGCAATTCGATGGTGAGTTTGTCAGCACCAAAGAGAAGAGAGAGAACATTTCTCTAAATGGGGTAACCAGTAAGAGCGTCTTGCTGGCTAATTCCGGTTGTGTGTGAGATGATCTTAGCAATGTGCTAATGGATCACTGTTTACTCATGCCGCAAAGTCATGAGAAACGAATTCAGAAACCTTGAAAGGGATAAAGGCATTTATGAGATGTGAGTTCGGCTAAGTAAATAAGCTGCAACTCATTAAGTGTGGTGATGCATTCGGGATACTTGATACAATTTGGATTGTATATCATATCGCTAGAATGCCTGAAGGAAAACCGAATTCTTTTGTTTTGCGCACGTGATGCATGTTGAAGAATTCGGTTTTAGCCGCTATTGCGGTGATTGTTTGTATTAGGAAATGCTGGAGTATTCGGTATCGCTGATAATGCCTAAGATGCGGTAATTGTTTGTTGATTGAGCAAACGAATCGCTGGTCAGTCTATTGCAGCTGCATATACAAGCTGTTCGACATTGCATTTTAATGATGACAAAGGGTGCCGAATGGTTTGGGTTTTATGATGCATATGTACATTAAAGATATCTTTCAGGGAATTTTAATAGAGGATTAAATGCGTGAATGTTGGGAGAGTTCTGTTTATAAATTTTAGATAATGCGTTGTATGCATTAAATGTCCTTGGAAAAAGAAATGTTTTCTGCTGCTAATGCAATTGCATTATCGAAAAACAATGGGAGTTAGGGTAAGCTTAAAAGAACCCCCACAAAGTCACTCCGGAAGAATAGAAAAACTCAATAGTCGTCCCCATTTTCAAAAAAGGCGACAGATCTGACTGCGAAAACTACAGAGAAATATCGTTGTTCCCAACCACATACAAAATACTAATAAATGTCATACTGTCGCCGTTCTGGGCGATAATCTAGAAACTGTAAGTAAAAACTGTGAAATCATCATGCAAGCGGCAGAAGAGGTGTGCCTAGAAATAAATGAAGACAAAACAGAATACATGATTACAGCGAGAGCGGGTGGACTTCAGGGAACACATATAAACGTCAGAGGCAAGATATTTGAAAAAGTTAAAGAATTTATATATCTGGGAACGATACAGATGGCCAGTAACGAAATGGCAAAGGAAATTAACAGAAGACTACATTCCGGCAACGCTAGTTGGCACGCAGTCAGTAAACTGCTGAAATCCAAACTGCTATCACGTAACATAAAACTCCCTGTGTATAGAACCATCATCATGCCAATTGCTCTATACGGATGCGAAATCTGGGCTCTCACAAAACGGGAAGAAAACAAATTCCGCGTATTCGAGAATAAAGTTGTAAGGGGTGTCTTTGGAGGTAAATATGACGAGGAGGCAGACAACGGAGGAAACTCCACTACCCCGAATTAGAAGAGCTATACAGCAAATCTACAATAGTGAGAGTAATCAAGTCGCGAAGATTAAGATGGGCCGAACATGTAGCGCGAATGGGCAAAGAATGGGAAAGAGGCCGACAGGACGGCCGCGACGGAGATGGGAGGACAATATAAAGTTTGACCTTAAGGAGATCGGATCAGATGGTCAAGCGTGAAAGGAGAGTGCACCGGACAGGGAACGATGGCGGCGTCGAGTCGATGAGGCCCTGAACTTCCGAGTTCCTACGGGCCAATAAATAGTAATAGATAAGGTTGGTCTCAGTCAGAGATTATATATCGAAGGAGAGGAAATGGCGTTTTAGAGCGGAGACCTCTTACATTCTGATAGTATATGGTTAGGGGGATAGTGTTGAGAGTTTTGAGATGAAGTGGAGGGGGCAGCTGATTAGGGTCAAAAAGGTTTGCCATTGTCGGGATTGGTCATTTTATTGTCAATATATTGACGAAACGTCGAGGGACCTTTTGAGACTATTTAGGAGCTTATTGAAATTTTTATGGAATTTAATAAACAGGTTGCGACGACTAGGAAAGTCGGTAGGTAATCCTTCCTGCTGAATGGAAACCATGACGCTGGTTTTCGTTTTACCTTCATAACAGACAGAATCAGATTTGTCGTGAAGGTATGAAAGATAGAGGCGGACATTCTCGTAGGTCATTATGTTTCTAAATTTAGACAAGGCATAGCGATTGTCAGATGAATTTATGGTCTGCTGTGTGAGTTTGATAGTTGGGGGTAAGAGCGGATAAATTAAAGGTCTGGGCGAAGGATCAGTGGGTGCGAGCGAGACCTGGATGCGCTATAGGGTGGTGCGAGAGCTGGGTTCCGTGGATGAGTGGGGCGTGTGAGGATGGGGGGGGGGGGGGACCTGTGGAAGTTGGAATACTTCGCGCCGGTTTTGAGGTCGAAAAGAGGGAAGGAATTAGAGATAGGGACAAGAGGTTATGTGGGGCGAGCAGATCCGTTATGATTAAGGAGGGCTTTTATTACAGCGGGTGGGGAGGGAGGTTGGGCTGAGTGAAAAGGGCTATAGTAGTTGGAGTTAGGGAGAGGAGTTAGATTATGGATTGACTTATGATAGGATTTTGTGGCTCGGTTCGTCTTTTGTTTGCGATGAGCTGTGCGGGATTTGCGGAGAGGGGTTAGAGTGCTACGCTGCGTTCTCCTGCTGTTTAATAAAGAAACTTTCAACCCAAAAGCAATCTCTTTTTTCAGGCACATCTCAAGAAACTGCTTGAGTATCCAACTGGTTCGCGTCCCTTCTAGTAAATGGCAAAGGCTGTCATGCAATGTCTTGCTAGTAACGAGCAACTGGGCATTAGTCATGAATTCAAAGGATAAAGTCAATGTGTTCGCAAATTTATTTTCGCGAATTTTATCCTCGATGCAGCTCTTTTAGAGCCACCTATCATTGCGTCTGTGCAGTCTTCAATGCCGGATGTGAAGATCCGCCCACGACCTATTCAAGCCATTCTACATGGACTAGAGTGTAAGAAGGCAACCGGCCTCTCCTAACTCCTGGAAAATCGCTCGAGTTCAACCAAACCTAAAGAAAGGGAAAAGGCACCCCCTATGTTTTTACCGACCGACAGCATTACTGTCTACGTTATCCAAGGTGATGGGTAAACTTATCAATGCCGATCTGATTAAGTATTAGGAATCTAACGAACTTTTTAATGATCGTCAATATGGATCCTGGAGCAGGCCATCAGACCTTTTGACCCTTGTAACTGATATCTGGACATTTGTAATTAAAAAACATGCTTCATAAAGAGCGGACGCATTGGATATCTCCAAGGCTTTTGACCGCGTCTGATACAGAACATTGCTAAACAAACTTCGTTCATATGGACTTTTCCAACAACTTTACGACTGGACAAAAAGCTTCGACGAAAATCAATCGATCCGAGTTGTTGTCGATGTCGCGTCTACAGATATGTATTCTATTAACTCCGGGATGCCTCGGGGTTTTATTTCGGCTCCAAAATTGTTTTTGCTCCACATTAATAATTTATTAGAATCAACAGCTTTGGATGATAGTACACTTATTTCGTTATTTTTGAATGATCGGCATATTAATGCATCAACGTTGCACCAGCTGAGATATAGCCAGATCGACTCACTGAATCGGGATCTGGGTAAAGTTCTACAGTGGGGAAAAGCCGATATCGTCAACTTTAATGCAACGAAGACGCAATATTTAACATTCACAAGGAAAAATGTATCATCGGTTCCACAGGTAATAATAAATGACCAGGCTCTTTAATCTAAGGAAAAAATACATTTGCTCAGTGTCAAAGTTTGGAACGTATCGTAACATGAACACATATTGTACATCGCCAAATCCGCCTCTAGAAAATTGTGTTATCTTTTTGGAACCAACAAATGTTTTACTCCGGCCCAACTTGTTCTCCCATATAAACCTCAAATTAAACCCGCCCTCGAATATTGTTCCCATTTTTGGAGCTGTGCTCCTAGGCATATCCTCGACCTATTTGAAAGCATACAGAGATGGGTGATCCCTCTGATCAAGAACACAGCACTGACACCGGGACAGCGGTCGCTATAACATTGAATGCCCATAGTGAACCTTTGGCGGCTTTAAATTATATAACTTTGGCGAAGTTGGTATTATCGCCGGAGGAAGTGTTCCGCCGACACTGTCCAATACTTAACACGGGGCTGTAGTGATCCTAAATCATTACTCTCTCCCACGTACCTATAATCCCAATCCAAGTGAATCATATGAGCGACAGGTTAAACCAAAAGTTAGTTTGCCGCACATTGATTCAATTCCCGAATACCTTACCCTTACTCATAATTCCAATTGAATCATATGCGCGATAGATTTAAACCACAAGTTAATTTGTTGCGCATTGATTCAATTTCCAAGTACCTTACATCCCAATCCAATTGAATCATATGCGCGACAAAATTAAACGAAAGTCCATTTGTCGTGCATTGATTCAATTCCCTATAATTTGAAATTATGGAATGCGTAATACTAAATGCATTTCATGATTTCTCCTTCCGGGAATTAGTTCAAATAAAATTCGTATACACTTCCGGGAATCCTATTCCAATTGAAGCACACACAGTTTTGTTTGGGCTTCTTGGAATTTTTAAGTAATATTTTTAACAAATCTCTGTTGCCACAGAGTATAAAAGGGGAGTGCATTTTGGATTCGAGATCAGTTGGGATCCAGAGGTCGAGGCAACGGCCGAAAATTAAATAAAAATTAAATAAATAAATCAAATAAATTAAATAAATAAAACGAAAATACTCTTTGATCTTGGACGAAAGACCAAAAGACCCGGAAGCTAAACCACCGATGTAAGAAAAACAATTAATAAAAATATAACCTCCACAGGGCGAATGACATGCTCTACCAGCTCTGTCCACAAAAACCAAAAGACCGGAGCGGATGCCGTCATCAATTAAACACAACACATTTTAGTTTCAAGACTCGTTTATTGTACACAATTCAAAACCGAAAAATACAACGAGCGTTTTGATATAAATTTTCTTTTCGCAACCACTGTGACGACCGACACACGTTAAACTAAACTTTCACTTTTAATTTTCATTTTAAGTCGCGGTTACTCCCGACACCGTACCTCGTCTCGCGCACCTCCTCCTTCGGATTCCTAAGCTTGCCCTTTCGGCTTGCGTATCTTTTAGGTTCTATCCTATCGCTGTTCGATAAAAGACTACTCAATAGACCTGATGTCTCGAGCGTTCGGGGTAGACTCGCTGTCTCTCACACACAGATACCCAGATTCAAACTGATATCTGTATCTATCCGGAAAAATTTCCCTATTTGCTCTGTTAACAGAACTTCCGAATTTCTGTTAGCAGCATGTTATCACATCCCCCGGAATATTTCGTAGTTTCCTAAAAGGGGAAAGTCATCTTTGCATACATCAATATTATCGCTGATAGAATTTCATTTCCACGGCCTTCTGTTTGCACAGAACATCTGGCGCCCAGACCAGAGATATTCGGCGATTGTTTTGACGTGCAGTCCCTGGGTCTTATTTGAACTTGGTACCCGGAATCGAAATCCATTAGATCTTTATAATGGTGCGAAATTCTAGCGTGGCCGTGGGACCGGAGTATTGCCTTTGTTGGCTTAACTCCTCATAAATTATCGGATATCTCGTTGAGATATATTCGATTGCGATAGGTCGTGGCTGCCTTCTGTTGTTCAACGGATTTGGGTGGTCCTTGCGTTAGATTACCCGCACGTGCATCCGTTGATCGGCTCATTCTTTGATGATAGCAATTCTTTTGTATCGAATTTCGGAATTGCCGGTTCGATGAGATGTTCCTGGGCGCAGGCAGCATGTATGGCATTTTGGGAATTGTTTTTTTTAGGAATAGAACGCATGGATGTTTATACCTTTGTTTCAGGCATGATGAATTATAATTGTTGAGCTTGACCTAAAAAGCTTTGGGGACGTTCAGTTCCCTGCTTTTTGGTGTCGGTCTCAACGTTGGCTGCGAGTTGCAGGACCTATGGTGGGACTTTGGGGCACGCGTCTGTGGGCGCGTGCAACGCTCTCAGGTAAGTAAGCTCTTTGAAGGTAGGAACCTTACCTGCGCGGAATTGTGCGTTCGTAGAACGCTACAAACCTTTGTTTGTTTTACAGATATTATGACCGGAACAGTTCCTCGGAGATGTTACGTACGTCGGCCACCACCATCATTTGATAATTTGTGTTTAATATAATTTTGTTTTAAAATAGTACGATGGTAAGGTGGTGGAAGAATTGCACGATCCAGAAGTGAGTTTTTGAACCCGCCCCGATTCGGGTGTGGATCGTGCAGTTCTTCGAGTTCGAATTTGTTTTTCGAAGTGGACGTGAATGGAGAGCGAGAGAGATGGAGGGTTAACCTTTTTCAAAAATACGGTTCGGAATTCCGTTGTTGACGTTTGACAACGAAAAAAAAGCAAAAAAGAAACAGTTGGAAAAAAGCGGAAGAAAGGCAACGTCCCGACAGAAAAAGTTAATGTAAAAGAACTAAAAGAAGTTAAAAAGGAAAATGTAAAAACGACAAAAAAAGTTAATGTAAAAGAACTAAAAGAAGTTAAAAAGGAAAGTAAATGTTAAATAACTAAAAGACAGAAAAAGTTTGCCCCGCGTGTTCTTTTTGGTTGAACAAGTTATAACATTTTGAATAAACGAAAAGATTGCCAGCATCAAAGAGAGTTTCAGAGGAGGAACAGGTAACCCATTCAATTTTTGTATTCACATACACAATTTTATGTGGCAGAGAAACTGTCACAAACTGGCGCTGCGGACAGGATTTGAGGAAGCCTGAGTCAAACTCGTAAGTGCTTGAAAAGCCCAAATCCAGGAGAAACCTGTGCATCTCAAGTCGCAGGACACGGCACAAGCTGACTGGACAGACCTTCCGGACGGACCGCGGCAGGTTTGCTGCTTTGGCTTAGCGGCTCAGTGAGGCGATCGGAGTTGTGTGTCTGCACAGAATAGTCGATACAGGTGCATATAGAAAAATATTGAGCTGCGAGGTCGCTGTGGATGAAGAGTGCGTCTCCAAAGGTTATGGTTTTGTTCATTTTCGAAACGGAAGAGACAGCCAACGTATCAATTGGAGTGAAATTGCGGAGTTGCAGGCAGAGCTGAAACCTATATGTATATATATGTAGTTAAATTTTTTCTCTCTTTTCTTTATTCTTGAAAATTGATTGGTGCTATTATTTGTTTATTTATTTATTTATTTATTTATATATGTGATAACCATTTATTTGTAGCACTGGCTTAATCTGGGATATTTTTTTTTTGAAATTGTGATTAAGCTTTTCTTCCTTCTTTTTTGACTGCGCGTTTAGATTTTGTTCTTATACGCGACAAGAGACACGTTTGATTTTTTTTTTCTTCTTCTCTTCTTGTGCCTAAATTTTATTTCCTTCCCCCTTTCTCTCTCTCTCTCTTCTCGGTGAGCGTGGTTGCTGTTTGTGTTGTGAGGTTCTTTGCGCGGTCTGTAGTTTTGTAGCTGCGAGAGGAGTGGTTATCCCCTTTGGGAGTGGTTGTTTGCCTGTTGTGGGGGTTGTGTCCATTGTTGTTTTTCGCGCCCCCTCGTTCCGTGTGTGACCTTTAACGATCGGGGATTTCGGGGTGAAGCACTGATCTACTCGGACGTTGTGGGCTTGTATCCGATATACAGCCGGCTCGTGTGCGGATTGGTTCTGTCGCGTTCGGGTTGGTTCTCTCGTTGGACGAGTTGTGTTTGTTGTTGTGTTTTTGTTGGACCGTTGTTTTTCCCGGGTTTACTGTTGGCCACCGGGCTTGTCGAGGTTACGAGTTCGGTTCTTAGTATCGTGAGATTTTAGGTTTACTTAGACGGCCGGCAGATGCAAACAAGGCAGCGTCAAAGAGATGTCCGAGAGGGCACCCCTGCCCGGGCACGACCCGAGGCATTTCCCGAGCCGCCGGTTGACGAGGTGGATCCGGAGGCGTTCCATGATTCGAGCGACGAATTTGTGGACGACCGATCGCCAACACGCCCCCCACCCACCGTCGGTAAACAGCCTGTCGGGAGCATGGAGGACACGCCGATGCCCTCGTATTTCAAACTGGGCCCACTTGGCTCAAACTGTACGGACCATGCTGGGCACAGATGGGGTTTTCGACCTTGTGTCGAAGGCGGTCCCCATGTTTTCGGGACAGGAAGGCCCGGATACGGCCGAGAGACTCTCTTCGTTTCTCAAGGGCTGTAGAAGGACCTTGGATGGGCTGGCGGTGGAGGAGGAACATACCTTCCTCCGGTGGCTGCCCTCTAGGCTGAGCGGCGAGGCCTATCGGATGTTCGAGGAGAGACCACCCACGACATTCCTTGAAGCGGAACAGCGTCTTAGAGAGGCCTACGAACCCCGGGTGTCGTATGAGGAGTTGTGTGCGCAACTTTCCAAAATGCGACAACTTCCTTCCGAGGATGCCACAGGTTTCGTTTCCCGAGTGAAGCGGGCCGTGGTACGGTGCGAGGAGGCAGCTGAGCGCTTTTATGGTCGCCAGGGTAGGTCCGTCTTCGCCAGCCAGCTTGAGGGCATGGCCAAACCGGTGTTGGTAAGGGGTCTGAGGGAGGAAGGACTAAAGCACTTCCTTCTCACGTTGGGTAATGTCCCTTTTCGTAGCCTGGTGGACCACCTAACCGGGTTTGAGCAAGCTCGTAGGGAGATGCTGAGGCAGGGCGACCTGTTTGTAGATGCGCGGCACGGGATCGCCGAGCGAGCGCCGGAAACACTAGAGTTGGGACCGGGAAGTTGCTCGACCCTTTTGGAAAATTCATCCTCCACTTTTAGGGATTGTACCGCGGCGCCGGCGCCGGTGTTATCGAATTTGGATCCCCGGGCGGTGTCATTCGTGTTGCCGGCCGCAGAGCCTGATAGTCGTCGACGGGGGGAGGATGGTTTCGTTCGGGAGCAGTCGTGCGGACCTCTCAATTATAGACGGGATGCTGGTGCCTATGCTCCGGCCTCCTCTGGCGAGGGAGCGTGGTCAAATGCCGTGTCTTCCTCGAGTCGGAGTGAAGGGTCGCAGGGTTTGGCTCAAGGGGCGTATGTGCCTGGAGATCGATCGGGTCGGGACAATCTGGTCCGGGATTCGGTTGATCGATCGGCCCGCCCCCTGGAATCCCAGACAACATGCGGCTTCTGCAAAGTGAGGGGTCACGTGTACGACGAGTGCCTGAGGAGAAGGAACACTCCTTTCTGTCGCGAGTGCTGGCGGTATGGCCACGACATAGTGGACTGCCCGGATCGTCCGAGACAGACGCGCCAAGCCCAGGCTCCATACAGGGGTGGTGGACAGCAGAGCGGAACCGCGCGGCATGGGCCGCACCATCAGCGGCCGCAGGCTCAGCGGAGAGCCCTACCAGAGCCGCAGCCCCCGTCTACGGGTGGTGGGCCGGCGACATCAGGCCCAAGAGTATTCGGCGTTCGGTGCTGTTGCGAGTTTTGTGGCCGACAAGGTCATAGCTTGCACGGGTGCGAATATAGGCAAAGGTGGGAAAAACAACAGAATTCCCAGGGTTCTCCCCATAAGCGGCACGCCGGAACAGCACCTGTTGCGAGCCGAGAGCAGGACACCCGTGTGGAGAGTGGGGCAGGCGCGAAAAATAGACGTAGACAGCGTCGGCGAAATCGGAAAGCCGGTAATAGTCGCGCGGAGAGTGTGGTTTCCCCGAGGGTGGATGGAGGTGACGGGAGACGAACCGACTCCGTGGACTCGGGGTCCCCTGAAGCGGGTGCGAGCCGTGGCGACTCACCAAGGGATAAAAGAAATAGGAGGGAGCGACCTCAGCACCGTGGGCCCAAGTTGGGCCAAGGCCAGTCCAGTCCCGCTGGTTCGGAGTCTATTGAGACTTCCAAGCGGGATAGTCCTGAACGGAGGGACAAGGCACGGTGCGAATCTTGCAGCCGACGCACTTATGCGGCGACGGTGCGTCGGCGGGAGACATCCAATCAGAGGTCGGAAAACTCCCGGAGGTCGGGTCGGGAGACCGTAACCCGACCGCACTGAACACGTTGATTGGCCATTACTGTCCTCAGCTTTTGCCAGTAGAGGTCCCCATGGTCCAGCTTCCTTTGGACATTGGCCGTAGGAATACTACGCGTCTCATGGTGGACACTGGCGCTGAGGTCAGTCTTTTGAGGCGGGGGGCCCCTCACCGGGGCCAGGCGGTGGACGTTCGGCAATCCACACCATTGCAAACCATATTTGGCAACGGTAAGTCGAGTGGGTCCTGCCATGGGGCTCTCAAGTTGCACCATGAGATTCCCTGCAGTTTCCACGTGGTAGACTCCATGCCGGGGTTGGAAGCAGATGGCTTGTTGGGTAATGACTTCCTGTCCAGACATTGCAACATCAACGGACCGGGTGGATGTTTGGAATTTCCCCGAACAACCATAAACCCCGAATTCTTCTCCGTTGGTTTTGTTAATGGTGGGTCGAGGAGGCTGAAGCATAAGGTAACCAAACGGGGAGTTGGGACACGGGGACCTGTCAGGGTCGATACCGAGGTCCACACTTCACCGGGGACCCCACCCACACGGGGAAGGGATACGAAAAAATGCTCAGCCAGGTCACCCCAGCGAGAGGAAACATCGTGGATGGATGAACGTGAGCCGCCGAGGATCGAAGTAGCCCTGAGTAGGCCGGTGGAAGTGCCGGCACGCTCCCAAATGGAGGTGGCTATCCCCATTGACATCCGGGAAAAGGCCATTCTGGTGCCGCAGGACGCGCGAGGAAACATTTTATTCTCGCACTGCGTTTCTAGTAGGACAAGGAGTGCCAGGTTATTGGCACTTAATACCCAGAGTGGCCCTCAAAGGATCGAGCGGCTTACGGTGAAGGTATACCCTACCAAGGACTATAACACCATCCCCTTGGTCAAGCGTAAAGATACGTCGCCGGGAACAGACTCTGACGACGAGTCAAGCAGGCCCGTGCCCGAGAACCAATCTTCGGAGGGACGATCCCTCCACTTCATTCGACACCTGTTCTCGGATGGTCAGTCGCCTGATGAACCCGATTTGAGCTCCAGGTTGGCACAATTGCACGGGGAACTTCGTTTAGGGGATACCCTGAACACACCCGAGTGCCAATCGATAACGGAGTTATGTCGAGAATTCAACGACATTTTTCGTTTACAGGGCGACTACCTGACGTACACCAGTGCAATCTCGCACGAAATACCTTTGGTACGGGATCAGGCACCCATTAACCAAAGAATGTACCGATTGTCCGAAAGCAAAAGGCAGGTTATAAACGAGCAAATTCGGGAAATGTTGGATAACGACATTATCCAACCAAGCAAAAGCCCGTGGAACTCCCCCCTTCTAGTGGTTCCCAAGAAAGCGGGCCCCGACGGAGAAGCCCGATGGAGAGTTGTGGTGGACTTTCGCAAGCTAAACGAAAAAACCATCGGGGACGCGTATCCTATTCCCCGTATAGAGGACATTTTAGACCAGATCGGTCGCTCGCGTTACTTCTCCACGCTCGATTTGGCCAGTGGCTATCACCAAGTTTTGGTAGATCTAAACGATCGGAATAAAACCGCCTTTAGCACCAACTATGGGCATTATGAGTTTCGACGTATGCCGTTCGGGTTAAAAGGAGCCCCGGCTACGTTTCAGAGACTAATGAACCATGTCCTTACTGGTCTGCAAGGGGTCGAATGCTTTGTGTATCTGGATGACATCGTCATATATGGTAAGAACCTGGCTGACCATAGTGACAAGCTCCGGAGGGTGTTCGACCGGTTGAAATACCACAACCTCAAACTTCAACCGGAAAAGTGTAGATTCCTGCAAAGGGAAGTAGTCTACCTGGGACATGTTTGTTCAGACAAAGGGGCTTCGCCAAATCCTGACACGACAGCTAGTGTCAGAGATTTCCCCATTCCGAAGACGGTACGTCACGTCCAATCATTCATAGGGTTGGCGAACTATTACCGGAAATTTGTGCCAAATTTTTCCCGGATAGTGCGCCCCTTAACGAACTTATTAAGGAAGGACGTGAAGTTCACGTGGTCGTCCAAATGTCAACAGGCATTTGAAGAGATAAAGGGGAAGTTAATTTCGCCACCACTATTGGTTTACCCCGACTTCACTAAACCCTTTAATCTAACCACGGATGCGAGTAATGAGGCACTTGGAGCGGTGTTATCCCAAGGTGAGATAGGCAAAGACCAGCCTATTGCTTATGCCAGCCGCACCCTGAATGGGGCCGAACGTAGATATAGCACAATCGAGAAGGAGTTGTTGGCCATTGTATGGGCGGCGACGAATTTTCGGTGCTATTTGTTGGGTAGACGTTTCACCGTGTACACGGACCACAAACCGTTGAAGGGAGTGTTCGGCGTGAAAGAACCCACCTCACGCCTTACCAGATTTCGTCATAAGCTATCGGAGTTTGACTACTCAATCGAGTACAAACCCGGTAAATACAACACCAATGCGGATGCGCTAAGCCGTATTCCCCATTCTGTAGACGAAACCCCTTCACCACCGCGATGCAATGTAGTGACTCGCGCCCAGGCAAAGACCCAACGGGACAGCGAGGGATCCCCGGGACGTCCAAGTGACGAGGAGTCACCTTCTGAAGAGGACGCCATCCCTTCCTGCACGGAAAAAGGAATGGAAATAACTAATCCCGAGGAGATCCAACACTTATTACGGGATTACCATGATCACCCTTTAGGTGGGCACCAAGGGGTGATCAAGACGTATAAGAAGATACGCAGGCACTACTGGTGGAAGAATATGATGCGCGATGTCAAGCAATATATTAAAGTATGCAAGATTTGTCAGCGCATGAAGTCTTCCCCAAATTTACGAATGCCGATGGTAATCACCGACATTGCCAAGAGGCCTTTCGAAAAGGTTTATTTAGATATCGTGGGCCCCCTGGACCGTACTCCTGAAGGCAATCTATATATACTTACGTTCCAAGATAATTTATCGAAGTATATAGATTGCTATGCCCTGCCCAATGCAGAGGCTGAGACGGTGGCTTCGGTCTTTTTCGACCAAATAGTTGCAAGGTATGGTGTACCTACACAACTGGTCACCGATCAGGGCAGCAATTTCCTGAGCAGCCTGTTTAAAAGCGTGTGCAGGCTGCTCCGCATCAAAAAACTGCAAACCTCAGCGTACCACCCACAATCGAATGGTGCCTTGGAACGAGCCCATCGACCGCTGGTAGAATACCTACGCAGCATTGTGGGCACAAATCCCCAAACCTGGGATCAGTACCTGAGGGCGGCCACTTTCGTGTACAACACCAGCGTGCACGAGAGTACCCGATTGACGCCAATGGACTGTCTCTTTGGTTTTACTCCGGAGGTTCCCTCGAACATCAAATTACCTCCGGAACCGGTCTACAACCACGAGAGCTTCCATAAGCTATTGAAGTACAAGCTTCAGAAAACGTACGAAATAGCTAGGCGCAATCTGTTGATCTCGAAAAAGAGGTCCAAAGGGTATCATGACCGCCAGTTACGCCCGTTCACGTTCCATGTGGGCGATAAAGTCTTGATACGGGAAGAAAACAAAAAAGGAAAATTAGCGCCCCTATGGAGAGGTCCTTATGACGTGGTGGAGGTGAAAAGTGCGGTCAACAGCGCGGTGAGACTAGGCAAGAGGACGGTGGTTGTGCACAACAACCATCTGAAGCCCTACTGGGAGTAGGGGAGTCGTGAGCTCGAAGTTTGGAAGATATATAAGAGCGGGACGTTTTCGCCGACCGGGTGGCATTTTGGAGTGGTTGAACGGGAGGGGATCACCTCGCCTTGGCGGGGGAGTCCTAACCGGATCGTGTGGGCGGTCGAGCTTTTGGTCGAACCATCGGATTGAGTGTCGGACCCGCCGCGGACGTTTGTGTTGTCCTTGGTTTTGTGGAGTGCTTGTCTGTTGTTCCCCCTCTTATATTAATACCTACGTGTTATTTATTTATTTATTTATTTATTTATTTGTACTAACCCTCATATATAAGTAGTATAATCCCTACTAACATTAGCACTTAAGCATGATTTATTTATTTCCTACTAACAATGATATATAAGTAGTATAATCCCTACTAACATTAGCACTTAAGCATGATTTATTTATTTCCTACTAACAATGATATATAAGTAGTATAATCATTACTAACATTAACACTTAAGCATGTAGACTAATTTATTTATTTATTTATTTATTTATTTGTTGATTGGTCTGCTGATTGTTTGTTTGTTTGCTCTCCGCCGTCCACTCTCCGGCGTGACATTCCTCTCCTAAGAATGCCACGCAGTCTTGTGGAGGGGGGAGGTGTGTTACGTACGTCGGCCACCACCATCATTTGATAATTTGTGTTTAATATAATTTTGTTTTAAAATAGTACGATGGTAAGGTGGTGGAAGAATTGCACGATCCAGAAGTGAGTTTTTGAACCCGCCCCGATTCGGGTGTGGATCGTGCAGTTCTTCGAGTTCGAATTTGTTTTTCGAAGTGGACGTGAATGGAGAGCGAGAGAGATGGAGGGTTAACCTTTTTCAAAAATACGGTTCGGAATTCCGTTGTTGACGTTTGACAACGAAAAAAAGCAAAAAAGAAACAGTTGGAAAAAAGCGGAAGAAAGGCAACGTCCCGACAGAAAAAGTTAATGTAAAAGAACTAAAAGAAGTTAAAAAGGAAAATGTAAAAACGACAAAAAAAGTTAATGTAAAAGAACTAAAAGAAGTTAAAAAGGAAAGTAAATGTTAAAGAACTAAAAGACAGAAAAAGTTTGCCCCGCGTGTTCTTTTTGGTTGAACAAGTTATAACATTTTGAATAAACGAAAAGATTGCCAGCATCAAAGAGAGTTTCAGAGGAGGAACAGGTAACCCATTCAATTTTTGTATTCACATACACAATTTTATGTGGCAGAGAAACTGTCACAGAGATTCATGGTATTATTCCGGAAATTCAGTTTATTTGCGCTCGACAAGGCATTACGACTGAGCCCACGAATTTGCAGTTCATCTCCTGACGACACGAATATCTCTGTACCAAAATTCGTTCCACTACAGAATGAGAAACCTGCGGAACATCCTCCCCACGCGAGTACTTTCGACTTGTTACAACCTACAACTGTTCAAGACGAACTCCAAGCGTTATTTAATAGCATCTCGAGTCGCTGACTCGGCACTATAGGTTCGTCTCTCCTGAGAAAAGTATGGCTCCTCGATAGTATAATGGTTAGTATACCCGCCTGTCACGCAGGAGACCGGGGTTCGATTCCCCGTCGGGGAGCCTCTGGCGCAAGACTAATGACCTTGTCCGGAAAAAACAAAATCATTATGGAAAATTTAACAAGCCTCAGGACTTGCTAAATAAGGCCAAGACCGATCCCCAGTTGTAGTGCCGATGATGATGATGAGAAAAGTATGGGTATTGTACTGTCATATTCACAGGTTGAATTCGCGGAAAATAAATTGATTGACATTATCATCTTTCGAATTCGTGATTGGTGTCATGCTGTCCGTCACTACTGGGAGAAGTGAAGAGGGACAGAAGTTATTGCTAACAGTCTGTACCATCAACCGTATGGAACGTGCCCAAATTTTCAGTCGTTACCAACACGTCAAAGAGATAAGACGTATACCTGACAACAGGAGAAAGTAAAAGAAAGGAAAAAAAATAATAAATAAATAAATTCGTCGCCCGAGTGTAAGTGAACAAGTGTGGATTACACAGTGTGGCCGCCACTGAGAGCGGTTGTTTACAAAATAAAAAAAATAAATAAAAAAAATAAAAAAATAAAAAATTATGGAAACAAACAAAGTGCTAAAGAGCTCGTCGCCTTTCATGAAAAGGGGCCAGGCAGACCTGAAAGCGATGACACGGAGCCGACTCGAGCGATAGCCGAGTATTATAACAAAGCGGTACAAGCCAAATTCAGACGGCGAACAAAATGCAAAAGGAAAGAAAAACGAATACACAGGCGCAGGTAACGAATTGGACCTTGACCCAAGTGAAATCGAATTACCTGCTGAGGAAGAAAACAATATCACAGGTACTGCAACAGATCCGGCGGAATTAGAAAAACTCCTTGCGGATATTGACACAAAAAAAGAGGAACTCAATAAACAAAGAGAAGCAATCCTCAAATTAAAAGACCTGGTGCAGCAACAACAAAGCCAAGAAAATACAACAGCACAACGGAAAAATCAGGAACAACATCAGGAAGTAAACAAAAGGCAGCAAACAAAGGAGATGCAGAAGCAGCAAACAAACCAGCACATCGTAACCAACAAAAAGGAAAAGGCGCCTCCTATAATACTTACGTCCATGGAAACAAAGGACGTTATAAAATTAGGTGAGTTAACTTGCAAAAATTTCAAAACAAAAAAAATTAATAATTCTAAAATAAAATTAATGTGCGATGATATTGAAGGTTATCGCAAAGCAATGACTGCTTTGGGTAGGACAAAAAGCGAGTACTACACGTACACCCCGAAATCGGAGAAAATAATCTCCATGCTCCTAAAAGGCGTTGATCCATGTTTTTCCCCTGAGGAGTTATTAGAGGAATTAAAAAATGTCGAAACCGACAATTTAATATTTACAGGTGTGAAACCCTTCTCTACCACCAACTCCAGAAAACGCAATTGCAAATTGCCTTTCTTTATTGTATCACTGAGTCCCAACAGTAAAGTTGATGCTCTCCGATACATCAAACACCTCAACCACCAAACAATAAGTTGGGAACAAATTAGAAAAATCGATCGCGTATTGCAGTGTATGCGTTGTCAACGCTTCGGGCACGCGGCATCAAACTGCCACATGCAATTCAGGTGCGTAAAGTGCCTCTCCGACCATACCATTGGTGAATGCTCCTTGGGCAAGGAACAGCTTCCAGATAGGAAAACACTGTCCTGTGTCCTCTGTAAAAATACAGGTCACACTGCTAATTTTAGAGGATGTCCTAAATTTCAACAAATGAAGTTAAAACTGGAATCCAAAAAGAAACAAGTTGAAGAAGAGAAAAAAATGAAAACTCGTTCTTACAACAATTTCGTGGCTCCTTGTGTGTCATATGCACAAATGGCCGGTGCTCCTAAGCAACCAGCATCCATGGAACATATGTAGTGCTCCAAAAAAGCCCTACCATCTTTTTCTCCCATTCCTAATCCAAAATCCCAGCAATATTACCCTAAAACCCAAAATCCTATCAAAACCTGAAAAAACCCAAACATTATCCAAAATTCGCAATAAACGAATCAAACATTCGTTTATTGCCTAACATTTGCCCCCACGGCATAATTAAATCCAAAATCAAAATTAAAATTAAAATTCACAATAAACGAATCCAATATTCGTTTATTGTTCTATATTTGCTCCACAGCATCACCCAAATCCAAAATTCAGAGATTGTTATCTCTATCCTAAAAATTCCATTGAGTTAAACAAACAAAAACTCAAAAGCAGATACATTCACACATCTGCGTAATGGTTTCGTAAGAATTCAAGAAATTGATTTCTTATCTTGTGTAAACACAACATCTCGCTCGAAATATCCAAAAGATCGAGATTGTTGCACGAAAATGTGTATCTTTGAGATACAATTTTCGATTCCTTTTCCTTTATAAAGGAATGGTTTCGTGATCTCCGGGCCGCAGTTTAAATTCGTATCTTGTCCCTGGAGGAGATACCCCAGTGGGAGAAGAAATAAAATCTGAAAACTAAAACTACCCGGTTTTTCATTTCACCTGGCCTGGAAGACCAAAAGAAGAAAAGGACATTCGACCCATATCTAAGGACGTTGCTCTTCCCTTTGGACTCAAAGGAAGCACGGCAAACGAACCCTGTTGTGCGACAGGTTTTCGGGAACTTTTATAAGAGATCTCTTAGTCCTTTTAAGGATTAAGACACATGCTCCCCGAAACCAGAAGTACAACAAAAAATTATGGTGGCAGCGGTGGGATTGAACAATCTACCACAGAAGAAGAAGACTCGTGGATTATCCAACAATCCCCTACCGCAAAAGAGGAAAACTGCTGAAGCAACGAGGCGATTCAGGAGGATACCGAAGACTGTTGAACACCGGCAAAGTGAGATTTTTTATAGCGTATTTCCGGGGCTTAGAACACCGGAATGCATAGTGACATTTAAAATCTTTTTTTTAAACAAAGTAAACCTTACAAGCGTTGCCTGGGGCTTAGATACCGGCTGTAGAGAAAATCAAAGTATTAAGTGTATGACGGCCACGAGTCCCGTCGACAATCCAGTGGAAAAGAGGAAAAGTCTTTTCCTTGTACAACAGTGACTACAAACAACTAGGAGCACAACACCAGGACCAAGCAGCTAGATCCAGTGACGACAGGACACCCTACAAATCTGCAGTAGATCCAGAAAACACAGGTATTAAATTTTTATTTATTTGTTAAGTGAAAAGTGATATAAAGGTAACTTAGTTGAAACAAAAAGTGAACTAAAATTAAATTCAGTTTTGTCATTTTTGTCATTTTGTCTTGGAAATTGGCTCCCAAATAAGTAAATTTTTAAATGTTTGAATTGTTAACTAAAAGGGGACGCCAAGAATAAATTGAATATTTATTTTAATTGTTCTTTTACACTGGGATAAAGCTTATTAATAATTTGTGCAAGTGCATTTAAATTTAACTTGTTTTTCTAAGAATAATAAGCAAAGTTGTTCTCATTTGTCCAAGAAGAGTATACGCATAAAAAAGCCCAAAGTGATAAATATAATTAATAAAAGAAATTTTTCTCTCACACAAGCATATACAATATACAAGTACGCACTTACTTTTCGGCTAGTAGAGGCAAACATTTTAAATACATTTTTCTTAATAAACGTATCTTTCTTAAACGCATTTTAAAAAAACACATATTTTTGACAATTTTCAAAACTTTCTTCACGAATATATACATATACACATTTTTTCCAAAAACTTTTTCCCAAAATATCAACATTTTATTCTTCAAAAGGGGACAATATAAAAGACCCCACACAAAAATTAACTACAAATTTGGTTTTATTATTTATTTTTTGATATATATTTTAATTAATTATACACATAAACATATATACATACATTTTCTTTTGGGAAGATTTTTCTTACGTGACAAGCTAAAACAATAACGAACAAATCAAAATTCTTGGTCCTTGTCCTTAGCGTCTTGTTTGGAAAATTTTCTTTGGGTTGAATCTTTTCCTTTGACTCATCTGTGGCTCTTCGAAAATCCATTTTAGGTTTAGACACTTTTTCCATAGGGCGAAAGGGTGGATTCTCTCACCTTAAGTAGAACAAAGGCTTTCTAATAGGATCAAAACTAACTGAGTTTGAAGACACTTCTCTTGTCGTTGGTCTTGTCTTTTCTCTTGGCCATCTTACCCAACAATAATGAAGATCTCATCTCTTGGTTCTCTACCCCTTTTCACCATCATTTGGGAAGGTCTGTTTCACAAATACGTCGTGAGCGACAAAAATAAACCGGGTACGCGTTCGCAGAGACCTGAGCCCGAGCTCATACAAAATCGCGAGGACGAAATATCGGAAACCGTACGTATGGAAACACGCGAACAGAGTTCTAGAATGAACTTACCAATAGGATTAAGTGACATACTGGGACTCGTGCCGATATTTAACGGTAATCCTGACGAATTAGAGGGTTTCGTCTCTTGTGGAGACATTTTGTTCTCACAAGCACAAGATGACAACCAGAAGTCCTTTATTCTAAGGGTGGTCAAAACCACATTGCAGGGACCGGCGCGTGATTCTATCAGACATAAAATTATTTCTACTTGGGAAGATCTTGTTTCAGAATTAGAGGGAGAATTTAAACCTCTCATCTCTAGGTCTGCTGCCCAAAATAACTTAGTGGCAACAAAACAGGATAGCAAGGAGGGTGTGAAGGAATTTTCAAATAGACTCACACACCACCTGCATGAATTGGACAGCGCCACATACGCTAATTCATCTGATCCTGCAGTCAGAACTTATCTTCTGGCTGAAAATCAAAGACTCGCTTTAAATACGTTTGAGGATGGGATACGAAATTCCAGCCTCAAAATCTTAGTAAAAGCGCATAGGGCTTCAAATCTCAAAACAGCCATTAGCTACGCTCTGGAACAATCTCAAAGATTGAACAGCGATAACTCAATGCAAACTTCCACTAACAATTTTAGGAGAAACCAACTAATTGTTTGCCAAACATGCAACAAGAGGGGACATACTTCTGCGACTTGTTATCGCAACACAAATTTTCCAAATTTCGTCCTCCAACGCATTAAGACAGAGGTTGAACGTCTCCAATGCACATACTGTCGGAAGTATAATCACACTCAGGCAGAGTGCAGAACCAGGTTAGCTCATATGCGAAACCAGGACCAACCTTCAACGAGTCGAAATCCTTTCAGAACTCAGCCCAATCAATCTCAAAATAGGACAATAACAAACTCGCCCCGCATTGAAAATCGAAATACCCGACAAAATCAAAATATTAACAGGGTATCCAATTCACAACAGGGAAACGAACTCACTCGGGCAGCGAGCAACGGCAATCCTTCTCGAGTGCAGACAATCGCCGATATACACCCCACCCCGATGTAAATTTTGAAATGCGCGTATTTTTCTGCCCTGAATTTAAGGAGCCAGTAATACGTGTAAAATTTAATCCATCGGATAAACAATACTCGACTTTCCTTATCGATACAGGCGCCGACATCAGCCTGATCAAATTAGATAATCCTTATATTGAACAATCTGTAGACAATTCAGACCCAGTGACTATATCCACCATTGCTGGGAAAACGGTCAGCACATGCGGAAAGGTATTGGGGGAGTTCGAATTCAGAACTGATAGGCACTCCATACCCTTTAAGCATAATCTATTTGTAGTGGGAAGCAACGTAGACTTCCAACACGATGGCATACTGGGAAGCGATTTCCTCACGAAGCACCAGTGCCACATTAACTTTGAAAAGGGATTCCTTAAATTCGCTGTGAAGAAGAGAACCATGGTAGAACTCGAGCAGCCTTTAGGGAACAAAAATGAGGTCAAGGAAAATATTCAGAATGTCACGCCTTACGAGGTGTCTTCCACGAATAATACAGGCATTCTTGAAAAATTGGATAACACCGTTCGTGAGTCAACATCCGAATCCGTTTGTCTACGGGCCGGATCTGATGCTGTGACAAACACAACGAAACCAACCACCCTTGAATCTTCCTCTCCCCATTTAAATAAAGTTTGTGGTAACAGAAAAGGTAAGGAAACTGCCGAAAAACTGAGTTCAGGAAAACATGAACCTGAAACTCTAATACCCTCAGTAAATTTAAAACGAAATGCCAAAATCGATTACATAAAATTGCATCCACGATCACAACAGGTAATGGAAATTCACAAACATATAATATCGGCAAAATGTAAGCCTGAGGAGCAAGAACTCCCAGCTGATTGTAAGCCCGAGAAACAAGAAATTTCAGCAAAGTGTAAGCCTGCGGTACTAAGAGTCCCAGCAAAATGTGAGATTGAAAAACAACTAATTTTCTCGTTAGAAAAGAGTAAGCTTGTAGATAACAGTCATATCAAAATTGCAGTCGAACACATTCCTCGTTTCAGTAATTTGTTTGTCCACATCGTCTCCCTCGTTTCTCTCATTATCCAAATTTTAAAATGGATTCTACAAATAAAATCTGACCAAAAAATCGTACCTCCACTTACGAATAAAAGAAAGTTTCAAATCTTAATCTCGAAACTTTATTATTCTTTTAACATATTGTCGCTCGAAAGCTTGAACTATGTTACACAGCCAAACCCGAAGAAAGCTTGGGAAGTCTTCCACAAATTTAAGGAAAAATTTAAAACGAAGCAAATTGACTTCCGATTAGCATTCAAATATATACTTAAACAAGTGAATAAGCACATTCTCTTCTGCTCGAAGATTTGACCACATCAATAATATAAAACCATTTGCGGATTAGGCAATCACGAATAAGAAACTCCAAAGAAAAATAAAAGTTGAAAAAAAAATGTATATATGTATAGATAACCTTACCAAAAAAAAAAAAAAAAAAAAAAAAGAGAAATAAATAAATGCATATATGTATAGATAAACTTCCAAAAAAAAAAAAGTTAAAAGGAAAAAAAATAATAACACTACGACAATGTATTTAAAATTTGCAAAAAAAAAAAAAAAAAAAAAAAAAGTTTTTCATATCAAATACTTGTACACGAATAAATGTAAAAGAAAACAAACAAAACAAAAATTCATATATGAAGACAAATACTAACTCACTTAATAAAATAAGTTAATATGTTAATCAACTACCACTGACTTAAATGGAAAAATTTTGTAATAATAATAAATAATCTTAAATTATAAGAAAAAACACATTATATATATATATGAAAAAAACGAAAATACAAAAACAAAACTTACAAAACAGTGTTAAAATAAGAACTTCTAATATTGATATAAATACAAAACAGTTTTCAACTAAGAAATACTAAGAAAGTACGAAAATTTTTATATAACAAAAAAAAGGAAAAGTTATAGAATTAAATTGTACGTTCAAATACATGGAAAAAATTATATAAATAAATAAACGCCCGACTAATAAGGACAATGAAAAAAAAAGAACAAAAATAATATATGTAAATAATGAACATTTATACGAGTATATAAACAATGAAAATTCTATGTAATATACAAATTGTAAGAATAAACCATAAAAACCTTACTTACCTATGTATCTTTTTACAAATAGTACTTTATAAAAATAAAAACAAAAAAAAATCACCCAAAGTTAAATTTAATATAATGAATTCAAATACTTATGTAATTATAAAACATTCTACAATTAACCTTACACGCAGAAAATAAGAAAATATTTACTTTAAATCAAAACGAAAATTTTTAGAATCAAATGTTTCCTTCTAATACAATGTTTAACCAACATGAAAAAAAAACCAATTATATGAAATTTTAAAACCAAATGTCTATTGTACATATAACCAAAACCAAACTAAATGAATATACCCTTAACTCAAAATAAAATACTTTATATAAGAAAACTTTATTTTGGATAACCAACAATTACTGTTAAACACACCTATACTAAGAAAATTCAAACCTTAAAAACAAAATTATATTTGTACAAAATTTCAAAAGAAAATATTTTTATTATATAAATAACCATTGTGGAAACTTGGATACACGACCATAAATACGAATACATAAATATTAAGAAAAAAGAAACAAAGAACAAAAATTACACACTTATAATAAATATTGTATACATAATTTGTCCCGCGTTACACTTTGGTGGTCCCGGACTGTTATTTTCCGTAGAGTGCCAATTTAACTATTTGGGGTTAACTGTGTCAGAAAGAACGGTAGTGTCCAGTTCTCCCTTTTGGACCTGACTGTGGTGAAGGGTTTGACCACACTAAATTCAACGTCATCGTATTTTAGCTCTCGCAGGATATTCAAAAGAGTCTCTGGTTCAGTTTCAAGGTCGACGCCCATTAATAGAACTGTAATATTTTTAAGGGCTCCTCGATAGTATAGTGGTTAGTATACCCGCCTGTCACCTGGGAGACCGGGGTTCGATTCCCCGTCGGGGAGCCCCTGGCGCAAGACTAATGACCTTGCCCAGAAAAAATAAAAAAATCATTATGGAAAATTTAACAAGCCTCAGGACTTGCTAAATAAGGCCAAGACCGGTTCCCGGTTGTAGTGCCGATGATGATGATGATACATAAAGCTACTATGTTAGAAAATATCAGGCATATGTAACGGAATCACGATACTACCATCCTTATTCCCAATCACACCATTTTCCAGAAAATTAATCTCATAAAGATCAATTTTCTTTTTTTCAAGGAGGGGGGGATGTAGTGCTCCAAAAAAGCCCTACCATCTTTTTCTCCCATTCCTAATCCAAAATCCCAGCAATATTACCCTAAAACCCAAAATCCTATCAAAACCTGAAAAAACCCAAACATTATCCAAAATTCGCAATAAACGAATCAAACATTCGTTTATTGCCTAACATTTGCCCCCACGGCATAATTAAATCCAAAATCAAAATTAAAATTAAAATTCACAATAAACGAATCCAATATTCGTTTATTGTTCTATATTTGCTCCACAGCATCACCCAAATCCAAAATTCAGAGATTGTTATCTCTATCCTAAAAATTCCATTGAGTTAAACAAACAAAAACTCAAAAGCAGATACATTCACACATCTGCGTAATGGTTTCGTAAGAATTCAAGAAATTGATTTCTTATCTTGTGTAAACACAACATCTCGCTCGAAATATCCAAAAGATCGAGATTGTTGCACGAAAATGTGTATCTTTGAGATACAATTTTCGATTCCTTTTCCTTTATAAAGGAATGGTTTCGTGATCTCCGGGCCGCAGTTTAAATTCGTATCTTGTCCCTGGAGGAGATACCCCAGTGGGAGAAGAAATAAAATCTGAAAACTAAAACAACCCGGTTTTTCATTTCACCTGGCCTGGAAGACCAAAAGAAGAAAAGGACATTCGACCCATATCTAAGGACGTTGCTCTTCCCTTTGGACTCAAAGGAAGCACGGCAAACGAACCCTGTTGTGCGACAGGTTTTCGGGAACTTTTATAAGAGATCTCTTAGTCCTTTTAAGGATTAAGACACACGCTCCCCGAAACCAGAAGTACAACACATACATATAGTAATGGGAAAATGCCTGCACCAGAGGCACATTCAGAAATAATAACAATGTTATTAACCATGCAAGGACAATTTGCCGAATTTCAAAGAACACTGACTGAACAAAGAGCACGAATAGATACACTCTATTCAACCCTGTTCTCAAATAACTCTCCACATCAAAATCTTCAACCCTCCGTCTGAACTTAACCTAAAAGTTATAGCTGTGAATGTAAATTCACTAATCCACATCGAAAGAAGGGATAATTTAGGCAATCTGCTTCAAGCCGAATGCCCAGATGTGCTCTTGGCTAGCGAAACTAAGCTAAACCAAAGGCACAAAATGGGCTACAAAAATTATAACATAATTAGACGAGATCGACCACACTCTACTCGAGGGGGTGGGGTCGCTATCTTAGTTAAGAAAGGTCTTCACCATAAGGTCATTTACAGCACGGAAGTACACAAATTCCAGGTGGTAGAGGCATGCATTATAGACATTCCGCTAAAAAGTCAAAGGCATCTATATATAGTCGTTGCTTACGCTCCTGAATCTGTTCAAGGTACCCAATTTATCAGTGAAATCGATACGCTTTTCCGAAGTCTCAAGTTAGATTTGGAAAACAATTACTTTTTAATGGCAGGTGATTTAACGCCTGGGGCAATCTGACCTCGAACACCAGAAGCAATGCCTTGTTTGATTGGTGGCAAACAAATGCGATCGAGCATAAACTAGAATTGTACGCTACACGTATACCGTCTTATACAAGAAGTAACTCCTTCTTGGATTTACTTATGACAGATGATCGAATTCAGTTACCAGATACCGAGGTAACTACTCGAAATTGTCTTCGCACAATTGAGTACGATAGCGATCATTACGGACTTGGAGCCGTAATACACGTGCCAAACGAGTACCATCTACTTGAGCAGTACGACCAGGTACACTCTTTCGATTTCCGAAATGCACATTGGTCACGTTGGCATTGTCATAGACCCACCGACTAATAGAAACCTTCGTAATGATGAAATCGATCATTACCCCCTAACTATGAACGATATTGTTACTAACACAATGAATCGTTCCATCCCCAAAGTAGCTCATATGGATGGCTATACCCACCGATACAAAAATGCAACTATCGATGCTTTGTATAGGCAAAAGAGCACCCTGCTCTCAAAGCTGAAATTGTGCTATAGTGACCCAAATAGCAATGAAATCAAAACTATCAAGTCCTTGATTAAAAATCTTCAAAAACTGATCCGGGATAATTACCGAGCAGTAATAAATGCGGAGTGGAGCAACAGAATTCGAGCTGTCCAAGCAAACGGACCGAACATGTTTTCACAAATCAAGAAAATATGTCGAAGAAAAGATCACAATGACATTCCCAGTCTCCGAATTCCACGGACTCCCGAGAATTGTCAGATAATGCTGAACGCAGGACACACCTTAGAGCACACCAACTCCAATGATGAAGTAATAGTAGTCGAAGATCCGCAAAAGAAAGCGAATTCAATTGGAGCCTGTTTCGAAGCAGTGTACAGAGTTAACGAATTAGTTCATGCTAACACTGAAATTGAAAGCAATGCCCGTCAAAGACATTGCTCGCTGCGCAACCAACTTCACAACTGGCGATCCGAAAACCATAGTTTCATCACATTCGGCGAAAATAATAGGGCGGATTCTCCCGTCAGAAATGAAAATACAAATATGTTTGTGCGCAAGGATGAACTTAGAAACATACTTCATCATCATCATCATCGGCACTACAACCGGGAACTGGTCTTGGCCTTATTTAGCAAGTCCTGAGGCTTGTTAAATTTTCCATAATGATTTATTTTTTCTGGGCAAGGTCATTAGTCTTGCGCCAGGGGCTACCCGACTTAGCTCAATAAAAAATAAGAAATCATCTGGAATAGATAGCATTCCAAATGTGGTTCTAAGGCATTTGCCTCGCGAAGCAGTGAACATATACACTACTTTGTTTAACAACGCTCTAAACAATGCACACTATCTAACCCATTGGAAGACTGCAGTAGTCCACCCTATCCCCAAAAAGGGTATGGAGAAGAGCAATCCAGCTAATCTGCGCTCGATCAGCCTGCTTCCCAACATCAGCAAGGTCTTCGAAAAAATTATAAACAAAGCACTGATAGGTTGGTGTGATGAAAACGATATCATCCCCAACAACCAGTTTGGCTTTCGAGCGCGACATGATACAGTTCATGCAGCGACGAAACTTGTTTCCGATATACAGTGGAACAAGGCAAAGCGACAATGTACAGGCGCCTGCTTGGTTGACTTTGAAAAGGCTTTCGACACCGTATGGTTAGAAGGACTTGTCTATAAGTTAACAAACCTGGGTATGCCGCAATATCTGCTATACATTATTTATGATATGATAATGGACAAACATTTTGTGGTGAAATGCGGGGACATACTCTCCAACAAGACCTTCCAAATTAAAAATGGCTTACAGCAGGGAGCTGTGAATTCTCCCATTCTATTCAATATTTACACTAGTGATCTAGTGAGTTCTCTCGAAAACGCCATTGCGTACGCCGATGACATAGTGGTGTACAGAACAGGAGGAACAATAGACGACATCAATAGGCACCTTCAAGATGACTTCAACAAAATAAAACAATTTTGCGACGACTGGAAATTAAAAATTAATTTCCAGAAAACCGAGACTATTCTTTTCAGAACGCCCCTATCCAGGGCCTCGAGGGATACAAAATACAACTGGAAACACTTTTCTATTGTAGGTAACAATAACCTTCCACTGCAAGTGAAAACTGTAGTTAGATACCAGATGGTATCTGGCTAGACCAGTATTTATATTTTGACAAGCACGTAGCAGCGTCCCTCTCCGCAGCTAAAAGCGCATATTCTATGACAAGAAGTCTATTCCGGAGTAGTCTTCTTGACCCCAGAGTCAAAATAATTTCGTACTCGGCATTCATCCGACCTGTTTTGATTTATGGCTATCTAGTATGGTATAATATATCTCCACTTTATATGGAGAAGTTTCGTGTGTTCGAACGGCAGTGTTTGCGTTCCTGCCTCGGACTTTATAGAACACCAGAGTCGCAATACAAAAAATTCTATCCCAACAAAATCCTGTATAACAAATCAGGGTTAAATAGGATAGACAATTTCATAATTAAAATGATTCGTGGTCACACAGCAAGGGCAATGTGCAGTGACAATAATCTTATCGCGGGAGCCTCCGTAATGGGTTTATTCCCCCAGAAGCGTTCCCCTTCTTGCATCAAAAAGGCCTTATCCAAGACGTGCATGGAGTCCCGATTATTTACCACGCTTTCCGTGGTGCCAGGGAGAAACGAATTCTCCATGATAGTGATATCTCCAATGCCCCAGACCGCATGCGTTTTAGCACGGCGATCAGTGAAAGAGATAAATCAGCCAAAGATCGAACATCTCCCAAATGGTGGTGGCTTCTCAACGAGGAGAGGACTTCACTTCCTCAGATATAGTATGCCTCTCAAGAGCAACGCTCTCCTTCCTCTTGTCCCCCTCCCCCTGTTCTCCTTTCCCCATTACTTTTATTTTTATTTTATTTTTTATTTCTTATTTTATGTTTTATTCGTTTTGTTTTGAAGTTTTTGTTTGTTATATTTAAAAAAAAAAAAAAAAAAAAAAAAAAAAATATATATATATATATATATATATATATATATATATATATTGTAATAATAATGTATACATATAGATGTAAACGAGGAGTCCCTCTAATATATGACTTATTTCATATATATATATATATATATATATATATATATATATATATATATATATATATATATATATATATATATATATATATATATATATATATATATATATATATATATATATATATATATATATATATATATATATATTGTGACGCATATGACAATCAGTACTGGAATCTTCGAGAAAGTCCGAAACAAAGTACTAGATTATTTTAGGAAGTACTGGAAAACTGGAATAGAACATTCAAGACTATGGAACGGACGGAAACGATACACCAAATCAGAATGAGGAAAAACGGTATAAATACGTCGCACGCAGAGCGGAAGTTAAGTTAGAGATAAGTAAGACAGTGAAGCAAGCGATACGTCTCGAGTGAGAAGTAAGAAGTAAAATACGCGATAATTACGGAAGCGATAATAAAGAAAACGTTAAGTGTACGGTAAAAAAGTAACGGTTGTTATTAACGGACTAATAAAGTGTTATAGTAATTCAAAATCGATTTAACGGCTCTTATTTATTTACAAATAATTAATCCAGCGAACCCTAAGCTCGCTACAATTGGTGTCAGAAGTGGGATTAATTATTGTTTAACTGAATAAGTGTGTGAAACTGTGTTGTGACGATGTCAGATCGACATTTGGAGGATCTTCGTGTTCCTGAGTTGAAGAAGGAACTTGAGGACCGGAATCTGGATAGCAGAGGACAGAAGCAAATTCTTCGACAACGTCTGCAAGCAGCTATGGAGGAAGAGGGTATTGATGTCGACACATATGTTTTTACGATTGGTCCAGACTGTCCGGATGGAGAAGAAACAGCGAGTCAAGATGGTTGCAATGTAACGGAGAAGAGTTCGCCACTGTTAGACATTTCGGAGATGTTCCGGATGATGATGACAAAATTCGACGCACAAGCTGCAGATGTTAAGGCAAAGTTGGATGTCCAAAATTCAAAATTTGACGCGCAAGCTGCAGATGTTAATGCAAAATTCGACGCCCAAAACTCAAAATTCGACGCCGTAAATTCAAAATTGGACGCGCAAGCTGCAGATGTCAATGCAAAGTTGGGTGCCCAAACACAATGGATGAAATGTAATTTTCAACACTTTAAGGACGAAATTCGAAACGAAGTAGAAAATCTAGATCTAAAAAACGAAACTGAATTCAAGAAAGTCACCGATGAAATAATACGAATAGAAAAGAGACTTGATTGTGTTGAGAGAAATAACACATCGCCTAGCAATCAACATGACTACAAAGATACAAGGATGCAACCGCCAACCTTCGATGGAACGGGACCCTTCTCCGTATTTATACGTCAGTTTGACGCCGCGGCCAATTATAATAAGTGGTCGGATGAGCAAAAGTCAACATCACTAATCCTGTCACTCCGCGGGGCGGCTGCAGAATTGCTACAAACCATACCAGCAGAGAAGCAAACAGATTTCCAAGCGATAAGAGACGGCCTTGAAGCTAGGTATGGCGACAACCACATGCAGCAGGTCTACCGCATGCAACTGCGGAGCAGAACGCAGAAACCGGGAGAAAATCTTCAACAGTTGCAGGCAGACATTGAGCGATTGGCAAACTTGGCTTATACAAATATGACTAAAGAATTTCTGAACGAGGTAGCAATGGATGCATTTATAAACGCACTCCAAGATCGGGACTTGCAACAGGCCGTTCGTTTGGCAGGAAAGAAGACGACTAATGAAATACTGGCGTTCGCATTGGCATATGAATCTGCTAAACTGGCTACCAGGAGTACATATAGAGTTCGAGAAACCTCCGTCCAAGAATGTTCCTGCCAAAGAATCGGGCATGTACAACGGAGAACCCCGAGAACTGACATGAAGTGTTGGACATGCGGCGAAATCGGCCACATCTCTGTTGACTGTAGGAAACGTCGACGAATGAATGAAACATCAAGTGAGAATTGTTGTTCATGCGCTAATCATAAGAGGAGACTATCAACGGACCAACCTGAGGTCAATAGCTCGGGAAACTTGTAAGGGCAGACTTTACGGGGCGAAAGTCGCCTGGTGGAATTTGCAGCCCCAGCATCGTAACTGTATCACAACTCCAACGGGATAACCAAAGTTTGGTTATAACTACGATTGTTAATGGAAGGACAACAACAGTGACAATCGACACTGGAGCAACGAGATCCATAATTCGGCCGGATGTCGTGGGCCAAATTGCCCTTAATAAAAATAGAAGATACGCTTTGAGGACTGCCACAGGAGAATGTTCTACAGTCTACGGAGAAGTCGAGAGAATAATAGTGCTGGGCAATATTTCCATCTCCCACAAATTTTTGGTTGCCGATATTAAGGACGAATGCATTCTTGGAATGGATTTCATGAAGGAGCACCAAGTTGTTCTAGATATCGGGCAAAGAACACTGCGAATTGGTAACTTGGAGGTTGCTATTACACTGCAGGACGAACAATTGCGAAGGCTGAAATGTTATGTGCGTGAGGAGGATGAGATCCCAGCTCGTTCAGACTCGGTAATTTGGACCAGTCTCGAGAGTGATCCCGGTGACAATCGGTTTTACATCACCGAAGCTGTACAAAATCAGCGCAAGGGGAACATCCTTGTTGGGAAAGCCCTTATCGATGCGAAGAAGCACATCGTACCCGTCAGAGTACTAAATGCGTCCAAAGAGCCGATCGCAATAAGAAAAGGAGAGGTAATCGCAGAATGTGCACCCGTGTCAATGATAAGCTCAATTCCGACAAGGGAAGAGGACCATTCAATTCAACAGCCCTCTGGTGCACCGGCTGTGGTTAATAGGTTGATGTCCCGGAAAATCGGATTAACAGACAGAGAAAAGGCAAGCGTTAAATCACTCCTGAACGATTTTTGTGATATTTTTGTGACAGGACATGATAAATTCGGACGCACCGGTATAGTTAAACATCGCATTGACACGGGTGAGTCAAGACCTATAAGACAGCCACCTCGTCGACTACCGTTGGCCAAACAATCAGAAGTAGGCAACATGATTCGAGAGATGGAAGAGCAAGGAGTCATCGAGAAATCATCGAGCCCATGGGCTTCGCCGGTAGTGCTCGTCAAGAAGAAGGATGGGACAACTAGATTTTGTGTCGACTACCGCCGGTTAAACGACGTTACGAAGAAAGACAGTTACCCACTTCCTCGAATCGACGACACACTAGATACCCTTTCTGGAGCTCAGTGGTTTTCAACATTGGACCTAAAAAGCGGTTACTGGCAAGTGGAAGTGGAGGAGGAGGACAAGGAGAAGACAGCGTTTACTACCGGAAACGGACTTTATCAATTCAACGTGATGCCTTTTGGATTGTGTAATGCCCCAGCAACGTTTGAACGATTAATGGAAAGTGTTCTACGGGGACTTACATGGAAGACGTGTCTTGTGTACTTGCACGATATCATCGTTGTTGGAAGGAGATTACCAGAACACATCAATAATCTGCGCTCCGTCTTCGAACGACTAAGACAGGCCAACTTAAAGCTCAATTCGAAGAAATGTGAACTCTTCCAAAGGAGAGTAAAATTTCTGGGACACATCGTTTCATCTGCAGGAGTTCAAACGGATCCTGACAAGATAGCAGCCGTCCGTGAGTGGCCTACTCCAGAAGACAAGCAGCAGTTGAGAAGCTTTATGGGATTAGCCACATATTACCGACGGTTTGTTAAAGGTTTCGCCAATGTGGCAAAACCCCTACATGAACTAACGGGTAAAGACAAGAAATTCAATTGGACAGAAAAGTGTGAGGCAGCATTCAACACATTGAAGGCCGAGTTATGTAAGACACCAACATTGGCATTCCCAAGAGCGGATTGCCCATTTATATTGGATACTGATGGAAGTAACACAGGAATCGGAGCAGTGTTGTCACAGGAAGTCGATGGTAAAGAGAGAGTTGTCGCATGTTATAGTCGAGTTCTATCTAAGCCAGAGAGAAATTACTGCGCAACAAGAAAGGAACTGCTGGCTGTCGTAGAAGCCGTTAAGAATTTCCATAAATACCTCTACGGACGTCGATTCCACCTTCGGACGGATCATGCGGCCCTGAAATGGTTGCTAAATTTTAAGAATCCGGAAGGACAAATAGCTCGATGGATCGAACGACTTCAAACGTACGATTTCCAAATTTCCCACCGTCAAGGGAAGGTGCATAATAACGCTGATGCTCTATCAAGAAGACCATGTAAGCCAGATTGTAAACATTGTCATAGAGCGGAAGAGAAAGAAGAGGCGTACGACCTGCGAAATGTACAAGTAGAAGTACTAGATGGGTGGACGAGTGATGCTATACGCGCAGCTCAACTTCAGGATGAACATATGTCGCTAATTCTGGAATACAAAGAAAAGAACGAGCGGCCAACTTGGAACAATATTTCTGACAAGAGTGGAACATTTAAGGCATATTGGGCACAATGGAATTCCTTGCTAGTGGAAGATGGTATTCTTAAGCGTAAATGGGAAGCCGCGGACGGAAAATCCCATCGAATGCAAATTCTAGTCCCACCATCAAAAGTGAAGGATGTTCTAACAGAAATGCACGACGGGGCCTCCGGTGGACATTTGGGAGTTAATAAGACACTTTCAAAATTACGATCTCGTTTCTACTGGCTTCACATGAGAGATGACGTCGAGTCTTGGTGTAGGAAGTGCACGACTTGCACTGCGACCAAAGGACCAACAGCAAAACCAAGGAGCGCTATGAAGCAGTACGTGGGTGCCCCTTTGGAGCGAATTGCGATTGATATCTCAGGACCATTCCCAAAAACAAACGACAACAACAAATACATGTTAGTTATCATGGATTACTTCAGCAAGTGGGTAGAAGTCCTTCCAATTCCAAACCAAGAAGCAACAACCGTCATTGAGCAGCTAATCAATAATTGGATCAGCAGATATGGAGTTCCCTGTGAGCTTCATTCTGATCAAGGCCGAAATTTCGAATCACAGATATTTCAAGGCATCTGTGCGGCACTGGGCGTAAGGAAAACCAGGACCACACCCTTACATCCGCAGTCAGACGGAATGGTCGAAAGGTTCAACCGAACAATGAAAGAGTACTTATCGAAGGTCGTTAGTGATCACCAACGAGATTGGGACAAATATGTACAAACCTTTCTCATGAGCTATAGATCGGCTAATCACGATACGACGGGCCATTCTCCAGCAAAAATTATATTTGGACGGGAGATACGATTACCAGCCGATCTGTGATTCGGAATACCTCCAGACGCCATAGACAAGACCGAAGACTACGTAGCCGAATGGAGAAATCGCCTCGATGAGATTCATCATTTGGTTCGAAAGCAAATCAAGGTATCCAGTGACAGGATGAAAACAAGGTACGACGTTCGAGCCAACGCATCCGGATTTAATGCAGGCGATAACGTATGGCTTTATAACCCTCATCGGCAAAAAGGAAGGTCTCCGAAGTTGCAGCAACATTGGGAAGGACCGTATAAGATTCTCACAAGAATTAACGACGTTGTCTATAGGATTCAGCGAAGACCGAACGCCAAGATGAAAGTGGTACATCGTGACCGACTGGCGACTTTTGTTAACCCAGGAGATCAGTGAACTTAGTTCGGGACGAACTAATCTAGGCGGAGGGTAGTGTGACGCATATGACAATCAGTACTGGAATCTTCGAGAAAGTCCGAAACAAAGTACTAGATTATTTTAGGAAGTACTGGAAAACTGGAATAGAACATTCAAGACTATGGAACGGACGGAAACGATACACCAAATCAGAATGAGGTATAAATACGTCGCACGCAGAGCGGAAGTTAAGTTAGAGATAAGTAAGACAGTGAAGCAACCGATACGTCTCGAGTGAGAAGTAAGAAGTAAAATACGCGATAATTACGGAAGCGATAATAAAGAAAACGTTAAGTGTACGGTAAAAAAGTAACGGTTGTTATTAACGGACTAATAAAGTGTTACAGTAATTCAAAATCGATTTAACGGCTCTTATTTATTTTAAAATAATTAATCCAGCGAACCCTAAGCTCGCTACAATATATATAAGAAACAAAAAAAAAAAGATGCACGCCAAAAGGCATATATAAAAATCAAGTTGTAATGTGTAATTTAGAGAGCTCGCATAGAGCCAGTAAGTTAATTTAAGGACTGTGATTGTAGAAAAGGGTTTAACATTTACCCCTAATATTATACATGTAAAAAGAATTAGGAAAATAAATGTGGTTTAAAAAGTAAAAAAAAAACAAAAAACTAAAAAAAAAACAAAAAACTAAAAAAAAAAAAAAGACGTGCCCAATTTGGTGACACGTATACTTTGTTGGTTCATCCTGGGAAAGGTTGGCGCAAGGCTAATAACCTTGTCCAGAAAAACAAATTCTTATGGACAATTTAACAAGTCGGCTACCGATGGAGAGACTTGCTAAATAATGCCAAGACCAGATCCCGGTTGTAGTGCCGGTGATGATAATGATGATAGTTTGTTGGTTACTTGGTTGTTGTGAATCTTTTTACGGCCTCAAACATTTGATTGAATTTATTTCTGATTACGACAAAGTTTATTATGTTGGCTTTTACTGACGTGTAGTGACGAGGCTTAAAGCTCCTACTTTAAGATGCTGTGATTCGTTCACATTTTTTATCAAACCAAGATCGCCTTAACTTCGTTTGTTACAAAGTGGAACATGAATTTCCATACCAAGGTAAATAAATTCGGTAATTGATTCTGCTCAGGTGTTAAGTTTAATTTAGTTTAGTGGGGCTACCACCCCATTTATTGGCTTAATTGAAGCAACATAATTACCTGCATCTAACGTCACATTGGACTTTCTAATGTAAACCTCCCACCACGCAAAGTATTGGAAGTAATTCCCTAAAACTTTCCAATTGCTAGCTCAATATTTTCAGAATTAGTAAAGGTTGAAGGTAGTTTCAGAAGCAAGTGATTGCACGGCATATATCAGTCAATTGTCCAAATTTCTACAAGGTTTGTAAGAAATATGTGCTTGGTCTGGATGTTCACAATAAATGAAAAACTCGCAATCATAGTTTTTCATGTTGTACGAGTATCAGAAATTAGAAATGGAAATATTATATAATTTAATATAGACCCTAATACTCTGGCAGTTGATGCTACATACTTATAAAATTTATAATAATAATAAAATGTTTAGCAATACTTAACTAATTCCGTTTTATTTTGTTCTTATATTAATAAAACCTGCGGAAAAAATAAAAAACTCTCATCGAATTATCAACAGAATTCCTTCTGTTTTGGTATCACTGTCTTATTAATCGCGTCCTGATAGGGGACGCTGCGATCGCAAAGGACAAAACTAGTATTTCAATATTTTTCTAAACGGATTTCAAGCTTTCAAATTGCAGTTAATCGTGTAGTAAGCTATTCCTCTGAATTAAACGAGGAATAATTGTGTACATTTACTCAACAAATAAGTTCACTCCATTTAAAGGAACAATAAAAGGGATACTAGACACGGCAATGAATTCTTCTAATAATGCAACCCAACTGCGGCTTCCAAAATGTAACCAGAATATTCAGGTTTACGTGCGAGTGCGGTAGGAAATCTTATTGAACTGAATTGTGTCTCGTTCCTTACAATAAACTTCTACTTTTAGTCCTTTAAATCATCGCGAACGAATGATCCGTTCAACCGAAGTTATTGACGTCCATCAACCGAAGGAAATTGTCGCCAGACACATCGCCGATACCAAGCTGACGAAGAAGTTCACATTTGATCGAACCTTCGGTCCTGATTCAAAGCAAAATGAAGTATATGAGACTGTTGTAGCCCCACTGATTGAAGAAGTACTCGCTGGATACAATTGCACGGTCTTTGCTTATGGACAGACAGGTACAGGAAAGACTCACACCATGGTGGGTACAGAGTGTGCAGAAACGAAATCATCGTGGGATGATGTAAGTGCAAAAATCCTTAATTCAATGTTAATAGAGGATACAATGAATTTATGGTTTTAGGATTCCGACATTGGTATCATTCCAAGAGCTCTGAGTCATTTATTCGATGAACTTCGGATGTTGGAACTAGAATTTTCGATGAGGATTTCTTATTTGGAAATCTACAACGAGGAATTGTGTGACTTGTTGTCATCGGAGGATGCGACTAAGATTCGTATCTTCGATGATTCAACAAAGAAGGGTTCGGTTATTATACAGGGACTCGAGGAGATTCCAGTTCACAATAAGCATGATGTGTATAAATTGTTAGAGAAGGGTAAGGAGCGTCGGAAGACGGCCACAACACTCATGAATGATCAATCATCACGGTCGCATACGGTCTTTTCAATCTTGGTCCATATTAAAGAGAATGGAATTGATGGTGAGGAGATGTTGAAAATAGGGAAATTAAATCTAGTTGATTTGGCTGGCAGTGAAAACGTATCCAAGGCTGGAAACGAAAAAGGGATAAGGACTAGAGAGACAGTGAACATTAATCAGTCTCTGCTAACCCTTGGGAGAGTGATTACCGCTTTGGTTGAACGAACGCCTCACATCCCATATCGTGAATCGAAACTAACACGTCTGCTGCAAGAGTCTCTGGGCGGTCGAACAAAGACTTCGATTATTGCGACTGTATCCCCGGGTCATAAAGACCTAGAGGAGACCTTGAGTACTTTAGAGTATGCCCACAGGGCTAAGAACATTCAAAATAAACCAGAGGTTAACCAGAAGCTGACGAAGAAAACGGTATTGAAGGAATATACGGAAGAAATCGACAAGCTTAAGAGAGAACTGATGGCTGCACGAGAGAAGAATGGTATCTACATGCCAGAGGATGCATACAACGATATGCTGTATAAATTAGATTCGCAAAATAGGGAACTCAACGAAAAAATGGTTTTATTGAAGGCTCTCAAAGACGAGTTAGCCAACAAGGAGAAGATATTCACCGAGGTGAGCTTGAATCTGGTGGACAAGACTGAGATACTGATGCGTAAGGAACAAGATTTGTGTAAGGCACAAGGCGAACTACAGCTCACAAAGAAGGTTAGTTAATATTTATGAAAGAGTTAGCTTTTATTTCACATCAATTTCAGGTCTTGAACACGACCAAGAGACGGTACAAAGAGAAGAAAGTATTACTAGACAGTCACATGCAGACAGAGGAGATCCTTAAGACTCAGGCGACGCAATTGATCGAAGTCGCAGACATCGCTACTAGTGATACCGACAAATTGCACGTACGTGTCGCCCCTCACCTTCCACTCACCCACTTGACAAATGTGATCTTATTTCTAAAACGTTTTAGGACACCATCGAGCGCCGCCGAGATGTCGACATTAAGATCCAAAGCGCCTGTGAATTGTTTTCCAACCGCATACAAGAATCCTTCCAGATGATGGATGACAATTTAAAAAATCTACAACGTGATCACAGTTCTTATTCCAAATTGATTACCGATGGAATAACCAAGCATAAGAACACACAGAAAACCTTTTTAACACAAGCCTTAGATGGAATTGATCAGATTTCCAGCACATACGTTAATTCCCTTGGCTCTCTAGAATCTTGCGTCATAAAGAATCTACAATTGCTCTGCGGCTCAAACGCCGACTACCAGACGTTGTTACAGTCGATTACATTGGCGATGCGTCAAAAGGAAGACGAGCTGAAGCAGAACTTTAACCAGCACCTCCATGGCCTCCGTGCGAGTTTTGCTGAACAGCTAACTGAGGTAAATTCAATTCACAGGCAAGTTACACACAAGCTCTCCGACAGTGACAATGCGTTGCGCATGCACACAGAAAGTCTCGGGCAACGTCTTCGGAAATCCGCTGACGAGTTCAAAACATCTTTTGAAAAGGAGGTCTCCAACCTGAATACGAATATCCAGTCCAGACAAGAAGTTGCTGTCTGTCGTCAAGGCATTATGGATGAATTCTTTAAGCAAATGCAAGAACTTGCTGAAAAAGATAAAATTCTTACAGACAGTGTCAAGGATGTCGTCGTGAACCTAGAGATACAAAAGAAACAGGTTCAGAATGTGGTCGATAGAGAGTTGACTAGCGCTAAGGAGTTCTCAAACGCAACCGGCAAAATTTATAATGCTCTTCAAGAGATAAGTGACAACGCGACCAAATTTGTGCAAGCTAACATTGAAACGGCCACCGGGTCATTGACTGAAGTTTCCAACCAACAAAATTCGATTCGTCATGAACTTGCGGATAACATAACGAAAATTGAAAACTGTACAGTGGAAAATGGGAAACAACTTGTTGATATTCTCAAATCTCACCGCAATGAGTTCGACGAGATTAATAAGAAATTTTCAGCCGATTTTTCGGCTGGATGCAACGAAGTCAGGTCAAATATGAAGGAGAGCAATTGCCTTTTAAATGAGCACAACACGCAAAATGCAGCCTTCACATCAACGCTGGACAGCTACGTCAGAGATTTCGCAAGCCTGAACGCAAAACACATCAACCAAGCCACGGAGGAGGTGAAATCCTTCTGCACCAAAGAAGTGAAGACCTACACCCCCACCGGTATGTGTTCCAACTGTCCGCAAGTGCGTTTCTACTTTTTATTGTTTATTTGTAGGACAAACGCCATCGAAACGTGAGTTCACCTACCCCAAGGTCCTGGCGACGACGGCTCCTCACAGCCAAATCGTCAAACGTATACGTCAGGAAACAAATTGGGCAGACGTAGATATCACAATAACCGAGGTAACTTGTAGTTAGCCCCATTACCAGGGAAAAAGGACACTTTACTATTTTTTTTATAGGACCCTGAAAGCTCAGGTGAACTGGCTGAGTCGGTGTTCATATTAAATTCTACCCCAATTCAGGAAAATTTCACTCTAACGGAGAAGTGTGATCAGGATACCATCACCAACGATATAAAGAAAGATCTAACGAACCTGTTGAGTACGAAAATTTCGCGAAATCACAGTAGACCCTCGTCCCGTAAGAACTCGCCCGTATTGATGCCTTATACAAAGGACAACAAGGAGAATTTAGCTCAGTAAAACACAGCTGCAAGCTTTCGTAGACGTTATATACACAATTTTTATATGCATAGAGTAGTTTCAGTATTTTTTATAAAAGAGTGCGTCAGCAATTTTTTCATAAAACCGTCTGATTTTTTCTTCCCAATACAGAAGTCAATGTTTTCCATTTTACCAAGTATGTTATGCCTGTAATACCTTGTACTACCAGCTTCCGTGGTTGTGAGTCACCCGAATTGAGTTTGTTTTGCGAGGTTGGCATACCTATCATTGACACACCCACCAAAGCGTCATAACCTGACATTTATTAAAGTTATGCCATCTTGAGCGGCTCTGGCTCTCTGCGTCTTTTCAATTCTTACAATTTTAAAAGTGGAATTGAACTTTTAACAATGACCTTGCATTGAAAACAAATTTTAATGGCGCGAAGACTTTCAAAAAGTGTTTCTGCAACGATACTGTGGCGGTCCTGCGAACCTCACAAATCACTTTGGGGTTAAATGTCTTTTCGCCCACCTAAAGGAGCCATGCATACTGGCGTCCACAGCCCCACGTATCCACAGACACGTGGGTCGCATTCCTCTACCAATTCCTCATGCCTGCATGGTTATTGAAGGACACAACACTAGAAACGAATTTGTTTGGCAGCCCATTAGCTGCGTAGATATACAAGTGGCCGGCGCGGCAGGCCAGATGCCGACAGACAAAAAATCCCACGCGATAAGAATGCGGCCACATTATTTACGACCTCCTCATGAGCCAGCTAGAATTTGGTTTTCCTTTATCAAAATTGTGGGAACAGAAGATAAACAATAAATAAATCAACACTGTTCCCACAAGCAGATACAAAACTTGTAAAGATATCGCAGCCGAGGATAACAACTTCGGCCGAGGAAATCACCAGGACTGCATGCGGGTAAAATACATAAAGGAATTTCCGTCCTACGGCTTTCCTCTATCGGGAACCAGGTCGTGTGTGACGGCACGAACCGGAAAACAAATAATAAACAAAAACAAATAACACCCAACATTTTAATAAAACCTTTTCTTTTGAGGAGGGAGTAGTATGTCGCTTCTAACAGATACACACAGTACACAAGCAAATAGTGAGAACAACACAGAAAGAAAATCGAATAAGCAAAAACATCAGCCGTATACCAAGCAGTAACATAGTGTAGCGAGCATAGGGTTCGCTGGATTAATTATTTTAATAAATAAAAGCCGTTAAATCGATTCTTTTTGTAAACACTTTATTAGTCTGTTAATAACAACCGTTTCTTGATACCTCGCTTCTTTACTTATCGCTTCCGTACTTATCGGTTCCTTACTTATCGCGTCTTTGATTCATTACTGCTTACAGTTTACTTCTTACTTATCTTCCTGATCTGCGTGCGACGTATTTATACCGTTTCCTCATTCTGATTCGGTGTTTCGTTTCCGTCCGTTCCATAGCCTCGAATTTTCTGCTGCTCATAGTCTCCAGTTTTCCAGTACTTTCTAGAATATACTAGTACTTTGTTTTGGACTTTCTAGAATATTCTAGTACTGATTGTCATATGCGTCCCACTACCCTCCGCCTAGATTAGTTCGTCCTGAACTAAGTTCACTGGTCTTCTGGGTTAACAAAAAGTCGCCAGTCGGTCACGATGCACCACTTTCATCTTGGCGTTCGGTCTTCGCTGAAACCTATAGACAACGTCGTTAATTCTTGTGAGAATCTTAAACGGTCCTTCCCAATGTTGCTGCAACTTCGGAGACCATCCTTTTTGCCGATGGGGGTTATAAAGCCACACGTTATCGCCTGCATTAATTCCGGATGCGTTGGCTCGAACGCCGTACCTTGTTTTCGTCCTGTCACTTGATACCTTGATTTGCTTTCGAACCAAATGATGAATCTCATCGAGGCGATTTCTCCATTCGGCTACGTAGTCTTCAGTCTTAACTATGGCGACTGGAGGTATTCTGAATCGTAGATCGGCTGGTAATCGTATCTCTCGTCCAAATATAATTCTTGCTGGAGAATGGCATGTCGTATCGTGATTAGCCGATCTATAACTCAGAAGAAAGGTTTGTACATATTTGTCCCAATCTCGTTGGTGATCACTAACGACCTTCGATAAGTGCTCTTTTATTGTTCGGTTGAACCTTTCGACCATTCCGTCTGACTGCGGACGTAAGGGTGTGGTCCTGGTTTTCCTTACGCGCAGTGCCGTTCAGATGCCTTGAAATATCTGTGATTCGAAGTTTCGGCCTTGACCGGAATGAAGCTCACAGGGAACTCCATATCTGCTAATCCAATTATTGATAAGCTGCTCAATGACGGTTGTGGCTTCTTGGTTTGGGATTGGAAGGACTTCCACCCACCTGCTGAAGTAATCCATGATGACCAACATGTATTTGTTGTTGTCGTTGGTTTTTGGGAATGGTCCTGAGATATCAATCGCAATTCGCTCCAAAGGGGCACCCACGTTGTACTGCTTCATAGCGCTCCTTGGTTTTGCTGTTGGTCCTTTGGTCGCAGTGCAAGTCGTGCACTTCCTACACCAAGACTCGAGATCATCTCTCATGTGAAGCCAGTAGAATCGAGATCGTAATTTTGAAAGTGTCTTATTAACTCCCAGATGTCCACCGGAGGCCCCGTCGTGCATTTCTGTTAGCAAATCGTTCACTTTTGATGGAGGGACTAGAATCTGCATTCGATGGGATTTTCCGCCCGCGGCTTCCCATTTACGCTTTAGAATTCCATCTTCCACCAGCAAGGAATTCCATTGTGTCCAAATATGCCTTAAATGTTCTACTCTTGTCAGAAATATTGTTCCAAGTTGGCCACTCGTTCTTTTCTTTGTGTTCCAGGATTAGCGACATATCTTCATCCTGAAGTTGAGCTGCGCGTATAGCATCACTCGTTCACATATCTGGTACTTCTATTTGTACATTTCGAAGGTCGTATGCCTCTTGTTTTGAACGATCAATTTCTACTTCCCCATCCTGAAGACGATACTTTAGGGTCAAAGTTTGAGTTTGCCTCTCTGCTAGATCAGTTGATAAGCGATTGTTCTCCTCAATGACCTTTTCTCGGCTGGTCTTAAGAGCAATTATCTGTTGATGCAAGGATTTACATTCGGTCGTGGTGCTGCCCAAGTCTGAATCACGCTGAAGGCTTCTCTTGTGATTAGCGCATGAACAACAATTCTCAGTTGATTTTTCATTCATTTGTCGACGTTTCCTACAGTCAACAGAGATGTGGCCGACTTCGCCGCACGTCCAACACTTCATATCAGATCCTGGGGTTGTCCATTGTACATGCCCGATTCTTTGGCAGGAACATTCCTGGGCGGACGTTTCTCGGACTCTTTATATACTCCTGGTAGCCAGATTCATATGCCAATGCGAACGCCAGTATTTCATTAGTCGTCTTCTTTCCCGCCAAACGAGCGGCCTGTTGTAACGGAACGACTTCTGATGCACGGATATTTGCGCCGTCGGCAAATGAACCGCACATTGGTGCGATCTGTCGGATTGTCTCGTGGAGCGTATATAAGCTGAATTGCGCGGAACAATGCCACGAATCCCTGAAGCACAGCACCCGTGATAATATCTCTAAAACAGACAACGGCCAGCTACGCGTCTTCGATGTGATAGCGACAGTAGTCCCGAGGTCAGCGCCGTTTCCCCGATCAGGCGGATCGCTCGTCTCTGTATGCTCTCAAGTAGGTCAATGTTATGCTTAGGAGCGAAGCTCCAAACATGAGAGCAATATTCGAGCGCGGGTCTAATTTGAGATTTATAGAGAACGTTAGGACGGGTGCTTTCTTCAGTCTTGTTCTGAAAAAGACATTGTGGCGTTCGGATTCGAAGAGATCAAAGGAGAGAAGGGTCAAGAACGCAAGACTTCCGTACAAGTAGGTTTTCGCTGTTCTGAATGCTTTCCAGGTACTTGTATGCTAATTGTAGCAAGTACTCCTCAATAGGGGTAATGGAGGCCCCGTCATATAGTTGAGAGTTGGTGTAATGGCGACCGTCAGGCCCTCTAGAGTGGTTGGAGCATCTTCTGAGGAGTATCCTTTCGAAAACTCAAAGTTTTTCCACCTGAGCTGATATTCCAGATCGGATTAGCTGCTTGTAGCAAAGAAGCTTAACTTTGCTTAACGTTGCTCCACTCCAAGAAGTTGTGGAGTTACTTAGGCCGACCGAGGGCCCTTTGAAGAATGTGGATCACATGTGTTATGAAATTCATTTTTGGGGTATAAATGACCCCAAGATATTTCATCTTGTCCTGCGGTGTAATCGTAGTACCACATTTTTTTATTCGATCGTCTCTGTATGCTCTCAAGTAGGTCGAGGGTATGGTTAGGAGGGAAGCTCCAAACCTCCAGGTTCGAGGGCCTGGCTGTGGCGTCTCTAACAGATACATACACAATACACAAGCAAATAGTGAAGAACACCGAACGAAAATCGAATAAGATAATGTATCAGAGCCGTATACCATAGCGATAAAATAATAACAATTCACATCAGTGGAATATATTTGCGTTTAAAAATCGAATTCTAAGCACGGCCAGTAGCCTGATGTGTTACGCGTTCGTTCGATTTTTGGTGATTCTAACTGTCATAGCGTCAGTTCGAATCACACGTTCTTCACTATCATTCCAAACGCTATATGGCCATTCATCATCAGCTGTGGAACTGATGACCCACTTTTTTTTCTGAATGTTGTATACTGTGTCTGTGTTGCATTGAAGCCGACGAGATTGGGCTTTCCCCACTGCAGGACCGTATCCAGATCCCGATTCAGAGAGTCAATCTGTCTGCATCTCAGCTGGTGCGACGTTGATGCACCAATCGGCCGATCACTCGAAAAAGAGGAAACAAGCCTACTATCATCCGCAAAACTGAAGACCCTGTTATCCGCCGACTCCAACAAATCATTTATGTGAAGCGAAAACAAGCTTGGAGCCAAAATAGAACCTCGAGGATATAGATCCGAACACTCGCTGTCCACAACAACTCGGATCGATCGAGTTTTGAGGAAGCTCTTCGTCCAGTCGCAAAGCTTCTGGGAAAGTCTATATGAACGAAGTTTGCTCAGCAATACCCCGTGCCGAAAGCGGTCAAAAGCCTTGGAAATATCGGCCCTTGACTCACCATGGCCCCCAATCGCAGATGTCCATACATCGGTTATAAGGGTCAAAAGGTCTCCGGTGGACCGCCTGCCACGGAATCCGTATTGACGATCATTAAGAAGTCCGTTGCACTCCAAATACTTAATTAACTCGGCGTTGATGACCTATTCGATCACCTCATATAACATAGACAGTAATGCTATCGGTTGGTAATTTTGTGGGAGGCACTTTTTTCCCCTCTTTGGAATTGACTGAACTTGAGCGATTCAGGAAAGTTCCTCGGTGCATAAGATAAGCGAGGGAGCCTACCAACAACCGGCAGAAGTTCTGGAGCACAGTTCTTAAGAACTATTGCTGGTATTCCGGCGGGGCCGGTTGCCTTCCTACAGTCCAGTCCACGTAGAATGCGTTGAATAGTACGCGGCGGAACCTCACATCCCGCATCGAAGGCCGTACCGGCACGATCACAGGTGACTCCAAAAGGCCGGCGTAGAGGTTTGAATTCGCAAACACATTTGCTTTATCCTTTGAATTTGTGACAACTGTCCCGCTGCCCATCACCAACGGAGGAAAAGAGGAGGAAGCGAAGTTACTGCTGACAGTCCTTGCCATTGACCAGAAGGAACGCGAACCAGTCGAGTACTGAAGGAGTTTATTGGTAACTCTGTCGTTGCAAGGCTTCTTCGTGGTATCAATCGTCTGGTTGCACGAGTTTCTGATTCTAACAAAATTCGTTCTGTTAAGGTCGGTTGGGATTGGAACGCCATTTTTTAAAGCTCTATTTTTTGCCGTTGTAATCTGCTCGCATTTTTTATCAAACCAAGGCTTATCAGATGAACTTTGTTTGATGGAATGCGGAATGTAGATCTCCATCCCGAGAAGAATAATCTCTGTGACCGACTCCGCACAAGCGTTAATATCGGAGTCTCCAAAGCACAGCTCCGACCACGGAAAGGATGCGAAGAAATCTCGCAAATCATCCCAGTTGGCAACCCCGTTCCGTCATACGCGGCGAAGCCGCCCAGGACGGCTATTCTCTTGAAATGCAAATGGTTCGGCGACCGATACCAAGCAGTAGTCTGAGTTTCTCAGTGGCGCAGCAACTTCCACGGTATAAATGCTCGTCTCGGATGTCAAAAACGGATCCAGGGCGTTCGCACAATCACCCCAGGGACCGGGAACTCGCTTGGGTTCCTCCACAAGTTGAGTCAAGTTGTGGCTAACAGAAAACATCTCCACCAGTCTCCCAGCCTCGTCGGTTCTGTTAGAACGCACCAACCAGCCGGAATTGTGAACATTAAAATCACCAAGGACAATTATTTCAGAAGCTGGGTGGTTGATCTGTATCCAGTCAACGGTATGTGAAAGATGTTCGAAAAATTTCGCCAGGCGATTATAGCGTTTGAAATAATAGTGAAGAAGATCGTGTGATTCGAACTGACGCTATGACAGTTCGAATCACGATATAGTCCCCTTCGGAGATTCGAATGGGAGACTAGTTTACCTCCGGAATTCTTTATATCGGAAGGTACCATCACGACTTATCTCCGTGTCAGTCCGGGCCATCAGCCACACATCCGGAACACCGTCGAAGATTTCTCTCGGTGATATCGCGGAATGTACAGCGTGGCGGGGTGGTATCTCACCTTGGGACCGACTACCACCTTATAGCGTTTGAAATAATAGTGAAGAAGATCGTGTGATTCGAACTGACGATATGACAGCTCGAATCACACAAAAAATTTTACCTAAGCGTTACACATCAGGCTACTGACCGTGTTTAGAATTTGATTCCCAAACTCGACTTTATTCCACTGATGTGAATTATTTTTATTATTTATCGCTTGATATACGGTTCTGATGTATTTTTCTTATTCGATTTTTTCGTTCGTGTTCTTCACTATTTTTGCTTGTCAATTGTGTGTATCTGTCAGAGTTGCCACACGATTGTCATTCGGGGATCGGTAAAGAGAACAAAAAAATTTAACAGAATTCCATATGATGTCCATGTTATTGGGTTCCAATGTCTCTATCCTCGGGCAAGCTAGGTCGGACCGTGTGAAGACGCCGACTCCTCCCTAAAAACGGAATCTCGAATGTATGTCGTATCCCGAGCAACGAAGATATGTCGAATCAGTTGATGAATGGACCTGGGTCTCAGTTAGGGCAAAGATATCAGGTCTCGCTGTTTGCAAATGTTGGTGGACTGCGTTTACATTCGTATTGGAGAAACCGATGCCCCTGGTGTTACAAAATGCTGTTATCAGTCAAACGTCGACCGAGCTTCGAGAATGAGCCCGATTATGCGATGACAAATTTCTTAAAGTTCGGTTATTTATCATAATACGAGGGTGGTCTGAAAACCGACCTCAACGTGAAGATAGCAGCACTCCTCAATAAAAGCTAGTAAATGTAGTTGTGCATTTTTTGACAGCTACTCACCAAAATTTCAGCCATTTTGGACGCGTAGTTTTTATTTGACAGTCGTTTGAGTGAGGCGTTGTGAGTGTGTTGTGAAAATGGACAAAATTGAGTATCGAGCTGTCATTAAATTTTTGTTTTTGAAAGGCAATACGCCTACGCAAATCAAAGATGAGTTGGACTCTGTGTATGGGGACTCTGTATCATCATTTACCACAGTGAAATTTTGGGCAGCGGAATTTAAACGTGGCTGTGAGAGCTTGGGAAACCATGAACGTTCGGGACGTCCAAAAACTGCAACAACTGGCGATAACATCGCTAAAGTTCACTAAATGGTGCTAGACGACCGCCGAATTAAAGTGAGAGAGATAGCAGAGGCTATGAAAATGTCCAAAGAACGTGTTTGTCACATATTAAATCAAGATTTAGTCATGGGAAAGCTGTCCGCGCGTTGGTTGCCGCGTTTGCTCACGTTAGACAAAAAACGTGTTCGAATGAACATTTCCAACGCACTGTTGGCACAGTTTAGGCGCCAAAATCTGAGTTTCGTCGCCGATTAATTACTGTGGATGAAACTTGGATACACCATTATACGCCGGAAACAAAAATACAGTCAAAACTGGACTGCAAAGGGGGAATCGGCTCCAAAAAAAAGCAGAAACTGCTTTTTTCTGCTAGGAAAGTGATGGCGACTGTTTTTGGAATAGTCATGGAGTTATCTTAATCGATAATCTGCAAAAAGGAGGATTACTTGACCAACTGAAGACAGAAATTGCAGAAAAACGGCCACATTTGCAGAAAAAGAAAATCCTGTTTCATCTAGACAACGCGCCGTCTCACACATCAGCGGTTGCCATGGCGAAAATCCACGAATTACGGTTTGAACTGCTTGGTCATCCGCCTTACTCACTAGATCTAGCCCCAAGCGACTTCTTTTTGTTCCCTAATATAAAAATTGCGCTCGGAGGAGAGAGATTTTCGTCAAATGAGGAGACAATCGCTTCCGTGAACAGTTATTTTGCACAGAAAAATGCCGAGTACTATTTGGCCGAGTTAGAGAGATTGGAGCATCGCTGGGAGAAGTGTGTAGAGTTACAAGGAGACTATGTAGAAAAATAAAAATAAATTTTAAGAAAAAATGTCCTGTATCTTTGTTGGGTCGGAAATTTTTCAGGCCACCCATGTATTTGCATGATGCTCCCCCTGACATAATCCCCCGGAGATCCGAATGGGAGACTAGTTTACCCCCGCAATTATTTATCTCAGAAGGTACCATTATGCCTTATCTCCGTGTTAGTCTGGGCCATCAGCCATACGTCCGAAACGCTGTCGAAGATTTCTCCCGACGATATCGCGGAATATACAGCGTGACGGGATGGTATCTCACCTTGCGACCGACTACCACCTAAACCAACCTTTTCTGGAATCAGTCCATCAGCCAAGCTCCGAAAGATGGCCGGGGATTTCTTCCGACCATTTCACGGAGCCTATAGCTTGATGGGGTGGCATTTCACCGGCGACAGGGCGTTGGGACCCTACCTACCACTTGGCCCTTAGCCGTCTCTTACGATAAACCGGCCTAGCTGTGATTATATTCTAATGCCCTACTCACAGGGCAGATTCGAACTGAAGCTATGACGGATAGAATAACTGAAAGATTGAACCACTGCCGCGTGTATGAATTCGATTTCGAAACTCAGGTATAACCAACTGATGTGGAATTGTTATGTTATTGTTTGGAATACGGCTGATGTTATGGCATATTCGGTTTTTTTTCTGTGCTGTTCTTCACTATTTGCTCGTGTACTGTGTATCTGTTAGAAACACCACAATTGTCTGTTGGAAACCCCACAAATCTTTTTATACGCCAGGATATTAAGTCCAAATAATTTGGTGCATGAATATTATAAAAAAAATCTTTCTTTTTTCTTTTTTCTACAATTTTTTTTTATTTATAACATATTTATAGTTTTAATTCATTTTTTTTTCAATAACAATTCTACATATAAAGATATGTGATATATAAAGGACTGACAATTTAAATCATTTTTACAGGGTTAATTTGGTTTTTCTCAAACGCATTAACTTTTTTTTAAATGGCTACGGCGCAGTTAACGGCGGCGACGTGATCTTTTCCTAGATCGCGATCGTGTGCGAGATCGCGACCGACTTTTGCGACGACGCCTCGACGGTGCTCGCTTTCGACGATATTCTTCAGGAATAGATTCTTCACTTTCCACATCTTCGACCCTCTTCGAAGAAAAATAAAATTGCAATATTAATGAAATACATGTTTACATATATAAAACAAACCGAAACATGTTTTGGCTTTACGGCTTCAACCCAAATGGTATCACTGTTTTCGTCATCATTGTCGTCCTCAGAATCATATTCATCATCAAGCTCATCATCAACTTCGTCATCAAGTTCATCATCAATTCCATCCTCAAGTTCATCATCGTCGCCGGAAGAATCATTTTCGTCTGCTTCTTGTTCACTCAATAGCTGTTGAAAATATTCCTCTTCCTCTGGAGTCATAACGGGGTCTTTTGCCCTTTTTTTACTTTGTCTCTGAGAATTTTTCTTTGCCATGGTAAAATAAATTTAGAAGATCTAGGACTATCACAAAAAAAATTTATTAATTTTAATTTGTACCGAATGCGAAATCAACTCACAACGAACGAAATTTAAAATTATAATAAGAACGAATTTTCAAAATACTTTTTCGTTTTTTTTTTATTCATAGCCTGCTTCATAAAGCAGTTTTGAATATTTATTATAGTACATTGATCAAAAAGTTCCTAGAATTCATTCAGAATATGCAAAACACGAGTTTATGCATGTACATTGGTATTGTTCCCCTTAAGGAAGTTTCCATAGACTGCAACTCATTTATGCGTTTGATCCAATCCTCGAAACATTTTTATACAAGGTGTTCATGTTGCGATATTTGAGAGGATATCCCCTTGTTCTTAAAAGAACAAGTTTTTTTTGAAGATTCCTTCCTATTGCTCTCTGCGATCACCACCGTGCTTCCCCTATCCAGGGGGAAGAGTGGTGACGGATGTTGAGCGAAAAAATAAAAAAGACTGTCTCGTAAGTAAGTTTGAGTTTCATCGTACTCTGGCCCCTGGTCATCTCGCGACAACCAGAATCACCCACATCCGTGAGAATATTCGGCACGGTCTCGAGATATCTGAAAAAGAAAAGAGGGGAGGTATCTGAGGTCAGTGTGCAGGTTTAGTTCAGGTGTTCTCTAACTACTTGGATGGAGAGATGGTGAGAAGGAGATCGTACAAGACCGGTAGGTCGTGAGTGTGGTGGTAAACACCGATTAAGTTTTCTGAGTCTGATAATCTGCGCTTTGGTTGGTGTGTGTGTGTTTGTGCCGTTTGTACTATACGTGTGTGTAGCGTGTCAGTAGTAGACCCTATAGGATGGGGTGTTGGCGCCGTCATGGACGCAGGGTTCTACTTCGTCCCCACAAACTGAAGAATTCATTGGTTCCGCCATTACGAGGGTTGCCTTTTATATTTCGGGATTAGAGAGAACAAAAACAAATATTGATCATCGAAAATCACTTTATTGTTTTTCAAAATATTCCCCATGAAGATCTATACACTTTTGCATGCGTTTGAACCAATTGTCGAAGCACTATTGCCACTCTGATTGAGGTATCTCCAACACATGCATTCTGAATGCAGCAACCGCTTTTGGCTCATCTTGAAACACCCAGACAGTCGACTGCTGTTTACTTTCGGGCTCATACGCGTAAATCCACGATTCATCACCTGGCACGATGTCATAGACGTGTTTCGAAGCGCCGCGACCGTATTTTTTGAGCATTTCTTTCGACCAATTGACACGAGCTTTTTTTTGGGTGATTGACAAATTGTGTGGGATCCAACGCGAGCAAATTTTTTTGACGGTCAAATGTTTATGCAATATTGAATGTATGCTGGTCCTTTGGCGGAATTAAATTATATAACTTTGGCGAAGTTGGGTATTATCGCCGGAGGAAGTGTTCCGCCGACACTGTCCAATACTTAACACACGGCGAATGACATGCTCTACCAGCTCTGTCCACAAAAACCAAAAGACCGGAGCGGATGCCGTCATCAATTAAACACAACACATTTTAGTTTCAAGACTCGTTTATTGTACACTGGTGTTATACATGTTCTTAACAATACGAACGCAGGTAGCCACCGAACGAAACACACGCTAACTCGACTTCCTCGAATAATTTCCTCACGACCTCATTCGGTTAACTTTAATAGAATCTCTTCGATAGAGATCCTCGCGGTTCGAATGATCTACGTTGACCCTCAATCCTTCGACTTATCTCCACGACTCCTCGATATAGACTCCCCTGGTCCTTCGAAAGAGACTTCTCGTCCCGATGGCTATCAAAATCAGACTGTCTGTCTGCCCACACAGATATCCAGATTCCAAACCGGTATCCGTATCTGTACGGAAACATTTTTCTATTCGATCTGCTAACAGAATTCCGGAAATCTCTGTTAGCAGCATGCTATTTCATCCCAGGGGTAATTTCCTATTTTCCTGAAAGGAGAAAGTCATTCCTTGCATACATCATTATCATTGGTGATAGAATTTCATTTCCACGGCCTTCTGTTTGCACAGAACATCTGGCGCCCAGACCAGAGATATTCGGCGATTGTTTTGACGTGCAGTCCCTGGGTCTTATTTGAACTTGGTACCCGGAATCGAAATCCATTAGATCTTTATAATGGTGCGAAATTCTAGCGTGGCCGTGGGACCGGAGTATTGCCTTTGTTGGCTTAACTCCTCATAAATTATCGGATATCTCGTTGAGATATATTCGATTGCGATAGGTCGTGGCTGCCTTCTGTTGTTCAACGGATTTAGGTGGTCCTTGCGTTAGATTACCCGCACGTGCATCCGTTGATCGGCTCATTCTTTGATGATAGCAATTCTTTTGTATCGAATTTCGGAATTGCCGGTTCGATGAGATGTTCCTGGGCGCAGGCAGCATGTATGGCATTTTGGGTATTGTTTTTTTAGGAATAGAACGCATGGATGTTTATACCTTTGTTTCAGGCATGATGAATTATAATTGTTGAGCTTGACCTAAAAAGCTTTGGGGACGTTCAGTTCCCTGCTTTTTGGTGTCGGTCTCAACGTTGGCTGCGAGTTGCAGGCCCTATGGTGGGACTTTGGGGCACGCGTCTGTGGGCGCGTGCAACGCTCTCAGGTAAGTAAGTTCTTTGATGGTAGGAACCTTACCTGCGCAGAATTGTGCGTTCGTAGAACGCTTCAGTCCCACTAACGCCTAAGGTTGTCTCAATCTCACGATAGGTCACATGACGATCTTCCAATATCAGTTCGCGCACAGCATCAATGGTTTTCGGAACAACAACTGATTTTGGACGACCTTCACGAATTTCATCTTGGAGTGAAGTACGACCACGATTGAATTCACCATACCATCGATAAACACTGGTCCTTGATGGAGCTTCATCGCCAAAAATTGAATTAAGTTCATCCATGCACTGTTGCTGAGTTAATCCACGCCGAAAGTTGTAAAAAATAATCGCACGAAAATGTTGACGATTTAATTCCATTTTTGGGCCGAGATGAATCTTTTAAGTTACTGTAAACAACACAAATAGCGCTCATTTGTCAAAACGTTCTGAGTGCGTATAACCTCAAAAATGTCCAACTTTACGATAGAGCTGTCAATTGCCGGATTACAACACTAGGGTTGCCAAATCCCGAAACATAAGAGGCAACCCTCGTAACTGATCGCCAAAGTTTAAGTCCACGCAAGTTGTCACAAAAGAGAAAAGGAGAATAAAATGTATAAAATGATTTTTATTGTTAGTACACAGAAGTTTACACAGGAAGATATCTTAGTTTAGTATATTGCAACGGAAACTTTGATGGACAGTAATTTTGGTAGTCAATAACACACGTTTTATTTTGAGGAATGTTAGGAAAAGTGCACAGAATGAACATTCGACGAAACAAACACATAGTAAAGATTTTGCTCTTAACTTAATCACGCACGCGTTTAATTTAATAGATTTGCTGCACTTCACAGGAAGAAAAAAGGTGACTCGACTGAATTAGACTCATAGTTGCACCGGACAAAGAACTAAAATTTCCGACTCGAACTCTACTTTTCGTTTCACACCGTACCGGCACCGGTACGGTGGATGGCGGGCGACCCGTCCGCTTTGATGGTTGTAATACGACTCCTCGAGGATAGAACTCTAGTTTGAATTCCATCCTCGGTTAGGGTTAAGGAACGGAAGAGAGAGAACATTCTTCTCTTAAGGGTGTGGCCACCAAGGAAACGCGATCTTTTGATGCAGTGGTGTGTATGTGTGAACGTACACATCACCGTGTTTATCGATGCATTCCAGCAAGGATAAACAAAGCCTACAGCTAGGGAAAAAGAACAAAGGAGAAGCGACCTAATGCATCGGTCTGTGATTAGGGTCAGCTAAAGAACTCATTAAATGGGAATTGCATTTGGGATACCACAAACGATGTGGATTGTTTATGGTATCGCCAGAAAACCTTTAAAGGACAGCGTTCTTTCGTTTGCACATTGCGTGCTAAGGAAATTAGTTTCAGCGTCTATTGCGCTAATTATATGCAGCTGCTTGGGTTGTTTATTGTTGGGAGAAAAGGTTGTGGCGGTTCTTTAATACATTCCCAAAGAACCGCCAATCCTCTTAAATTAACCACCTTCCAAACCCATAGTATTTACCTGAAATTAGGGGCAGCATAAGCTCCCCTGCAGCATCACACCTGAAAGTTAAACCTCATCAAGGCATGCATCACATTGAATTATTATATGAGCCGTACCATATCTCCATCGGCTCGGCTTGTCAGCAATTATAATAGATAAATACTTGCTGGCCAACGTAATTGTTGACACAGTCGTAGCCGATGGGTTTTGCTACGGTTCATAACCATTTATTGCCCCAGTCCCGAGGTTCGCAACCTTTGCGACCAATTTCCTTTATCGGTTATCTACCATGAGCAATGAGATCTAAAGTAAACATACAGTATCTCACTGTGCGTTTTGCTTACCCGCATATTAATCAAACATATAGCCATCCAGCCTAACCCTTTGCCGCCGTCGACGAGGTTTCTGCTGACTTATGTCAACAAAATAATTTGCCTCCTTGTGCACCGGAGCCATATGGCTAGATTGGATATTGCCTACATCGGTGTTTCTAAGGAATCTTAGGCAAATACCATGACGACCCCTTTTGTATCATAGGCACATCATATACATCATGTGTGCCACCATTTGATCTGTGAAATAGCGTTTTTGTTTAATTTGAAACAAAAATCTATTTCGATCTCTGGCATACATCACCAACGATGTATGGGTACATCGCCCCCGACGATCGCACTTCTGTTTGATCAGGTGTCCACCGATCATCGTCCTCATCGCAGGGCATTGTACTTGTCCTATACGGACACATATAGAGTCCTCCCTTATCTATGCAATTCGTGGCCATCGAACTGATGGATGTGAGTTGCATCGTCGAGCCAGATATTAACCGCCCAACCGCACACACGTGCCCAGGACGTTGCGTGATCGGAGTCACTAGAGTGGATTACGTTAAGTGTTCGATCCTCGTGTAGATACACCCGTTCAAGATGTCCGTAATTTGAAAATCGTTTTCCTTCCGAAATTAGTGTCCCCGTTGCTATTGCTGCCACGTCGCTTGACGCAATAAATAATTAAATGCAAATAATGTAAAATTAAATTGTAATCCCCGCGAGTGTTAAATTTGTATCGAGATCTCGCTTTGTATTGTGATCGGAAGGATTGTGAACTTATCTCATAAATAACATAAGAAGAACTTGACTCTGTGGATTATAGAATTTAATGACATTGTGTTTAACTAGCAAAGGTCCACGTCAACAGTGTGTATTGCGAAACTTGTTCCTTCAATTAACCTTTTAACTTGTAAACAATTCAATGTGCGATAGAAACTGATTACAACCAGTGAATTCAATAAAAACAACTTTTTACGACCGAACAATTATACTTGTGTTTCGTTTTCTAATTCGTTTGTCTTCTCTTGGTGGCCGATCACTTTCCTCAGCTTTTGCGTCGGTGGTGTTTTTATGGAACCCGCGTCCTTGCTGATGCCATTATAAAAACTACCCACAAGGTCGCCAGCCAATGTGTATGACAAGGGATTTGTTGTACACATGATGAAGCTGGGAATAGGCGACGCAATGATTATTATCCCTGGTTGGGATGATTACATGATATGTGAACCGAATTGTTTTCTTTTCAGGGATATGCTGTTTGGAACAGAATTCTTAAGAGGAATTTTGAATTCAAATAAATGAATGCAGATAAGAATTCTCTTACAGGTACTTTTAGGTTATATAAATTGGATCTATTTGATGCGTGAAGCATTTAAGGTGCTAATGCGATTGCATTAGCGAAAGCTTATGCAGACTGGGTTGTAGGGATGGGGGTTCTGTGGTTAAGCTGGTATTGTGCCAAAACACGGGCACCGGTTGTACCAACTTTCCATCGACAGAGAAAGCAATCACCACACCGCTGGTAAAAAATTGTCAATGCTGCACCGAGGGAAGCAACGAAATGATTGAACAAAATAAAACACTTTATCTTGAACGTTAGTATATTATAAACTTTTATTTGACTACATTTAGGGAGAGTCTGACACTTTTTATAAACGATCACACGTGAAACAGTAAGTTTAAAATTTCTTCAAACAGTTCTCCGTAATTTTTGGGTTAACGAATTCTCACACAATTAAACGCGGATTAAATGTACACAATGCACTGGTCTTTCGTTGTCTCAACTTATATAATACGTTCTTTGGGTTAAAGTATTCACCAACAACAAAACAAAAACATTTAAAAGAATCCAATGGTTGAACATTAACTTAAAAAGATTAATCGCCGCACGAATCCATAAATTTGTATTTCAATTGATCGCTCACGACTCCTCGCGATGACGTAACTCCTCCGCTAACGAAATTCTGACTGGATATTGGATGTCTCTTTACAGACATCCAACGAAAACGAACCTAAAGGATTCGCCGCCAATGGCGAAGGTCCAAACAAAAGGAAAAAGGGAAAAACTCATGTAGCAGATCGAATCGGCTGCTACATGTTTGGGCAAGATAAACTGACGCCATACGCAAGGGATAGATTCTTGATTGACGTGAGTCAATAAAACCCTTGCCGAAGGCAGAAATCTATCTTGGAAAAATGTATCGAACATTGGGCATGGCCGTTGTTAGATCATCTAGCATAAACAAATTTCGGTCTGGTGATTCGATGCATGTTATGTTAGGGATGTGTTAATCCCGTTGAAAAGCACTGTCAGGCGAAAGTATCCGCTTGAATGTTTACTTTGTGTAAACTAAAATTGGTGGCCATGACCGATGCTGGTGATAGTTCCAAGAAACGGCAACGGATCATAAAATCGGTCATGCTTAGATCCAAGCAAAATATGCGCGCCTGAAAGGCCAATGTTTGATTTGATCTTCTTTACTTAAGGAAAGATAGATCGTAGACATACCGTTGGAAATCTGGCTTGCAGCTGTGCAAGCAACCCGAAATAATGCTAGGTCAATGAATGGGTACGAAAATAACACACGGAAAGATCAGCGTGTGTTGGTGGATATGTGCCATCCATTGTTCGGTCGCGGAAGCTCGGTTGGTGAATTGATGTCATGGCAAGATGATAATCTTGCCGTGAATTATGCTTTTAGGAATGACCGTGGGGAAGAGGTTTGGAAAAGCACCCAAAAAAGGTAAGCTGCCTAATATATATTTATGTCGGTTATCCTTGGGGATAACCGAATTAATTCCAGCGAATTGGTTGACGGTTAATGCCGTAGCAAGGTTGCGTAACCTTGCTGAAGATTCGACTTCAAGGTAAGTCGCATCGCTGGGAATGGTGGGGATCGAGCGATGCATGGCTCTTCGGGCCCTGAAAAGCCCCACAGTTCTTTAAGTAAGTAGTCAGTGGGATTTGGCGGAACCCCCACAATGGGTCCAAGAATATTCTATTATAGAGGGGAATGTTGTTAGGACGGGTGCTTTCTTCAGTTTTGTTCTGAAGAAGAAATTGTGGCATTTGGATTCGAAGAGATCGAAAGAGATACTTTTATATATTTTACAGACAAGGTTTTTTCACAGGCACCTTTCTTTTGTATGTGAAGCCTTTTTTCAGTTCTTATGTGCTCTTTGTTTTTCCCCGCGTACCCGCGTCCTATGAGACGCCCAGTATGCAGCATTCTTATGTCCGGCCGCTAGTTTGCACTCATCATCAAATCAGTCGCTCCGATCTCTACGACTACTGCCTAAGATGGAGTTGGCAGTACTAATGACAGTATTCATTTCTCTTCTACGTCCGACATTCTGGCCCCAGGACTTACTCCTACTACCCTTCGTCGAGTTCTTCGAGGGCGAATCTTTGCGCATGAACAAAGGTGTTACTGGTATTCTCATTGCGTAATTCAGCCGTGTTGATTCGAACTTGATCCACGGATGCAATACGTCTCCGTAAGGCAATCCGCGCTCGGAAAACTGTATCAACAAGATAGTGATCCGAGTCGACGTTGGCACCTCGGTACGTTCGTACCGTCATCAGGCTCGAGGACTAGCGGCGATCTATCAACACGTGGACAATTTGGTTGCGAGTGGTTCCATCCGGTGATACCCAGGTAGCTGTGTGGACATATTTACCTGGAAATCTGGTACTCGTAACCATCAAGTTCTTTGATGCTGCCAGTTCGATGACTCGTAGTCCATTGTCATTAGTGTTCTCATGCAAACTATGGGAACCTGCATAGTGCGTGAAAACCGGCTCCCAACCTATTTTGGCATTGAAATCACCAAGAACGATTTTCACATCATATCTTGGGTGGGCATTGAGGACCCGTTCGACGTTCTCGTAGTATTCTTCTTTTTCGTCGTCAGGGGATACCTCTGTTGGTCCGTAAACGTTTATGAGGCTTATGTTCTTAAACTTGTCTCGTACGCGAAGAGTGCATAGCCTCTCGTTTATTGCATTAAAGGCGATGATGGCAGGCTTCAGTTTTTGGCTGACTAGAAAGCCTACCCCGAGCACGTGGTGTTTTGCATGACAGCTGTAATAAATATCATACGCGTTCCTTTGAATAACACCATTTTATTTCTTGTAATGCTGCTATGTCAGCCTTATATTCGGTTAAGGCATCGACTAGCTGCTGTGCAGCTCGAGCTCTGTATAGTGAGCGGACGTTCCATAAAAAAATTCTTAAATCGTTTAACCATTTTCGTTTCCGTGGTCGTCGTCGTGTATCCGGTCCACTACCGAGGCTTGTTAAATTTACCATAGTTATTAAATAATTCACTTTTAATAATAATTCCCCTTTACCAGCATGGTTATTAGCCTTGCGCCAACCTTTCTCAGGATGTTGATGCATGCATTCGTTCACTACTTGGCGGGTGCCAAAGTAGCTATCCAGGGGGTGCCACGTGGAGATTGAATGCCAACTTAGATTGAACAGGGATAATGATCGTTCTGGTTTTTGCTGGGTTGTAAGCAATCAATGACTTTTTCCTGTATGTTCGCTCCCATCCCTCCGGAGTTTATTTTATCAGTTTTAAAATTGACGTCAAGATTATTAAACATGAAATAGGAACGAGATCTTTGAAAGCAAAACATTCAGCAGCGTAGCGTCATCACAGCTAAAGTGTTGGCGAGCTAGAGTGTGAAACACTCTAATGCAATAAGTAATAAACTTTGGAAATCCCATCGCGAATTTTTTAATGCACTAGATCTAGGCATTTTCCAGATGAATGGTCTTATAGTCTCATTTGTATAGGATAGGTTGGTGGGCTGTGGGGGTTCTTTAAGGCGCCCGAAGCACGTCTTTGTCAGGGTGGAAAAGGTCAAAAAACCCCTCGACCTCCCTTATGATGGCCCATTCGAAGTCTTCCGCCGCATCGGCGACCGCGTCTTCGAGATCGATATTAGAGGCAAGCGATCCACGGTCAGCGTCGAGAGACTAAAACCCTGCTTTCTGGAAGCTTCCGCTCCAGAACAGCCCCCATTACCTGACGCAGCTACTACCCAGCTGAGTTTAATTTTTCTTACAACGTTAGCTTTGATATAGATCGCGTACAACTCGTGGTTGTATCGTCTCTGGAATCGTCTTCCCTCACATATGGAGCCAACAATTATCCTTAAGACCTTCCTCTCGAACGCAGCTCAAGGTGTCTTGTACAGTAGTTGCTTGGATGTTCTGAATAAATTTCGGGATTTAAAGAGCCTTGATAGATCATAGTAGGCTTTGTTGGATTTGATCATCAGTTCGCGTATTTCTTCTTCCATATTGTTATCGGCTGCTACTATCGACCCGAGGATTGCACTACTTCAAATTCGTGCTCCGCTACCATGGAGGAATCGCTTTAGCTAAAAAAATAGATTGTTTTTTCGTTGAAAAAGATCCTTCGGTAGTACGTAGCGGAAAATTTAAAAGAGGATTGTTAAGTTTTTTAGCCCATTATAGAGAAATTCGAATAGAATTGCAAGATCGAAATAGGCAGGCAATTGCAACTACGTCAGATAACTTTTATGATAATGAAGAAATAGCTAGTGAAGAGGAGTTTCACCCAGCTTTGAAAAAAAATAGATCAGCTGTATTTTTCGATGAGAGCGATGATGAAAAATTAATTTCGTGATCGCAATAAGCTGTTTCTATTAGTTTGGCAATAATTACAATTATTATTTTTTGTTGCATTTTTAATTTTTGTATTTCATCATAACCATTGTTTTAATAAAATCTTGAAGTTAACTTACTTTTTCATTCGGAACCAAATTTCAGTTCTCATACAGTCTTACACCTAATATCATTCCAAAGTTTCACGTAACAGGGTTTCGATATAACACAAAACAGGTTTGGATATAACACGGTACACATTGCGTTCACTTATCGTATGTCTAAGTTTATATTTTTCTATATTATATCTTAGTTTAAATAAATAAATAAAAAAGTTTCGTACAACATGGTTTCGTTATAGCACGGTAAGTATTAACTGTGTTATTCCTTATGACGACACATTTGCCAGGTATGCTATCGAATCGCAAACATCAATACAATCCCGGCCAATGATATTTAATATTTCAGCTTGAAAACATTTCCCGGATTACATATGTGGGGGTTCTCTATACTACATGAAGAACCAACCCACAATTTCCGCCTTATTTCGACCACTTTCAGCGCGCCATATCAACCTCTATCCCACCGTTCAGTTAATTCGGCTGTAAATCATATTTCAAAAACGGACGCATAGCTGAATTCATTATGCTATGCAAGTAATGCACAATTGAATTCAGCTACATTTTTGCCATACGGCAACTCCAGTGCTATAACCCATGAGATTTCCACCGGAAATTCCAATTCATGTGGCTAGCAACAACTAAGTCGAATCAAACGACGCGGTTGAATCATCATCCAATGGCTTGAGTAATTACCGCATTCCTTAGCGTTTTTCCCATGGTAATATTTCCCTAGCCGATGTCGCGTCACTTCGACTTTTCCCAGACCATCTATTCACTTGGGATCAATGATCTCTTCTTACATGTGAATAGCCACAAAACATTTTCCTCTCCTTTCCGTTTCTATCTTCCCGGGTTCAATGCACTCTGAGATCACCACAGTCATCGCACTAGGGCAGTAGGTCATCCTCAGAGGCTGCATTGATACCAGCACACAAGCTAAGCCAACCCCGAAGTTATTGCGTTTCATCCTTCGCATGCACAGCGTCGGTCGAATGATGTGCGAGTATTATTCACCTCGCTGAGACATGCAAATGAGAAGATTCATGAGAAAAGCGCAATGATGATTGGCTAATAGCCGTGCGTATTGCAAAATCAAAATATCATCCCTAATTGGGATCAGTCGTTATTGATACATCACCGAGGATTCGTCACGCCGTTGCGTAGAGTTTTTATTCAACTACCATCGTGTAAAGAGTCGTCTCGTCAAGAAGTAGTCGTGTGAAATAATTTTGCTGAGTGGAATTTAATTTAAAACTACTAACTTAATTAGAAACGCGTGTTCTTGCAAATAAATTAGTGAGAATTGATGTAGTGATATTCAGTATCTTCAGCGGATCATCGTTGGGGAAAAGTGAAACCGTGCCCCTGTCCTGGCACACCTACTTCTACCCCCACACATACCATGTAGTCCAATAACAAACAATCCTTCACGAAGTGTAAAAAAGATCAAAAATGAATCGCGGTATTGATGTCGGATGTGGAAAGTGTCACATGCGTCGTTCCTTGTTTTCGTGAATCTCACCCAGTTTAAATGTTTAGCTTTTATAGATATTTAATTTTTTCCTAAATTTTCCGTTATTTTGTACATAGTATATGTATATGTTAAATGACTCTGTAAATATTAGTAATCAAATTATTTTATTTCATTTTATAAAACAAAACCGTATTTTTGGCTCAATACGAGGGTTGCCTTTTATATTCCGGGATTAGAGAACAAAAGCAAATACTGGTCATCGAAAATCACTTTATTGTTTTTCAAAATATTCCCCATGAAGATCTATACACTTTTGCATGCGTTTGAACCAATTGTCGAAGCACTTTTGCCACTCTGATTGAGGTATCTCCAACACATGCATTCTGAATGCAGCAACCGCTTCTTCAGGTGTCGAAAAACGTTGACCTCTTAGTTTGTTTTTTACGTACGGGAATAAAAAGAAGTCATTCGGTGCCAAGTCAGGACTATACGGCGGATGACCCATCAAATCGATGTTTTGGGTGCTCAAAAATGCACTTGTCGCAGCCGATGTGTGAGAGCTCGCATTGTCGCGGTGAATAGTGATCCGTCTTCGGCGGTTGGTTTTCCTGATTTCTTGGAAGACAACTGGCAAACAAATGGCTGTGTACCACTCAGAATTGACTGTTCTGCGTTGTTCTAGTGGTACGGTTGCGACATGTCCGGTTTTTCCGAAAAAACAGGCGACCATTTGCTTGGAAGTGCTTCGTGCGCGAACAACTTTTGTTGGATTTGGCTCATCTTGAAACCCCCAGACAGTCGACTGCTGTTTACTTTCGGGCTCATACGCGTAAATCCACGATTCATCACCTGTCACGATGTCATAGACGTGTTTCGAAGCACCGCGACCGTATTTTTTGAGCATTTCTTTCGACCAATTGACACGAGCCTTTTTTTTTGGGCGATTGACAAATTGTGTGGTAACCAACGCGAACAAATTTTTTTTGACAGTCAAATGTTTATGCAATATTGAATGTATGCTGGTCCCACTAACGCCTAAGATTGTCTCAATCTCACGATAAGTCACATGACGATCTTCCAATATCAGTTCGCGCACAGCATCAATGGTTTTCGGAACAACAACTGATTTTGGACGACCTTCACGAAATTCATCTTGGAGTGAACTACGACCACGATTGAATTCACCATACCATCGATAAACACTGGTCCTTGATGGAACTTCATCGCCAAAAATTGAATTAAGTTCACCCATGCCCTGTTGCTGAGTTAATCCACGCCGAAAGTTGTAAAAAATAATCGCACGAAAATGTTGACGATTTAATTCCATTTTTGGGCCGAGATGAATCTTTTAAGTTACTGTAAACAGCACAAATAGCGCTCGTATGTCAAAACGTTCTGAGTGCGTATAACCTCAAAAATGTCCAACTTTACGACAGAGCTGTCAATTGCCGGATTGCAACACTAGGGTTGCCAAATCCCGAAACGTAAGAGGCAACCCTCGTACTTCAACTTACTTTGTTTGTCGACTATATCCGTCATCGCTTGATCTCGTGGCAAACACGTTAGTGTCGTTTCTCTAATTACAAGTAAACTAATTAGTGTAAATAATGTAAATAGTTAAAAAATGGAATAATTTGACTATGATTACAGAAACACTAAAGGTCATTTACTATGCAAATGGTGATATAAATTCATTATACATAAATAAAAAATTAAATGTGACGTCGAAATATTCAGAATGAAATATTACAAAACCAATACAGCAACGTATAAAGTAGTATGGAAAATATGTTTATTTAAAGCACAATATAGACTGATACGATAATATAACAATTTGAAACTATAAAATTTCTTTGTTTCCAAATTCCACTAAAATTTGTTTTTTATGAGTTATGATGTTTATAACCTCAACGTCGTCGGCGGGACCGTTTCCGCGATCTCGAACGAGATCGACTTTTGCGACGTCGACGTTTCGAAGCCTCCCGTAATCGTTTTCGGTCCTCTGGGCCAAAACCCTCGCTGTCCAACGGTACCACGCTCTTCGACATGGAATTTAATAAATACATTAATTAAGTAAATAATTCATAATATCTAGATGAATTCACTAACCACACACTGCCTTATATCGTTGTTTTCCTGTGCCCAGTTATTCTCACCCTCATCATTATTAACATAACTATCTTCGGAATCATCTTCATCGGTAGAAAAACTACCGTCTTCTCTTATACGGCGTTGAATATCGTTTACAAATTCTTCAAGGAACTCCTCTTCATGTCGGGATGTAGTTGGCCCTTCGGATGCATCACGAGTGTCTTGAACTGAATGTTTTGGCTGTTGGTGCTTAGCGGTTTTCTTAGCCATAACAAAATTGAAGTACTTTTAAAAAATATAAAAGTTACTAATATTCGAAAATATGATTGATAAAAAATAAAATCAGCGTATCTAATTTAAGGTTAAATGAAAATTGAAACGTTCAAGCGATACAATTCCAAATTATAATGAAAACTAAAAATTTTCAATGTACATATTTTCCGTAGGTTGCTGCGTTTGTAGGGATTTTATTATTTTTATTATTCCTGCAAAGTGGTGAAGTTTCCAACATTTCTAACAATAAATAAAAAGGAAACGCTGCATTTTTGAAACACATTATTATTATTTTTATTTTGTTATTTCAGGTACTATTATGGAAATACAGATTATTGGTTAAGGAGAAAGACGTATTTTGCTAAAAAAGTTTCTTCATTCTTTGGGTTCGCTTTTGTCATTTTTCTTTTAAAAGCATTATTATTTATTTAAGAATTTCGAGATTTTGTCTTTGAAAAACTGTTGCTGGTACCTTTCACAGTCCTTGGTTGAGGTTAATTTTACGGTAGCGAAGGAAAGTTGGAGAAAAAAAATAATAATAATCTGAGGGCGGAATATAGTGCCTTTAATCACTTGTGGATTTTCATCCGCCCAAATCGCAAATTCGCTTGTTGATGAATCAATCCTCGCCCTAACCGAGGCCCAGGTCGATGACCGCGTTTACCACCCCCACATACACTCGCTCTTCCCTGGCCCCCTACCTCCCCCATCGCCCAGTAATCTTCAACTTACTAGCTTTCTTCTCCTTTTTTTTCGATTGAATAATTGAATAATGTCTTAACCACTACTCTAGATTTTAAGATAGTCTGTAAGGTTTTATGTTGTCAATTTAAGCTTGCATTAAGCTAAATAAAAATGGGGGTTCTGCCTTCAATCATCAATCAATCAAGCAATCAATCAATTAATTCGTCAACTAATTCGACATATCTTCGTTACTCAGGATACGACTTACATTCGAGATTCCGTTTTAAGGGCGGAGCCTGTGGCGGTTCCGCCAAATCCCACGGCTCCCCTTCCTGAAAAACCCCCATAATCATCACCCAAGACGCATAAATCTTCGCCAATGCATTCGCATTCGGCACCTAAAAATGCTTCACGCATTATATAGATCAAATCTATGATCATTAAATCCCTGTAAAGAAAACTTACCTTCATGCATTCTCTTCGCATACCACTGCGAACACCTTAAGATTTCTTTATTAGCTTACCAGCAATTTCCAATCAATTTCGGCATCTACGTCGCCAGTCAAATTTCCTTGGATGAATTCCGGTAAACAAAATAATTCGATTTACATACATTGTAACCTTCATGACAGGGATCATAAATACTGCGCCGTCTATTTTCCCAACGTCGCCAAGTAAATTTCCTTACGTACACATCGGCCGGCGCCCTTTTTCCTCCAATAATAAATAAAATAAAATAAATTTCCCTAACTCGCACCATGTGCAAATCGAAGATTGCTGTTCCTACATAGGTTTCTGCGATACCATAGACAATTCATATCGTTTGTGGTATCCGAATCACATTTTCTATTTAATGAGCGGCTGCTATTTATCTAGCCGACCCTCATTACCGAACTATGCATTAGGTCATATTTCCCTTGTCCTTTAATTCGCCGAATCTTTTCCCTCACGAACCAGATGCATAAACAAATACAAAGCCATTAGCATCCGACGAGATGCGATTCGTTTGTTTCAACAAACACACATCTCTTGGATGCCCAATATGCCCCGTCCTTGAGTTTCAGGTTTATTCCTATGGCCTTGTGTATGAAAAAAAAACCAATGTGATCTTCACTCACACATACACATTCATTGCCAAGTCTGTCTTCCTTGTTTCCACCACAGAGAAACATTTTCTTCTTGGGCAAACTCACCTCAAAACGATTGATATCGTTGAGTCGATTTTCATCCGCCGGCCGCCGTGGTCGTTGCTGACTTCCGCTCTCCGTCGTATGGCGGAGATCGTTCATCAAAAGTCGTGCGAGTTTAATCACCTGAGGTTCGTGCCCTTATTCTGGTATTGTGTGTCGCGCGCCGAGTTAAATTCCACTTAGTTGAGGAATGCTCCTTGCCAAATCGTTTCCATTGGATAATTAAGATTGAGTGAATCCTTTTGTGAACATTATAAACCAATAGAAGAAATCATTAAGTTTCCATCAAATCAGCGCAGTATTAATGTAAAATAAATTTAGTTTCCGGCATAACATATAACAAACCAAAATAACAATAAAAGGATACAAATGAACAACTGTGCGTTTCTCTTAATGTTCCTGGCGTCGGTTCCTGAGAGTATTTTCATTATTTTTACTTGGTTGATCGTGCTAGTGCTTTTACTTACTCCGTCGTTGCGTCGTCGAGTTCGGTTTGTGCTTTTCAAGTTTACTTTCCCTCGGCTGAACATTTAATTATGATGGAGGAGGAAGTAGAACTCGCACCCATGCCGGTGCCACGACTTCCTCCCCACAAGCCTGTGACTTATAACATGGAGATCATGTGCTGATGGTCGTGCTGAGGAATTCTGGTAAATATCTTATATGATCGACCGGTGACACTTTTCGAACATGCTTCACGTACCGTCGACTGAATACAGATCAACCACCCAGCTTCTGAAATTGACGTCCTTGGCGATCTTAATGTACACAATTCCGGCTGGTTGGTACATTCTTACAGAATCGACGAGGCTGGGAGGCTAGCGGAGATGTTCGCTGTTAGCTGCAATTTGACTCAACTCTTGGAGGAACCTACACGAGTGCCAGATACCCGAGGTGATTATTATTATTATTATTATTATTTATTGGAAGGTCATGACCTCACCGACATCATGACTCGACTTCGCCATCGTTCCCTTTCCGGTGCACTCTCCTTCCACGCTTGACCATCTGATCCAATCTCCTCAAGGTCAAACTTAACATTGTCCTCCCATCTCCGTCGCGGCCGTCCTACCGGTCTCTTTCCCGTTGGTCTACCGTCAAGAATTCTACGCACGGTCCTATCGTTGCCCATTCGTGCTACATGACCGGCCCATCTTAATCTTCGCGACTTGATTACTCTCACAATTGTAGGTTTGCGGTATAGCTCTTACAATTCGTGGTGATGGTGTTTCCTCCATTGTCCTGCCTCCTCGTCATATTTACCGCCAAAGATGCCCCTTAAAACTTTATTCTCGAATACGCGGAATTTGTTTTCTTCCCGTTTTGTGAGAGCGCATGTTTCGCATCCATATAGAACAATTGGCATGATTATGGTTCTATAGACACGGAGCTTTATGTTACGTGATCCGAGGTGATTATGCGAATATAATATTTCTGTAACCGTGCTTCAGGTTCCTCGGGAAGAGTGGGCTACCGTTGTTGTCCTTGATGGATGTGTCGAACGTGTGTAGTTTATTGAGGGCAGAACCCTCATATATTTAGCTTAGTACAAGCGATAAAACTTAACAGCTATTTTAAAACTAAAGAATATACACTATGGTTAAAAAGAAAAAAAAGGGGGTGGGGGGGTATGTTTGGCGAGTTGGTTACAGGGTTTATCCATCAATTATTACCCATTTACTTATTTAGCTTAGTGCGGGTTGTACGAGTGTAGACGGGAGTGGGCGTGGTCAGGAGGGGAAAGAGAGGAGATGATGTTTTAGAGCAGTAGAGGTAAAGTTGAAATCGAAGGAGGTAGGGTAGGAGTTTGCCCGCCGCAGCATTCGCGAAATTGGTTCATTAGAGCCGTAAGAAGTGTGGTGGGTGGGTAGATAGAAGAGACGAGGGTTTCGCAGAGTACAGGGGTTAGTGTGAAGTGCAATGATGGAGAGCAAGCTTCGGCAGTTGATTGTGCCTGAAAGGAGACGGTGGACGAAAAGGATATCGGCACGAGTTCTGCGCTCGTCAAGTGTGTGGAGGTTAATCCGGAGGAGAATCCGAGGGTTCACCCAGTTCAGTCCGCGGCGGGCAAAACGCAGAAAACAGCGTTGCACGCTTTCGATTCTGCGAATATCGGACGAGTAGTGTGGAGACTAGACCTGACTGGCGTATTCAAGAAGGTGGCGGACGAAAGCTATGTAGAGAGAACGGGAAACGTAAGGATTAGAGAATTATTTTGACCAGCGTTTCACAAACCCAAGGGCAGAGTTGGCCTTAAGAATCATCATCATCATCGGCACTACAACCGGGAACAGGTCTTGGCTTTATTTAGCAAGTCCTGAGGCTTTTTAAATTTTGCATGATAATTTGTTTTTCCGGGCAAGGTCATTAGTCTTGAGCCAGAGGCTCCCCGACGGGGAATCGAACCCCGGTCTGCTGCGTGACAGTCGGGGATACTAACCACTGTACTATCGAGGAGCCCTTAAGAATAATATCATCAATATGCGGGATGAAGCTAAGCTCCCTGTCAAATAAGATCCCGAGGCTACGTATCGAGGGTAGAGATGATATCTGCTGGTTTAGCAGGATGTAGGAACGCGGGCGTGAGGGGGGGGGGGGGGGGGGGGATGCGGGAGAAGGTGATGGAGTGACATTTGATAACGTTGAGTTCAAGGCAGTTATTACGGCACTAAGTTGAGAAGCTGTCGAGGTCCGTTTGGAGAAGTGAGGAGTCGAGAGGAGAGATGATCGTTTTGTAGAGTTTGGCGTCCTCCGCATAGAGGGAGATGGATGAGTATTTAATAATGGAGTCAACATCTTTGATGGTAAGGATAAATAGGAGGGGACCTAGATGACTTCCTTGCGGAACCCCTGACGTGGGAAGAAAAGGATTGGAAAGGGAGTATCTGAATTTGCCACGGTAGGATCGATCTTTCAGTTAAGAAGATAACCACTTGATCAATAGGGGTCCGAAACCTAGGGAGAACAGCTTAAAAAGGATGAGATTACGGGAGATTTTGTCAAAGGCCTTGCTGAAATCGGTGGTGATTACGTCGACTTCGTTGCCATTCTCTAAGGCACGAAGAGTAAGGGATCAGAACTCGATCAGATTCGTTCTGGTCGACCTACCCGGAAGGAAACCACGCTGGTTGGGTGAGATGGTGGATTTACAACTAAAAGATAACGCATTGTAAAGAAGCCCTTCGAACATTTGAGACAGTTTGGCGATGGGACGGTAGTTGCTGATATCATTTTTAGGTCCCTTTTTATGTATGGGGGTGACATAGGAGGATTTCCAGATACTAGGGAAGATCCCTTGTGAAAGGGATAGATTGAATATCTTTGATATCGGGAGAGAAAGAGAAGTGGAATATTTCTTTAAAAATACAGCCGGGAGTCCATCAGGTCCAGGGCTGAATTCGTCTTTGAGTAAGTTTAAATTCTCCTCAACTACGTGACGCTGAATAATTTGAGGGGTGAAGGGGCCGAGGAAGATTTCGGGCAAGTCTTTGAAGTAAGACGGATTGGGTTCGAAGGAGATGTCTGTGAAGGAATTATTGAAAAACGAAACGAATAGAATGTCGCATCAATTTGTTTGGAATGCCAAACTCTCTCATGACACTATATAATTCTACCCTGGCTATGCTGTGGTTGGCGGCCTTAAAGTCTATAAGTAGATGATATAATGGAATCTTAAATTCCAGACAATTTTCCATCGCTTGTCTAAGGGTGAATATCTGATCAATCGCTGATTTGCCTGGGATGAAACCACACTGATATTTACCAATGATGGGTTTAGCGTATGGGGCTATCTGCTCTTGTAGGATAATGGAGACTATCTTATAGGCGATACTCAACAATGTTATACCCCTATAGTTAGTGCACAGTGTGATATCTTCCTTCTTATATATGAGGCAAATTATTTTCCGGCATCTCCTCTTGCTCCCATACGTGCACCACGATCTAATGAATTGCGTGATGTAACGCTGTCCCTCCTTGTTTGATCAGCGCAGCTGGTATGCCATCAGCTCCAGGGGCTTTATTTGATATAAGCTGTCTTATGGCTTTTAATGTTTCCTCAATGCTTGGTGACGGCAGCATTTGGTCTTGATTTTACAATGGTGAGCCTCCAATTCTTCTGCGAGCTGACCATTTAGCAATTCATTGAAGTGTACTTCCCATCGCTCCAGAATGCCTTCAGGACCGGTGATCAGACTACCCTCTTTATCCTTGCAGTAAGTGCAGCGTGGTGTGTACCACGCCATACTGCGGATTATTTGGTAGAACTTCCGCACCTGGAGCGGACCTCGCTCTCTACTTTTCTTTCCTGCCTAAGATGGAGTTGTCAGTACTAATGACAATATTCTTAAGGCGTGTTCATTTATCTTCTACGCCCGACATTCTGGCTCCAGGACATACTCTACCTCCACCGAGCTCTTCGAGGGCGAGTCTTAACGCATGATCAAAGGTGTTGCGGGTGTTTTCAATGCGTAAGGCAGCCGTGTTCATTCGAACCTGATCCGCGGATGCAATACGCCTTCGTAAGGCAATCCGCGCTCGGAAAACTGTACTAACAAGATAGTGATCCGAGTCGACGTTGGCACATGGATACGTTCGTACTGTCATCAGGCTCGAGGCGTGCCAGCGATCTATCAACACGTGGTCAATTTGGTTGCGAGTGGTTCCATCCGGTGATACCCAGGTAGCTTTGTGGATATCTTTACGCGGAAATCTGGTACTCGCAACCATCAAGTTCTTTGATGCTGCCAGTTCGATAACTCGCAGTCCATTGTCATTAGTGTTCTCATGCAAACTATGGGAACCTGCGTAGTGCCTGAAAACCGGCTCTCAACCTATTTTGGCATTCAAATCACCAAGAACGATTTTCACATCCTATCTTGGGCAGGCATTCAGGACCCGTTCCACGTTCTCGTAGAATTCTTCTTTTTTGTCGTCAGGGGATTCCTCTGTTGGTCCGTGAACGTTTATGAGGCTTATGTTCTTAAACTTGCCTCGCACGCGAAGAGTGCATAGCCTTTCGTTTATTGCATTAAAGCCGATGATGGCAGGTTTGAGTTTTTGGCTGACTAGAAAGCTTATCCCGAGCACATGGTGTTTTGGATGACAGCTATAATAAATGTCATATTTGTTTTTTTTTTGAATAACATCACACCCCGTCCATCTTATTTGTTGTAATGCTGTTATGTCAGCCTTATATTCGGACCGCGCATCGGCTAGCTGCTGTGCAGCTCGAGCTCTGTATGGTGAGCGGACGTTCCATAAGAAAATTCTCAAATCATTTAGCCATTTCCATGGTCGTCGTTGTGTATCCGGTCCATATCCAGGCTTGTTAATTTTGCCATAATAATTCGCTTTTACGGGCATGATTATCGAGTCACTATCGATGTGTGTAGTCTCATCATCATCATCATCATCGGCATTACAACCGGGATCCGGTCTTGTTCTTATTTAGAAAGTCTCTCCACCGGTATCCGGTCCATATCCGAGGCTTGTTAAATTTACCATAATAATTCCCTTTTACCAGCATGGTTATTAGCCTTGCGCCAACCTTTCTCAGGATGTCGATGCATGCATTCGTTCACTACTTGGCGGGTGCCAAAGTAGCTATCCAGGGGGTGCCACGTGGAGATTGAATGCCAATTTAGATTGAACAGGGATAATGATCGTTCTGGTTTTTGCTGGGTTGTAAGCAATCAATGACTTTTTCCTGTATGTTCGCTCCCATCCCTCCGGAGTTTATTTTATCAGTTTTAAAATTGACGTCAAGATTATTAAACATGAAATAGGAACGAGATCTTTGAAAGCAAAACATTCAGCAGCGTAGCGTCATCACAGCTAAAGTGTTGGCGAGCTAGAGTGTGAAACACTCTAATGCAATAAGTAATAAACTTTGGAAATCCCATCGCGAATTTTTTAATGCACTAGATCTAGGCATTTTCCAGATGAATGGTCTTATAGTCTCATTTGTATAGGATAGGTTGGTGGGCTGTGGGGGTTCTTTAAGGCGCCCGAAGCACGTCTTTGTCAGGGTGGAAAAGGTCAAAAAACCCCTCGACCTCCCTTATGATGGCCCATTCGAAGTCTTCGAAAGGTTGGTGGGCGTCCTAAATGAAATACCAATGCGATGAGGCGCCAGCCATGCCTAACAAACGGAATACAGGTTCCATTCTAGCAATAAGTTTTACTTAGCAAAATGCATATGTGGATATCTACCCTGCATAAAATTGTGTATTTGTTTGTGTATTGAAATAGCGTTTTGTATTTTGTTTTTGTTAGGTTGGTGGGTTTTTCCGGTGGAGGTTGGAAAAATATTTTTTGTAATGATTCCAACTTTAGGCTATTTTTGGTTTCATCCTTCTGCACACTTCTGCTTTTCGTTCCTCGATTCAATCTTTTTATACAGCTGAGGTATTAAGTAAAAGTAGTTGCTTTAGTAGATGAATATATAATTCACTTATTCAATAATGATTCCAAACATCTTGGTTACATCTAATAAAAGTAGGTTATACACAAATTACACACAATTTAAATATTTCACAGTATTAATTTTGTTTTTCTCAAATGAACTAATTTTTTTTAAATTATTGTGGGGCATTCAACGGCGGCGCCGGGATCGTTTCCGAGAGCGAGACCGCGTGCGAGATCGCGATCGACTTTTGCGACGTCGACGTCTCGACGGCGCTCGCTTTTGGCGATAATTTTCGGCAATAGAGTCCTCACTCTCCTGAACCTCGACTCTCTTCAAAGAAAAATAAAATAGCAAGATCATTAAACAAATATTTCATATTATTTTTATAAAACAAACCGAAGCAGGTTTAGTCTTTTTAGGTACTTCAACCCAAATCGTATCACTGTCTTCATCATTAGTATTGTCGTCCTCAGAATCAAGTTTATCAGCTGGCTCATCATCCTGATCAGAAAGTTCTTCATCGAGGTCATCACTAGGTTCATCATCAATTTCATCATCAAGTTCATCGTCAAGTTCATCATCAAGTTCATCATCAAGTTCATCATCGAGTTCGTCATCGTCATCACCGGTAGAAATATTTTCATTTTCGTCTGCATGTCTTTTTTGTTTATTCAAGAGCCGTTGAAAATACCTTTCCTCCTCACGAGTTATAAGTGGGTCTTCACAAGAATTACCACGTTTTGCTTTTTTCCTCCGTTGCGCCTGAGAATTGCTCTTTTTCGCCATAATAAAATTTAGAAGCTCCAAAACTATTATAACAAAAGACACAAAATTTAATTTAATTTAAACTGAATGCGAAGCCAATGTTCAGCTGCTGAGATTTAAAACTACAATGAGAACGAATTTTCAAATTGTTTTTTAATTTTTTTGTTCATAGCTTGCTTCATAAATTTATTTTTGAATATGTATCTATTCTATAAAAAAATTTTTTCTGGGCGACAAAAAGCGACATACTCCACGATAGGGTTGGAGCCAGAGAAAACCACGAAGTGATGGTAGGAATGCCGACTAGACAAGAACAAGTATCTTGTTCATCACGTCTCTTTCTTCTGACTTTTTTTGCGACCGCCAGAATCACTCAAATGCATGACAATGTTGGACTTGGTCTCGAAAACGGATGGAGTTATCTACAATGATAGTTTCGACTGGGTTAGTGGCATTTCTAACTGCAAAGATGAATGGATAACGAAAAGGAAATCGTACAAGACCGTTCAGTCTTGGGTGCGGTAAGAAACGTAGATTAGGTCTTTGACGTGTGAACAAAATCGGTGCTCGTGTGGGGGGGGGGGGGGGGGGGGGGGGGCATATGGGGGTTCTCTATATTACACGAAGAACCAACCCACAATTTCAACCCAATTTCGTCCGCTAACTGCGCCCCACGTTAACCCCAACCCTAATTGAGAACCTATTCACCTGCAAAATGTACGTGCCCAAAGTCCGCATAACCAGAATTCATTATTTATACAAATAATGTATAATTGAATTCAAAGCCGTTCTTGCCATTCAGCAACATTAATCATAAACCCCATTAGATTTCCACCGTAAATCATAATTTCTTGTTGGTTAGCAACAGCAAAGTCTGGGCAAACGATGCTGTTGCATCATCGCAAAACCGCTGGGGTGATTTCAAATTCTTCGAGTTTGGTTCTCACGCTCATATTTCCCAAGCCATCGCGGGATCAATAAACGCAGTGGTCAGGTTAATAGCACAAAATATTTTTCATCCCATTCCATTTCCCCTCCTCAGAATACATTGCACTCTGAGATCAATCCAATATCCAAACTGGGTCATTCGGTCACCATTGATTTTGCGTTCATTGCATGCAAAAAGCAAAATCATCTCCGGGATCGTCACGCTCTCCTTTTCGATTCGTCCATTTTCTCTAAGTTCATTGACTAGTGAATTAACCCACAAGAGTTTATTCACCTCGAAGGGTGGGGGAAATGAGAGAGCGCAGATGAGAGTGCGATCTCGATTGGTTGATCGTTTGATAGAACCAGTGAGTAAAATTTCATCCCTAGTTGGCAGGAGTCGAATTTTAACCCCGGAGGTGCACGTTCCAAAACCTAATACCCTCACTACGCGAGTACGAAAGATTTTCTTTTACTTGTTTAAGAATGCAACAAATGGGTGTAACTGAAGAATATTAATAAACTCTGAATGCGCATGCCTCTTTAAAAAAAAAACAACAAATTGTGTCATGATAAGCACATGTGAACATTCGGTACATTTTAAGAAGTTAAAAAAAAAGAATATTTGGACCACGAAACAACATCAGTGCATTTTTATTTAAGCTCTTTTTTTGGTGAACAATATTCAGCGACACAATCGTTGGTGGGTGTTAAGTGAACTAGTGCCCATGACGGCACCACAACTTTAAGCCCCCACGCACATGCAGGGCAAAGTCTCTGGTTTTAATCCGGCGAAGGCCAGGGCGGTCCCTGTCACTGTTCAATCCAAGCTGACATGCAATCTCCACGTGACAGTCCTGGATAGCTACTTTGGCACCCGCCAAGTAGTGAACCAATGTATGCAGCGACATCCTGAGAAAGGATGGCGCAAGGCTAATAACTTTGCCCGGAAAAACAAATTATTATGAACATATTATTATGGAGGTACTGGAAAAAACTACAAGACGATGGCCATGTGGTAGGTTCGAAACTGGGCTGCTGTGGAAGGGTGAGGACAAAGTTCTGCCTAACAATTACGATCAAGCTCACCGACGACTTGTGAATACGGAAAAGAAACTTGACAAGGATGAAGAACTAAGAAGGATATACACGGAACAAATAAAGAACTTGTTGGATAACGGATACGCAGAGTTGGCTCCTTCAAGTACCGTTCCCGGAAGAGCCTTTTATCTTCCCCACTTCGCCGTGATACACGCCACTAAGAAGAAGCCGCGTATAGTTTTTGACGCAGCTGCAAGATTCAATGGGAAAAGTTTGAATGACGCCCTATTACCGGGACCGGATTTCCTTCAATCGCTCTTTGGGGTCTTGGTCAGGTTCAGAGAAAACCCGGTGGTGGTGGTGGCAGATATTAAAGAAATGTTTCTTCGAATTCAAATACCAAAGGCGGATCGTGACAATTTAAGGTTCCTGTGGCGCGGGAGTAACAGCAAGGGAAAGCCAGAGGAATATCGCATGACTTCAGTGGTATTTAGAGTTACGTCATCACCATCAACAGCTATTTACGTGATGAACAAAAACGCCGAGGATTTCAGGGAACATCATCTAGTTGCAGTGCGAGCTGTGCACGAGAACCATTACATGGATGATTATTTACAGAGTTTCGAGACAGTAGAGGTTGCTATGGAAGTGACGAAGACCGTACATAAAATCCATGAAAGGGCAGGATTTCACATAAGAGGATGGGCTGTAACAGACCAGAGATACTTATGGGTTTTCGTCGTAGTATGGAAATATCGGGTGCCACAGGGGCACATGTTCACCACGTTCGCCCGACCGGTTCACTTCGGTATCCGACTCCACTAATTGAAACTCCGTCTTGTATATCTTTATTCGAAATTTATTTATTCCTTTGGAGGTTATGAGTATAAATTAAATTTTCATATTTTGTATTGATATGTAACTTCAGGAAACACAGCGTAGGTATAAATTACATTCACTATTTGGCGCACCATATTCGTCTTAGCCCGAATTGTTTCTCACTGAACTCTCGCAACTGCAATTAACGACTGACTAAATAAATAAATCCCTTGGGACGCCCCAAGAGGGATGTATCATTAACATCAGGGCGCAACCTGCCCTCACGGAATCCGAATCGCGATTAAACTAAGTTCATCGAAGCGATAGAATACCACATATTCAATCATCGCTTCGATGGCCATATAAGGTAAGATATCCCTTTTGCGTTTTGTTCACCACAAAAGGGGTTGAAATACACACACGATGATTGCATCTGCTGCTCATCGTGTGTGTCCGCAAGTATGCAGACATAACATAGATCCCATCTAAATGTTCGCAGCAGGTGCAAGCATCTCAACGAAAAAAGGGTTGAAATGTTTACACGATCAACGGCTGCGTAAAGGATTATAGCCGATCGTGCACATCTGCTGGCAGATCCTCGCAATCGAATTCTAATGGTAAATTTCCATTTGCGAACTCGATTGCTTGGGCGGTCGGCCGGATGCTCTTATGAATTGGTCAGTCGGGTGACCGATCGATGTGGGCATGCTGTGCTAAGGGAAGATACACTTTTCCTGTAGGTGTGCGGCTGGCGCGCAAAAGAATATCGTATAGATATTGCACGGGCAATATTGGTCGCTAGTAGGTGCAACCAAATTGCGTTTACGTGCGGAGGATGTATAATGTATCTGGTTGGGTTCATGTTGGTCGCGTGATGGTGCGACCAAACTGCTTTTTGAAATTTAGCATTTGTTGCTGGTGGCATTCCATGTCAGCAAGAATTACTGTTTTACAGGTTTTTCTAATCGAAGGTAAGTACACGCTTTTCATGTTGTAGGGCGCGCGAGGAAACGGTTACCTGGTGGTAAATGAGCAGGTAGGTGGTGGCGTTCGAAAGAACCTCCACATACTCCAGGGGCTTCAACAGGAGGAGAGGAAGGAAATCCAAGATCTAACAAAAGAGGAGAAAACCATTAGACTCAGGTGATTAACAAAGGAGGACACATTGGCATTCAGTGTGGGGTTTCGGAACGGTCCTCCGGACATACTTAGTGGAATAAGGACTCCTACTAAGAGGGAAGTTACTAGTGCGGTAATGTTCACTTTCCACCCTTTGGGACTCGCAGTACCAGTCCTTATACAAGGAAAGAAGATGATACAAGACATCTGGCTCGCCGGCATTGGATGGGATGGCAAGATCCCAGAAGAACAGGAGGTGGCTTGGACGAAGTACTTGCGAGAGGTAGCCCTCCTCAGAGAATTAAAGAATCCTCGGTGCTTGTCGTGGGGCCGGAAGGAGGGTGAACTCCACACGTTCAGCGACGCCAGCGAAGAGGCGCATGCAGCAGTAGTCTATTAGAGAACTGTGGACAACGACGAAAGAGTGAGTGTTAGTCTGATAGCTGGTAAAGCACGAGTGGCACCAACTAAACCCGCCCCAATGCCACGACTGGAACTACAAGCAGCATTGCTAGGCAGCAGCCTATCAGCAGCAATCGAAAGATAGCTCAAGGGGAAGATATCAGGCAAATGGTGTTGGACAGACTCTAGCACAGTTTTGCAGTGGATACAGTCGAGTCTCCGCCAATTCAAAGCTTTCGTGGCGCACCGCCTTGCAGAGATCGAAAGACTTACCGAACCGCGGGACTGGAGATGGGTGCCGACAAAAGAAAACCCAGCCGACGACGCTACAAGAGGGATATGTGCGGAGGAAGTATGTACCGGCATGGGTACTCCGTTCTCTTCCTCCGCCTACATCTGATTACTGTAGTCCATTTCGCCGCCGTAAACTACACTGTTCGTCGCGAAAAAGGAAGCACACACAAACACTCAGGAAACAAATAAAATGAAACACGGTTTGGTTTGATAGTTCGGGTACACTGTTTATTTAATTTAGTTATTAATAGATTGGCAAACCAAAAAAAAAGAAAAACAAACTACTTTAAAAAAAAATGCGGGGTTATACGCTCCTCCGCAGCTTGCGGAGTGCGGGAGAAAAACCTACCGCCACGAACGGCGGTTGTAATAAGACTCCGCGATAATTATCTCATGCAGAGATCACTCGCTAATCCTCATCATGGTGGTATGTGTGCATGGTCCTTTCATGGATGAAAAACGAACCTAGCACAAGGAAAGGGAATAAAGAGCATTCATGGGATACGATTTCGGTAAAGCAAACAAAACCGAAATCGTCGGATGCATGTGCGTCGCAGCTAAACAAAGAGAAAACGGTTTAGCTAGGTTACTGGGAAATTGTGTTTATGGGATCGCTAGTAAGGGTACGTATTGAATTCCTATTTGCATTGTTTATGCAGTAGGATTTAATTAATGCCAAGAGACGCGGGATGCGTATTTGCTCTGGTTTGCACATTGTGCGAGTCAGAGAATTTTATTGCTGGGAGAAAATCGTCGCCAGCTAAATGTATACATAAAGAAATTTATCGTATACATGAATGAAGCTGGGAATAGGCGACGCAATGATAATTATCCCTGGCTGGAATGGTTACATGATATGTGAACCGAGGGTTTTTCTTTTCAGGATAATTTATGATAAGGAAAGTAAGAACTCTTACAGGGGATTTGTAAGCGAATGAATGCTTGAAAAGGTAAGAATTCTTTTGCAGGTACTTTTGGGTTATAATAATTGGATCTATTTGATGCGTGAAGCATTTAAGATGCTAATGCGAATTGCATTACCGAAAACTTATGCAGACTGGGTTGTGGTTATGGGGGTTTTTTCAGGAAGGCGAGCCGTGGGATCTGTACTCCCCCCAGTGACATAGATGGTGGGTGCTGTGATGATAGGGAGGCCGGGCGCTTGGGAATCAAGGTGGCCCAGCTTGCTTCGGGGTGCGCTGTGGTAATGTTAAGGGACTGTCGTGGTGACCAGTTCCTGGTTATTGTTGGGCCTTTATCGATAAGATGGACACAGTTGTTACCGCTTAATGCCATCAAGGGCAAGGGTGTGCGGCGTGGTCCATAGACCTGTTATGGGTCTCATGGACCAACAGGCTTATCGTCCGAATAGGTCGGAACCCATCGGAAATCCGCTCACATCCGCAGTGACGAAATGGCGTGTGCGAGATGGAGGGGAACTTATCCCAGGGTAATTCCCACCCGCAGTGACGGGTTGCCGTGTGCGTGATGGAAAGGGACCAAGTCCAGAGCCGGTGTCTTTTGTCCATACTTTTGTATGGCGAGTTGTTTGCCGCTGGGACTGGTAAAGGAGGGAGGGGCCCTCAGTTGCACGTTTTACCTATCGAGGGAGGACCGGTACATTGATGCCAATGTAGCGGTAGCTACGACCTCAACCGAATGGAAACTTGCTGTGAGGTGCTGGCCGTCACGCTTGTTAAAAAAAGATAGGGGACTTGGTTAGGGGACTGCTGGTGGGTGGTTGATTGTGTCCAACCCCAGGGCGCCCTAGGGTTACTAGATGTGCGCTCCGAAGTATTATGCACCTAGGTATTTGAGGCGACGTAGAGGGGCGTGTATAGCCTTTAGTTGCCGCTAAAGGTGAGACATGGTGGCTAAAGATTGGGGAACCAGGTATACTGTCTCAGTCCGGTGGTATTGGTTTGATTTGTGGACCGGTGTTGCTGAGACATTTAGGAGACGTTAAGAGATCTAAGGACGAAGGTCCTGAAGTTTAAATAAAGAGGCAAAGCCAGGTGTCCTGCTGGGTGCTGCTACGCGTAGAAGCTGTGATAACGAGGGGAGCTGGCTTGCTGAAATCGGGTAGAAAGGTCGAGCATTGATGAACGGTGTCGCGAGAAGGCTGAGGTTGGCGAGCATGGGCGCCAATATTCAGGAAAAGAGACAGAAAAGGTTGAGATGTCTCACGCGAGACAAAACCGGGCGTTCTAAAGATTATATGCTACGCGTAGTAGCTGTTGTTACATAAGGGGCCGGTTTGCAGAACATGGGTGTTGAGTAATGGCGAGCGTGTGCGCCAATATTTGTAAAAGGGTCTTAAAAAAAAGGTGGGCAGAGGCGAATTTTGCCTGTATTAAGGAAGACCAGAAAGGGGTCGAAATGTTCGAGCGAGACGGAACCGGCATCCTGTTGATTATGTGCTACGCGGAGTAGCTAAAGTGTGATGGGGAGCCGGTTTGAAGGAGTAAAATTGTGAGGGTTACGAAGCGACGAGGAAAGACGAGCTGGGTCGCGTGGAGTCAGTTGGTGATGGGCATTGTGCGTCACTATCTTGGGAAGAATGTAAAAATGGAGTGTAAAAAGGGTCGCGTAATGTTGGGCGATGTCGACGGAGTCGAAAAGATTGTATGGAGTTGCGTGAAGTCGAGTGGAGACGCAGAGGTGAAAAATGTCGAAAAGAATCGAAACGGGGTTCGATGGAGTCGAAAAGGTTGAACGTGTCACGGGGAGTCAAGCGGAGTTGAGTGTGGGTGGCGTGTAGCCGGAAAACGTCGAATGTGCGAGCGCAGAGTCGTGCTGAACATTACGACACAAGGTTGTGCGTAATTCAATACCCAGAAGGGGCTTACAAAATTTATTATTATTATTTTTTTTAATATTTATTAAAAGGGTTTTTCTTATTTTGATTTTACAATGGTTCAGGTTTTTTTCTTTTTATTAAACAACTGTATAAATTTAAAAGTTTTTTGTTGTTGGTTGCTTTTAAGTTAATTACAACTCTTTATTGTTATTTTATTTATTATCACATTAATAATCTTGTTATAATCATTTTTCTTTGCCTTTTGTAAAATGACCTTTCGTCATTAGATATTAAGTTGTAGCCAAAGATATTTAAAAAGTTGTGTTTTAATTTCTTATCTACTGATATTTGCAAACTTACTGAGAATACAATAAAATGAAATATAAAGTAATAATAATAAAAACTGACATCAAATACTATTAAATTTGGAAACATTTAACGTTAATGAAGTCAAGGTAGGCAGCTGCGTTCAAGTAAAAGTAATCATACTGTTTGCTTGAAGAGCTGTTTTGAGTTAATATCTGTGCCCTAGTTAATTTCTATTGTTTGTTTTTGTCAGCTTTAATTAATTGTATCTATAATTTGTTAACATATAGCGGTTGTGATAAAATGGGACAAAATAGCTGAGGAACTGTTACGAATTTTGCAGTATTCGATTAAAATGAATTAATTGTAGTTACATTAAATTCTTGACTCGATATTTAAATGTGTTAGCTTAGGATATTGATTTCTTTAATTTATAGAAGAACTATTTCTTTCTTTTATTTTTTAAACAATATAATGGTGCTTTCCTATGAATAAATATATATCGATTTTAACTTGTAGTTTTACATGTGGTTTTCAGATGTGGTGTTTTGTCGCTACATATTTTGTTATAATTAAGGATATCTGGTGTGTTTATCATATTACAAATGAGTGTATTTGAAAGGCTATTTTTATTAATTTTGATTTTAAAATGAGTACGATTTTGGATTGTAACTAGAGTTTTTTATGCATTTTTCTTGAATGTCAATATTACATAGCGAAGGTCTATATGGTAAACAAATTTTAAAAATGTTATATATTTTTGTATTTTTTTGTTGGAAAATTGAAGAGAAAGAAAGAAAGAGATAAAGGGATCATTTTTTGAATCGTTGTACATTCATGTGTTCTCATTTAATTATTTTTGGTAAATAGAAAATAAATGTGACATTACAACTATTCGTATTACGTTTAATTGTACACACGGGGAGATGCCGAAAAAATGTTGAATTTATTTATTTATTTCGGTTTAAACTATTATGGGTTTAACATTTCGGTTTGATTTATTTTTGTGAGTACGACACTGTGAAGTGCAAGGAAAAGAAACATTTTAGACTATTTCCGTATTTAACGTTTTTTTTTTTTTAAAGTCATTGATGATAATATGTTTTGGAAATTACTAATTGTTCATGTTGGTTTGTAAATTTTAAAAGAAAATAAAAGAAACGCATTCATACAAATGAACATATTTCCGGACATATGTCCATTCATATAAATATCGATATCCTTTATAGCCTTTAATAGTCAAGCCAATTATACAGTTTTCTTAGCCTGGCAGGACAACTGTTCCGAACCAGTTGTCTACCTTTACCATGAAAATCGTTTAATTACAACTGTGTGTGATAATTTGCATTTCAAACCGTTAATTAATTTCTGCATAAAAAACAAGCTTAATAATTACTTCTATGATTTTTTGTATTGCATATAACCCACTAATCAATTTTTAAAAGTATTATTGGAAATTTTAAATTTTAAAGTATTTTGCCTTTTTTTGACCTAGTTTCACAAACAAAATGGGTTTAACGCAGATACAGCTGTATGACTAAGAAATCATTTGTATTGCACCGAATATGTTATTTTTATTTTATATACAATTTGACAATATTTTTGTAATAGTAATATATTTGATATTTATTAATATAGTTATTTGGAATAGTAATGATAATATATAATTAAATATTATTATGGGTAAGTTTAAATGGACTTACTTGTATTGACCGTTGAGCGGTCGCTGCAGCTGTTGTTTGTTTGCGACAAGTTGCAGGGGGCGTTGAACGTCGTGCACCCCTGTTCAGCTGGATTCAATCGCTGTTCCGTCGATATTTGTTTTTGTTATTATTAAATTCCTTTGTTATTATTAAATTCCTTTGTTATTATTATTTTTATTATCTATAGATTCAATCGTCGTTCCGTCGATTTTTGTTTTTGTACTATTTTTCTTTTTCTAGCTTTCTATTCGGAAGTTTACGGCGAATTGTCATTTTTTAATTTATTTCCGTTGACGTAATTTTTTATTATTATTATTATTTTTTTTTTCTCCGCCAAGTAGAATTTGCATAAAGTAGTTTATGCAAATTAGCTACTTGGCGCGTTATTCTCCTTTTACAGGTAAAGAGGGGAATCGAAGGAGGATTAGTGGATTCTGGGGGGACCTGGACTGGTGTCGGTCCGTAACAAATAGTATGAAAGAAAATAAAGGAATTTAATATTGATACATCATAAACATAAACATAAAATTGTAAGGAATTTTGAGTTTTAAAGACGTAGATTAATTATTGGTAATAGATGAACAACTGGAACGAAGAGAGGTTTTACGCTACACAAATTGACTGGATTATCTGGAAAATAGCCGACCCACAACAACGAAGGTAAACCATGCCAAGAGCCACGGACCAACAGGATACTGATTCTCCTTTGTTTTGAATTCTTTTAATATTCTTGAACTGCGGGTGTATGTTTTACGTATTTTGAATTTCATACAATGTAGCTTCCATTTCTTCTAGTAAAAATTCGCTTTTCGAACACTCGTGGATTAAACCATCTTTGAGCCTGTCGACTTCCTTTTGTAACTTTTGAACGGTACGTTCAGCGATGTTGCGCTAAATTCTTTGAACAAAAATGAAAGGAATGAAAGGTACTTATCTCAGTGATGTTTCGGTGATGGTATCTGGTGCATGTTGGGCTGCTGCTCCTAGTCGTTGATGGTGGTGTTGTTCCTGTTCCAGTGATGGTGTTGAGATGTCTGGGTGGAATTGTAGAATCCTGGAGCGTTGCACCATTTAAAGTTTTTCCGCGATTGCCGCCACAATCGCTCACTGGAAAGGTCTTTTGCGCGTACGATATACGGTGTTAACACTTTGTTCGTGGTTCAAATGTTTGGAGGTTGCTTGTTCGTATTCACTCTTAGAGTCACCAATGTGGGGAGGAAGTATGTACCGGCATGGGTACTCCGTTCCCTTCCTCCGCCAACATCTGATTACTGTAGTCCATTTCGCCGCCGTAAACTACACTGTTCGTCGAGATAGAGGAAGCACACACAAACACTCAGGAAACAAATAAAATGAAACACGGTTTGGTTTGATAGTTCGGGTACACTGTTTATTTAATTTAGTTATTAATAGATTGGCAAACCAAAAAAAAAGAAAAACAAACTACTTTAAAAAAAAAAAGCGGGGTTATACGCTCCTCCGCAGCTTGCGGAGTGCGGGAGAAAAACCTACCGTCACGAACGGCGGTTGTAATAAGACTCCGCGATAATTATCTCATGCAGAGATCACTCGCTAATCCTCATCATGGTGGTATGTGTGCATGGTCCTTTTATGGATGAAAAACGAACCTAGCACAAGGAAAGGGAATAAAGAGCATTCATGGGATACGATTTCGGTAAAGCAAACAAAACCGAAATCGTCGGATGCATGTGCGTCGCAGCTAAACAAAGAGAAAACGGTTTAGCTAGGTTACTGGGAAATTGTGTTTATGGGATCGCTAGTAAGGGTACGTATTGAATTCCTATTTGCATTGTTTATGCAGTAGGATTTAATTAATGCCAAGAGACGCGGGATGCGTATTTGCTTTGGTTTGCACATTGTGCGAGTCAGAGAATTTTATTGCTGGGAGAAAAACGTCGCCAGCTAAATGTATACATAAAGAAATTTATCGTATACATGAATGAAGCTGGGAATAAGCGACGCAATGATAATTATCCCTGGCTGGAATGGTTACATGATATGTGAACCGAGGGTTTTTCTTTTCAGGATAATTTATGATAAGGAAAGTAAGAACTCTTACAGGGGATTTGTAAGCGAATGAATGCTTGAAAAGGTAAGAATTCTTTTGCAGGTACTTTTGGGTTATAATAATTGGATCTATTTGATGCGTGAAGCATTTAAGATGCTAATGCGAATTGCATTACCGAAAACTTATGCAGACTGGGTTGTGGTTATGGGGGTTTTTTCAGGAAGGCGAGCCGTGGGATCTGTACTCCCCCCAGTGACGTAGTCACGAAAAAAAAGTAGGGGCGCAGGGAATGCTCGATGGTGGGTGCTGTGATGATAGGGAGGCCGGGCGCTTGGGAATCAAGGTGGCCCAGCTTGCTTCGGGGTGCGCTGTGGTAATGTTAAGGGACTGTCGTGGTGACCAGTTCCTGGTTATTGTTGGGCCTTTATCGATAAGATGGACACAGTTGTTACCGCTTAATGCCATCAAGGGCAAGGGTGTGCGGCGTGGTCCATAGACCTGTTATGGTTCTCATGGACCAACAGGCTTATCGTCCGAATAGGTCGGAACCCATCGGAAATCCGCTCACATCCGCAGTGACGAAATGGCGTGTGCGAGATGGAGGGGAACTTATCCCAGGGTAATTCCCATCCGCAGTGACGGGTTGCCGTGTGCGTGATGGAAAGGGACCAAGTCCAGAGCCGGTGTCTTTTGTCCATACTTTTGTATGGCGAGTTGTTTGCCGCTGGGACTGGTAAAGGAGGGAGGGGCCCTCAGTTGCACGTTTTACCTATCGAGGGAGGACCGGTACATTGATGCCAATGTAGCGGTAGCTACGACCTCAACCGAATGGAAACTTGCTGTGAGGTGCTGGCCGTCACGCTTGTTAAAAAAAGATAGGGGACTTGGTTAGGGGACTCCTGGTGGGTGGTTGATTGTGTCCAACCCAAAGTAAACAAAACCGAAATCGTCGGATGCATATGCGTCGCAGCTAAACAAAGAGAAAACGGTTTAGCTAGGTTACTGGGAAATTGTGTTTATGGGATCGCTGGTAAGGGTACGTATTGAATTCCTATTTGCATTGTTTATGCAGTAGGATTTAATTAATGCCAAGAGACGCGGGATGCGTATTTGCTTTGGTTTGCACATTGTGCGAGTCAGAGAATTTTATTGCTGGGAGAAAAACGTCGTCAGCTAAATGTATACATAAAGAAATTTATCTTATACATGAATGAAGCTGGGAATAGGCGACGCAATGATAATTATCCCTGGCTGGAATGGTTACATGATATGTGAACCGAGGGTTTTTCTTTTCAGGATAATTTATGATAAGGAAAGTAAGAATTCTTACAGGGGATTTGTAAGCGAAGGAATGCTTGAAAAGGTAAGAATTCTTTTGCAGGTACTTTTGGGTTATAATAATTGGATCTATTTGATGCGTGAAGCATTTAAGATGCTAATGCGAATTGCATTACCGAAAGCTTATGCAGACTGGGTTGTGGTTATGGGGGTTTTTTCAGGAAGGCGAGCCCTGGGATCTGGCGGAACCGCAAGATACCTAAGGAATTCAGCAGTGACGCAAGATGGTTTAAGGGTCCCACTTTTTTGTACGAAGATGAAAGCAAGTGGCCCGACCAGTCTTTCAAAGCAACAATGAACACCAGCACTAGGGAGGAGAAGAACAGGGAAGTAATAGCTACGGTAAGTGTCGCCGAGCGGTACACGCCAGATCCAGAACACTTCTCCAGTTGGATACGGCTGGTAAGAACTACAGCACGCATGTTCCAATTCATATATGTGCTAAAATGGCGCAATCATGATACCATTGCAGATAAAAAGGGTGGCCGGAAGTCACAGAGAGACCACCTTGAGAAGAAACTGCGCATGTCTTCGTCAAAGAAAAATAAGAGAATCATCATGCCCATAGAAAAGGAATGTTTAATAAGAGCTGAAGAAGAATTGCTCAAGTTAAGCCAACGAGAGAGTTTCGACGAGGTCATGTCTCTTTTGTGGAAAGCAAAGCCACTGCGAACCTCAAATCGGCTGCAAAAAATGGACGTTTACCTTGATGGAAATGGCGTCCTGAAGTTGAGAAGCCGAATTGGGAAGGTCTGCATACCCAATTGGGAAGTAAATCCAGTTATATTGGACTGAAAGCGCATAATCAGTCACCTCATTATAAAACACTACCATGAGAAGTATTTTCACGGCAACACAGCTACGGTGATGAACGAAATTAGGCAGAAATATTGGATCTTGGGCCTAAGGACGACGACAAAGAAGGTGATACATCAATGTCAGTGGTGCAAAGTCAACAAGGGCAAGCCCCAGGTACCACCTGACGGCGATCTACCCAGCGAACGGCTGCACCACCACAAGTTCCCCTTCACTAGCATGGCATTGGACTATTTCGGTCCAATGAATGTCGCTGTTGGAAGAAGAACAGAAAAACGCTAGGGTGTTCTATTCACATGCTTGACCACAAGAGCTGTGCACTTGGAGTTGGCGAACTCACTTAATACTAGTTCCATGATTATGGCCTTGCGGCGAATGATGGCCAGGCGAGGAGCCCCGAAGGTGATATGAAGCGACAACGGGATTAACTTCGTGGGCGCAAATAGGGAGGTGGAAGAGGCGGTAAAAGGGGAAATGATCCAGTGGAAGTTCATACCGCCCGGATGTCCGAACATGGGAGGCGCATGGGAAAGGCTCGTGCGCTCGGTAAAGACCGCTTTGTTTGGCGGTCTGCGCACGGGAGTCCCGCCAGAGGAGGTTCTCCCTACATTAATGACTAAAGTCGAGCATGTCATAAATTCACGCCCGCTTACTCCCATAAGTGCTGATCCGGAGGAAGAAGAGAGTCTGACACCCAACCATTTCTTGCTGGGGCGATCCTGCGGAGCAACATCGCCTAGCGAATTCAATGACTGCGAGCTCGTGGGAAAAGCGAACCGGAGGACTGCCCAGCGGCTGGCGGATCAGTTTTGGAATAGGTGGATCAAGGAATATCTACCCACTTTGATGCCGAAGAGGATTTCCGGACGCCCCGTGCGGACCCACAGGTCGGAGACATAGTCCTGGTGGTGGATGCGTCATTACCACGAAACACTTGGCCTCGAGAGGAAGTCCAAACTGTGTACCCGGGACCAGATGGGAGAATTAGGATCCTGGATGTGAGGACGATATTTGGAGTACTACGAAGACCAACCAGCCGGATCATCGTTTAGGTTCCCATGAAAGCGTCGCCTCAACAGGATGAAGTGCCTTGCACTGCGGGGGAGACTGTTGGCGACGTAACATACGAAGGCGAGGACGGAGCAGCACACGACTGCTGACTGGCAGATTGAGGATCGGCAATTTATACCAGTCGCTCTTTGGTTCTTGTGACAACGTGTAAACAAAGGAACGAGGACAAAAAAGAAAATAAAAGCAGCGGCAGTTGGAGAGTACAACCAGTACGGAAATACGTGATCTACGTTTACTACCGCACTCAAGACCTACCGGTCTTGTATGATCTCTTTCCCAATGTTACGTGAGTAACCTTTATGTCGTTTTTGTTTCGACCAACTCAGTGGCATTTAATTTAATGTATAAATAATAAATAAATTAAAATTACAATGGATTAATGAATATACGAAAATACAATTATATTATAATATTATATCATCATCATCATCGGCACTACAACCGGGAGCCGGTCTTGGCCTTATTTAGCAAGTCCTGAGGGCTTGTTAAATCTTCTATAATGATTTGTTTTTTTCCGGGCAAGGTGATTAGTCTTGCGCCATATAATATTATATAATACTACTTAAATCGAAGACCAATTGAATGCGGCTGGGTTGGAATGAAGTTAGAATACCAGTGGTGTGTAAACTCGGTTTCTTTTCGGCGGTGGTGACTTTCACTAGTTTCGAGGTCAACCGTCGTCGAAGTTGAATTGATGTTGAGGAGAGATAAGAGATATTGAGAGAGTAGAGTCTTGTCTTTGGTCCAAGAAGGAAGTCTGATAAGAGACCTGGTGCGCGCTGGTTGTTTTACCAATCAAAAGAAAAAATAAATGAAGAACAAAACGATACGGGAGTTTTTGATAGTTAATGTAAAGTTAAGTTGTCTAATCGTACGAACAAAAAAAAACGTAATAAACTTTGTCGTGAAGAAGTACATTAAATACCTGTGGAAAAGTTTGTCATTGTGTGTTGAAGCGAAAAAAGGAAAAATAAATTGAAAGTAAACCAAGGTTGGAGGTGTTTACGTTTTTCACTGTACGGGCGGAATCTATGCAGCTACGAGGGTTGCCTTTTATATTTAGGGATTAGAGAACAAAAACAAATATTGATCATCGAAAATCACTTTATTGTTTTTCAAAATATTCCCCATGAAGATCTATACACTTTTGCATGCGTTTGAACCAATTGTCGAAGCACTTTTGCCACTCTGATTGAGGTATCTCCAAGACATGCATTCTGAATGCAGCAACCGCTTCTTCAGGTGTCGAAAAACGTTGACCTCTCAGTTTGTTTTTTACGTACGGGAATAAAAAGAAGTCATTCGGTGCCAAGTCAGGACTATACGGTGGATGACCCATCAAATCGATGTTTTGGGTGCTCAAAAACGTAGTTGTCGCAGCCGATGTGTGAGAGCTCGCATTGTCGTGGCGAATAGTGATCCGTTTTCGGCGGTTGGTTTTCCTGATTTCTTGGAAGACAACTGGCAAACAAATGGTTGTGTACCACTCAGAATTGACTGTTCTTCGTTGTTCTAGTGGTACGTTTGCGACTTGTCCAGTTTTTCCGAAAAAACAGGCGACCATTTGCTTGGAAGTGCTTCGTGCGCGAACAACTTTTGTTGGATTTGGCTCATCTTGAAACCCCCAGACGGTCGACTGCTGTTTACTTTCGGGCTCATACGCGTAAATCCACGATTCATCACCTGTCACGATGTCATAGACGTGTTTCGAAGCACCGCGACCGTATTTTTGAGCATTTCTTTCGGCCAATTAACACGAGCCTTTTTTTGGGCGATTGACAAATTGTGTGGGAACCAACGCGAACAAATTTTTTTGACGGTCAAATGTTTATGCAATATTGAATCTATGCTGGTCCCACTAACGCCTAAGGTTGTCTCAATCTCACGATAGGTCACACGACGATCTTCCAATATCAGTTCGCGCACAGCATCAATGGTTTTCGGAACAACAACTGATTTTGGACGACCTTCACGAAATTCATCTTGGAGTGAACTACGACCACGATTGAATTCACCATACCATCGATAAACACTGGTCCTTGATGGAGCTTCATCGCCAAAAATTGAATTAAGTTCATCCATGCACTGTTGCTGAGTTAATCCACGCCAAAAGTTGTAGAAAATTATCGCACGAAAATGTTGACAATTTAATTCCATTTTTGGGCCGAGATGAATCTTTTAAGTTACTGTAAACAATACAAAGAGCGCTCGTATGTCAAAACGTTCTGAGTGCGTATAACCTCAAAAATGTCCAACTTTACGACAGAGCTGTCAATTGCCGGATTGCAACACTAGGGTTGCCAAATCCCGAAACATAAGAGGCAACCCTCGTACAACCAGGTAACCAGTGTGTTTATCTAACGTTCTGTTCGCAGGGGATGGAATGACCGGACGATAACTGGGTGCTGCCGTAGCGATGCCCTAACTGATGAAGGTGTAACCGCGCACGTGGAAGAAGATAAAATTCGACATTCTCGGCGGTGATGAAAATGAGAAATTGTCATATGGAAATCTAATTCGAGGTAAGAACTTAATAAAACCCTGCAATTAGATTGATAGAGACTGATTCGTAGAACAACTACCACGAGGAATTTACGCCGGCCGATTGCTACCATTACATGTTATTAACAATATACAGCAAAAACTCCCCAACGACGTACACTGTAATTACTAGTGCAGCCCAACACTCCAGTATCTTCATCCTCTGGGAGCATTCCATTGATGCATCATCTTTCTGTTACGTCCGACTACGGTAATATGCTGTACCTGATGATCATCTTTCTGTTACGTCCGACTACTGTAATATACTGTACCTGGTGATCATCTTTCTCTTACGTTCGACTACTGTAATATACTGTACCTGGTGATCATCTTTCTGTTACGTTCGATAACTGTAATATGCTGAACCTGGTGATCATCTTTCTGTTACGTCCGACTACTGTAATATACTGTACCTAGTGATCATCTTTCTGCTACGTCCGACTACTGTAATATACTGTACCTGGTGATCATCTCTCTGTTACGTTCGACAACTGTAATATGCTGTACCTGGTGATCATCTTTCTGTTACTTTTCGCACCTGTAATCTACTGTATCTGGAGTATACATTATATACGTTCCAACTGTCCTAACTGGTGTGGCAGCTTTACATCACAACTTACATCATATATACATACATTACAACTCTACATTTCGTCACAATTAATTTGGGTAATTTTCGTTACGACCGAAGCAGCCCGTTACCCTCTGCGACGAAGCATCCACATTGCAGAAGATACCATTACCATCGGCATGACATTACAATTTTAAAAATCTGATTTCGATTAATCCGGTGACTGGAGAAACATCACAATTGGCCGGTGGTCGGCACACCACCACAATTGGAGCAGACTTGCCCCTTCAATAATACTACAACAATAACCATAATACTACACCACCATCCCTCCATACAAGTAGTTAGAGAACACCTGGACTAACACTGTCCACACTATCCTTGGATACCCCTCTTTTTTCTTTTCTCTTCAGATATCTCGAGACCGAGCCCAACATCCTCACGGATGTGGGTGATTCTGGTTATCGCAAGATGACCAGAAGCCAGAGACAAGATGAAGGACGCATCTGAGTACAACCAGTACAACTCCAACACAGGGCAAGACAAGAAAGATGAAGGACGCATCTGAGTACAACCAGTACAACTCCAACACAGGGCAAGACAACAACGCCCATAATCCAGAGCAGAATCCGGTCTGGAGGTGACATAATTGAGCAAAGAGTGTAACAGATTAAATAGTATTATAAATAAAGATAATACGGTTGTAAAGTAAATAAAATACAGTCCTCTTATTAAATAAGGCGATCCGTACTCGGTATATAATCGAGACGCCGCCTTGCAGTAACACGGTTGTAGTGCCGATGATGATGATGATGAGAATGATAAGAAAATTGGCATAAATTCGATAAAGAAGCAAAGGCCTTGAAAAGTCACCATTATATTATACTCTAAATATGGTTATAAAATATCCTTATTTTGATTTGAAGTAACAAGAAAATACAAATAATAATTTAAATATACATAACAAATACATAAACTACCTAGAATAAAAATATTTTGGGCGAAATATTTCATGCATTCCAAAATCACTACAACAGTTTTATAATAGCGTAAAAAATATGTTTATTTTTTTTCCAATATAAGAATGATGATATAACGATTTCAAACTATGAAATTTATTAGATCCCAAATTTCACCGAAATTTCTCTTTTATATGATCTATGATTTTTTCCACTCAATAGCGCCGGCGAGAACGTCTTGTCGACTTCGAGCGAGATCGAGTTTTACGGCGTCGACGTTTTGATGCCGCTCGTATTCGTATTCGACCCACCGGTACAAACCCATCGTTTTCGATTGCTGCCACGTTCTTCGAAACGAAATTAATAAATATATTAATTAAATTACATAATTCCTAATATCTTAATGAATACACTTGCCACAAGTTGCTCTACGTCCTTGTTTTCCGCTGCCCTATTATTCTCAGCCTCGACATTATTAACATTACTGCGTTCGGAGACATCTTGACTGTTAGAAAAATTTCCATCTCCACAAAAAACTCTCCCTATATCGTTTATAAATCCTTTAAGGAGCTCCCCTGCATTGCGGGATGTTCTTGGTCCTTCAGATGCATCAGGATTCTCTTGAACCGACTTTTTTGGCTCTTCGTTCTCCGTGGTTTTCTTAGCCATAACAAAATTGAATTACTTTTAAAAATATAAAAGTTACTAGTATTCAAAAATATGATTGTTAAAAAATAAAGTCGGCAAATCTAATTTAAGGTTAAATGAAAATTGAAACGTTCTAGCAACACGATTCTGAATTATAATATAAATAAAAAATTTTCAATTTAAGTATATTTGATGGGTTGCTGCGAACGTGGAAATTTCAATATTTTAAATACTTTTGGGAAATTGTGAAGTCTTCAAAACTTTTAATAATTCCATTAATATGCTATATTTTTGAAATAGGTTATGATTTGAGGTGATACACAGAAAGCCTGCAATCTTGGTTGGTAAGTATGAATTCGGCGTATTTTAGTAAAAATCAACAGATTTTCATTATCCAAAAATAATTTTAATTATCCAAACGTTGTCTATTCTTTGGATCTACTTTCGTCATTTTCCGACTAGAACCATTATTTATTGATTGTCGGATTTCGGGGTTTTGTATTTAAAAAACGGATGCTGGTTTTCCTCGTGATTTTCTTTTGACGTTAAATTTAAGGCAGCAAAGCGGTGTTGCAGAATTTGGAATAAAATGATAATCTGATGGCGCAATGTCAGGACTGTACGTTGGATACATAAAAACATACCAGCCAGTGTTTCTCTAATTTTGCCGAATCATCAAAAAGATGTGTGTTGGTTAACTGTTCTTTCATCCTAATCCGTTTTTCAATTTACTACTTTAATCATACTACGCACTTATTGTCTATGCTAAGAAATTGCGTCAATCGTATGGCTGAGTGATAGTAGATCATAATGCATGATTTCCTTGTAACTCCATCAAACACACGACCGCATTATCCTTGCTGGCAACACAGGGAAAGTAAAAGAAAGTGCTGCTTCACCAAGACAATGCACCGTGTCACACGTCAGTGAAAAGTATGGCAAAAATCCATGAATTGGGCTTCTATATTCTGTATTCTCCAGATCTGGCCCCCAGCGACTATTTCCTGTTCTCAGATCTCAAAAGAATGCTCGCTGGGAGGAAATTTTCGTCGAATAAAGAGGTGATCGCCGAAACTGAGGCCTATTTGTAAGCAAAGGACCAATCGTACTACAAAAAAGGTATCGAAAAGTTGGAGGGTCGCTATAATCAGTGTAACACCCTCGAAGGGAATTATGTTGAATAAAAAAAAAAAACGAATTTTGCCAAAAAAATGTGTTTTACTATGGAAGGCCGGGGACTTTTCAATTGACCTGCTATATATGTATAAAGACACGCTGTGTATTGCGTGGCTGTGACCTTTTATTTTTACAATTTATTTACTCAAGGAAAATTTCATCTTTGGTTGTAAATTAACTCTACTTTTATTTATTCAGAGTAAAAGGCCCGCTGTTCCAATCTTTTACTCTGATCGATTAACTCTGCCTAATTCCTTTTGCAACCACTCTTTCTCTACCAAAATTATTGAAGAAGAATCGCAAACGATGCATCTAATTCTTCTTCATTCGGCATGACCTCAAGCGCGTCATTTACTCCGCCGCAATTTCACTCATTTGGGTTTGACCTATGGCGGTTCCGCCAAACCTCACGGTTCGCTTTCCTAAAAAACCCCTATCCCTAGAACCCAGTCTGCACAAGCTTTTGCTAATGCTATCGCATTAGCACCTTAAATGCTTTACGCATCTAGGATTATCTAAGGTATAATCTAAAAAGTCCCTGTAAAAGAAAACATATCTTCATGCATCTCGACGCATATAATTTCCTGTAAGATTTCTTTTCTACCTTTTCAGGGATCCCAAAACCTATTCGGTACCTTCGGTTCCCAGGCAAATTTCAATTCCCCACAGCTGCACCACAATCTCCACCCAGCATACCTGAAACATTTCCTTTTACAAGGACATTTAATCCATACAACGCGTTAGATAAAATTCCTAGAAATAATTCTTTAAAGTTCATATGACATCATGAATCCCAAGCCAGTCGGCACCCTTTGTCTGTGTTAAAATCCAATATCGGACAGCTTGTTTTTACAGATGCCATAAACCATATTTCTATACATGTAAACATGCATAAGATCCAACTCATCGTTTGTTTTTCCACTAACAAACAATCTTCAATTTTTTTCCCTGTCGCAGCTAATTACCCGACATATACAAAGGCATGCACGGGATTCGTTCGGCCACCAATCCCATTAGCATCTTTTTTCCCAACGTCGATAATAGCGACGACGCACCGCGTAAATAATGAACCGCATTACCAATGGCGCATTTGGTCGTATCTCCCTTTTGTCTTTGCCGCCTGTCTGCTTCGTTTACCCATTGCCCTCGAGCACGTGTAAACAACTCAGATCTGAACGATCGCACACATACCACCATGATCTTCATTACAATATCTGGTTTCCTATTCCACCAAGAGAGACCTTACGTTTCTCTGGTGGTAGGTAAGAACGATATCCTTAGTGGAGAGGATATCTACCACGACACCACAAACTCACCCCATAAGCGAATCATCTCTGCACGAGATGATTATCGCTGAGTCGTTTTCCATCCGTTGACCACGCTGGTCACACATCACTCCCGCTGTCCGTAGCGCTGCGGACACGCGAATTTCAACCGCGATGATACCGGAGTCGTGAGAGGTGTTTTGAACTTGTCGGTTTCCAATTGCTTGGCGAGTTTGTGCCGCAGTTCGTTTGTTATAGTGAAAAAGAATTTATAAGTGAGAAAAGTAACTTTATTTTAAAACAATGAACTCTAAATTGCTGTTGATCGATGCACTCATTGCATTGGTCGCCATCGTCGTTGCTGATGTCCCCATATTATATAAACAATAGCTCAATTAATTAAAATAAAGACACATTTTGTCATAACATCTAATCAGTGCGTTTCATTTCGTTTCCTGTGCTGTGGAACCAGTGTGTGTTATTGTACTTTCGTCTTCTGTGCCGCAGTTCCGGGATGTTATCGTTATCCTTCCACGTTTGATGAACAGTTTTCTGACAGTGTTTGGCGGAATATTGTCGAAACTTTTAGTGACAATTATTGATGGGGAAGAAGTGAACCTTGTGCCCGTGTCCGGCATAATACTTCTCCTCCCCACACACCTATGTCGAGTGCAATTACCCGACACGAGTCATTTGCTTTGCTTAATTGATATTGCCACTTAACCGATCCGGTTAAAGTGCACTGGTCTTGGTTCAAGCATTAGTTTCGCGTGATTTATATTGCTACTTAATTGATCCACTTAAAGTGCAGTGGCCTTGGTTCAAGCATTTCTTTCGCTTAATTAATATTGCTACTTAATTGATATTGCCCGTGGCGTTCCGTTATTATCCATGTGACTATCTTTCGTAGGCGTAAGTATTTTGATGGGAATTTCGTTAAACCGTATCATGATACCTGACGTACGGTAATGAGAGGTGTTATGGGATGAGCAGGGAGAGTGGGGCTTGTGGGTTTTGTGGGTTTTGGGCCGTTGAAAAGGGTGGGGTTAGGGTTAAAAGAGTCTCTATTGGAGGGAAGTTTGAAGGAAAACTTCTTTTTATGAGAGAGGTTGTGGTTGTCGGTTTTCCGTTTATTGAGGGAATAAGTATTGTCTTGCATAGGGCGAGGTTCACAATAAGGTAATTGGAAAAGAATTGAGAATATGGGGAGACGGTCCACCAACTGTTCGTTGACTTCAAAAAAATCTACGACTCAGTCGCAAGGGAAATACTCTACCATATTGTAGTTGAGCTGGGAATCCTGAATAATTATGCCGCCTTCATTCAAATTTGCATGAACGAAAACAAAGGGCGAGTTAGAATAGAAAACCACCTCTCAGGGCAATTTGAAATCCGGGACGGACTAAATTTGGGGGATTCCTCTCACCATGTCTTTTTAACCTTGTGCTCGAGTATGTTATCAGGTACAAGACGACAACATGGCCGGATCATCCCTGAACGGGGTCACGCAACTGCTCGTATATGCGGATGACATCGCCGTTGTAGGCGATAATATAGAAACTGTAAGTAAAAACAGTGAAGTCATCATGCAAGCGACAAAAGAGGTTGGCCTAGAAATAAATGAAGACAAAAAAAAAAACATGATTACGGCGAGAGCAGATGGACCTCAGGGAACACATATAAACGTCAGAGGCAAGATATTCGAAAGAGTTCAAGAATTTAAATATCTGGGAACAGTACTAATATAATACAGTAACGAAATGTCGAAGGAAATTAATAAATGACTAAATTCCGGCAACGCTAGTTGGCACGCGGTCAGTACTCTGCTGAAATCCAAACTGCTATCACGTAACATAAAGCTCGGTGTCTATAGAGCCATAGTCATGCCGATTGCTCTATACGGATGCGAAACATGGGCTCTCACAAAACGGAAGAAAAAAATTCCGCGTATTCGAGAATGAAGTCCTAAGGCGTATCTTTGGCGCTAAATATGACGAGGAGGCAGGGAAATGGGGGAAACTTCACAACTACAAATTGGAAGAGCTATATCGCAAACCTCCAATAGTGAGAGTAATCAGGTCGCAAAGATTAAGATGGGCCGGACAGGTGGCGCGAATGGGCAACGATAGGACCGTGCGTGGAATTCTTGACGGTAGACCAACGGGAAAGAGACCGGTAGGACAGCCGCGACGGAGGTGGGAGGACAATGTAAGGTTTGACATTGAGGAGATCGGATCGGATTGTTGAGGTATCATCAGTAAAATTGTAAAAAGGATGTCTTACGTCCTTGGGTGGATGTTTTGCTCGTTTCTGTGGACGTTCCTGTCCTGGTGGCCGTTTACCGCTTGAGTGGACGGCGCAAGAAATGTGTCCTCGCAACTTCCTCCGGTTGCGTGGGGGCTTCCGGACGGGACACTCTGCTTTTATGGGCTGCTTGACTTTTATTAATGAAACCGCCAACTCTTTACCTTTTCAATTATGGTTTTATTGGTTACGTTTGAAATTTAAATTGAGTATAAATTGTTGGACTAGCCTTGGCCTTCTAAGTTTAATTTATCGTACGGCCAGCGGTTCGCTCTTTGGGATCTGACTGATCGGTTTATTTTTATGGCTTTCTGACGAGCGTTCGCCCTTCGGAACTTGACTGATGGTATGACCAGCGGTTCGCCCTTCGAAACCTTGACTGATCACGAAATTGCAAATTACCGCCCATTTATTCTTTTTCTCGTTGATATTTGTCAACGTTTTTAATGTAAAAATTCCAAGAAGCACACACAAGATTTTGTGTGCTTCAATTGGAATTGTGTTCTGGGAATTGACTAAAGGTTTAGTTGGATGGGTTCCTGGAATGGAAATCATGAAATGAGTTTTGAATTAAGCATTTAATGATGTCAGGATTTTGGGAACTGAATCAATGTGTGGTGAATTAACTTTTGATTTAATTCGTCGCTCATATGATTCAATATGGAATTTGGATGTAAGTTAATGGGAAATTGAATCAATATGCGACAAATCAACTTTTGGTTTAATTCATCACTCATTTGATTCAATATGGAATTTGGATTTGGATTATGGGAGGTATTGGGGATTTGGATGGGAGTAGTGTTTTAGGATCGCTACAGGATGGTCAAGCGTGGACGGAGAGTGCACGGGACGGGGAACAATGGCGGGAGTCGAGTCGATGAAGTCATGAACTTTCGAGTTCCTACAGGCCAATAAATAGTAAATAGTCGCATAGGTCGCGAGGGGGCTAATGTGGGTTTGGGGCGGGTTTGGGTACGAAAAGTGCCGTCGAGAGTGGGGTATGCATTGGCCGGTTGATTGATTTGGAGGTGGGAGTGGGGTATGGCGTGATAGCGGGTTTGGAGGACGGCTGTGTCGTGGTAAAAAACGATGTTGGGTAGAAGTGTTGGATGGGATGGATCTTGTTGAATTACTGCGAGGGGGGTGGGGACATTTACGAGTAGGGCTGTGTTTACGAATATGGGAAATGTTGATATTAGTATTTTTAAAAACGGAAAATTTACTCAGTTTAAAAACGCCATCTGTCGGGTGATGGAATAGTCATTCGTAGTTAGTAAGTAGGCTAAGTTAAAATAAACAGAGTTCCTGGTTTTTCTTATGACATTTTCTAGGAAAAATAAAATTACCAATATATCTAAATTCCATTAAATCCTAAGCACATAAAAAAACTGTTTGGAAAAAGTTAACAAATAACATGTAAACAATTATTATATAACCAATCTATTATAAGTTAACTGTATTACTTATTGTAACTTTTAATTTTCGGTCTAATAAATGCAGTATATTTATAAAAAAAAGATGTTAATAGATAACCAAAAAGTCAGGTGGATGTCATCTTTATTATCTATTTGGTGTATTGGTTTACTCGCCTTTACATCGAGCCTATTACGTTCTGTGTTAAAGGTAAGAATCTTGGAGAAAGGTTGGATGTTGCTGTATTTGAAATGATTGGGTGCCAGTTCGGTGTTGTGGTACACGACCTCGTTTAGATCGTTAACCAGTCTGCCTGAGGTGAAGAGAGTCCTGATTTGGAGACAATTACGGTTATGAGTTCCCGTATTGGAGGAGGGTGATGGTAGGTCTGTTATTATCGGGCTGGGATTGTTAGGAAGGTTTTCTATGAAATTTATCGACAGTTCTAGGATCTGTCTATCCAATCGTTCGCTGCCTGCGGTGTTGTAACATTTTCGTTCAAACACTCGTAATTTCTCCATTTGGGAGGGTGAGATGTGGTACCATAATTGAGAGAGAGGCCATTAGGTTTCCACAACACTCGTCTGCAGATGTTAAGCTGTATTGAGGCTTTATGAAGGGAATTTTTGATGTGGGTTGAGAATGACCAGTCGTTGGAAAGGATTACTCCCAAATATTTTAGAGTTTTGGTAGGTTTTATGAGGGTGCTATTAAGCTTGAGTTTAATTTTGCTGTGGCAACGTTTAGTGTTGTTTGAGCAGTGGACGTTTTTGCCCTTAAACCCTGTTAGCTGGGTTTTGTTTGGGTTGACGCGAATTTTCCATTTGTTAAAGTAAGCTGAGATGAGCGGGAGGAAGTTGTTAATGCGGTTTCTTGCCGCTTTGACAAATCTACTGCTAGAGTAGATTAAAGTATCGTCAGCATAATTTAGCATTACAACACTAGGTGGAGGTTGGGGAATATCGGATGTGTATAGGATACCTATTGGAGTTGCTGTTGAATAGTTGTGGGTTGTATCGCTCTGAAAACACTCGCGTCGGGAGAGAGTTCCATGGTTTTCCCGTTCTGTAACAAATGAGAATTTTTTACAGTATGGGTTGTGCACGGAAAAAATCGGGACCGATTTTTTTCTTCGACAGGATAAAGCGCGCGGTCGTCTCGTTCAGAGGGAGTGGAAGTGGGGGATTTTAATGAATCGAGGGAAACAGCGCCAGTTGGTTTCGAGACCGTGGAGTGAGCAGATCGAGATTTCAGTGAGTACGTATTTGAGCATGTTAATGAAAACCTAGGAAAGTGAAAATGCAGCGACTCAGCAGTCACGTGAGTGAACGCTACATGGTGCATCATCCTTAGTTGACATGAATCATCATATCTCGTAAGATAACATGTACCTGCTGCACCCTCAGTAGATAACATAACTCATCATATCTCGTATGATTCACCCATGTTATCACCAAAGCCGAGTTAACATCACTCATGACTTATGGCGGTTCCGCCAAACCCCACGGTTCGCTTTCCTAAAAAACCCCCATAACTTTCACCCAATCTCCTAATTTCGCTAATGCAATCGCGTTAGCATCTTAAATGCGTCACGCATTAAAGAGATCAAATCTGTAATCAAAAAAGCCCCTGGAAAAGAGAATTCTTACCTGCATGCATAACTTCGCATTTAAAATCATAAATTCCCTGAAAGAAAATTCATCGGTTCATAAATAATACAACCGCATAATCAGGAAATCTTACCCTTAAATTGGCTTATTCCAGCTTCATCATGTGTATCATAAATCACCATACAAACACATTGGCTGGCGACCTACACTCAAGGGACCAATACAAATATACGCATCTCTTGGCACCAATTAAATCCTGCAGCATAAGCAAATGCAAATAGGAATTCAATACTTACCCTTACCAGTGATGCCATAAACACCATTTCCCGGTAATCTAGCTAAAACCCATTAACACCATTTCTTCGATGCGTCGCGTCTATTTATTTAGCCGCGACGCACATCTCAAACAAATATCCAATTAGCATCCGACGAGTTTCGGTTTTGTTTGCTTTACCGAACTGGTATCCCATGAATGCACATTTTCCCTTTCTTTGTTTAGATTCTTTCCCATGGCTTTGGTCCATAAAAGAACCAATGTACACACGTACATGTGTACCGTGGCGATCTTCTGTATAAGATCTGTTTGGTTATCCCAAAGAGAGACTTTACGTCGGACGCGTCCACTCCCGCTCCCCGGTGCACACGGAGATGCGAAAGTCAACCACCAGTCGCGAATCAAGTTTTTAGCCTTTTGCAATACATACAATTCAAATTTAGAACAGTGCGTGGAGTTAGAGTGTTGTTAAACGTGACAATTTTCTTGATCCCCCCGATAAGTGCAATCTTTTACGCCTGCGACGATACGATTTTGTAAACCCTCTTAGGTGTAAGCGGTTGAATACCCTACAGGATAAAGGAACAGTTTTTGTGTTTTATCAGTGGCAGTAATCAAATAAATAAACAGAACATAACTAACAATAAACAAATCGAGTGTTTTACTTTTCTCCTCGTTGTGAACGAAAGGTGGAGTTTTGTTCTTTTGTCGGCGGAACAATGGAGAACCATTGGTGAACAGATTTCTGGAGAACGACGTTTCCGGCTATTCTATGGTGTTTCGTGTCTCATTCTGGTGTAACAATCGATGGAACATTCAGTGGGTTGGTGGTCGAACTCTCGGCCATGCCGGCGTCGCGATCACCTACCTCACAGACTCACACACATTAATGCATGTTGATAAGATTATATATGGTAATGACTATTGTGTAAAGTAAGAGTATAAATATAAAAATAAAAGTAAGAATCGGAAATGGCAGTACTGTCCACACTATCCTTGGATACCCCCCTTTTTTCTTTTCTTTTCAGATATCACGAGACCGAGCCCAACATCCTCACGGACGTGGGTGATTCTGGTTATCGCAAGATAACCAGAAGCCAGAGACAAAAGAAGAACACATATGTCCTTGTCTCGCTAAAGTCGGCCCTCTCGCCAACCCATTTTTTTCGGAAATGGCAGTATAGATTCCGAAGAGGTGGCGAATAGGTATTAAGTTAGTCCTAAGAACGTTGTAAACAAAAACGGCCACAGGCTAACCAAAAGAAAGGAGTTTTTGTTTTATCCATTCAACACCATTTAACATTAATTCGTGCCAAGTTTTGGGTCATAACAATGTAGCAACGCTACCACAGCCACCCCAGAGCTTCGACCTAACTTCCAGTGACTTGTTTTTGCTTTCCCGCATATAAAGCTGAAAGGATGGCGCTTCGGCTCGATTCAAGTGGTTCAAGACGCTTCGCCTCAAGGGCACAAGAAAGTGTATAAATGTTTTTTACACCGTGTATAATTGTTTTTTTAACATCAGAGTTGAGGATGTTACCAAGTAAACTGCAAAAAGCTTTTTAAAGCCAATGTGTTTTGGGGTACGCTAAAGGAGATTTATTGCAATAACTATATTACCAGGAAATACATCATGAGCTACAATATATTTACTTTTCCGAAACTGCACAATTTGAATTTGGCGAAGTCAAGTTCAAAATACTTTTTACTGACGACGTTTCGACCGTGATCTAGATCGAGATCGAGAATGACGCTTACGTTTTCGACTTTTAGAGCGTCTCGCTGCTTCTCTTCGGCGAGCAGATTCAACGGCAGATTTTACAGGTGCTACTACCTGTAATATCAAATCAAATGCGGCAACAATATTATTAATTTTAATTCGAAAATCTAATCGCAACCTTTTTTTTCTTTTCGACTTTTCTAATTGGAACATCATCGCTATTGTTGCCGTAATGATCGTCATATTTCTCAGATATGGGTTTTTTATCATTATCTTCACGACTATCATATTCATTGCTGATGAGTCGTCGAATGTGTTTATCCTCTTCCAAAAGATCAGCCGGCTCATCTTGTACATCAAAGTCCTTTGAGGGCGTTCTGCCAGGTTTTGCACTCATTTCAAGAAATGTTTTTTCCGCCATTATAAAATTTAGTCTTCTTGTTACTTCTCTAATATTATATAATTAATGTATTATATTGAATATAAAATTTAAATCTGTAAATTTAGGTTTTTTATGTGTGTAAGGAAATAAGAAAATTGAAATGGAAAATCACGCATTTAAAAATCATGTTGTTTTATTTCCTGGCCTCCCTTAACTTGTTATTTATATGCTACTTTAAAGTACAGAATACATTCGCTTTTGCAAAGTAGTTGCGAGAACCGTTTTTTTAGTATTTTACTAATAAAACAGGATGCCAGGAATTCTAGAACATGACATGATGGCTGATGGGTTGAATGGCGGGTTGGTTTCTGAATTTATTTACCTTAGGTCAGGCGAATTCAATGAGTTACGATCCAGCTAGATATCTAAGTTAACAAAGAGAAATAGAACAATGGGCGAGTGTGGGTATTTGGATAAGGTGGAAACGCGATAGTGTAAGTGGTAAGATGGGGAAGGGTAGGGTGGTAGGATAGGATGGTACGGTGTTGGAATGTGTGTGGGTAGTGTAAACGATGGTTGGGCGGGATCAGGAGGGGAAAGAGATGAGACGAATCACACTTTACATTGCGGCTTCTTTCACTAGACCACCAGATTCGAATATATTTTTTAATTGATCCCATGTTTCCTTCAACATCGTTGCTTTCCTTAAGTGATTAAATTAACTGTACATTATATTTAGATTTATCAACACCAATGCTTTCGAAATCATTTTAGTCCATTCACTTATATTCTGTTCCGACTTTTTGTCTGTGCCATCGACGTACGACCACAAGTTATGGAAAACAAGGATCCTTTCATCTCCATTTTCCACAGTTCATTACACGTCTTAAATACGGAAACGATTTATTCGTGCATGTCTTTTGAAAGTCAAGTTATTTACTTTACAAATTCTATTATCAAAAACAAATTCTAAGTAAGACCTAGGGGTTATTGATCAATACAAAACTTCCACTAAAATAAAAGTATTCGATGTTTCTAAATAAAAAATGACAGCATTTTCATGTATGTAAAAACAGTTTTAATTACGTAAGAATTCATCGTTCTTGCCGGCTTTGTTCATTCTCAGGCTAGAACAATTATTCCTTTACTGAGGAATCCCCGATATAAATTTGATGATGGTATTTGGGTGCTTGATTACATTTAAATTACTTCGTATTTTATACGAGGGTAGTCCCAGAATTAACCGGTCTGACACACAGATGGGGGCAGTTATTAATTTAGTGGGGTTACCATCCCATTTATTGGCTTAATCCATCCAATATAAGTATTTATAAGCTTAAGTATATATAACTTTACAAACTAAAGAACGTAAGAACTAACTTAACTAAGCTTTACTTAAGGTAAACAGGACAAATTATGATGGCAAGAGTGGGGTAGGTTAGAGAGGAAAGTGTAGAAAGCGCCGCTTAAGATTGGTGGTGAAAATGGTTTAGGAGGCGGTGGTTGAGGGTATGGGTAGAAAGGTTGAACTCGAACAAGGTGCGGTTGGAGTTGACATTTCTCAGCATCCGCGAAAGGAGTTCGTTGAAACCATAAAAGGTGCGGTGAGCGGGGATGTAGAGAAGGCGGGGATTGCGCGTATTTCGAGGGTTTGTGTTTAGAGGAATTAAGTTCAGTAGATCGACTGAGCCGGGCAGGACCCGATGAATGAACACTATGTCAGCCAGGACTCTGCGCTCCTCAAGGACTCTGCGGTTGATTAATTTGAGGCGGTTAATATACGGGGGCAGGATTGAAGGGTTTTCCCATCCTAGCTCTCGAAGTGTGAACCGAAGGAGGTGACGTTGAATACTTTCGATTCCATGGATATGGGTTTTGTGAGCCTGCACAGCATATTCTCGCAGTGGACGGACAAAGGTAAGGTAAAGGGATCGAGTTAAGTAGGGGTCGAAGAATTCATTTCAGTTGGCTTCCGGAACCTCTCATCAATGTGAGAGAGGAAGTTAAGTTCCCTATCGCAATGGATCCCAAGGTCTCGTATAGATTGGACAATGGTCAGGGGTTGGTTATGAAGGGAATAGGAACGCGAGGATGAGTGAATACGCTTACGGGAAAAGGTTATAGATTGCCATTTGGCAACGTTAAGTACAAACCAGTTTTTGTCACACCAAGTCGAGAAGTTGTCAAGGTCTGATTGCAGCAGTGCAAAATCAAGTGGTGACTCTGTGGCGGTTCCACGAACCGCACAAATCACCATAGGCTGAAATGCCTTCGTTCCACCAAGGAACATACCCATCTATAACCAAACTTCACGTGCCCACAGACACGTGACCCCAAAGTCCGTCTTTCCACCTGACCAAAGGTGACACCCGTACTGGTGTCAACAACCCCACCTATCCATAGATACCTGGGCCCCCAAGTTCCGAACAAGGTGTCATATATCCTGGACATGAATCGAATGGAATGAAGTTTATCCTTTATACAGGAAGAATGCCATATCAGCAATCCAGGTTCGAAGCCGAGGGCGGATAATTTGAAGAGGATTAGATTGTGGGAGATTTTGTCGAATGCTTTACTGAGGTTATAGCGTGTGAAATAATAGTGAAGAAGGTCGTGTGATTCGAACTGACGCTATGACTGACCGTGTTTTGAATGTGATTTCTAAACTCGACTATACTCCACTGATGTGAATTATTTTGTTATCGCTATGGTATACGGTTCTGATGTATTTTCTTGTCCGATTTTTCGTTCGATGTGTTAGAGTCCCCACACCACCCCCTTCCCACTAACTTCGTTACGATCAGATTCGGCGCGAACGACGAGCGAACGAGAGAATGTCGGAGCAAGCGAGTGTGCTCTATGCAGAAGTCATGTTTGCGTGTGTGAAGTTCTGTTTACTACGGGGAGTGTGTGCTGCGTGTACAGATCACGTCCTAGTCACCAATTATAGCGTTTGAAATAATAGTGAAGAAGGTCGTGTGATTCGAACTGATGCTATGACAGTTTGAATCACGAAAAAAATTGAACCTAAGCGTTACCCATCAGGCTACTGACCGTGTTTTGAATTTGATTTCTAAACTCGACTATACTCCACTGATGTGAATTATTTTGTTATCGCCATGGTATACGGTTCTGATGTATTTTCTTGTCCGATTTTTCGTTCGGTGTTCTTCACTATTTTTGCTTGTGAATTGTGTGTATCTGTTAGAGTCGCCACAAGGTCGCTGGAGACCATGTCGACCTCGTTACCGTGCTCTAGTGCTGGGAGTGTAAAGGAAGTGAACTCAACGAGGTTGGCTGTAGTTGATCGGCCATTGAGAAAATAATGTTGCCTTGGTGAAATAAAAGATTTGCAACGAAAACTAAGAGATTCTTATAGAATGCTTTCAAAAATCTTGGGTAAGTGGGACAGTTTGGCGATGGGGAGATAGTTCGTTACATGGTTTTTGGTACCCTTCTTGTGGATGGGGATGATGAAGGGGGTTTTCCAAATGTGGGGGGATACGCATTGAGAGAGTGAGAGATTGAAGATCAGTGAGATGGGAGCAGAGAGAATGGACGAGCATTTCTTGAGGAGAATTGCAGGGATACCATCAGGGCCGGGTGTAAACTCGTGATTGAGTTGCAGTAGCCTAGATTCAATTTAGGACGGATCAAAGGAGTTGCGGGGAAGGGGCCCGAGGGAAAAGTTAGGTAGGTAGTTGAAGTCTGACGGGCCAGGAACAAAGGAGTCATTTGTGAATGACTGCTTGAATTGAGTGGAGAAGAAGTTGGGAATAATAACAGGATCAGATGGGGTATGAGAGTTTAAGGTAAGCGATATGGGGTATCCGTCGAACTGGAAGAAGGTTTTGGCGTCATTTATGAGATTGGTCTGAGTTTTGGTAAGATACTTGCGATAAAGGGCGTGGAAAAGTTCCGCCAATTGGAGGTAACAGCTAAGAAATTCAGTGTAGTCGGGAATAGTTGGATTCCGAGAAGAGGTGACCCATAACGTTTGCCTTTTGTTACGCAGGAAACGAAGCTTGCGAAGGAAAAGAAGTTGATGATCTTTGGCTAGAGTTGGGAACGAACAGGGAAATAGAGTAAAGGATTTCAGTATATAAGTGGATAATGGCATTTTCGACGGATAGATGATCGTAATTGAATGAAAGGCGGCCTAGGTAGTCGTTGATGAGGCGAAAGTTGGCTTTATGGAAGTCGTATGCTAATGATTGGAAGAGGGAACATATATGTATGTGGTGAGTGAACTCGAGAGAAGGCCGCGGGAGGGGGGGGGGGGGGGGGGTGCTGGTGGTGATCTATAGGTGTAAGGACGAAAGGGCTGGCTGAGACTAATGTACTGATAGAGTGTGCTATAAAACCCAAGAGGTTTCTAATGTTGCTGACTTGACAGAGGTAAGAATCATCTAGTCGATCGGGATAGGAGGTGAAGTGTGATTGGTTGTCAGATAAAGCCCAAATTGAGTAGTAGAAGACAGTACCAAATTGACCACCATCCGATGTAGACGTGTCCACAATCGACAAACGACAGTTAACGAATCTTTCAACGGAAGAAGAAGACCAAATACCTGAACAAGACAATACATTTTGATTTTTGCGCCGCGTATTGTTTTGTGAAAAGTGACAGTAGCAGTGAACATACAACTACCAGATAACAACAATTGTGTTGTGAGAATATTCGATCGAGTGTCGAAGAACGGAAATTGCACACACTAAGTGAAATAGGAACGGTAGCAGTTGCTCTTGTTGTGTTAACGTGTTTTTTCCGCTTGCTCCGACATGAACAATGAAGAGGAAATAAAAACAATGAGTAGAATTTTATAAGGGAAAATAAGCCTGTTAAAACGCTTTTCGCGCACCAAACCAAAATTAAAATCGGTAAAAAAATCCAAGAGACCGAAATAAATAATATGATAATGACAAACATAAATATGGCGCAAGGCTAATAACCTCGCTCGGAAAAACAAATTATTATGGAAAATTTAACAAGCCTCGGGACTTGCTAAATAAGGCCAAGACCCGGTTGTAGTGCCGATGATGATGATGATGATGGTGATGATGATAATGATGATGATGATTAATAATGACTCGCAACAAAGCTGCAGAACTTATGTTAGAACAACAACAAATGGACCCGGAGAATGCATTTCCGTTTACCTCCAACTACAGCGGGAAGTTTTCTAACAATGCACTCGCTTGTCTGGCTTCTTCTGGATCTGAGGATGAGGAAGAAGAAATAAATGAGTTAGAAGAGAAACTTGATATAGCAAAAGCGCGATAAGAGGAAAGAAGGAAAAAAAAAATGAGGCGCTGGAACAACGAAAAAATAAACAAGGAAAGGGAAAACCCAGAGGAGGACACAATCAGCAACAATCTTCACACTCAGAACAAAGTCGAGATGAACAAAAGGAAGCACATCAGTCAAAAGGACAACAGCAGCAAACCAGAAAAAAAAAAACCAAAATGCCACCAATCAACACGGTAGACATCGATTGTAAGGAACTGGTAATTCTGTATAAGTTTGCTGTAGGAGGTAATAATTTTGTGATTAAGAAACTGGGAGACAAGATGCATGCCGTTCAAACATATAACTTTGGTGACTATGTTAAAATAAAAAATGTTTTGGAAAGAGCCACCGCGGAATTCATTTCTTACACGCCGAAAGAACTTAAAAATATTCATCAACATCATCATCGGCACTACAACCGGGGAGCGGTCTTGGCCTTATTTAGCAAGATCTGAGGGTTGTTAAATTTTCCATAATGATTTATTTTTTCCGGCCAAGGTCATTAGTCTTGCGCCAGAGGCTCCTCGACAGGGAATCGAATCCCGGTCTCCCGCGTGACAGGCGGGTATTCTAACCACTATACTATCGAAGAGCCCTTAAAAATATTACAGTTCTATTAATGGGCGTCGACCTTGAAACTGAACCAGAGACTCTTTTGAATATCCTGCGAGAGCTAAAATACGATGACGTTGAATTTAGTGTGGTCAAACCCTTCACCACAGTCAGGTCCAAAAGGGAGAACTGGACACTACCGTTCTTTCTGACACAGTTAACCCCAAATAGTTAAATTGGCACTCTACGGAAAATAACAGTCCGGGACCACCAAAGTGTAACGCGGGACAAACTAAAAAAAGGCAGAAACATACTTCAATGCTTCCGCTGCCAAAGGTTCGGGCATTCAGCGGCGATCGGTGAAATGCAACACCGTTGTGTGAAATGCGGTAAGGATCATTATGCAGAGGAGTGCCCTTTCGGTAAAGAAAGAGTGGAATACAAAACCCTTTTAAGTCTGCGACATCCCGCTAACTACCAAGTTCGTTATAAATTCCGAGAATTAACGTCGAAGAAAAAAAGACACAAAAAAAAAAACTGAGACACATCGCACAAGATCAATGACTGTAATTCCTCAGCGGTCTTACGCACAAATAGTGATCAGGTGGGGGAAACCCAACACAGGCTCCAACAACGATAACTACAAATACTTCCGCACAGATTGAAACCACATGACAAGCAGACGTGTTCACAATTTTGCTCAATCTACAGAGACGGATGGTAGAGCTTCAAAGTCAAATACACGAGATCTACTCGCACTTGCCCAATCTAAATAAAAAGTCGAAATAAACCCTCTAACCAAAAGATCAATTAAAGCTCTTGTCGTGAATGTAAATTCAGTTATAAGGGCCGAGAGAAGAGCCACCCCTTTTAACCTGTTGCAAGACGAAAAGCCATGGAAAATGCGATAAAACGGCTACAAATGTGTATCAAGACTGGCGGCAGCTACTTGACTGATATCATCTTTTGGATCACTCAAAATCTTCTTTTTTTTTTTATTTAGTAAAAAAGTAATTAAAAAACAAAATTGTATGATTAATTTTGCGCCACTCTGTACATATATTTTATATATAGTGCCGAAAAAAAAGTGTTACGCTGGAAAACTAACCGCAGGCAAGGCAGATAAGGAAGACTGTGAATACCCCCTTTGTCTTCTTTCATATATATATATATTTTTTTTTATTAGACTTCTCTCGGGAGATGCGAACCTATAGCGTCGAGTGGGCGCCCCGAGATGCCATCAAATAACTGTTGCAGTTCTTTTTGAACAGTTGCAGGTTGTAACGCTCCGGGAACACTCGCGTGGGAAGGCAGTTCCACAGCTTCCCCGCTCTGTAACGGAACGAGTTCTGATACAGAGATGTTCGCGCCGTCGGGAGATGAACCACAAACGGGTGCGATCCGTCGGATTGTCTTGTGGAGCGCATATAAACCGAATTGCGTGGAACAATGCCAAGAATCTCCGAAGAACAGCACCCGTGATAATATCTGTAAAACAGACAGAGGTCGGCCACGCGCCTTCGATGTGATAGCGACTGTAGTCCCGACGTCAGCGCCGAGTCCCCGATCAGGCGGATCGCTAGTCTCTGTACGCTCTCAAGTAGGTCGAGGGTATGTTTAGGAGCCGCGCTCCAAACATGAGAGCAATATTCGAGCGCGGGTCTAATTTGGGATTTATATAGAAGAAGAAGTTGGGCCGGAGTAAAATATTTCTTGGCTCTAAAAAGATAACTCAGTTTTCCTGAGGCTGATCTGGCGATACCCGATACGTGTTTATGCCATGATACATTCCCACAGACCGTGACGCCGAGCAATTTCAAACTTTCCCCAGCCTCGAGGGCCCGGCCACTCATCATCAGCTGTGGAACCGATGATCCAGTTTTCTTTGTGAATGTTGTATACTGGGTCTTCGTTGCGTTGAAGTCGACAAGATTGGCCTTTCCCCACTGCAGGACTTTATCCAGATCCTGATTCAGAGAGTCAATCTGTCTACATCTCAGCTGGTGCGACGTTGATGCACCAATCGGCCAATCACTCGAAAAGGAGGAAACAAGCGTACTATCATCCGCAAAACTGAACACTTTGTTATCCGTTGTCTCCAACAAATCATTTATGTGAAGCAAGAGCTGTGGCAGTTCTCCCTTGCTTTTCTTGCCACAGAAAATCAATTACTGTTTAATTTTACCTGTGATTGCTTTCGCTGCGTGCCGCCTGGTGAGATTTCCATCCCAGTCAATTGGTTATGTGCTTCTCGAATATCTTGAGTAGTTGCCTGACTAGTCACTCCAAGACTTTTATATGGGTCACCTAAATTGATGGTGCATACAACCTTGTTGACCTCCAATTAACTGGGTGCACAAATTTGCCTGATAATTTATCAATTTTATTTCGACTTTATTTTGTATAATTTTAATTTTAACAACTTTAAACTTTTTCTTTTTGTATAATTTTAATTTTAAGAACTTTAAACTTTTTCTTTTTGTATAATTTTAATTTTAAGAATCTTAAACTTTTTCTTTTTGTATAATTTAATTTTAAGAATCTTTTACTTTGCTTTTGGTGCCGTGACCGAATCTTTTTTCTTACTGCTTTTTCTTTTTTTCTTTCCACCGTAAGCCTTTCTTTTTCCTTTTTTCTTTGTTCAACTGAAAAACAAACCGTCAGCAACGGAATTCAAGACCGTATTCTAGAAAAAGGTTAACCCTCCGTCTCTCTCGTTTTCCATTCACGTCCACTTCGAAAAACAAATTCGAACTCGAAGAACTGCACGATCCACACCCGAATCGGGGCGTGTTCGAAAACTCACTTCTGGATCGTGCAATTCCTCCACCACCTTACCATCGTACTATTTTAAAACAAAATTGTATCAAATGCAAATTATCAAATGATGGTGGTGGCCGACGTACGTAACACACCTCCCCCCCCACAAGACTGCGTGGCATTCTTAGGAGAGGAATGTCACGCCGGAGAGTGGACGGCGGAGAGCAAACAAACAAACAATCAGCAGACCAATCAACAAATAAATAAATAAATAAATTAGTCTACATGCTTAAGTGTTAATGTTAGTAAGGATTTTAGGCTACCTATATACTAGGGTTAGTAACAATAAATAAATAAATAAATAACATTTAATAGGGGAACACTAACTACACAGATTCCCATCTATCGCGGCGCGCCCGACACTGAAACGACGGTCCGACCGAAAGCTCGACCGCCCACACGATCCGGTTAGGACCCCCTCGCTAAGGCGAGGCGATCCCCTCCCGTTCAACCTCCGAAATGTCACCCGGCCGGCGAAAGCGTCCCGCTCCTATATATTTAATTTAGTCCTCCTCTTTTGGACTCGGTACTTGCCCCGGTCCATGGGTTGGTAGATCGGGGGGTTTCCCGTTTCGGCGGCAAAACCTACCATCACCCGACATTATAGTGCGCTTTCGCACTTTCATATATGCGATCCAACCCCTAGCACTGGGGTTTGCCTTTGCAGTCTGCGCTGGGACTGCGCCTGCAGCATTAGGCCTGGCCTTAAAGACTTTTCGTCAGACTCTCAAGTTGGTATCCCTCGACGAAGGTCCTTTACAAGGACGAAGATTCCGGAGGGTAACCAGAGTCTGGCCAGCTAGGATCAGGGGCTCCAAGTTACCGGAAGGCTTAACCTTTCCGTAATTGTTCTTTTATAAAAAAACGTTGTCTATAATTATATGTTATTAACGTCCACTGTTTGGGGTTCATCCGGATGACCACGTGGGTAGCACGTGGTTGAACAGCTTTTCGCAGCCCTCCCCTGTATGGGTAGGGTCTCCGGGCGAGTACCTGCCGCAGTATCGACCTTAACAGGTCCCTTTGGCACGTCTCCCCGTTTGGCTGCCACACGCTCAACCCTTCCCGTCCCATAGTTGACAAATTGAATGGAGAATGGCACGGGATTTACGGGCGTTCGGGGAAAAACCAAACAACCACCCGGCCCGTCTACCTTACAATTCCGAGACAGGAAGTCGTACCCCAACAATCCGTCTTCCTCCAAACCCGGCAAGGAGTCTACTATTTGGAAACTGCAGGGAATCTCATGGTGCAACTTGAAATTCCCAGTGCAACATCCCCTCGACTTACCTTTGACAAACAGCGCTTGGAGCGTTGTAGATTTATGCACATCCATGCCATATCTAGGATGGAGTGCCTTCAGCTTCAACAGGCTGATCTCAGCGCCGGTGTCCACGATTAGGCGCGTAGGGTTCCTACGGCCAATGTCTAGAGGGAGAGCGACAATCGGGACTCGAGTCGGCGAAAGCTGAGAACAGCTGGAGCTGGGTTTCGTTTTTAGTGCGGTCGGGTAGGATCTTGCCGACCCGACCTTGGGGAGTTTCCCGAACTCTCCCATTTCGCCTTATGTCGACACTCTGCCGCCTTGTGAGTGTGTCGACCGCAAAACTCGCACAATGTTCCGCTCCCCCGTTCAGGAATATTCCGCTCGGGAGTCCCACTGGACTCCGAACTAGCAGAACTGGAGCTATTCTTTCTGCCCACTTTGGGCCCAATGCGCCGGGGCTGCCATTCCCGGCTCCCCGCGCTGCCTGATGCGGCATCATGTCTCGTATCCGTGTTTGAGGATTTTGAGTCCATGGAGTCGGGTCGCTTACCGCCACCGCTCGACACGGACAATCGTCGCCCATCACCTCCGCCTGCTTTCCGGGAATCCCTACTCTCCGCGCTACCATTACCGGCGCTTCGATTTCGCCGACGCTGCCTCCGACGCCCTCTGCGCCTATTTCTCGCGCTTGCCCCAGTCTCCACACGGGTGTCTTGCTGTCGGCTCGCAACGGGTGCTGTTCCGGCGTGCCGCTTATGGGGAGAACCCTGCGAATGCTGTTGTTTTTCCCACCTTTGCCTGTATTCGCACCCGCGCAAGCTATGACCCTGTCGGCCACAAAACTCGCAACAGCACCGGACGCTGAATACTCTGGGGCCTGATGTCGCCGGCCCGCCGCCCGTAGACGGGGGCTGCGGCTCTGGTAGGGCTCTCCGCTGATACTGTGGTCGCTGATAAGGCGGTTCTTGTCGTGCGAATCCGCCCTGCTGACCTCTACCCCTGTATGTGGTCTGGGAACCGCGCGTCCTCGTCGGACGATCCGGGCAGTCCACTATGTCGTGGCCATACCGCCAACACTCGCGACAGAAGGGAGTGTTTCGTCTTTGTAGACACTCGTCGTATACGTGACCTCTCAGATGGCAAAAATTGCATATGGTCTGGGATTCCAGGGGGTGCGCCGATCGACCAACCGGATCCCTGAACGGATTGTCCCGACCCGATCGATCCTGTGGCACATACGTCCCCTGAGCCAAGCTCTGCGACTCTCCACTCTGGCTCGGCATGGTATTTGACCACGCTCCCTCGCCAGAGGAGGCCGGAGCATAGGCACCAGCATCCCGTCGATAATTGAGAGGCCCGTACGACCGCTCCCGAACGAAACTATCCTCCCCCCGTCGACGACTATCAGGCTCTTCGGCCGGCAACACGAATGACACCGCCCGGGGATTTAAGTTCGATAAAACCGGCGCCGGCGCCGCGGTACAATCCCTAAAAGTGGAGGATGAATTTTCCAAAAGGGTCGAGCAACTTCCCGGTCCTAACTCTAATGTTTCCGACGCTCGCTCGGCGATCCCGTGCCGCGCATCTACAAACAGGTCGTCCTGCCTCAGCATTTCCCTACGAGCTCGCTCAAACCCGGTTAGGTGGTCCACCAGGCTACGAAAAGGGACATTACCCAACGTGAGAAGGAAGTGCTTTAGTCCTTCCTCCCTCAGACCCCTTACCAACACCGGTTTGGCCATGCCCTCAAGCTGGCTGGCGAAGACGGACCTACCCTGGCGACCATAAAAGCGCTCAGCTGCCTCCTCGCACCGTACCACGGCCCGCCGGAAACGAAACCTGTGGCATCCTCGGAAGGAAGTTGTCGCATTTTGGAAAGTTGCGCACACAACTCCTCATACGACACCCGGGGTTCGTAGGCCTCTCTAAGACGCTGTTCCGCTTCAAGGAATGTCGTGGGTGGTCTCTCCTCGAACATCCGATAGGCCTCGCCGCTCAGCCTAGAGGGCAGCCACCGGAGGAAGGTATGTTCCTCCTCCACCGCCAGCCCATCCAAGGTCCTTCTACAGCCCTTGAGAAACGAAGAGAGTCTCTCGGCCGTATCCGGGCCTTCCTGTCCCGAAAACATGGGGACCGCCTTCGACACAAGGTCGAAAACCCTATCTGTGCCCAGCATGGTCCGTACAGGACATGGTTGTGGGCCCAGTTTAAAATACGAGGGCATCGGCGTGTCCTCCATGCTCCCGACAGGCTGTTTACCGACGGTGGGAGGGGGGCGTGTTGGCGATCGGTCGCCCACAAATTCGTCCCTCGAATCATGGAACGCCTCCGGATCCACCTCGTCAACCGGCGGCTCGGGAAATGCCTCGGGTCGTGCCCGGGCAGGGGTGCCCTCTCGGACATCTCTTTGACTTTGCCTTGTCTGCATCTGCAGGCCGTCTAATCAAACCTATACTTCTCGATACAAAACGACACCCGGGATTCCGCGAAGAGCGAGCAACTCCGTCGCCGACAGAACCAACCAACAGAAAGGGGGCGAAAACAAAAACAAACACGCTCCCAAGATACAACAGGACGCCGTCCGACGAGCTCTCCCCTCTCGCAAATACTATATGGGCCTAATACACAACAAGGAGACCCGGAACAACAGAGAAGATCAACCCGCAAACAACAGTTCGAAAACAAAACGACAGTCGAAAACCCCAAGAACACAATTCACCAACATCCAGCGGGAACACAGGATGGGCTGCCAACGGATTCACACAATCACAAAAGCACCAAACAAATACTCTCAAAGGGGAAGAGAAGGAAAAATAAGGGAAAAATACACACCGCACCCGTCAGTCAAAACGAAAAACCACAATTTTAACTAACAATCGCCGTCCTCAGTGGGCGAGAAATGGAGAGAGAGAATCGAGCAAAGTTCGATTAATTAAACGCAAATCCAAACGAAATCGCAATAAAAGTTCCACGACACGAGACCAAACCAACGTTTGAAGATAATTCAGAAAACTGGACAGTCTTAAATTACATTAACACTACAATAAACGAAATTTTTTGAAAGGAAAAGAAAAACTGAAAGCGCACCAAAATTTTGAATGGAATTCTGAAAAAGCTTAATAGTAAAAAAAAAATTGCTTGCCTCAATAAATTAATATGAAAAGGAAAATACAAAAGTTTGAAATTTACCAAAAAAAAGAAAAGAAAAAAAAAATTACATAAAATCAAAACATGCAATTACAATAAATATTCTTAAACAACAATTAACTCCAACCAAAACTCTCGGCAAAACAATTCTACAATTATTGACAATAGATTTTTGAAGTACAAAAAAAAAATACAAAAATAAAAAATACTTTCGCCGCTCTCCTGCTGATAACAAATTCCATCCACAGCGCACTACCTCCAGTCTTCGCTCCGTTGATTGCTATCCTGCCGAACACCTTCCAGAAATCTCCCCCTGTAACTGCAACGTATCTCCCAGATGTTACTGCAACGCCGATCCACCACTGTAACGTTTCTCTATGATTGCTGAGGTTTCCCCGGTGCGTTTATCCGCAGCGCCAGTTGTGGCAGTTCTCCCTTGCTTTTCTTGCCACAGAAAATCAATTACTGTTTAATTTTACCTGTGATTGCTTTCGCTGCGTGCCGCCTGGTGAGATTTCCATTCCCAGTCAATTGGTTATGTGCTTCTCGAATATCTTGGGTAGTTGCCTGACTAGTCACTCCAAGACTTTTATATGGGTCACCTAAATTGATGGTGCATACAACCTTGTTGACCTCCAATTAACTGGGTGCACAAATTTGCCTGATAATTTATCAATTTTATTTCGACTTTATTTTGTATAATTTTAATTTTAACAACTTTAAACTTTTTCTTTTTGTATAATTTTAATTTTAAGAACTTTAAACTTTTTCTTTTTGTATAATTTTAATTTTAAGAATCTTAAACTTTTTCTTTTTGTATAATTTAATTTTAAGAATCTTTTACTTTGCTTTTGGTGCCGTGACCGAATCTTTTTTCTTACTGCTTTTTCTTTTTTTCTTTCCACCGTAAGCCTTTCTTTTTCCTTTTTTCTTTGTTCAACTGAAAAACAAACCGTCAGCAACGGAATTCAAGACCGTATTCTAGAAAAAGGTTAACCCTCCGTCTCTCTCGCTCTCCACTCACGTCCACTTCGAAAAACAAATTCGAACTCGAAGAACTGCACGATCCACACCCGAATCGGGGCGTGTTCGAAAACTCACTTCTGGATCGTGCAATTCCTCCACCACCTTACCATCGTACTATTTTAAAACAAAATTGTATCAAATGCAAATTATCAAATGATGGTGGTGGCCGACGTACGTAACAGAGCAAGGTTGGAGCCAAAATAGAACCTTGGGGAACCCCCGAATTAACAGGATACAGATCCGAACACTCGCCGTCCACAACAACCCGGATCGATCGATTTTCAAGGAAGCTTTTCGTCTAGTCGCAACGCTGTTGGGAAAGTCCATATGAACGAAGTTTGCTCAGCAATGCCCCGTGCCAGACGCGGTCAAAGGCCTTGGATATATCCAATGCGACCGCCATTGACTCACCATGCCGTTCAATCGCAGATGTCCATATATCGGTTATAAGTGTCAAAAGGTCTCCTGTGGACCGCCTGCCACGGAATCCGTATTGACGATCATTCAGAAGTCCGTGGCACTCCAAATACTTAACCAATTCTGTATTGATGACTTTTTCCATTACCTTAGATAAAATAGACAGTAATGCTATCGGACGGTAATTTTGTGGGAGACACTTTTTTCCCGTCTTTGGGATTGGCTGAACTCGAGCGATTTTCCAGCAGGCTGGAAAGGTCCTCCGTGCATAAGATAAGCGGAAGAGACTGCCAAGAACTGGCGATAGTTCTGGAGCACAGTTCTTAAGGACTATTGCTGGTATTCGGTCCGGGCCGGTTGCCTTCCTACAATCCAGTTCACGTAGAATGCGTTGAATAGTGCGCGGACGAAATCTCACATCTCGCATGGAAGACTGTACCGGCGAGATCACAGGTGGCTCCAAAAGGCCGGGATCGAGGTTTGAATTCGCGGAAAATAAATTCGCGAACACATTAGCTTTATCCTTTGGATTCGTGACTAACGTCCCGCTGTCTGTCACCAACGGAGGGAAAGAGGAGGAAGCAAAGTTACTGCTGACAGCCTTTGCCATTGACCAGAAGGAGCGCGAACCAGTTGGGCACCGAAGGAGCTTATTGATCACCCTGTCGTTGTGAGTCTTCTTCGCGGTATCAATCGCCTGGTTGCACGCGTTTCTGATTCTAACAAAATTCGTTCTGTTAACATCGGTGGGATTGGAGCGCCATTGCTTAAAAGCTCTATTTTTTGCCGCTGTAATCAGCTCGCATTTTTTGTCAAACCAAGGTTTATCAGACGAACTTCGTTTGATGGAATGTGGAATATACATCTCCATCCCCAGGAGAATAATCTCTGATACCGACTCCGCGCAAGCGTTAACATCGGAGTTTCCGAAGCACACCTCCGACCATGGAAAGGATGCAAAGAAATCTCGCATACCGTCCCAGTTAGCAGTCCCATACTTCCATACATGGCGAATCTGCCTAGGCCGGTTATTCGCTTGATATGCAAGTGCTTGCGCGACAGATACCAAGCAGTGATCTGAGTTTCCCAGTGGCGCAGAAACCTCTGCGGTATAAATACTCGGTTCGGATGTCAAAAACAGATCCAGGGTGTTCGCATAATCGCCTCGGGCATCCGGCACTCGCGTTGGTTCCCCCACGAGTTGAGTCAAGTTGTGGCTTACAGCAAACATCTCCGCCAGCCTCCCAGCCTCGTCGGTTCTGTTAGAGTGTAACCACCAGTCGGAATTGTGCACATTGAAGTCGCCAAGGACAACAATTTCAGAAGCTGGGTGGTTGATCTGTATCCAGTCGACGGTATATGAAAGATGTTCGAAGAATGTCGCCGGTCGATCGTCATTCGGGGAGCGGTAAAGACAACAAAGAAATTTAACGGAATTCCTCAGCACGACCCTCAACCATATGATGTCCATATTATTGGGTTCCAACGCCTCCATCCGCTGGCAAGCCAGATTGAACCGCGCGAAAACGCAGATTCCGCCCTTAAAACGGAATCTCGAATGCAAGTCGTATCCTGAGCAACGAAGATATGTCGAATCAGTTGACGAATCGACCTGGGTCTCAGTTAGGGCAAGGATATCAGGTTTCGTTGTTTGCAAATATTGGTGGACTGCGTTTACATTAGTATTGGTGAAACCGATGCCCCTGATGTTACAAAATGCCGTCACCTGTCGAGCGTGGGCCGAGCCTCGAGAGCGAGCTCGGTTATGCGATGACGAACCTCTTAAAATTCCATTATTTATCATGATATCTGCATGATATTCCCCCTGACATAGTCTCCCCCGGCTAGCCGAATGGGAGACTAGTTTACCTCCGGAATTCTTTATATCAGAAGGCACCATCATGACTTATCCCCGTGTCAGTCCGGGCCATCAGCCACACATCCGAAACACCGTCGAAGATTTCTCTCGGCGATGTCGCGGAATGTACAGCGTGACGGGGTGGTATCTCACCTCGGGACCGACTACCACCTAACCAACCTTTTTTCGAACCGGTCCATCAGCCAAGCTCCGAAAGATGGCCAGGGATTTCTTCCGAGCATTTCACGGAGCCTATAGCTTGATGGGGTGGTATTTCACCGGGCGCACAGGGCGTTGGGACCCCGGCTACCACTCGGCCTTTAGTCGCCTCTTACGACAAGCTGGCCTAGCTGTGAGTATATTCTAACGCCCTACTCACAGGGCAAATGCAACATGTTATTATGCAACTTTAGAATAACAATTTGGTGGTTATACATATAACATTTAATTCATAAAACGATATTCAATGGCGTTAAAACCCATACATGGGATGCCCATTCGACGGAACCAATTCTCGATAATACACGATTGCTAAACCTACCTTTCAATTATGTGATCAGTTGTGTGCTATGTGGCTCCATCTTGGAATTACATATCAGTGATGTCACGCTCATCCAATTGTGGCCAGAAATAGTCTTTCAACATGGCATAATGGCGAATTCCATTGGCCGTAACATGGCGATCATTTCCATCCACGAAAAAGTAGGGTTCATCATAACTTCAGCGTGAAATCCACATCGCCTGGTCACTTTTCTCTTGAAGGATATGTGGGTTTAACGCGGTCCAATACCACCAATTGTGCTTATTGGCCGCAATAATATGACCTCAAATGTATGACTTAAATATTTTGACTCAAATTTATTTACTGCGGCAAGCAGAGCCGATTCTGATGGCACGACCGCAAAAGGAGTAGTCAGGGGACTAGGAATTCCGGCAGTAACTTTTTATAATTTCCAAACGTTGCTCGTTCGTATACTTCACCATGAAAAAATGTAAGCCTCGATCGACATTTAGACATTGACAGATCTTAAAAAAAGCATTTAAGGGTGCTTTTGTACGAAAATGCAAACTTGTTATGTCCTTTTCGAAAAACCATCTACCAGGTGTACCGGTATGAAGTGAACGTTTTTTTATTAAATAAAACACTAATTTTAAATGGGAAAGTAAAAGACATTTTATTCGAAGTATTGGCCATTGCTTTTTACACATTTCGACCACCTTTCTGGCAATTTGTGGATACCACGCCAATAAAACCGGTCGTCTTTTGAGGCAAACCATTCCGAGACCCAATTTTCGACTTCTTCGTAGGAATTGAAATGCTGCTCAGACAATGCGTGTCCCATCGATGAAAACAAATAGTAGTCGGAAGGAGCCAAGTCTGGCGAATACGGCGGGTGGAGTAACACTTCCCAGCCGAGAGCTTTTATTGTTTCTTTGACGGGTTTTGCTGTATGACTCGTGACATTATCATGCAACAAAATTACCTTTCCGTATCTTGTGGCCCATTCTGGTCGTTTTTCGATCAATACATGATTCAAATTGATCATTTGTTGTCGGTAGCGTTGCACATCAACAGTTTTGCCAGGTTTTAGAAGTTCATGATACACCACCCCCTTCTGGTCCCACCAAACATAGAGCATTGTATTTTTTCCGAACCGATCAGGCTTTGCAGTCGATGTTGACGCTTCTCCTGGATGTGTGGGGGTGGAGTATTGTGCCAGACACGAGCACTAGGTTTACTTCCACTCCCATCGTCACTGAAAGTTCCACCTCCTAACGCCAAAGGAAAAGCGTAAACACAGACACTGTTCACAAAAGGAGAAACTCGCCGCCGTTCCTAAAGGTTTCGAATGCTGTTCCTAAAGGTCACAAGTCAGCCACAAGCCGTTCACACCCAGAGGGGAAAAATAAAACTCACTAATTTGTTTATTCATTAAATGGTTCTTTTGTTTAATGTTCACTTAAGGTCCAATTTTCACATTTAATTTGTTTTGTTTTATTTAATTTCCTTGTTCCGGTACCAATGCTGATTCACTTTAGTTTCTTGTTATTTACTTAACGCAATTTATTCTTTTGTTGAACACATAGCACTGGTAATGGGTTTCGATTGAGTCACTCCGATTGTTCGCCTTAGGTTTTCTTTACCTCGGTACAAACAAACAAAAAAAAAAACGAAATTCAGGGACACTGATGTATAAGTTAGTTGTAACTTAACATTCTGCGTTTACAACACAATTCCGGACACTCAAGACTCTGGGATGAATGCGTCCCCGGCGCCACGGGGAGCGGGAGATAGCACGACCAACGTGGTCGCCAGATGGAATTAGACTCAGCGATAAACGGCTCGTGCAGAGCCGACTCACTAATGGGGTGAGTTTGGTGGTGTGGTGGTAGATATCCTCTCCACTAAGGATATGTTTTTACTTACCACCAGAGATGCGTAAATTCTCTTGGTGGAATAGAAAACCAGATCTCGTAATAAAGATCATGGTGGTGTACATGGATGTGTGTACATTGGTTCGTTCATGGGACAAAGCCATAGGAACGAATCTAAAACAAAGAAAGGGAAAATGTGTATCCATGAGCTGTGAGTTCGGCTAAGCAAACAAGCCGAATCTAATTGGATGCTAATTGGGTTTGTGTTTGCTTATGCCGCTGCTGATGAGAAGCAGATCCCGAAATATGAGAAAACAAAGCGAACGTTTGGGTCTTTGTCTGAGATGTGCATTGCGGCTAAATAAATAGGCGTCAATGCAATGTGGAAATGTGCTAGTGGGTTTTAGCTAGATTACCGGGAAATGGTGTTTATGGCATCGCTGGTAAGTATTGAATTCCTATTTGCATTTGCTTATGCTGTAGGATTTAATTGGTGTCAAGGGACGCGAGATGCGTATATTTGTTTTGGTCCCTTGGGTGTAGGTCGCCAGCCAATGTGTATGTATGGTGATATATGATACACTTGGTGAGGACGGGAAATAGGCGACGCAATGTTTATGGTCCCTGTTATGATGGGTATATTGTATATAAACCAAATCATTTTGTTTTCAGGAATTCGTCTAGGGGGAATTGCCTGGCACCAACGGTGCCGAATTGGTTATGAGATTCCTGATTAGGAAAGAATTCTTACAGGGAATTTGTATGCGAAGAGATGCATGAAAGGTAAGGATTCTTTTACAGAGACCCTTAGATTAGAAATTTGATCCATATGATGCGTGACGCATTTACAGGTGCCTAATGCGATTGCATTAGCAAAAACCTATGCAGACTGGGATGAAGTTATGGGGGTTTTCAAGTAAGTGGGCCGTGGGGTTTGGCGGAACCGCCACAGATGTACCCATGATTTTTTGCGTTTAGGATTTTTAAAATAAATCCATTTTTCATCACCAGCCACAATTCGATGCAATACTGACTTCCTTTCGTATCGTAGAAGCAACGTTTCACATGTGGTGTTTCATTTTTCCATCTGCCTGTCATTCAATTCATGTGGCACCGAGTTTCCATATTTTTGGATTTTTCCCATAGCTTTTAAATTGAAATTGCTTTTTGTGCAACATACAACATTGGTGCTATTTGTTTTTGGCTTAAAGTGTCATCTTGATCCAATATTGCTTGCAATTCGGCGTCTTCAAACTTTTTTGGTGGTCTTCCACGTTCTTCATTTAGCACATCAAAATTATTATTTCTGAACCGCTTAAACCATCTTTTGCATGTTACTTCCGATAGAGCATGATCACCATAAGCCTCGACAAGCATTCGATGCGACTCTGCAGCACTTTTCTTCAAATGAAAACAACAAAATAATGCTTTCCACAAATCATCATTTTCTGGTACAAAATTCGACATTTTTAACAGGATTAAAAAAAAATGATGTTGTTTGTACAATGACTTGATGCATATTAAATATGTTTGACAGATGTCATAGCAAACAAATGAAAAAAAAAAATATGGGCTCGTTCACAACAAACGTTCCCTATCGATACATTTGTATCTTGACGCTTACTTCAAACCTCTGCACCTATATATCAGACGTTATGACCGCAATTTGTTATATTACTATGTAAATTATACATACAAAAGCCACCGGCCACCACATAAATCGTACAACCTAAAATATATTATACAAAAATAAAAAAATTAAAGAAAAATAAAAGAAAAATTACACTTTGCAATCACTAAACGATTACATACTTCAAACGACTTAAAAACAAAAAAATTAAACAGGCAGGTCATACATTTTATAATAATATCATTACGCGTTTAAAATTCGTCGTGAAAACATTGATTTGTTATTCGACCTGAAAACTCGAATTAAATTCGTAGATTTCAGTTTTATTCCCTAATATTGGACATAATAAGACTACATTTTATCATGGCGGAGAAGAAAGGCGATGACAAGCAATCGCATGAAAAACCTAAACGACCTTCGAATAGTCGCGATGAAACTGATGAATCTGACACAACTGATCGAGTCTATGAAATGCTTAGAGAACTTATTAATGAACGAGATGCACTTATATTCCATAATGAGTGCGCTTCAACCGACCATGAAGAAGATCATAATTCTGACTTCAGCATAGACAGTGATGAAATAGACGATGGCCGAGTTAGAAATAACGATAGGAGACCAAATATTATGGTTAGTTTTGATATCATAAAAAAAAATTCGATTGCTAACACACATTTTATATTCAATAGGCAGCAAGATTGAATTATACCCACGACGCCTTTCCGCCTGGAAATGCTCGTCCCATACAAACAAGGAGGCGTTCAAAAAGTAAACGACGCAAGGGTCGCTCTCGATCTCGGTCTCGACGCCGATCGAAGCGCCGTCATTAGGAGACCGTTTTTGCCTTCTTCCACCAGATTTTACAAATTATTGAGATGTATTCAGGAAAAGTAAATTTTTAGAGTGTACTTCATTTGGAAATCGTGATTGTCATTGCATATGAATGAATAATGTTATAATAATAAATCCTGTTTGCTTCTTTACGTCTTTTTCAGAATCTTCTCTTGAAATTGATTCTAAAAATGTGTGTTTTCGTAGACTAGTATGCTGTTTTGCTGTTTTGTATGTCGTGTGCTTCACTATTAACAATTAATTTCAGTAAGCCTATAAGCGGTTGAGTTTAGAAACCTTTCAATAACTTTAAAAAATATAAAAGAAACAATTATTCAAAACATATCTGTTAAAAAAAAAATCAGCACTTAAGGTTGAATTAAAAGCTACGTAAATCAATGGGCAAGATTCGGTATGTTTTAGCAAAAATTGATTGAATTCAAATACTGGACATTCGTCTCGACCACTTTCTGTCATTTTTCGCCTAGAAGAAATATTTATTGTAGAAGTTCGGAATTTTTTAATGGAAAACTGACGACCCTTTCGTTCTCCAAAAATCCTCCTAGCAAGTGTGTTGTAGGAAAAATTATAAATTTACGCTGGGATATCAGGAACACCAACAAAGATTCTCTATTTCTACCGAATCATCAAAAGATGTGTATGGCGTACAGGCCATGATCCAACGACACATCCTACGGTTTTCATCAACTGCGGTCTGTTTTTTCTAATTTCTTGCATCAACCGCATTAACTATCGTCAGCAGGTATTTGAATCATTCGTTTGTCCACGTGTAGTACCCCACAGAGTATGATATCCTTTAATCCGAATTTTCACGAGCAGACACTGCAAATGGCGGTTGGCGACATGTCAGTGTCTTCGAACTATTATAACTAACTTCATCGGCATTTTCAGTGACTAGCAGAAGGAATATCTTTCCCATTCATATTTTTACGAGGGTTGCCTTTTATATTTCGGGATTAGAGAACAAAAACAAATATTGATCATCGAAAATCACTTTATTGTTTTTCAAAATATTCCCCATGAAGATCTATACACTTTTGCATGCGTTTGAACCAATTGTCGAAGCACTTTTACCACTCTGATTGAGGTATCTCCAACACATGCATTCTGAATGCAGCAACCGCTTCTTCAGGTGTCGAAAAACGTTGACCTCTCAGTTTGTTTTTTACGTACGGGGATAAAAAGAAGTCATTCGGTGACAAGTCAGGACTATAGGGCGGATGACCCATCAAATCGATGTTTTGGGTGCTCAAAAACGTAGTTGTCGCAGCCGATGTGTGAGAGCTCGCATTGTCGTGGTGAAGAGTGATCCGTCTTCGGCGGTTGGTTTTCCTGATTTCTTGGAAGACAACTGGCAAACAAATGGTTGTGTACCACTCAGAATTGACTGTTGTCCTAGTGGTACGGTTGCGACATGTCCAGTTTTTCCGAAAAAACAGGCGACCATTTGCTTGGAAGTGCTTCGTGCGCGAACAACTTTTGTTGGATTTGGCTCATCTTGAAACACCCAGACGGTCGACTGCTGTTTACTTTCGGGCTCTGTTGGAGACGGAGCAGCACTCGATGGCAACACTGGTGCAGGTACCACTGAAATGCTGTCATGACAAACAAATGTCAGCAAACAGCTGACATTTCAATTATATTTAAATTCGAGCTGTCATTGCAAACCCGTTTCTACTTGTCGTGTGTAGCGTAAATAATAAACAAACCATTAATTAATATTCGATCGGTGTTTGTTTCTCACTCTTGTGGTTGTTATTAATGGTCGGTCCTTTGGTTAGCAACGTAAGAGCTTTTCCTCGTGAGTCCAGCAACATCAGGAAACCCCAGAGAGTCCAAGAACTGAGGGACTACGATCGAAAGAAGAGTTGTTCGATCCTACCAATTGAGGTAATTCCTTTCAGTTTCAACCACATTCGGATTTGCCATTGTTTTCAGTCAACGGCAAAGACCACAAACAAATTTAGCGTTTACAAATTGGCCCTTTGAGCCGGATCCAGTCTGTGGATCCAATCCATTGCTGCCAGTTCGCAGTGGACAAACGAGTTGCAGATTCTTACGTCACGGCATATTAGAGGATTCACGATCCGAGGTAAACACAGCAACTGCCGACTGGACAAACTCTCCTGCAGTGCAACGTGTGACCCAAGCGTTTCAACCGCAACGCAAAGAAACAAGACAGACGGTCATCCAGCCGATTAAAGCTAGCCACAACCAGCAGCGCACCCAGTTGCGTAGAAGCCTAAGGCCAACCTACAGCCGATCCACAAGAATCGGAATCAAGTAGCTAGTGGCACTTCGATCCACAAGCATCGAAAAAAGGGGCAAACTAAGTTGCAATGGCTACCGGCGACATGACTGTTCCGACAATGAAACGGAGACGAGGAGTCATCAAAGGATTCCTCACGCGGTTGGAGGAGTTCGCGGACAAGTCAAAGGTGAGCAGACTGCGCAAACTGGAGGACTCATTCAAATCTTTTGAGAACCTTCAGGAATGTATCGAAGAGAACGAACCGGAACTGAACATCGACAGGGAGATCGAAGAGCGAGCAGAATTCGAGGAGCGATACTCTTCGCTGCAAAGCAAGCTTAACCAGCGGTTGACCTTGGCAACAGGCACAGGTTCCATCGCATTGGATACGTCAGGAAACACCCTGGGATCGGCAACTACTACAACGTTATCAGCGGAGCAACCAGGAATGAAGAGGCTGCTTGACACCATGAAATCCAGCCAGAGGCTCATGAACAGCTTGGTGGAATTGGTTACGCGGTCAACGGAACCGACAGCAACGGATTCCACGAGTGGAGCGACAACCCGACCGGTCAAGTTGAGGCATATCGACGTGCCTATCTTCGATGGGGACTACCAGCAACAAGGTCAATCGCAAATGAACGGCACTGAACCACATTACAGTAGGTCGTCTCAGCCAACAAACTTCTTTGTAAATCAAATGACTACTTCTCTGACCAGTAATGGCTGGGGGACCTGCAGTGTTCCGACAACTTTACAGGCGTTGCAACAACAAGAGCCAACGCAAATTTCTACACTGCCAATAAATATTCCTACATATAACGATATCGGCAACGATAAAGCTGCGAATACAAATTATCAGCAAGCTCCTTATGTTCCGACATCGGTGTATCAAGGGGGAAATTAACTCGGTGGCTCTTCATCATCTTCCACACAACCGCAGCAACAAAACTTCCAAACTTATAATTCACCACCTGCTTCTAATATAACTCAGCAATCCTATTCCTCTGGTGTCACAAACACAATGACGGGCACTACGTACATAAACTCTCAAGTAACAAATGAACCACAGAGTTCTTATCAGGTATCTTCACAACCTTATTCAAATTCAGGGACTCCGACGAATGGGCAAATGCAGCACTGGATACGCACCAGTTATTCACTCAAAGTTGCGGCCTCACATGCCATAGGCAACATCCCATCGGACGATACCGTCCAGCGACGGAACACTCATCATCAATACACCCATCACCAATTCAGGGTGGGCGGCTCTCTCGATGCCTCCACATCAATAGAAGTCCAAAGCCCTGGGCCTCTGTCCCCTGGAACAAACGGCTTCGCCAATGATGGGCGAATACAGCAACCACAACCACCACCACTGCAACAGCATCAACCTTTGCAACAGCCACAATCGTTGCAACCACAAAATATTCAGCAGCAGTCCATGACGCAACAGCCTTTAACACAGGAACCAATGCCCCAACAGTCTCTGCCGCAACAATCTGTGGCGCAGCAATCTATGCCACAGCAATCTGTTCCGTTACAACCTATATCACAGCAGTCTGGTTCGCAACAAGCTGTGCCGTTACAATCGACGTCACAGCAACCTGTTCAGCAGCAGTCGGCACAACACCAATCTGTACCACAGCAGACGGCATCACAATCTTTAACACCACAGTATGTTCCTCCACAGTCTATGCCACAGCAGTCTGTACCACAACAGTTTATGCCACAGCAGTCTGTGCAACAACAGTCTATGCCACAGCAATCTGTACCACAGCAATCCATGCCACAACAGCCTGTCTCTCATCAAACCTTACCGCAGCCTATGACTCAGCAATCTGTGCCACAACAGCATAGGACACAGCAAATTATGCCACAGCAATCTGTTCCGCAACAGTCTTTGGCCCCACAACCTATGGGGCAACAATCTATACCACACCAATCACACCAATCAAAGGGCCAAACCAAATTGGCGATCCAGTTGGTGAATCAACTGACGGAGGTTCTTAAAGGTGGCGGATTCCCACTACGTAAGTGGAAATCAAATTGCCACAAGGTACTGAACTGGCTGTCCACCGATTCACCGGGTTCTGAAGAAGTGTACCAGTTCATCACGAGCGAAGAAACGAAGGTACTTGGTGTGAATTGGCATCCCGGACCGGACTATTTGAGCTACGAGTACAAGGTGCAGAAGTTTCCGGAGGTATCATCGCTCACGAAGAGGAAGGACCTGTCACACGTCTTCAGACTATATGATCCAAGCTGGTATTGCAAAAACTGTGGCTTAGAGGTGTCGATTGGGATGAACCACTGGATGAAGAGATCCGGAGAGAGTGCAAGGAGTACTTCGAAGGATTTGCCAGCGCTGGAATCGGTGAAGATCCCACGGTGGTTGGGACATCCGAAAACCCTTCAGTTACATGGATTTTCGGATGCAAGCGATAAGGCGTATGGAGCGGTCCTCTACGCCAGATTTGAGGAGGACGGTGCTTCTCAAGTACGTATCATCATGGCAAAGGCAAAGGTGGCCCCAGTCAAGCAGGTGTCACTTCCAAGACTCGAGTTATGTGGTGCCCATCTCTTCACTCGGCTTTTTTCGTACGTGAGGAAGGTGCTTCAACTTAGCGAGGTTCAATGCTTCGCATATACCGATTCCACTATAGTTCTACAATGGCTATCGGATCATCCCGGGCGGTGGAAGACATTCATCGCAAATCGTACGCCGTACATTTTGGAAAGGCTGCCAAAGGGCCAGTGGCATCATGTACCGACTACGTCCAATCCAGCGGATTACCTATCAAGGGGGCTTAAGGAAAAGGAGCTTGCCGGAGCAGAGCTGTGGTGGCGAGGGCCGGGCTTTTTGCGAGACAAGGAGCTGAAGTTGCCCCGGATGCCCACTCATCAAGTCCGAGAGGCGGACACCGGAACACAGGCAGACCTCGAGGAACGAAGGGCATCGTATTTCGTAATACAGCAAGAGGAGCTGTCTATAACAAGAAGAGTCTCCAGCCTCACTCGAACGGCACGAACATTAGCGTGGCGGAAGGCGGACCTAACGGCCATGAGAGCCGGAAGGCAAGAATCAAGACAAAGCGAACTGATTGCGCTCAACCCATTCATCGATGACCAAGGTACCCTCAGGGTGGGCGGAAGACTAGAAGCAGCAAAGATGGAATACGAACGCCGACATCCACCAATCTTACATCGGCAACATCACCTGGCAAGGATTATCGTGAGAGATTTGCACTTGAGACTGAGGCACGCTGGAAGCCGGTTACTGCTATCCGCAGTGAACTCCCGGCACTGGATCATAGGGAGTCGAAGACTTGTCCAGGGGGTCATCGCTGAATGCACGATTTGCGGCCGTCACAAGGGACGGGTGCTAGCTCAACAAATGGCGGCGTTACCAGCCAGCCGGATTAATCCGCAAGGCCAGTTAGTAACACCGACGTGGATTATGCAAGTCCTATCAGCGAGCTGTCCAGTGAAACTTTCCTGGCAGCATTAAGGAGATGGTGGCAGAAGATAAGACTGTTGAACCGACAGTTCAAGGTGGGCGGAATGTTGGAGACGGAGCAGCACTCGATGGCAACACTGGTGCAGGCACCACTGAAATGCAGTCATGACAAACAAATGTCAGCAAACAGCTGACATTTCAATTATATTTAAATTCGAGCTGTCATTGCAAACCCGTTTCTACTTGTCGTGTGTAGCGTAACTAATAAACAAACCATTAATTAATATTCGATCGGTGGTTGTTTCTCACTCTTGCGGTTGTTATTAATGGTCGGTCCTTTGGTTAGCAACGTAAGAGCTTTTCCTCGTGAGTCCAGCAACATCAGGAAACCCCAGAGAGTCCAAGAACTGAGGGACTACGATTGAAAGAAGAGTTGTTCGATCCTACCAATTGAAGTAAGTCCTTTCAGTTTCAACCACATTCGGATTTGCCATTGTTTTCAGTCAACGGCAAAGACCACAAACAAATTTAGCGTTTACAGGCTCATACGCGTAAATCCACGATTCATCACCTGTCACGATGTCATAGACGTGTTTCGAAGCACCGCGACAGTATTTTTTGAGCATTTCTTTCGACCAATTGACACGAGCCTATTTTTGGGCGATTGACAAATTGTGTGGGATCCAACGCGAACAAATTTTTTTGACAGTCAAATGTTTATGCAATATTGAATCTATGCTGGTCCCACTAACGCCTAAGGTTGTCTCAATCTCACGATAGGTCACACGACGATCTTCCAATATCAGTTCGCGCACAGCATCAATGGTTTTCGGAACAACAACTGATTTTGGACGACCTTCACGAAATTCATCTTGGAGTGAACTACGACCACGATTGAATTCACCATACCATCGATAAACACTGGTCCTTGATGGAGCTTCATCGCCAAAAATTGAATTAAGTTCATCCATGCACTGTTGCTGAGTTAATCCACGCCGAAAGTTGTAAAAAATAATTGCACGAAAATGTTGACGATTTAATTCCATTTTTGGGCCGAGATGAATCTTTTAAGTTACTGTAAATAACACAAATAGCGCTCGTATGTCAAAACGTTCTGAGTGCGTATAGCCTCAAAAATGTCCAACTTTACGACAGAGCTGTCAATTGCCGGATTGCAACACTAGGGTTGCCAAATCCCGAAACATAAGAGGCAACCCTCGTAAAACAAAACGAGGCGAAACATTTTTCATTTTCATTTTATATACATTTTTTATTTTGTCTTTTCTTTATATATAACTTACTTGCCAGACAAAAAAATGCTTAAATTCTAGCTTATTATATTATATCCTTACGTACTGGTCCTTTGTGGACACTCTAAGCTAAATATGAGATGCCTACTGTTATGGGTTTGTGCCTTTCGATGTTATTTCTTCTTGACTACGTTTTTTTTTTTTACACTAACGCGCCCATAAAATGGGATTTTGGAGTACCCTTAAATATCAGAACACAGCGGGAGCGGACCATGAGGAAATGGATAAGGAAAGGGGGTATCGATGTTCATTGGTCTTAAATGACTGGACATTGCAACGACGAGGAAACATGTGATCACCAAGAGCGTTTAACATTCGTGTGGTTCGGCTAAAGGATGACTCTCTGTTAAAGGTATTTTAACAATTATTTTAAGGGTTTGTATTTTTACACAAAACTTACCCCCTTTTTTTAATTTTTGAGTGTTATGGTGTATTCCTGGCTGGTAACAATCCTGTGTGGGTCCCAAAGCGGCTCTCTCTTCTCTTCACACATTATCCATTTTCATCACCAAAATGTTCCTTTTCTGGATTTAAACTAGGTTCACTCACTCAGAATTCAAAACACATTTGAGTCTTCAATATTTAACAATATTTAAAAGTATTTATTTATTCTTTACAAGTATTTAACTGTATTTATAAGTATTTAAAGATATTCACAAGTAACTTCCACACAGTTACTCAATATGCAAATTTTTTGTATTACAATAGAACAAACTTCGCACGCACACACGACTCGATTCGAAAATTTGTTAATTTAATTTTTTTTTTTCTTCGGAGCGACGACCACACGCTTTCACTAACTGATTCAGAAGAAGGAAGTCTCGTGTCATTCCATTCAATATTCTTTTAGGCGATTGTTATTTTGTGGAAACGGAATTAGGGAGCCTATTAGGGAGACTATGGCTATGTGCAGTATGGTAGTGATTTTGAAATAGGGGTTTTAATTTATTTTAATTATTTCTCTATTGTGTGTGGGAATATTCTATTGTATTTGTATGTGATGTGTTGATATTGATAAAGGATTTTCATGTGCCGACACGAGATTGCAATATGGGGGTGATCATTAAATTAACTTAATTATATAACATCTCCATGCTTATCATTTACGTCTGAAATTGATTTTAACGTGAACTAATGCGCATTCACAAATTGATGAGTATCGCGGGAAATTGTTTGGAGAGGCGGAACACATTCAGCAAGTTCATTTGAGCAACGGCTGTGATAATACCTATAGAAAGGAGATAGGCATAATACGTTGCGCCTATGTTTTAACGATGATTTTGAAAGGCTTATGGCTGTGCCCCCAATAAGTTTCACTGCTCGTTTTTGCATTCTGTCGAGCACGTGTAGTGCAGTTTTGGATGCGCCTGACCAAATATGGGAGTTGAACTTCATTTTTGGACGAATGTACGCCTTGTAAATAGTGGCCAGGTTGGGTGCAGTAAAGTATCTTTTGTATCTCTTAAGGAACCTCACACATTTGCCTGCACTTTTTGCAGCTTCAAATATGTGGTCATTCCCATTACGAGTCGAATTAATTCGAGAGCCGAGGCTTAATAGTTCCTTGGCTTCGTCGATGGAAGTGCCGTTCATCGACTGTATATTTACTTTGGGGCTCGCCTTTGACGACGAGAGGCACCACTCAGTTTTTAAGGCATTGAATCCTACTCGGTTAGAAAGTCCATGACTTCACTGACTCGACTCCACCATTGGTCCCTGTCCCGTGCGCTCTTTTTTCCACGTTCGAACATCCGATCCGATTTCCTCTAGGACCAACCTAACATTATCCTCCCATCTCCGTCGCGGCCGCCGTGTCGGTCTCTTTTCCGTTGGTTTATCGTCAAGAATTCTATGCCAATTGGCGCCAGATGTCCGGCCCATCTTATCCCTCGCGACTTGATTACTCTCACTATTGTAGGTTTGCGATATAGCTCTTCCAGTTCGTGGTTGTGGAGTTTCATCCATTGTCCTACCTCCTCGTCATAGTTGCCGCCAAAGATATCCCTTAAAACGTTATTCTCGAATACGCGGAATTTGTTTTCTTCCCCTTTTGTGTGAGCCCGCGTTTTGCATCCGTATAGAACAATCGGCATGATTATGGTTCTATAGACACGGAGTTTTATATTCTGTGATAGCAGTTTGGATTTCAGCAGTTTACTGGCCGCATGCCAACTAGCGTCGCCGGAGTGTAGTATTTTGTTAATTTCCTTCGACATTTCGTTACTGGCCGTCAGTATTGTTCCCAGGTATTTAAATTCTTGAACTCTTTCGAATATCTTGCTTCTGATGTTTATGTGTGTTCTTGGAGGTCCACCTGCTCTCGCCATAATCATGTATTTCGTTTTGTTTCCATTTATTTCTAGGCCCACCACTTCTGCCGCTTGCATGATGATTTCACAGTTTTTACTTACAGTTTCTAGATTATCGCCCAAAACGACGATGTCATCCGCATATGCGAGCACTTATGTGACCCCGTTCAGGGATGATCCGGCCATGTTGTCGTCTTGTACCTTTCTGATGACATACTCGAGGACAAGGTTAAAAAGACACGGTGATAGACCACCTCCCTGTTTTAGTCCGCCCCGGATTTCAAATGGTTCTGAGAGGTGGTTTTCTATTCTAACTCGCTCTTTGTTTTCGTTCATGTAGATTTGAATGAGGGCGGCATATTTTTTATGGATTCCCAGCTCAACTAGAATATGGTAGAGTCTTTCCCTTGCGACTGAGTCGTCGGCTTTTTTGAAGTCAACGAATGGTTGGAGAACCGTCTCTCCGTATTCCCACTTCTTTTCCAGTAGTTGCTTTATTGTAAACATTTGGTCGCTCGTTGACCGGTTCTTTTTGTAGTCGGATTTCATTGTCCAATATAAAGCAAGGCCTTTCGAAAAGCCGAATCTTCTCCATCAGATGTGGAGCTACATTTAACCTCACTGGGAATCCACAATTGATCATTGGCCTGATGAGGGCCATGTAGCATATGACTTTAACTCTATTGTCGAGTTGGCTACTGTGAAGTAGCCTTCTTGTCATAGCAATAGTTCGCTTTGCTTTGGCCAAAGCAGCCTCTATATGTTTGTTAAAGTATAGATGTTGGTCCAGTCAAATGCCCAGGTATTTGACTACCTCTTTAGTCTCTATTGTATGTTGGTGAGGCCCCATGGTAGCGAATTTTTGCCAATTCTTCCCTGTATCCCACGTAGCCCGATACAATGGTGTTCTAAACAGTATAGTTTTACACTTCTGGACATTGATTTCTAGTTTCCAGTCGCCGAAGTCCCGCGCCAATGGGCTGTTAATGACGAGGCGAAACATTTCTTGGCAACTTATTCACTATAGTACTGTGGCGACTCTAACAGATACACACACAATTCACAAGCAAAATAGTGAACAGCACCGAACGAAAAATCGAATAAGAAAATACATCAGAGCCGTATACCTTAGCGATAACATAACAATTCACATCCGTGGAGTAGAGTCGAGTTTAAAAATCAAATTCTAAAATCGGCCAGTAGCCTGATGGGGAACGCTTAGGTTCAACTTTTGGTGATTCAAACTGTCATAGCGTCAGTTCGAATGACACGTTCCCACACTTCTTAATTTCTTAATTTCTAAATTTAATTCTGATTTGCTCTGCAATAATAAATGCTTACCCATTGGAGCAGTCCCCACAATAATGGGAATTTCACTTAATTAATATTTAATTAATAATAATTTGTGTTTAATGAATGGACATTTGTGTCAATGCAAGTTGCATGGGATCGTGATATATATATCCAAGAATAGTAACTAAGTGCGATCATTTGGAAATCGTACGTCAAACATTTTACATATTTTCCGAAAATTGTGGTCATTTCTGAGGGCTCATTTAAGTCCTTGGTTACGCTTAAATCTTCGCCTATTCTGATGTGTGTTTATATCGGACAAGTCGTTATAAATGTATATTATCTTCATACGAATTTTAAAAAGTTTTTCTCTGCTGTTCTTTTGGTGACAGATAATCTTCAATCACTATAAAATATCATTAAATTCTTCTTATAATTTCAAATATATTATAATGATTAAAAAACCACTTTGCATATATGAATGAATCTTAAAAAAAAAGAAAAAATTAACAACTCAGATACCTAACATTTATAATATATTTTTAAAAAATTCATCGGTTTTCATTTCGATTTTAAAATTCCGATCTCAAAATACAGACCAGAGTTGAATTTATTTTCTAAATGTGAAATTATGGAAGAGATAAAAAACGAAGACAAGGAATCACGTAAAAATGAAAAACGTAAACGGATACTTCCGATGAGTCGCGAGAAAATTAATATACCAAATACGACTGATCAAGTCTATGAATTACTTCAGGAACTAATCAATGAACGAAATAGTCAACAAGGCGCTGATAATTGTAGTTCGACCGGCAAAGTGGAATTTTGTAATTCTGATGTCAGCACAGATAATGAAGATATGGACGTTGAACGAGTTGTAAATACCAAGAGGAAAGATATGGTTAATATTAATATTAATTGAAAGCTCCTCCATTTATTAACCAATCATAAGTTTCATATTTAACAGGGTATGGCATTGTGCTCATCTGACGACTTTCCTGAGCGTGCTCGTCCAAGCCAAGGGAAAAGGCGTTCAAAAAATACACGAAGTAAAAGCCACTCGCAAATCTAGGTGGCGCTCAAAGCGGAGACTTTAGAGCACAGTTCTTGCTTTCTTCCACCGTTGTTAACACCGTATTTAAAAATTGTTGAAAAGCTTTTTAGGAAAAGTTAATTAATAATATAAAGTTTTGAATACATTTACATACGACTGTATATAGGTTCAATTGTGTTCGCTTTTTTATTTCTTTCAAAACTTTGTTCTGAAGTTGTTTTTAAAAATGTTTGTTAAGTAGGGAATGTTTCCATAAACAAGAGGAAATTTTTGAAGTGTATTTGGTTTTCAATCGGGGTTCTACACAACGCGAGTTAAGCAACGTTTCACATGTGGTGTTTCATTTTTCCATCTGCCTGTCATTCAATTCATGTGGCACCGAGTTTCCATATTTTTGGATTTTTCCCATAGCTTTTAAATTGAAATTGCTTTTTGTGCAACATACAACATTGGTGCTATTTGTTTTTGACTTAAAGTGTCATCTTGATCCAATATTGCTTGCAATTCGGCGTCTTCAAACTTTTTTGGTGGTCTTCCACGTTCTTCATTTAGCACATCAAAATTATTATTTCTGAACCGCTTAAACCATCTTTTGCATGTTACTTCCGATAGAGCATGATCACCATAAGCCTCGACAAGCATTCGATGCGACTCTGCAGCACTTTTCTTCAAATGAAAACAACAAAATAATGCTTTCCACAAATCATCATTTTCTGGTACAAAATTCGACATTTTTAACAGGATTAAAAAAAATTATGTTTGTACAATGACTTGATGCATATTAAATATGTTTGACAGATGTCATAGCAAACAAATGAAAAAAAATATAAGGGCTCGTTCACAACAAACGTTCCCTATCGATACATTTGTATCTTGACGCTTACTTCAAACCCCTACACCTATATATCAGACGTTATGACCGCAATTTGTTATATTACTATGTAAATTATACATTTTCTTTCGCTGCACTTTTGCTCACAGACCAAAAGCCACCGGCCACCACATAAATCGTACAACCTAAAATATATTATACAAAATCAAAAAAATTAAAGAAAAATAAAAGAAAAAATACACTTTGCAATCACTAAACGATTACATACTCCAAACGTCTTAAAAACAAAAAAATTAAACAGGCAGGTCATACATTTTATAATAATATCATTACGCGTTTAAAATTCGTCGTGAAAACATTGATTTGTTATTCGACCTGAAAACTCGAATTAAATTCGTAGATTTCAGTTTTATTCCCTAATATTGGACATAATAAGACTACATTTTATCATGGCGGAGAAGAAAGGCGATGACAAGCAATCGCATGAAAAACCTAAACGACCTTCGAATACTCGCGATGAAACTGATGAATCTGACACAACTGATCGAGTCTATGAAATGCTTAGAGAACTTATTAATGAACGAGATGCACTTCTATTCCATAATGAGTGCGCTTCAACCGACCATGAAGAAGATCATAATTCTGACTTCAGCATAGACAGTGATGAAATAGACGATGGCCGAGTTAGAAATAACGATAGGAGACCAAATATTATGGTTAGTTTTGATATCATAAAAAAAAATTCGATTGCTAACACATTTTATATTCAATAGGCAGCAAGATTGAATTATACCCACGACGCCTTTCCGCCTGGAAATGCTCGTCCCATACAAACAAGGAGGCGTTCAAAAAGTAAACGACGCAAGGGTCGCTCTCGATCTCGGTCTCGACGCCGATCGAAGCGCCGTCATTAGGAGACCGTTTTTGCCTTCTTCCACCAGATTTTACAAATTATTGAGATGTATTCAGGAAAAGTAAATTTTTAGAGTGTACTTCATTTGGAAATCGTGATTGTCATTGCATATGAATGAATAATGTTATAATAATAAATCCTGTTTGCTTCTTTACGTCTTTTTCAGAATCTTCTCTTGAAATTGATTCTAAAAATGTGTTTTCGTAGACTAGTATGCTGTTTTGCTGTTTTGTATGTCGTGTGCTTCACTATTAACAATTAATTTCAGTAAGCCTATAAGCGGTTGAGTTTAGAAACCTTTCAATAACTTTAAAAAATATAAAAGAAACAATTATTCAAAACATATCTGTTAAAAAAAAAATCAGCACTTAAGGTTGAATTAAAAGCTACGTAAATCAATGGGCAAGATTCGGTATGTTTTAGCAAAAATTGATTGAATTCAAATACTGGACATTCGTCTCGACCACTTTCTGTCATTTTTCGCCTAGAAGAAATATTTATTGTAGAAGTTCGGAATTTTTTAATGGAAAACTGACGACCCTTTCGTTCTCCAAAAATCCTCCTAGCAAGTGTGTTGTAGGAAAAATTATAAATTTACGCTGGGATATCAGGAACACCAACAAAGATTCTCTATTTCTACCGAATCATCAAAAGATGTGTATGGCGTACAGGCCATGATCCAACGACACATCCTACGGTTTTCATCAACTGCGGTCTGTTTTTTCTAATTTCTTGCATCAACCGCATTAACTATCGTCAGCAGGTATTTGAATCATTCGTTTGTCCACGTGTAGTACCCCACAGAGTATGATATCCTTTAATCCGAATTTTCACGAGCAGACACTGCAAATGGCGGTTGGCGACATGTCAGTGTCTTCGAACTATTATAACTAACTTCATCGGCATTTTCAGTGACTAGCAGAAGGAATATCTTTCCCATTCATATTTTTGAAACAAAACGAGGCGAAACATTTTTCATTTTCATTCTATATACATTTTTTATTTTGTCTTTTCTTTATACGAGGGTTGCCTCTTATGTTTCGGGATTTGGCAACCCTAGTGTTGCAATCCGGCAATTGACAGCTCTGTCGTAAAGTTGGACATTTTTGAGGTTATACGCACTCAGAACGTTTTGACATACGAGCGGTCTTTGTATTGTTTACAGTAACTTAAAAGATTCATCTCGGCCCGAAAATGTAAATAAATTGTCAACATTTTCGTGCGATTATTTTTTACAACTTTCGGCGTGGATTAACTCAGCAACAGTGCATGGATGAACTTAATTCAATTTTTGGCGATGAAGCTCCATCAAGGACCAGTGTTTATCGATGGTATGGTGAATTCAATCGTGGTCGTAGTTCACTCCAAGATGAATTTCGTGAAGGTCGTCCAAAATCAGTTGTTGTTCCGAAAACCATTGATGCTGTGCGCGAACTGATATTGGAAGATCGTCATGTGACCTATCGTGAGATTGAGACAACCTTAGGCGTTAGTGGGACCAGCATACATTCAATATTGCATAAACAATTGACTGTCAAAAAAATTTGTTCGCGTTGGGTCCCACACAATTTGTCAATCGCCCAAAAAAAGGCTCGTGTCAATTGGTCGAAAGAAATGCTCAAAAAATACGGTCGCGGTGCTTCGAAACACGTCTATGACATCGTGACAGGTGATGAATCGTGGATTTACGCGTATGAGCCCGAAAGTAAACAGCAGTCGACTGTCTGGGTGTTTCAAGATGAGCCAAATCCAACAAAAGTTGTTCGCGCACGAAGCACTTCCAAGCAAATGGTCGCCTGTTTTTTCGGAAAAACTGGACATGTCGCAACCGTACCACTAGAACAACGCAGAACATTCAATTCTGAGTGGTACACAACCATTTGTTTGCCAGTTGTCTTCCAAGAAATCAGGAAAACCAACCGCCGAAGACGGATCACTCTTCACCACGACAATGCGAGCTCTCACACATCGGCTGCGACAACTACGTTTTTGAGCACCCAAAACATCGATTTGATGGGTCATCCGCCCTATAGTCCTGACTTGTCACCGAATGACTTCTTTTTATCCCCGTACGTAAAAAACAAACTGAGAGGTCAACGTTTTTCGACACCTGAAGAAGCGGTTGCTGCATTCAGAATGCATGTGTTGGAGATACCTCAATCAGAGTGGTAAAAGTGCTTCGACAATTGGTTCAAACGCATGCAAAAGTGTATAGATCTTCATGGGGAATATTTTGAAAAACAATAAAGTGATTTTCGATGATCAATATTTGTTTTTGTTCTCTAATCCCGAAATATAAAAGGCAACCCTCGTATACAACTTACTTGCCAGACAAAAAAATGCTTAAATTCTAGCTTATTATATTATATCCTAACGTACTGGTCCTTTGCGGACACTCTAAGCTAAATATGAGATGCCTACTGTTATGGGTTTGTGCCTTTCGATTTTATTTCTTCTTGACTACCTTTTTTTTACACTAACGCGCCCATAAAAGGGGATTTTGGAGTACCCTTAAATATCAGAACACAGCGGGAGCGGACCATGAGGAAATGGATAAGGAAAGGGGGTATCGATGTTCATTGGTCTTAAATGACTGGACATTGCAACGACGAGGAAACACGTGAACACCAAGATCATTTAACATTCGTGTGGTTCGGCTAAAGGATGACTCTCTGGTAAAGGTATACTAACAATTATTTTAAGGGTTTGTATTTTTACACAAAACTCACCCCCTTTTTTAATTTTTGAGTGTTATGGTGTATTCCTGGCTGGTAACAATCCTGTGTGGGTCCCAAAGCGGCTCTCTCTTCTCTTCACACATTATCCATTTTCGTCACCAAAATGTTCCTTTTCTGGATTTAAACTAGGTTCACTCACTCAGAATTCAAAACACATTTGAGTCTTCAATATTTAACAATATTTAAAAGTATTTATTTATTCTTTACAAGTATTTAACTGTATTTATAAGTATTTAAAGATATTCACAAGTAACTTCCACACAGTTACTCAATATGCAAATTTTTTGTATTACAATAGAACAAACTTCGCACGCACACACGACTCGATTCGAAAATTTGTTAATTTAATTTTTTTTTTTCTTCGGAGCGACGACCACACGCTTTCACTAACTGATTCAGAAGAAGGAAGTCTCGTGTCATTCCATTCAATATTCTTTTAGGCGATTGTTATTTTGTGGAAACGGAATTAGGGAGCCTATTAGGGAGACTATGGCTATGTGCAGTATGGTAGTGATTTTGAAATAGGGGTTTTAATTTATTTTAATTATTTCTCTATTGTGTGTGGGAATATTCTATTGTATTTGTATGTGATGTGTTGATATTGATAAAGGATTTTCATGTGCCGACACGAGATTGCAATATGGGGGTGATCATTAAATTAACTTAATTATATAACATCTCCATGCTTATCATTTACGTCTGAAATTGATTTTAACGTGAACTAATGCGCATTCACAAATTGATGAGTATCGCGGGAAATTGTTTGGAGAGGCGGAACACATTCAGCAAGTTCATTTGAGCAACGGCTGTGATAATACCTATAGAAAGGAGATAGGCATAATACGTTGCGCCTATGTTTTAACGATGATTTTGAAAGGCTTATGGCTGTGCCCCCAATAAGTTTCACTGCTCGTTTTTGCATTCTGTCGAGCACGTGTAGTGCAGTTTTGGATGCGCCTGACCAAATATGGGAGTTGAACTTCATTTTTGGACGAATGTACGCCTTGTAAATAGTGGCCAGGTTGGATGCAGTAAAGTATCTTTTGTATCTCTTAAGGAACCTCACACATTTGCCTGCACTTTGTGCAGCTTCAAATATGTGGTCATTCCCATTACGAGTCGAATTAATTCGAGAGCCGAGGCTTAATAGTTCCTTGGCTTCGTCGATGGAAGTGCCGTTCATCGACTGTATATTTACTTTGGGGCTCGCCTTTGACGACGAGAGGCACCACTCAGTTTTTAAGGCATTGAATCCTACTCGGTTAGAAAGTCCATGACTTCACTGACTCGACTCCACCATTGGTCCCTGTCCCGTGCGCTCTTTTTTCCACGTTCGAACATCCGATCCGATTTCCTCTAGGACCAACCTAACATTATCCTCCCATTTCCGTCGCGGCCGCCGTGTCGGTCTCTTTTCCGTTGGTTTACCGTCAAGAATTCTATGTACGGTCCTATCGTTGCCCATTGGCGCCAGATGTCCGGCCCATCTTATCCTTCGCCACTTGATTACTCTCACTATTGTAGGTTTGCGATATAGCTCTTCCAGTTCGTGGTTGTGGAGTTTCCTCCACTGTCCTACTTCCCCGTCATAGTTGCCGCCAAAGATACCCCTTAAAACTTTATTCTCGAATACCCGGAATTTGTTTTCTTCCCGTTTTGTGTGAGCCCATGTTTTTCATCCGTATAGAACAATCGGCATGATTATGGTTTTATAGACACGAAGCTTTATATTACGTGATAGCAGTTCAGATTTCAGCAGTTTACTGACTGCATGCCAACTAGCGTTGCCGGAGTGTATCTTTTGTTAATTTCCTTCGACATTTCGTTACTGGCCGTCAGTATTGTTCCCAGGTATTTAAATTCTTGAACTCTTTCGAATATCTTGCTTCTGATGTTTATGTGTGTTCTTGGAGGTCCACCTGCTCTCGCCATAATCATGTATTTCGTTTTGTTTCCATTTATTTCTAGGCCCACCACTTCTGCCGCTTGCATGATGATTTCACAGTTTTTACTTACAGTTTCTAGATTATCGCCCAAAACGACGATGTCATCCGCATATGCGAGCACTTATGTGACCCCGTTCAGGGATGATCCGGCCATGTTGTCGTCTTGTACCTTTCTGATGACATACTCGAGGACAAGGTTAAAAAGACACGGTGATAGACCACCTCCCTGTTTTAATCCGCCCCGGATTTCAAATGGTTCTGAGAGGTGGTTTTCTATTCTAACTCGCTCTTTGTTTTCGTTCATGTAGATTTGAATGAAGGCGGCATATTTTTTCTGGATTCCCAGCTCAACTAGAATATGGTAGAGTCTTTCCCTTGCGACTGAGTCGTCGGCTTTTTTGAAGTCAACGAATGGTTGGAGAACCGTCTCTCCGTATTCCCACTTCTTTTCCAGTAGTTGCTTTATTGTAAACATTTGGTCGCTCGTTGACCGGTTCTTTTTGTCATCGGATTCCATTGTCCAATATAAAGCAAGGCCTTTCGAAAAGCCGAATCTTCTCCATCAGATGTGGAGCTACATTTAACCTCACTGGGAATCCACAATTGATCATTGGCCTGATGAGGGCCATGTAGCATATGACTTTAACTCTATTGTCGAGTTGGCTACTGTGAAGTAGCCTTCTTGTCATAGCAATAGTTCTCTTTGCTTTGGCGAAAGCAGCCTCTATATGTTTGTTAAAGTATAGATGTTGGTCCAGTCAAATGCCCAGGTATTTGACTACCTCTTTAGTCTCTATTGTATGTTGGTGAGGCCCCATGGTAGCGAATTTTTGCCAATTCTTCCCTGTATCCCACGTAGCCCGTTACAATGGTGTTCTAAACAGTATAGTTTTACACTTTTGGACATTGATTTCTAGTTTCCAGTCGCCGAAGTCCCGCTGCAATGGGCTGTTAATGACGAGGCGAAACATTTCTTGGCAACTTATTCACTATAGTACTGTGGCGACTCTAACAGATACACACACAATTCACAAGCAAAATAGTGAACAGCACCGAACGAAAAATCGAATAAGAAAATACATCAGAGCCGTATACCTTAGCGATAACATAACAATTCACATCAGTGGAGTAGAGTCGAGTTTAAAAATCAAATTCTAAAATCGGCCAGTAGCCTGATGGGGAACGCTTAGGTTCAACTTTTGGTGATTAAAACTGTCATAGCGTCAGTTCGAATCACACGTTCTTCTTAATTTCTTGATTTCTAAATTTAATTCTGATTTGCTCTGCAATAATAAATGCTTACCCATTGGAGCTGTCCCCACAATAATGGGAATTTCACTTAACGTGAAATTCTTCGTATCGGGTAATTTGTGTTTAATGAATGGACATTTGTGTCAATGCAAGTTGCATGGGATCGTGATATATACATCCAAGAATAGTAACTAAGTGCGATCATTTGGAAATCGTACGTCAAACATTTTACATATTTTCCGAAAATTGTGGTCATTTAAGTCCTTGGTTACGCTTAAATCTTCGCCTATTCTGATGTGTGTTTATATCGGACAAATCGTTATAAATGTATATTATCTTCATACGAATTTTAAAAAGTTTTTCTCTGCTGCTCTTTTGGTGACAGATAATCTTCGATCACTACAAAATATCATTAAATTCTTCTAATAATTTCAAATATATTATGATTAAAAAACCACTTTGCATATATGAATGAATCTTAAAAAAAAAGAAAAAATGAACAACTCAGATACCTAACATTTATAATATATTTTTCAAAAATTCATCGGTTTTCATTTCGATTTTAAAATTCCGATCTCAAAATACAGACCAGAGTTGAATTTATTTTCTAAATGTGAAATTATGGAAGAGATAAAAAACGAAGACAAGGAATCACGTAAAAATGAAAAACGTAAACGGATACTTCCGATGAGTCGCGAGAAAATTAATATACCAAATACGACTGATCAAGTCTATGAATTACTTCAGGAACTAATCAATGAACGAAATAGTCAACAAGGCGCTGATAATTGTAGTTCGACCGGCAAAGTGGAATTTTGTAATTCTGATGTCAGCACAGATAATGAAGATATGGACGTTGATCGAGTTGTAAATACCAAGAGGAAAGATATGGTTAATATTAATATTAATTGAAAGCTCCTCCATTTATTAACCAATCATAAGTTTCATATTTAACAGGGTATGGCATTGTGCTCATCTGACGACTTTCCTGAGCGTGCTCGTCCAAGCCAAGGGAAAAGGCGTTCAAAAAATACACGAAGTAAAAGCCACTCGCAAATCTAGGTGGCGCTCAAAGCGGAGACTTTAGAGCACAGTTCTTGCTTTCTTCCACCGTTGTTAACACCGTATTTAAAAATTGTTGAAAAGCTTTTTAGGAAAAGTTAATTAATAATATAAAGTTTTGAATACATTTACATACGACTGTATATAGGATCAATTGTGTTCGCTTTTTTATTTCTTTCAAAACTTTGTTCTGAAGTTGTTTTTAAAAATGTTTGTTAAGTAGGGAATGTTTCCATAAACAAGAGAAAATTTTTGAAGTGTATTTGGTTTTCAATCGGGGTTCTACACAACGCGAGTTAAAGTAGTGGGGTTTCTGATGCTCAAAAAAAAGAAACACTAACAAGTTTAGTTGGAATTGTTTTTATTTTATATTACTTTTTATTTAAATAACTTTTCCTTTATTTATTTATTGCAATTTTCATTGTTAAACCTGTTCTAACAACGTACTCATCTACTTCTATATTACACCTCCATATTGAATTGCAAAAAGTGATTCTCACACTTTGGAACAAAGGATCGAAAGTTCAGCAGACGATGACTCTACAAAAAGTTCAATACCAGGTTCTTAAATCTAAAGTTATGAAATATTGTTTCGGCCTGTGTGCTGATATTGCATAGGAGTCATGTGGGTCATGGCAGTCATGGCAGTCATGGGAGTCATGGGAGTCATGGGGGTCATGGTAGTCATGGGGGTCATGGAAGTTTTTTATTTTCTCGGTGGGACAATGGCGGTGTGGGAGGTTACCACGTAACACTCTAAGCGTGTTTTTCTCAAAACTACATTTTCTAAGCTGGCTGAAAACATAACACAAATATTTGCCGGTTGCCTTAAGATTTGAACTTCTAATATGGTATTATTTACATAAAGAACTTTTTGGAGCATATTTGTTTAGACATAAATAATATAGTACCCGTTTGTTTAACCAGGAATTGTGTAGTGATCCTAAATTACTACTCCCATCCAATCTCCATTATTATCCATAATCCAAATCACCTTCCCCAAGTGAATCATATGAGCAATAAATTAAACCAAAAATTCATTTGTCGCACATTGATTCAATTCCCGATAAGCATAACATTATGAAATGCCTAATTCCAAATGCATTCATGGTTTTTCCTTCCGGGAATTTGTTCAACCAAATTCCCAGTCACTTCCTAGAATCCCATTCCAATTGAAGCACACACAAAATCTTGTTTGTGCTTCTTGGAATTTTTATGTACAATTTTAAGCAAAACTCTGTAGATGCAGAGTATAAAAGAGCAGCACATTTTGGATTCGAGATCAATCCCCATCCTATTTAATATCTACACCTCAGATATTCCTCGCCCTGTGGACGGGAGAATAAACCAGATATGCTATGCGGGTGACGTCCTACTGCGCACATCATCTAAAAGTCCTAAGCTCGCAATAGATCGACTCAACCGTCACCTGGACTAACTGTATCAGTATTACAGTCGATATGGAAAATTCGACTTAATCTATCCAAAGCAGTACCCATAATTCCGAGTAGTAAACAGTCCCAACCTACTTCTCGATATTCACCGAATATTCGAATACAAATAGGAAGTACTACGATTAGACCAGAGCACAGGATGAAATATCTTGGAGTCATCTATACCCCAAAAATGAATTTCATCAAACATGTGACGCACACTCTTACTGCTAAAACTGTGAATGACGCTTTATCCAGCGACGTCTCAGCTTTCGTCTTTTCCTGTGGACTGTAAATCCGGCACTTGGCCGTCCAAAACGATTTATTTAACTAGTGGGAACGAACGGGCGTTATAGTCTTGCCCAGTACAAATACCTATCTATTTCTATTCTCTTTATTGGCCTGTAGGAACGCGGAAGTTCATGACCTCACCGACTTGACTCCGCCATCGTTCCCTGTCGCGTGCACTCTCCCTCCACGTTCGACCATCCGATCCGATCTCCTCGAAGTCCAACCTAACATTGTCCTCCCATCTCCGTCGCGGGCGTCCCACCGCTCTCATTCCCGTTGGTTTACCGCCAAGAATTCTATGCACGGTCCTATCATCGCTCATTAGCGCTACGTGTCCGGCCCATCTTAATCTTCGCGACTTGATCACTCTCACTATTGTAGGTTTGCGGTATAGCTCTTCCAATTCGTGGTTGTGGAGTTTCCTCCATTGTAACTCATATTTACCGCCAAATATACCCCTTAGAACTTTATTCTCGAATACCGGGAATTTGTTTTCTTCCCGTTTTGTGAGAGCCCATGTTTCGCATCCGTATTGAACAATCGGCATGATTATGGTTCTATAGACACGGAGTTTTATATTCTGTGATAGCAGTTTGGATTTCAGCAGTTTACTGGCCGCATGCCAACTAGCGTTGCCGGTGTGTAGTCTTTTGTTAATTTCCTTCGACCTTTCGTTACTGGCCTTCAGTATTGTTCCCAAGTATTTAAATTCTTTGACGTTTTCAAATATCTGCCCCTGATGTTTATGTGTGTTTTCTGAGTTCCACCTGCTCTCGACGTAATCATGTATTTTGTTTTGTCCTCATTTATTTCTAGGCCCACCTCTTCTGCCGCTTGCATGATGATTTCACAGTTTTTACTTACAGTTTCCAGATTATCGTCCAGAACGGCGATGTCATCCGCATATGCGAGCACTTGTGTGATCTCGTTCAGGGATGATCCGGCCATGTTGTCGTCTTGTACCTTTCTGATGACATACTCGAGGACAAGGTTAAAAAGACATGGTGAGAGGCCATCCCCCTGTTTTAGTCCGTCCCGGATTTCAAATGGTTCTGAGAGGTGGTTTTCTATTCTAACTCGCCCTTTGTTTTCGTTCATGCAAATTTGAATGAGGGCGGCATATTTTTTCTGGATTCCCAGCTCAACTACAGTATGGAAGAGTCTTTCCCTTGCGACTGAGTCGTCGGCTTTTTTGAAGTCAACGAACAGTTAGTGAACGGTCTCTCTGTATTTCCACTTCTTTTCCAGTAGTTGCCTTATTGTGAACATTTGGTCGCTCGTTGACCGGTTCCTACGAAATCCGCATTGGTAGTCTACCAATATGTCTTCTGGCGATAGTGTGATTCTCGCCAGTATGACATTTGTTAGTATTTTGTATATGGTTGGAATGATATTCCTCTCTAATTTTCGCAGTCAGATATGTCACCTTTTTTGAAAATGGGGAGGATGACTATTGTGGTTTTCCATTCTTCCGGAATGACTTCTTTATTCCATATTGTTTTGATCAGTTGGAGGATCTTTCGAGCGGTTGCCTCTCCTCCATGCTTCACAAACTCTGCCGGTATGTAGTCGACTACGGGAGTCTTGTTGTTTTTCAATCGGTTTATTGTATCTACAACTTCGTCGGAAGAGGGCTCTGGGATCTGAGGCTCGGCTGTATGTACGTCTGGTCCGTTTATTTGTGGTTGATGGGCGTACATATTGAGCAGGTTTTCAAAGTACTGCTTTCATCTTGTCAGGGCATTGTTTGTTTCTGTCACCAGACAGCCGTTTCTGTCTCGTATTATTTTGGCTCTCCGTCGGTAGCCATTTCTAATTGAATTTATGCCGGCATACATCATCATCGTCATCATCGGCACTACAACCGGGAGTCGGTCATGGCCTTATTTAGCAAGTCCTTAGGCTTGTTAAATTTTCCATAATGATTTGTTTTTTCCGGGTAAGGTCATTAGTCTTGCGCCAGAGGCTCCCCGACGGGGAATCGAACCCCGGTCTCCCGCGTGGCAGGCGGGTATAATATATATACTGCCGGCATATATACCTCTGATATTCTACCGTCTCTGCAAACCACCGAGTTATACGAACTCGCATTTGCTGCAATCGACCGCTTAACTGAGCCTAGTTCTTCCCAAGACGACATTGTAGTCATTGGCGATTTTGACCTCCTCCATCTCCAATGGACGCTGTCCGACGATAAGTCCCACTACATCTCAAACCCCAATACTCCCAAGGAATGTCTCTTTGTAGACAGCCTCACCGACTCTAGCCTATGCCAAGTAAGCAATGTCCTAAACCATCTGGGCACACAACTTGACTTTGTGCTTACGACAGACCCTTTTAATTCCTCAGTTGCCCTTAGTCCCCACACCCTCTCAACTATTGACAACCACCACTCCTTCTTCTCTTTTCCTTATACCACGACTCCTCAACTCACTCCAACCCCCCCCCCCCCCCCCCTGCCAATTTTCTTACAACTTCCGAAAAGCCAATTTCTGCCTCATAAATGAGTAGCTCAGCAATACCACACTCCGCTGAAACGATATAAGTGTAGAGGTCGCTACAGGCTCACTCTACACAGAAATCTACAACCCCATATCTCTATATGTCCCATATTCCCGACACAGGTTATCGTTTCCATCGCCCCCTTGGTATAACCACAAATTCCGCACCCTTCGTAACAAAAGGAATAAGTTGTGGAACACTTTACTAAATACGTGTTCTCCCCTGGACTACTCCAACTTTATCGGTTCCTTTTATCAATTCACTGAGATTTACAGCTCCCCCTACCACAATTACCTCACCAAAGCTCAATTCAACCTGATCAACGACCCCAAATCTTTCTTCCACTTTATCAACTACAAACGCAAATCTGAAGCCTATCCCAATTCTCTTTTCTACGGCTCAACTACTACAACTGACTGCCATACCATAGCCAATCTTTTCGCGTTCTTCTTCAAACTATCCTTTATGGACGACCCTTTCGAGCCTAACCCCTATTACTTCACTGGCCTGTCTGAATTCTCCCTCGGCTCTCTCATCCCACTACACACTCAACAACACCAAGTTATAAAAAAACTTAAACAACTGAATGACGATCTCAGTCCCGGTCCAGGCGCACTCCTTGCTATCCTCTTAAAAAAATGTTCCCCTTCTCTCTCCCTTCCGCTCGCTTCAATCTTCAATCTATCCCTTGCACACGGTCTATTCCCTGACATTTGGAAATCCTCTTACATAACCCCGATACATAAAAATGGGCCAAAAAACGTTATATCCAATTATCGTCAGATAGCTAAGCTTTCGCACATTCCTAAACTGTTCGAAGGGCTTCTATATGATGCGTTATGTTTTCGTTCCACACCCATCATCTCTCCCAACCAGTACGGTTTCCTGTCCGGCAAGTCCATTACTACCAACTTTGTTAAATTCACATCCCACACTCTATTTGTCCTAGAAAACGGCGATGAAGTCGATGTAATCACTACCGACCTTAGCGAGGCCTTCGACAAAATCGACCACAACCTCATTCTCTTTAAGTTATCTTCCCTCGGCTTTGAACCACTGCTGATTAAGTGGATCTCATCCTATCTCAATTATCAAACCTGCCGCGTGCGATTTAGATCCACCCTCTCCGATCCATTTTTTCAACCTCAGGTGCCCCCCAGGGCAACCATCTCGGCCCCCTCCTATTTATCCTAAGCTTTTCGACTTGGTGCCAAAATAACTGCCTAGAACTGAATATCGCCAAATGTTATACAATCACCTTCTCTCGGAAGCGCACCCCCACCCAGCCACGCTCCTATCTCTTACTGAACTAACCGATAACATCGGCGTCCTATGCGACAAGGAGCTCAAATTTACGGCACATATTGATGACATAATCCTTAAGGCCAACGCCGCCCTTGACTTTGTCAAACGCTGGTCGAAGGAATTCCTAAACCCCTACGTCACCCGATCACTCTACATAACTTTTGTCCGCTGTTATAAAAAATTGGTAACCGAAATTGTTTTTAGGATGTGCGTACGTGACACTTGCACATTCAGCACAGGCTTAATTTCACCGAAATAAAACACACTTTTTTATTTAGTTCTACCTTTATTTGTAACTCGGTTTTTTGCTGTTGTTTGGAATTCACATTCCCAGAATTCAGTTTTTCTAAAGAATTTTCTATATATTTGGATAAAACGAGAAACACAACACTGACGCTGAATTGGATTTATAACACGTATCCAGAAGATTCGAATTATTGTGGCACCTTTGCGAACACTCTAGTTTGAATGAATATCTACCGCGGAGATAAAATTTATCCGTGTAAGGAACTCGACGAAGTCGTATGGTAAACGCAAACCACCGATGTTCTTTTTCTTAATAACCGTCAAAGAGGTACTCGCGACTTTATCTTCCGTCTTCGATGACGGCTAATAATCACTTTTCTTTTTTTTAAACGAACTTAAGCGCGATCGGCTTTTAGCTTTTACGTCCGTTTTGGACGATGGTTTGAATCAGACTCCTCCCGCTCTCCGCCGGCAAAACGGACAACGTTCATACACGAACACCTGTGGGGGTTCCGACAAAACCCACGGTTCGCCTTCCTGAAAAAACCCCAATAACTGCTACCCAGTCTGCATAAGCTTTCGCTAATGCAATCGCATTAGCATCTTAAATGCTCCACGCATCAAAACAATCAATTACATATAACCTAAAAGTCCCTGGAAAAGAAAACTTACCTTTCATGCATCTCTTCGCATACAATTCCTGTAAGATTTCTTTCTTACCTTATCAGGAATCTCAAACTAATTCGGCACCTTCGGCATCAAGCAAATCTCCCTAGACGAATTCCTGTAAACAAAAGGATTTGAATTACATATAATGTAACCTTCACCAGGGGCCAGAAACATTGCGCTGTCTATTTTTCAGCTTCGTCATGTGTATGATAAATCTCTCAACGTACACATTGGCCGGTGACCTTTTTCTCCCAGCAATAATATACCAGCAGCTGCATTCAATTAGAGCAATCGACGCAGAAGCCTATTCCCCTAACTCACACCATGAGTAAACAAAAGACCGCTGTCCTTCATCTGGCATTCTGGCGATACGAAAATAATTTAATACCTACCCTTACTAGCGATGCCATGAACATCATTTCCCAGTAACCTAGCTCAAACCAATTAGCACATTTCCACATCGTATCGTCGTCTCTTTGCTTAGCCGCGACGCACATGTTCCAACAAAGATCCCATTAGCATCCGACGATTTCGGTTTTATTTGCTTTACCGTATCGTATATGAATGCACTCATGCCATTTCTTTGTTCTAGGTTCGTTCTCATCCATGAAAGAACCATGCACACACACCATTGCACTAAAAGAGTGCATTTCCTACAGCGGCCGCACCCTTAAGAGAAAAGTTTTTCTCTCTCTTCCCTTGTTTCTTAGCCCTAACCTAGGATGGAATTCATATCAAAGTTCCATTCTCGGTGAGTCCTATTACAAACACCGTTCGCGACGGTCACTTCACTCCCGCTCTTCGCCGGCTGCGGAGATGCGTTTATACATGGGTTGTTTTGTGAAGTGCTGGTTGACTTGATAGCTCGTCTCACAGTTAAAGCGGCGATGAAGACTAAAGTGTTCGGAATTAAATTAACTTCAGCGAACTTTTCTTTTAATAATTGAATAAATTGACTGTCAAATATAAATGGATAAACCTGTTCAACACGTAACCGAAAACAATAAAGATACGAAAAAATAAAACGGTGATCACCAGCCACGAAACGTGTGTTTTATTTTTTCCTTGTGCGACGTTTGGTTCAGTAAAGTTTGTTTAGGTGTTGTTAAATGGTGGACAATTCTCGCCGGAACCTTTTAGAACTGGTGGAGACGAGGTAGAACCCCGTGTCGTGCGCCGGCACAATGACCTCGTACCCCACACACCCTTATCTCTCTTTCGGTCTTGCAGACCGTAAGATCCTTCCATTGTTTACTCACAATAGATCTTTTTTGATACACATGAGGTATGCTTCGCAGTACATTTCCTGATAATCATAAACATTGAAAATGTTTATGATCTGCGAGATCTGATTGTGTGGATGCGTGTATACAATTCTTAGAATCTCGTACTTACACAAGTGTTCTTTTATCGTCAGCGATGGCAAAGATATTTTATATACTTTATTGCTTCGTTACCATAGAATTGTTCTTTGTTTTGAGTGGCACATTATTTTCTTTGTGTCGTCATGGATTTTTCCCAGATGTAGTATCTGGATTCCATGATTTTCCCGTATATGCATTTTGTATCTAATGCACTTTTACATGTACTTATTGGATTGGATATGTTGATTTGGATTAATCAACATATGGGGGTTCACACGAAGGTGAATCTTGTTAATGGTGGGGGGTGAGTATTAGGGGAGGGTAGGCGTTGCGTGTAACACATATGCTAGTCAGGTCTGGTCCCCGTATCAATTGTCTCACATTTGCAGGATTGCGAGCATTCAGCGTCGTTTCTTGCGCTTTGCCCCCCATGGACAAAACTGGGAAAATCGACTGACTCTACCACCATACACAAGCCGGCTCCCTTTAATCAATCTTAACACACTTGAAGAGCGCAGAATCCATGCCGACAACCTCTTTGTCCATCGTCTTCTGCCAGTCTCCTACCTCCCCTACTGCCAAGTCCTCTTCACCTTCCTGGTTTTTTCTCCCTTTTTTCGTTTTTTAATTATTTTTGAATTACTACTTTAAATTTTAAGTTAGTCTGTTAGGTATTATATTAATTTATGCTTGAATTAATCCTAATAAATGGGAGTTCTGCCCTCACTAATGTTATCACAAGACCCATATTCGTAGAATCGAAAGTATTCATCGCCGCTTCGTTCGGGTCGCACTCCGAGCGCTAGGATTGGAAAACCCTCTAATCCTGCTCCCGTACGCCTCAAATTAATCAACCTCAGAACCGTTGAGGAGCGTTGGGTCCTGGTTGACTACTCCCCGCCTCAATTGACTCGCCTACTTCCTTAACTTAATTCCTCTGATCACAAATCCTCGTAATACGCATGATCCCTGCCTTCTCAATATTCCCCCTCACCGCACTTCTAATGGTTTCAACGATACTCTTTTGCGGATGCTGAGAAATGTCAGCTCCAGCTCTATCTTGTTCGACTTCGACCTCTACCCATGCTCTCAAGCATCGCCTCCTAAACCATTCTCACCGCCAATCTTAGCCCTTATATTGTGCGTGTATCTGTTAGAAACCCCACAGAGTCGCTGACCTCCACAATTTTTAGACCGATATTTACGAAAATGTTGGAACTCTAGATTTCTAAGCCGGAGGAGGGAAAATGGTTAACGCAATTATTCCTCAACTTTGAAATAGACCTTAGGAAATAAAGAACCAAATCGTTTTTGAAATCCAGCACATTTTTGAAACCCACTCAAGAACCAAGTCTTAAACGTAGATATGAAAGCTAAGCAAATTGTTTTACTTATTTATGTTTAATATACACATATCCCAGAATTTACAAATGTATACTATAAATTTTTATTTCCGAAAATGCACTTGAATAATTTTTAAATATGGCGGGGGAAGCAAACCTTGTTGTCTATCAACGGCGCTTCGATCGGCGTCTAGATCTAGACCGGGAGCGACCTTTGCGCCTTTTACTTTTGGAACGCCTCTTTGCTTCTCTTGGACGAAATTGTTCAGGCAACATGTCGTCGCCAGTACAGCAATGAGATACTCCCTGTTCAATATGAAATGTATGTTTTGTTTAAAATCGAAAGAGTTTTTGATCAATATTATTACTAACCATTATATTTTTTTTCTTATCGATATTGATAACTCGATCTTCATCTATACCATCTGTGCTGGAGTCGGTATGAAAATCTACTTCCTCGTCGGTAGAATCATACTCCGCTTGGCTTTGTCGAGCAATACGCTCCTTGTTGATGAGTTCTCGTATGATTTCAGAGATTTTGTTAGACGTATTCAGTTCATTAGACTCCCGTTGATTCTCCGAAGATATTCGTTTCACTTTGTCCTTTGTATACGTTTGCTCGTCGTTACCTTTTTTCTCCGCCATTAAATTTTTCTAGTTGGGTTTAATATTTATTATGAAAATAAAAATCTGTGAAGTCAATTTGATTTTTTTATAATAAACCAATATTTACACGATGAATCTTAAAAGCGTAATGAGAACGCTTGTATTTTGAAAAAAATATTATTAGGTTTGTAGCTTTCTTTGTTTAATTTCTTTGTTTCTATGATCAAGTGTAAATCCATTTTGTGTGTGCAAAGTGTTTTTTTTTTCAATTTTTATAAAGAATTTTAGATAAGCATCAGTATATTATGTTGTATTACCGTGACTGACTATGATCCAAAAGCGGCAGAAATACAATTCAAAATTATTAATGCATATAAGGATAGTTATTAGGTGGGCTGAAAAGTCTCGGAATTTCTTAATAGATGGCGCCACTTGAAAATAAACAACTCATATCGAGGGGCTCAGTTGTCGCTAGTTTATGTATGAAGTTTCGGGACATTTCATCTATTCGTTTACAAGTTACTGTCGTTTAAGTTTAAGCTACTTTCGCCTTCGTAAAAAAAATTGAAAAACGAAATAACGCATCTTGATCATACATTGTCTTTTGATGGGAAAAACTTCCGAACAAACGTTGCAATGGTTGCACCAATGTTATCCCACATCTGCTTCTTAAAGAACAACAGTTTATCGGTGGTTTAGTGAATTTAAAACGGGTCGTACAGGCACCGAAGATGCACTTCGCTCTGGAAGGCCAAAAGAGGCTACAAATGAGGGAAAGTAAGGCAAGCCCATCGAATCGTTTTGAGTGAATCGTTCAAGTGGAGGTGTGCAAGTTAGCTGAGCCCGGGGCATGTCAAAAAAACGGGAGGGATACATTTTGCACGATGTTTTGCAGAGGAAAAAGCTATCGGGGCGATAGGTATCGCATTTGCTGATAATCGACAAAAACAGCATAGCGTTGGTGATTCAACGATGTTGCGGTGTGTTATATAATTGACATTAGTTAATTATCACGCCCCCCCATAAAACGCATTTGAAATTCTTACCAGTCCGTATCCTTTCCCTAAATCAAGCATCACATTAAAGATACAATAGCATATTCCCACCAAGCAATAGACACATTTAAAAATAAAATACATCCCTAGAAGTACATGATCCCTATCCCAATAGATTAATGTTTTGTTGGCCACAGGTCCGAAATATTATCCACCAGAAAGCAACAACACTTCCCCAAAAAGTTTCCTTTGTGGATGTACCGTTGGAAGGTAACCCTCCGTAGTGCCATAAGGATAGTTGCGACTACTTATGACGATTGCAGAGGGGTAGCCATAACGGTAGATTGAACAGAGGAAACCAAAAAAAGGATAATGGATTGGTGAGAACCAAATCAAGGGTCGACTCCACGTGGACTAAACAGGTAGTCGGTTTGCACGTCAGAGGTTAAAAGAGAAAAAAAATCCAAATGACGAATCTCCACGAGGAGAGTCGATTTGACTTGATCAGTTAGTTGGAAAAGAGTTGTAAAGCGCGGCGGTTCGGTCTCCGCTAACACAAAAAGATTAAATCAAAAAACAAAAAGTTGTAAAATAATCGTGAACCCGAGCAGTCGAAGCCGGGAGTTTAAAATAATCGAATCACGAAGGAGTAGTGTATTCTGGGCTTTGAACGAATCATCGTCGGTGGTCGGGTGGTATGTTCTTTAACAATAATTAAAGTTAAAAAGAAAACAAGTTCATCAATAAGTAAAGTTAAATAGAACACAAGTTATAAAAACAATAATTAAATTTTAAATAGAAAACAAATTTATCAATAATTAAAGTTAAATAGAAAACAATTTTAATAAAAAACAAGTTTATCAATAATTAAAGTTAAATAGAAAACAAATTATAAAAACAATAATTAAAGTTAAATAGAAAACCAGTGTATCAATAATTAAAGTTAAATAGAAAACAAGTTATAAGAACAATAATTAAAGTTAAATAGAAGACAATTTAAATAGAAAACAAGTATATCAATAATTAAAGTTAAATAGGAAACAAGTTATAAAAACAATAATTAAAGTTAAATAAAAAGTAATATTAAACCAAATAGACTAAGTTAGAAACAATAGTAATAGACAAATAAAAATATGAAGAAGACCAGCAATAGCTCGTGTGGTGTTTTCAATCAATAAAGAAAAAACTGGCCGGGATCTTTTGCAGAGAGGAAGAGAAAAAGAACGACAGCAGAAGGTAAGCAAAAAACCCAACTAGCAGTGAGAAGAATTGCCTTAAAATTTATAACAATTCACAACATATAAATTGTTGTCACGACATATATAACAGGATAAACACAAGTGGTTGGCACAGCTGCGCCAGATGTCAACAAACATTAAATCCTCGGCGATAAGCAAGTTGCCGTAAAACAATCCATCGGCTAAACTTTTGACCCTAGCGCAATACACTTCGCCTAAACAAAGGTCATTGCGGAAAAACAGCAATAAACTAAAACGCTGTTCCCATAGGGCAAAGTAAATACAATTATCATAACCGACGATAATTACCACGATCCCAGGATAGCCAAGAATAAACCACACATCAGAATATATACAAAATCAATTCAACAGAAGTTGTGAAAATGCTGGCGATCCTAGGAAGATCTCCGGCCACGCAGGCAGCAACATCCGCGTCTGTGTCTGTGGGTGCAACCGCACATCTGGCATGCGACGAAACAGGAAACCGCAGGACAAAAAAAAAAAAAAAAAGAGCACGATCTTCCCTAGTGGAGAGATTCTCGATTAAGGAAGAATCGGAAAGGAAAATAGAACCATCGGGCGAGACGGATCATCCCCGAAGGGAAAATATAGTTCAGTCGAGTGCTAATTTTGGAGACGTAAAGGTCCGTGTTGCAGTACACATGAGCAAAAAACAATCCATTTAAATGTTGTATTGTTAGATCCAATATCTAACCAACTCGGTTGCAACCTATAGCAAGAAAATATTCTTCATCATTTAATAGCGTTACTGCATACCACTGGCCAAAAACTCCCACATCACCACTTATCTCTGGTAGAACTCCACATTTAGAAAGAAAAGAAAATGAGTTCACGTCCATTCATTTACAAATAACCGGAAATGAATGCGATACCAAAACTGATTATAAGTCCGATGTTCATCAACATCAACATCAGTGCCAACAAGAACACCAATGGCAAAATCTAATCCAACAACCTGATGACGATAAACTACACCAACGATCATCGTATCGTCATCTGCAACTCCAAGGAAAACAACAACATCTGCTCTTCAGCGTTTTCGAAAGAGACAGACTCTGGTTATTGACCTCAACTATGGTTCAATAAGCTGTGGGGCTTTTCAGGGCCCGAAGAGCCATGCATCGCTCGATCCCCACCATTCCCAGCGATGCGACTTACCTTGAAGTCGAATCTTCAGCAAGGTTACGTAACCTTGCTACGGCATTAACCGCCAACCAATTCGCTGGAATTAATTCGGTTATCCCCAAGGATAACCGACATAAATATATATTAGGCAGCTTACCTTTTTTGGGTGCCTTTCCAAACCTCTTCCCCACGGTCATTCCTAAAAGCATAATTCACGGCAAGATTATCATCTTGCCATGACATCAATTCACCAACCGAGCTTCCGCGATCGAACAATGGATGGCACATATCCACCAACACACGCTGATCTTTCCGTGTGTTGTTTTCGTACCCATTCATTGACCTAGCATTATTTCGGGTTGCTTGCACAGCTGCAGAGTCGAGTTTTAGTCGCCACAATTTACGGACGCGTTATCGAATATAACTTTATATCGATCCAAATGTATGTTACCTTGTGCTAGTGAATTTCAACAAACCTTGTCGCGATAGTTTGTTATTAGGCCGATTTATTTTATATCGCCGATTGAAGTGCTTGCCTAAAGATATACGTGTTAAGGACTAAACTAAGCTTCCCATTATTAACTTTAATATATTCAGTTAATCAACATTAAATGACACTGTGTTTCGAAATAACGAATTATAGCTTGCCACATGTGAATTCAAATAAAGAGAACATCTTGCTAACTGAACAGTCTGGTGTTTTATTTCCATTACTTTTCAAATCGAACAACCTGTGGTGCTTTACTCAACCCTCGTCCGTGCTGGCGTATCGAGTGAAATCAACCCACATTGGTGACCCACGGTGAATTGAACGAATGCAACCTTCTGGTCCAGGAATAGTTTACATCCTGTTAACAGTGACTTTATGGTGAAAATTAAGATCGCACAACTTTCGAGTTTCGAACTTTGTACGATGACTTTGGTGCCAGTGACAATCTAAGCAACTCATTAAGCAGCATCCAGTGAAAGTGACCAGTGCTGCGTTTTGAGAAGAACTCGGTAAAGGCCAAGTAGAGCCCCACCCCATCAGTTCGCTGCGCTACCCCAGCCCCCAAAGATCCAGGGTTTGTCAACGCCACTAGATAGGAACATCTCTAACATTTCCACAATCACCTCAACAACAACACCCCAGGTACGAACACTAGTTTTTTTTTAATTTTGGTAACTTCAAGTGAAGTGCCTTCGTTTAGCCAGTCAATATCTCAAAATTACTCAATTGTGTTTCAATTTAAAATATATATTCAATAGACTTTTTCCACATACTAGAAACGACCACATGCTTTGTCATATTAATTCATGTAATAAGTTTTAAATTCATTTTTGAGGGTCCTGGAAAGGAAATACATGTAATTGATCTTGCAATAACTATAAATATAATTCAGCATTTGTAACAATTCTTAACATAGTAGCATTCAATACATAAATTTATAGGTGATTAAGCAAATAAATTCAAACCATATATATATATATATATCGAACCAAAACCTATGTACAACAACAGTATTCCGATGTTTAGCAAATAGTCGGCTTTTAAATACTTCCAAAATGTATAGTTCTCAAAAGATTTTCTAGTCTATACGGCGATTCAAACGACACCGCTAACAATAACAACAAACTTTGCTTCATTTCGAAATTTAATAAGAGAACTTGTAGTAAAATATAGAAAGAAAATTAGAATTAAGAATTTCATATATTTTCTTATTTCCCTTTTCTTAGTGTTCTCTCCCATATTTCGGTTTTTATTTTTCCTGTTTTAGCACATTAACCGAATATTAACTTTACGAATATACCCCAATTATACCGCTAATTCATCGAAGTATATATATTAATACAATAGCAACGCAAATAAGATAAATTAAATTTATTGAAGCCACCATTGGCAATATAAAATAAAACCATTTGTAAGCCCCTTCTGGGCACCGACACGCAGCTCCATTTGACTTCTCACGATTCCTTTTCGACAACACTGTTAAACACACACACATCAGCACACCTTAAACCGTTGTTTTCTTTTCGCTTTCGAACTTTAGTTATTCAAATTGAGATTTAATAATTTTTAAAGTCAAAACGGGCAATTCAACATCCCTGCCCGTCCTCATATCATGACTCCGCTTACTACTTCTCTCGACTTCTCAACTACACTCGACTCCTTCTTTTCGACGTTTTTTTACTTCCACGTTAATAAGTCAAACTAAAGTTTAATTATTTCAGGATTAAGCTGTTTAACAATACAGTCCCTTCCATTTTATCCGCGACCAATCGATCACCCTCAACTTCCTGCAACTCCCTGTGACTCGTTGGCGACTTCCTTGCAACCTTTTTCGCGTCCTCTTACGCTTATAATTCCCGTTTCGCGTCAGTACTCATAATGGTCAACACGCGAAACACCATAGCCAGAAAGGCTCAGGAACAATCCGAGCCCCTTGAATTCCACGACGCCTCCAGCGTCGATTTCCCTGCTGAGCAGGTCGACGCTGACCAAGACTTGCCTGCCCAATCTACTCCCCTGGCACCACCGGTTGCCTACAGTGTCGTTAATCGACCCCAACCTGTTTCTTCTGACGCACTCCAGGCTTCCTCTAACGCCCCTAGTGCCGGCCAATTGGTGGATTCTGGCATTATAATGCCCTCATCTCGTGCCGGCACCTCACAACAAGCTCATAGGCAATCAGAGCCCCAAGAGTTCCACGATGCTTCCAGCCTCGGGAATGGGACTCGCCATTCAAATATAGGGCTTCCCCCCTTCGATGAGGAGGACCCAGACCTTTGGTTTGCAGTAGCAGACCGCATCTTCCAGGCCTCAGCCTTGCACGACGAACAACTTCGTGCAGTCGAGCTGTTGAAAGTGCTTGACCGCACTCAGCGACCACATGTTGCCCACATCATTAGGTCGGCCGACCGCAACGCGTATAGCAACATGCGTGAAGCTCTGCTCGACGCTCTGGACGAGCCCGGAAGTGTGCGGCAACAACGCTTAGCTGCTGTAACCAACCTTTCTGGGATGAGACCATCTCTTTTCCTAACCCATTTACGCTCTATAGCGGAGACCAGGATCGGGGACGACCTAATAAGGCCTCACTTTTTGAGGTGTCTTCCCCAACATGCCCGTTCGGCACTTATAGCCCAACCCAACCAGAGTTTGGGCTATTTATCCAAAATTGCGGACGCAATTATGGAAAGTTCAGATCAGTATTCTGAACCTCCGGCATACCAGGTAGCGGCGGTTTCTCAACACGCCGCCCCGCCTTCACAGCACCCTCGTCTACCTTTTACAGCCCCTCAATTGGCTCCAATTCACCTTCCTCCTCAAACCCAATTACCACATAGACGGCCAGCCTCAACCAATTTTCCACAGAGGAATCCAGAGGCAAGGCCCACCGTTAGTCGGGGAAGATCGCCACCACATTTAACTCCTGCTGACCTTCGGGCGCTCCAAACCTCACTCCTCCGCGAGATAAGTCAATTTCGCGCGGAGGTGAGAAACAATCCTCGAGGCGCCCAGAATCGTGCCATGCCGAGCCGCCCTCTCAATCGGCAGAATTCCTTCCAAACTGCCCCTCAGAGGACCAATACCTTTCAAACTGCCCCTCAGAGGGCCAATATCTCTCAAAACGGCCCTCACGGGCCAATTCTCAGCGAGCTCCGGCTCGACCTCCACGTAACGGCAATTCCAATAGGACAAATATAACTGATAATGCCGTTACCCTCCCTTGGTTTGCCAATCACCAACGATATGGTGATCGCGCATTTAATTGCAAGGCGCCTTGTGGTTGGACACAACCATCCACCACCCAAAGGCGCCCTTTAAACTAATTTTGCCGACCGACCACCTCGCGCAATCGGCCTGCACCCATACGATAAGTCGCCTAACCATCCGGGATTCTAAACTGAATATCGCTTTTACTGTCGATACCGGCGCCGATATTTCAGTCCTCCCGCGATCGTTTGCTCCGCATAACCGCGTGCCTGCGGCACTTAAATTGTCAGCTGCGAATAATACGCCGATACTTACGTACGGACGTAAAAAGCTGACACTGCAATTGGGTCTTTGTCGTCCGATCACTTGGCGTTTCGTCATTGCGGACGTAAATGAACCCCTGATAGGTTCCGATAATCCTATCAGATTATGTGTTGGTCGATTCGACCCATAACGGACTAGTGGCTCCAGCCGCACCCCCCCTGCCCATGACGGCATCTCCAGCCGCAACTTCAAGGCCCACAGAGTGCACAGACCCGTTTCAAGTCATGGTACAGGAATTTGTTAGCACAACAATTCCTCTACCTAACCAACGCCGACACAAAGCCACGGTGTTTCATCATATAGAAACACGTGGTCCCCCGGTGAGCCAGCGTCCACGTCGACTGGCTCCTGAAAAATTACGTGCGGCGCGCGCGGAGTTCGAGCACATGATCGAACTAGGTATCTGCCAACCGTCGGACAGTCCCTGGGCAAGCCCACTGCACTTAGTGAAGAAACGTTCTGGTGAGTGGCGCCCATGTGGCGATTACAGGCTGTTGAACGCAGCAACTGTCCCGGACAGATACCCTATTGCACACCTCTACGATTTTTCGTACAAGTTACGAGGGTGCAATGTCTTCACTACCCTGGATCTCACCAGGGCATACCATCAAATTCCGGTGGCACCAGAAGACATCCCCAAGACCGCAGTCATTACACCTTTCGGACTCTTCGAGTTCAAAGTGATGACTTTCGGCCTCAGGAATGCCGCACAGACATTCCAGCGTTATATCGACACGGCTTTACGTGGTCTTAATTGCTGCCATGCATATCTTGATGATATTCTCATCGCCTCCAAAGACCACGCCGAATATAAACGCCACTTACGTCAGGTCCTAGAGCGCCTCCGCGAATTCGGTCTTGTCATCAACCCAGATAAGTGTCAATACGCCAAGGAGCAAATCACCTATCTGGGTTATGTCGTTGACAACCAGGGCATTCGCCCACTACCAGACCGTGTGGAGGCCCTCATGAAGTATCCCCGGCCTACTAACGTGAGTGAGCTTCGTCGATTTCTGGGCATGCTTAACTTCTATCGTCCAACACTGAAGAACGCTGCCCAAGTTCAAGCTCCCTTAAATGAATTTTTGAAAGGAGCTAAGCGCAATGATAAGCGTCCCATTAATTGTACAGAAGTCTCTGATAGAGCATTCCAACTGTCCAAAGAACAATTGGCAAATGCCACCTTACTCCGATACCCCCTCGAGGGAGCGGCACTTTCTATCCAATGCGACGCATCCGATACCGCAATCGGAGCCGTCCTTGAAGGCCGACCGGAACCACTTAGTTTCTTTTCAAGGAAGCTGAGTCCCACTGAGCGACGTTACAGCGCCTACGACCGTGAATTACTCGCGATCTACAGCGCTGTTAAGTACTTCCGTCATATGATAGAAGGTCGCCCACTCTCCATCTTAACAGACCACAAGCCATTGGTCTATGCGTTCCGGAAGAAGTCGGGAAATGCCTCCCCCCGACAAGAGCGTCAATTAGACCTCATTGGGCAATATTCTACGGAGATCAAGCATATCTCCGGTAAACAGAATGTCACGGCGGACGCCCTTTCTCGAATCGATACGATTCACTTGCGTTCCGCCTTGAATAACGCTGATCTTGCCCTAGCTCAAGAGGAGGACGAACAGCTCAAGTCCCTCCTAACTGCCGATACGGCACTAGAGCTCAAGAAAATTACCCTTCGCGACCCTTGGGGCGAAATCTGGTGTGATGTCTCCACTGGAACCGCTAGACCTTACATTCCCGAGAAACTTCGTAAGGGCGTGTTCCAGGTTTACCACAACCCAGCCCACCCCAGGGGCCGAGCAACAGCCGCTGCTGTCCGTCGCAAATTCATTTGGCGCCGGATGAACAAAGATCTCACCGGTTGGGCCCGTGCTTGTCTCCAGTGCCAGCGCTGCAAAGTAGCGCGCCATAATGTACTGGAGCCAGCGCAGTTCAAGCTTCCCACGGCACGCTTCGCCCATGTCCACATAGACATAGTGGGACCGCTTACTCCATCAAAAGGATTTTCTTATATCCTCACTATGATGGATCGCTGCACGCGATGGCCAGAGGCGACACCTCTCCGGGCAGTTACTGCCGAATCAGTCGCCAAGGCCTTTTACTCAACTTGGGTCACACGCTTCGGTGTACCGACCACCTTAACTTCGGACCGAGGTCTACAATTTGAGGCGACAATTTTTAGGCAGCTAACAAATCTTCTCGGCTGCCAAAGAAGTCGTACCACCGCCTACCACCCGCAATCAAATGGGATGATAGAGCGCTGGCATAGATCTCTAAAAGCCTCACTCATGGGCCATAATGACACACAATGGTTTGACGCCCTTCCAGCCGTCCTCCTCGGCCTGAGGACAAGTATTAAGGAGTACCTGGGAGCTTCGGCAGCAGAGCTTACCTACGGTACCAACCTCCTTCTTCCAGGAGAACTTTTCCTGAATGGCGAAACACCGCGTGACCAACTTCGTGAATTGGGACATCTCCGTGACCTGCTACGTAAGGTTGGGGCAACCCCTGTAACCAGCACGGCTCCAAAAAACTTTTCGTCCACCCTGAACTGCACAGCTGCACGCACGTCTTTGTCAGGGTGGATAAGGTCAAAAAACCCCTCGACCCACCTTATGATGGCCCATTCAAAGTCTTCCGCCGCATCAGTGACTGCGTCTTCGAGATCGACATTAGAGGCAAGCGATCCACGGTCAGCGTCGAAAGGCTTAAGCCCTGTTTTCTGGAAGCTTCCGTTCCAGAATCACCTCCATCTACTGTAACCACTCCTACTCCACCAGCACAACCTCCCCGTACTCGCGCTCAGGCGCGCGCCCATACCCAACTAACCTCCTCCTAATCTGCCTTACTTGTTTCGTGACTACGTCACTGGGGAGGGAGTGAGTTGGGGCTTTTCAGGGCCCGAAGAGCCATGCATCGCTCGATCCCCACCATTCCCAACGATGCGACTTACCTTGAAGTCGAATCTTCAGCAAGGTTACGCAACCTTGCTACGGCATTAACCGCCAACCAATTCGCTGGAATTAATTCGGTTATCCCCAAGGATAACCGACATAAATATATATTAGGCAGCTTACCTTTTTTGGGTGCTTTTCCAAACCTCTTCCCCACGGTCATTCCTAAAAGCATAATTCACGGCAAGATTATCATCTTGCCATGACATCAATTCATCAACCTAGCTTCCGCGACCGAACAATGGATGGCACATATCCACCAACACACGCTGATCTTTCCGTGTGTTGTTTTCGTACCCATTCATTGACCTAGCATTATTTCGGGTTGCTTGCACAGCTGCAAGCCAGATTTCCAACGGCATGTCTACGATCTATCTTTCCTTAAGTAAAGAAGATCAAATCAAACATTGGCCTTTCAGGCGCGCATATTTTGCTTGGATCTAAGCATGACCGATTTTATGATCCGTTGCCGTTTCTTGGAACTATCACCAGCATCGGTCATGGCCACCAATTTTAGTTTACACAAAGTAAACATTCAAGCGGATACTTTCGCCTGACAGTGCCTTTCAACGGGATTAACACATCCCTAACATAACATGCATCGAATCACCAGACCGAAATTTGTTTATGCTAGATGATCTAACAACGGCCATGCCCAATGTTCGATACATTTTTCCAAGATAGATTTCTGCCTTCAGCAAGGGTTTTATTGACTCACGTCAATCAAGTTTATCTTGCCCAAATATGTAGCAGCCGATTCGATCTGCTACATGAGTTTTTCTCTTTTTCTTTTGTTTGGACCTTCGCCATTGGCGGCGGATCCTTTAGATTTTTTTTTTGGTTCTCGTCGGATGTCTGAATAAGGTCATCCAATTGGAGTCAGATATTAACCATCGAATAACACACACGTGTCGGGGACGTTAGGTGTCGGAGTTTCTTTTTCCATCAACGAGTCAAGTCGAGTAATCGTCGTAAGCGCGTTAAAGTCGTAAAATTAATACAAGGAATTCGTATGGAGTGGCTAATATTAACAAAATAGGTAGATACAGTGAAATATTCAGAAATAACCTTAAGGAGTACGCCTCCGAGGAATAGTGTGTAGTTTATATCGGCTTAATAGAATAACACCATTATTTTATAAACGATGTTATGTGAGAAAGTGATCTTGTAAAATAATCTACTTTAAAAGCCACCAATTAAGTGAAAAATAAACAATTATTAAATCAGCAAAACATCTCTGGCGTTTTTATTTATTCATTCTCCGTGGGTGAGCTGTTTCTCTGTGAACAATCGTTGGGGATTAAGTGAATCTGTGTCGTGCCATACACACTACTTAAGAAAACTACCCACAAAACCAAGGTGGAGAAACCTGTTGTTTGGAATGATCAACCGGTGATTTCAATCAAGGAGAGTTTGAAGTTGCTGTTGCGGTGCAGTGGTGTATATGGTGCTTGTGTTTTTTTGTTTTTTTACGTTGTGACATTACTTAATCTGTCGTTAGTAACACTACTACAAAAGGGTAAATTTGTTAAGTGAATAAAGTTTATGTTGAATTTCAAATAATTTCGTTGTTGTTCTGTCTTTTGCTGAGTTAACGCCATTGGCACATTTTTCTTTCCTGGTCAAGTGGAGAGCGACCACGGAACATATACTTTGCTGGGCTACAACGCCATGATTTTCATTTTGCTGTCTCGTCGAGGAATAGCTCGACGCAGAAACAGTCCGTGAAAGGAATAGAAATCGACCGAGGGTGTCGAGACGCGAAGTGCGTTAAAAAAAAAGAAAGAGCAGAATTGTAAATCAAATAGCACTATAAAAACTGAATTTAATAGTGACAAAGTAAAGTAAAGAAAAATAATTAAACGGAACTGAAGTGTGACAAATTAAAGATCCGAGAAGGAGTTGAAAAGTAAAAAAAAAATAAAAATAATAAAACATAACTGAATTGTGACAAATTAAAGATTCGAGAAGTAGTTGAAAAATAAAAAAAATAAAAAAAAATTTAGAACAATAAATCCGTGTTTCGGTGTGTGGACAGTGTTCGGCGGAACACCTCCGCCGTTTCAGAAAAATCCGCCAGTCCGAAAGTTACTGGGAAGGGAGTGATCTGGCGTTTCTAGCAGATACACACGACCAATAGTGAAGAACACCACCACAAAAAGCACATCCATTAAAGCTGTAAACCATAGCAATAACATAGCATTTCCACATCAGTCGAATGTACTTGAGTTTAGAAATCGAATTCGTACACGCGGCCAGTAGCCTGATCCTTCAATGCTTCTGTGGGGTTAACTTTTTGTTGTGTGCCGGCACGGGGCGGGTTCACTAAAAGTCCCCGGAATACTGCTGCGAACCGTTCACAAAAAAATGATAAATGAAACACACTGATTTTGTGTTTTTTATTGCTTTTCCATATTTGATTAGAATTGTTTAAAAATCTTAACGAATCACTTGTGACTAGTAAAATATAAAATTTATCCACAAAACAATTGAATCCAAACTATCTCCTCGTTCTTTCCTTTGATTAAATGTTTGTTAATTTACTTGAATTTGGTACTAAAGCAAAAATTAAGCTACGCAGGTAATTCACTTCGAATTTGATTAACTTATTTCTCCAAATGGATAAACTCAACGAATTTTTGTTGCCCGTTTGACACTCGACGGTGGTGGTGAAATGCGACCCGACTTCGTTGGTGGTTTAATTACGACTCCGAGGTGTGCGCTTTTATAGCAGTTTTAATAGTTTTTCTTATGTGGATTCAAAATCGAAATATCTGGAATCCAATGACCTCCTCAACAACCGATAATATGGCTTTCATAGCAACAGATCCACAGGAGATTTGATGGGGTACCTTATCGAAAGGTAGAGGTATTCCACCCACTACCTCGACGACAACAAGATTGTCGTATTGGATATTTAAAAAGCGTTCGACAGAGCTCGGCATCCAGCCTTTTTGTCGAAATTACATTCCTATGGCGTAGACAATACGCTGATTCGTTGGATAAGAGACCGTTCAATCCAAGTGGTTCTTGACGGTTCAACCCAAGTGGTTCTTGATGCTTTCAAACTTACCTCCCATCAAATTAATGCAGGTGTTCCCTAAGCTTCTGTACTCTTACCAACTCTCTTCCTCATCCTTGTAAATTAACTCTTGTCAATTACCCTCAAAACAATTCGCTCGTTTGCTGATGGTAGCACGTTTAGTTTCTCATACTCATATAAAAATTCCCGAACTCTTCAAACCTCATTGCCAGTCAGAACAATATGGTTAATACATTGAATTCCGACCTCAACAAGATATATCAATGAGGATTATCTAACCAAGTAGAATTCAATACCTTAAAAGCTCGGTGCTGCCTTTTGCCGTCAAAACTGAACCCAAATCAAATATACTCTCGATGAACGGCACTTGCCAAGGAACTATCAATTATCAGCACTCGAATTAATTCAACTCTTAATTGCAATGACCACATTACTGAAGCTGCAACAAGTGCGTCCAAATGTATGGGGTTCCTTAAGAGATGCAAACGATACTTCACTTCATCCAACTTGCCCACTATTTTAGGACATTCGCCTTGAAATGGAGTTCAACTACTATGGAACTGTGGAACTTATTGGGAACACAGTCGAAAGTCGTTCAAGTCCGCCATTAGAACATAAGCGTCACGTACCACGGCTCTCTCCATCGGTGCTAACGCAGTCGTTGCTCAACTGAACTTGCTGAATGTGTTTCGCCTCTCCAGACAACTTCCCGCGATATCCGTCAATCTGTGAATGCGAATTAGTTCACCTTGAATATCAACTTCAGACGCTAAAAATAAACTTAGAGAGTCATTCTTTAGCCGAACTACACGATTATGAAATACTTTTAGATACTACTCTTTGACCTTAGCCATAAGACCGAGAGGCGATAATTATGAAACGCTCTACCTGACCAAGTGTTTCCTCGTCGTTGTAATGTCTAAGCATTTCGGACCAATGTATATCCGTACCTCCTTTCCCCTCTTCCGCTCGTACTCTGCTCTGATATTTAAAGATACTTCAAAACCCCCTTTCGTGCGCTCGTTGCTGGAAAAAAAGTAGTAGTCAGCACTAGGATTACGTAGCACTGCTTATGATCACCTTTCATTCGTTTCGTGTTTCTGAGGAAAGACTTGTTACTATTCACTTACTTACTATTTTTCACAACCAACGTTCTTCGTATGAAATTATTATTGATTGGGATGCAAACACTAATCAAGAGTCGTGACCTTGTCGATACATGTGTACTACAAATTTTGAGTGGTAATATTGATCATTTGATACTACTTCAAGTTAGGAACTGAAGTACAGAAAACCCTCCATTTGTTATTTTAATATCTTTTTTTGGGTACCCCTCTCTCATTCCTCGAGCATCAATATTGTGACACATATGACAATCAGTACTAGAATATTCTAGAAATTCCAAAACAAAGTACTAGAATATTCTAGAAAGTACTGGAAAACTGGAGACTATGAACAGTAGAAAATTCGAGGCTATGGAACGGACGGAAACGAAACGCCGAATCAGAATGAGGAAACGGTATAAATACGTCGCACGCAGAAGTAAGCAGTCAAAGACGCGAGCAGTAAGAAAGCGAGAGTAAAGACGCGATAAATAAGAAGTAAGAAGTAAACATTCAAAGACGCGATAAGTACGGAAGCGATAAGTCAAGAAATCGTTAAGTGTACGGTAAAAGTAACGGTTGTTATTAGCGGACTAATAAAGTGTTAGATTAATTCAAAATCGATTTTACGGCTCTTATTTATTAAAAATAATTAATCCAGCGAACCCTAAGCTCGCTACAATATGTTCTGTCAAAATATAACCAGGACTGAGTTAATGAAATAACCAGAAATCAATTATCTCTGATGAAACAACGTGTGCGCAATTTAACATGATCAAAGACACGAGCCAGCTCGCGAAGCTCAGTCAACGTTGTATTTTTAAAGGCATTTTATGATATCAGTGGAGTCGGTTTAACTAATATTTATGTAACCGCCGTTCACCAATATTCGTGTTGCGGCGCTTCCGGAGAGGAGCAAGAGTCCGTGGTCCGCAGCGTCCAAGCAAGAGGTGAAGCTGTCCAACGTGCGTCCAAGGAAGTTGTGGCCGTACTCGATTTCTCCAGTATATTGGTTTGTGAATCCGCAACAATTCACAAACAGCGGATACTGTAATTTTGACTGAAATCGAGACTCTAATTGACAACTTACTTGGCATGTCTTCATTGTCCCAGATGCGACTTGTATACGAGATTTCGTTTTAAAGGTGGAGTCGCTGTTTTTACCAAGTCTGATTCGATTCGACAAAAGGAAGAGTTATTAGAAGTCATTAACATCAAATCACTAACAACTTGACTTTTAGGAAAAATTAGTTTGGTTATCTTCGAACAGAACAACTGGGGTGAACATGTTTGTCGGTGGTTGCATGGGGCTCGTGTGTGGCCCCCGGGGTCGATGCCGACGAGACATCCCTTTGTGATGCTCAGAGGAGTTGCGATCTGCAGTCGCATGCTCGACCAATTTCCCCGGGTTCGGGTTGTAAATTCCCAACCCACGATCAATGGCCACGTGGTTACTGGTGGCAGGTCTTGTCACACCGAAGCTGGATGACGTGGTGGGTGCTGCACCTGTTAGCACCAATACCAGTTCAGTGGCCTGAGCGACGAGGCCGGAACGTTGGTCCTTCCTTAGACCTTCGAGGATGCGGGTGGCGTATAGGTCTGCCCCAATGATGATGTCCACCTTGTCGGCGGAAGTGATGTTCGGATCGGCAAGATCCATATCCGCCACGAACGAGAGATCCCTTGTCGTTGATTGTTTTGGTGGTGCATATGTGGGGGTGGTGGTCTGGGCGCCAACGTATGGTGCGGGGTTCACTCTCACCCACCAACGGTTTCTGCACAAAATTGTCTTCCCAAAAGGAAACCGGGCGCCGAATGAAAGGACGAATAAAAGACACTGAATGATTTAGTTAATGTTAACGTTAATGTTCTTTATTCCTTCGATATTTTACACAGCATGAAATATCGCGCCGTTACCGCGATTTACAAATCAGTAGCACTTAGGTATATGGGGTACAAAGAGTAGCTTAGTACACTAGCCTCCGCGTAGGAAGTTACCGATCTCCGTTAATTCCCGACTTTTCTTTACCCGCTGAGTTACGAGGCTACGGCGACGTGTTAAATTGTTCACTAAGTTCTCCGCGGTCGCGATAGTTTACTTTATAACTCCCGCTCGCGTGTACGTTCTTTTTATTTTCTTTCTTTTGCTTAATACAGTGGCGCGGATTTCCTACTCGACTCGGGGTGATGTGGCGAGATGCGCTCGGCGGTGATTGTGACTCGACCTCGTTGTGAGGCCACAGCGGATAAATTGCGACTGACTCATGGAGTTGAAAATCCATTGCGTTGTGGTAGTGGCATCGTAAACTCATTGTCACTTCCTAAGAATCTAGTGGAAGAGTTGCTATGCCTACGCATATGAGTTTAGTTCCAGCGAATCCTTGCCGTATAAGCTAAGTTGGATTCGTTGGTTGTGTATACCAGGAAATTGAAATTGCTTGGGTGCAAGAAAGGGGTATCGTTTAGATAGAAATGTTAACCGAGAAAATTTCGGGGGAAATGTGCGCGGTTTGGTATACTTGCTAATGTTCCGTTGAGGATTTGAATATACGCTTTGTTAAGGCATATGAACTTCGGAGAAATGTGTGCGGCTTGGTATACTTGCTAATGTTCCGTTGAGGATTTGAATATACGCTTTGTTAAGGCATATGGACTTCGACGAAATGTGTGCGGCTTGGTATACTTGCTAATGTTCCGTTGAGGATTTGATTTTTGCATGTTTGCAGGATAGGGTTGTGGGTTGGTTCTCCGTGTGATGTAGAGAACCCCCACACATACACTGATAGACCGGACAGGATGAAGAGCACTGTTCACTGTTGCGAGCTGTGGTGGCGAGGGGCGATGGTTATGGCGGGTTGAGTCCCTGTGGCAAGGCCACGCGTGCCCCCGACACCGTAGGTGGGGACGGATAACGCTTGTCGTCGGAGATGCAACCTTCGGGCGAGTGACGTTGAAATGAATGTGCCGCTGGAGCAGGGGTCCAGCAGAGCACGGACTTCAATCCTCCGTTGGTTCTCCGACGTCACGATGACTTAAGCGGTTGCTAGCAACGCGGAATGCTGTGAAGGGGTGCTGAATGTGTGTGCGCAGGCCCCTTCATGACGGTCGATCCGGGGGGCGAATCCTTTGGCCCCCGGCGGCGGTGAGGTTGTCCCGTCGATGGCGGTTGTCCGGACATGCAACAAGGTGTGATGTCTCCGCTGGCATCGACGGCACGCCTTGCTGGAGTGGCAGTCGCGTAGGCGGTGGCGACCCACACAGTTGAGGCACACGTTTTGTGTGTGAAGGACTTCCGACGGCCAGGTGTGAGTGATCGGAAACCCTCGCAAGCGTAGATGGAGTGTGAGGCCCCGCAGAATGTGCATGGGGCTTGTTGCCTTAGGGGTTCCGGCGGTAGTCTGTGTATCGGGACACGGGGCTGGGTTGAGCTTTGGGCAGGCGGCAGTCTGTTGGCGGTCTGCTGGTTCTTACTCACTGATCTGGGGTGCAGTTCCTTTTCCGCTGGCTTGGAGGCGACCGTTGGCAGCTGCACTGGGGGCAGCTCGCTGGGGTGGACGGGATTGGCGTTGTTCGCCATTGTTGGGGAGGCTGACGCGAGCGCGTACAGGGCTTCGAGTAGCTTGGCCTGTTCCTCCAGGTATATTTCTTCGGTGTCGCCGATAAAAGACTCCGCGAAGTGCTCGTGTTGTTGGTACTCAGGTGCCGCCGTGTAGAAGATTTCGTTGTGCCGCCTGGAGATGACTTCCCATTCGGCGCGGAGTGCGTGTTTGGTTTTTTCTATTGTTGTCGGACTTGGTTGTCCCTTGTCCTGCAGGTTGAGGAAGGTGCGAGAGATGGTGTCCTGTGCCGCGAACTGATCGTCATTTGTTCATTAGTCTGTGTTTTCACCTACTGTTCGGCTTCTTCGGAGTTAGCGCTGTTTAAGTTCAGCTAAACGTTCTGTTTTGACGAGTCTTCGGCGTTCGGCCAATGCAGCCTTTGTTACTTTCGACTTAGTGACCGCTGATGCCGGCATTTCGTTTCAGTTCACTTCCTGTTTCTCTAGAACTATTTTCACTGAACTATCTTCACTGTTGTCGTGTTGGTCGTGTGTTGATTCCTTTTCACTTCCTTAATCAGTTCTTTCTTTGGTGCTATCCGTTTAGAGGACTATCCGGCTCGAAGGACCAGAAAATGTGTTGGCAATCGAGCGGCCAACATGAACATAAAGATGTGAGTCGACCAGGAGGATGGTTGTCGGGGATGATGTTGCAGAACTTCCCAGCTGTCTTGGAACTTCCGCTGCCTGACAGTACTTACAATGGGAATGTTATGGTCGGTCTCACTGTAAATGTACGGTATGCATTATAAGGTTAAACTACAAATAGAATTGGATCACCGGGTCTTCAACGTTTGTTGCCAGTCCGTTTGCATAAAAGGCGACTAGTCTGCAAATTCTGCCTTTGATGTCTGCTGTGTCCCCTTCGGTCCGATAGCGATGCTTCGCTATGCATCTGGTGAAGTAGTCCCGTTGCGCACTAAAGGAAATTGAGCGCACGTGGATGCGTGATCCAATACCACCGCTGCGTTCAATCACACAAGGACGAGCCGCACAGAACGACAAGGTCGCAGTACCAGAACACACGACACGCGACAGGACCAACGCAACGACAAAGGAACTTGAACCGCAACAGGAGCTGTATGCGAACCAGTCAACTACACATACTTGATTAGTTTGTTTGGAAAGTCGCTTTTATTAGTTATGTACTGTAGTTATGTTAATGTACTGAATACAAGGAATAAATTGGCGATTGCTCATTAACACGCCAAAGATCAACTTGCACACCAAACGAAAAGCCACATGGTTTAGGACTTCACGCCGTTGGCCGCCGATGGACGGTCACAACGAGCAATGGCTGTTTTTGTATCCCTCCTTAATGGGGTTGGTCTTTGCACTAGACGCACGTGATGGTGTTGAAGTAGTTATAAGGTTTTGGCGCTTTAGAGTTGAATTAATGTTACTCTTTACAGGTATCCTGTGCCGCTGCATATAATTGCGGATCCGCAACAGCGACGATTTGTTTATTCAATCATTTAATGGAAAGATGTGATGTGAGATCGTGAGCTGCAATATGGGTTATATTCCGGGGATTTCTTGTTTATTAGGTTTACGCTTTTGTGAGATATATTGCTCGTCGTTTTCTGCTCAGGTTTCTAGTTTTGTATCCTCCAACACCTTGTTGTTACATATTGTGTTCACGACAAATAGTTATATGTATCAAGGTAGTTATTACACTCTCCGTCCCAAAACAAACCTGGATATATTAACGAAACAACATAAATAGTTAGTTAATTTTTACAAAAAACCATTTTATTTATCCGAAATAATCTCTCTGAGTTGAAACACACTGATTTTCTCCTTCGACAAGGGCATCAAATGACTTTCGGATGCTGTTGAGGATGACAATTGTCGTCCGGCGAATATCTACATGTTGTAGTTTACGAAATAGGAAATTATCGCGGCAGTCAGGTCTGGTGACCACCGAGAGTATTGAAATAAAAAAAAATGATTTTTAGTTAACAAATCGGTAGTATTTTTCGCACAGTCGCATTGTGTGGCACCTGCCTGATTCTCAGTATTCAGGATGAATACGGCTTAGCATAAGCTTCAATACTAGCAGATAATATTCAGCATGAACGGAATCATTGGAATCAATTCTTTGCGAATAACACATGTTGGAATCCAAATAAAGAGCATTGTTTTTTATTTCTTCGCCAAGCATTTGTATTTTAGGTAAACAATTATCACCATACGTTTTTTTCAGAGTGAAATAGAGGAACTAGAAATTTTCTTTTTAAAAATTGAACAATTCCCTGTGATAATTCAAGGAACTGCAATTCGTGTATTCTAAAGCCTGAGTCTCTAAATTCAACCATTTTTAGACTGATATCTGCGAATATGTTGGATTTCCCCACATTCGGCGCTATTACTAAACCCAGAGGGCGGAATGACAAATTTTGTTAAGGCAATGAATCCCAAACTTTGAAATAGACCTTAGGAAAAGAAATACCAAATCGTTTCTGAAAACCGGCAGATTTTTGAGGCCCACTCTAGGACCAAGTCTCAAATGGAAGTATGAAAGTTAAACAAAATGTTTTACCTACTTATGTTTAATATATACATATCCCAGAATTTACAAATGTATACTATAAAATTTACATTTTCGAAAATGCACTTGAATAATTTTTAAATATGGCGGAGGAAGCAAACCTTGTTGTCTATCAACGGCGCTTCGATCGTCGTCTAGATCTAGACCGAGAGCGACCCTTGCGTCTTTTACTTTTTGAACGCCTCTTTGCTTGCCTTGGACGAGTATGTTCAGGTGCTATATCATCAGCACAGCGTCGTATTGCTTCCTGTTAATATGAAACTTATGTTTTATTCAAAATCGAAAGATTTTTTGATTAATATTATTACTAACCATTATATTTTTTTTCTTATCGATATTTATAACTCGATCTTCATCTACACCATCTCCGCTGGAGTCGGAAAGAAAATCTAAGTCTTCGTCAGAAGAAACATACTCCACTCGGCCTTGTCGAGCAATACGCTCATTGTTGATGAGTTCTCGTATGATTTCAGAGACTTGATTAGACGTATTCGGCTCATTATGTTCCACGTGACTTCCCGAAGCTGTGCGTTTAGGTTTTTCATTTAAGTGTGATTGCTCGTCGCTGGTTTTCTTCTCCGCCATTAAATTTTGTCTTATTGTCTTTAATATTTATTATAAAAATTAAAATCTTGAAGGTCAATTTGATTTTTTATGTCGAATAAAAAATTAATATTTACACGATGAAATTTAAAAGCGTAATGAGAACGATTGGGTTTTCAGGAAATATTATTAGGTTGTTGGCCTGCTTTCTTTAATTCCTTTATTTTTATATTTTTAAAGTGTAAATTCATTTTGTATATGCAAAGTGTGTGTTTTTTTTTTAAATTATTGTAAAAATTCCAAATTTTGCCAATTATCTAAGTATATCTATTGTCACTGTCTATGATCCAAAGAAATGTAGAAAAAGAATTCCAAAATATATATATTTATATAAGGATAGTTAAATTATAATTATAAGGTCTTGCCCCTATGAAGTCAGATATTAACACATCTACAGAATAGGAAATAAGTTAAACGAAGCTAAGAATTAAAATCAGCTTTCGAAAATTGCTGTAAACATATTATATGAATAATGGTTTTTCTTTTGCCCTCACTTATTTAAGTACAATTCAAAATATTTTACATACATTATTTTACATTAAATTTTTTAATAGGTAGCACTATTAGAAAATGAACATGACTCATTTCGAGAAGCTCATCTTTCACTAGTTTATGTATGAAGTCTTGATATTTCGTCTATTCATTTACAAGTTACAGTCGTTTGAGTGACACTACTTTCGCCTTCATTAAAACAAAAAAAAAAATGGAAAATCAGGAATATCGCATCTTAATCAAACATTGTCTTTTGATGGGAAAAACTTCTGAACAATCATTGCAATAGTTGCACAAATGTTATCCGACATATGCTTCTTCGAGAATTTCGTAGTTTAGTGAATTTAAAACGGGTCGTACAAGCACCGAAGATGCATTTTCCTCTGGAGGGTCAAAAGAGATCACGAATGTGGGAATAGTGAAGCAAGTGCATCGAATCGTTTTGAGTGATCGCTGTGCGAATTAGCTGAGGCAGTGGGAATGTCAAAAGAACGGGAGGGATACATTTTGCACGATGTTTTGAAGATGTGTGGCGGTTCCGCGAAGCCCCACGGCCCACTTAAATGAAAAACCCCCATAACTACATCCCAATTGGCATAAGTTTTCGCTAATGCAAGCGCATTAACACCTTAAGTGCTTTACGCATCTAGGTTATCAAATTTATAATCTAAAACGCGTGCCACTAAGTCCGCTAGGGCCCTGAAACATTTGGCCAACGTTGAACCCGACACGAAAAAGCAAGGAACTGAACGTCCCAAAGCTTTCAATGTCAAGCTCAACAATTCGAATATGGCATACCTGAAACAAAGGAAAACATTCATTCATCCTATCCCCAAAGATTGAAATGCGCCGCACTCCAGCACTGCACAATCGGAAATCCTGAACATCTACACGATGTTACAAGGAATTGCTATCGTCAGCAAATTAGCCGACCAACGGATGCACGTGCGGGTGGTCTGCCACAAAGACCATCAAATCCATCGGCAAACAAAAGAAACGGCAACCTCATGCAATAAAGCATATCGCCTATCTGCTACCAAATTGTAGGCAACCGTAATTATCTCAACGAGATAATTCGGAAAATGTATTAGGTTAAAAACCTACAAAGGATCTATTCCGATCCCAGGGTCCCTTTTGAATTTCACACCCATTAGAAAGACCTAATGGATTGTTAGTTTTAACCAAGAGAAGTTAAACAAAACCCATGGACCGTATGTCCATTCAAATTGCACGATATCCGTCGGCCTGCGCGCCAGATGTGCTATGCAAATAGAGGCGGCACTCTATCGACGGCCGTCGAAATGAAATTCTATCACCACCACCGAGGGTGATAATGATGTATGATGATGACCGAGTTTCTCCTTTCAGGAAAATAGGAAATTATCCCTGGGATAAAATAGCATGCTGTTAACAGAGATTTTGGGAATTCTGTTGGCAGATCGAATAGGGAAATTTCTCCTGTACGGATACAGATACCAAATTTGAATCGGGATAGCTTTTTGGGCAGACAGTTAGTCTAATTTTGATTGTCGACGAGACGACGAGTCTTTTCGAGGTAGGACAAGTAAAGAGACGTCGAGAAGGAAGTCGGCCTGCGGCTTCACGAACAGCGAAATTATATCGCGTGTGCAAGGAACTATCCGATAGATGCAAGATTCTTTAAGTATTTCTGAAGTAAATTGTTAATCTGCGTTAAAAAACAATCACCGTTACATGTAAACATTCAAATAAATAAAAGGGAAATGAATAAACGCTTCCTGAAAACAATCTTGCCTGAGTTTTATTCGTGTGTTGTATTTATTTTCGTGTATAGTGCAGAACAGTGTTCGGCGGAACATTTCGACGAAAAGACCAAGTGGCATTCGAACGAACTACACTAACATCCGCCAAAACCATACCTACTTGCAAATTTTGGGCAGCGTAAGCTACCTTTCATGGCGCAAGGCTAATAACCTTGCCCGGAAAAACAAATTATTATGGACAATTTAACAAGTCTCGGATGAGGACCGGATACCGGTGAAGAGACTTGCTAAATAAGGCCAAGACCAGATCCCGGTTGTAGTGCCGATGTTGATGATGAAGCTACCTTTCATTCTCTTTCACCTGAAAGTAAAACCCCAGCAGGCATGCACATCAAACAAATTATTTCATTCATATTACATGAACCATGCCAGACCAATCGGTTCGGCTTGTCGGCAATTGTAAACGATACACTCGCTGGCCAGCGTAATTGTTGACACAGCTGTAGCCGATATTCTTGCTACGGTTCATGAGTGAATATAGCTCTAATCCCAAGGTTCGCTACAGTTGTGACCAATTTCCTTTATCGGTTCTCTACCGATCATGGGATTTGGGCACGAATATGATGGACGTTAGACAATAATATCCATGGGCATGTCTAATGATTCGTTGTCTAAACAACGACCAGTCACTATTCTCACGCTGGCTATTCTTAACGAAATGCTTCTGTGTACTCTACGTAAGCAGAAGAAATTATTTTTGCCTGCATGCCAGCATTCCTGTGCATTATCCAATGCCTAAAATAAACATGCACCCAAATCTAGTAGCCTTTGCCGTCGCAGCTAAGTTATGTTGACTTAACGTCAATCAAAAATCGATCCCCTATCGTACGGTGGCGATACAGCCAGCCCGTACACCGATCATCATATTTGACCAGCCGCATTATTGTTTTTCCTTTCCAGTGCCCAGCGAGTTTTTGGTGTGTCTTTCTTGCAGAGGAAAAGACATTCACCCTATCTGGAAAGATTGTTTTCCCCTGCGATGACATGCGTGGAAACACATCGCAATCAATGGAGGCTGGGTCAACGTCGCCCAGCTCGAGGAGTCAGATGGTAACCACCAGACCACGTACACGTACCGGGGATGTTGCGTGCCGAGTCACATTTCATCTCTCGCGGAGTACGAACAATACCAGAGGAAGTTCCAACTACACACTTGTCGAGTTCGGTTCTAAGTTGTGAAAGAAATCGTCGCTTACCTAACATCAATTCGAAATTCCACACGATCTATTTCGCGTAGTTTCGCTATCGCTCTCAATAACTATCGCTCATTATAGAACAGTACGCAAAGGAGGATATAGTGCATGTTACAAACTAGTTTATTAATTAAGAAAACAGAGTTCACCGTGAAACCCGAGCTAGTTGAATAATTAAGTAAAAAGAACTCAATGTGAAACCACTTCAATAATTAAACTGTTGCTGTGAAATATGTTTAATAAACTATCTAGGACAAAAGGAGTAGTTTAAGTGCACACGAAGTTTGTGGTTCAAGATCATCATTTGTAAAAGTAGATTGAGAAGTAACAAAATAAAGAGAACACCCAACATCAAAACAATCCAGTGCGTTTTTATCTTTCACTTTCCTTGGTGCTTGGATTTTTGTGCTCGTATATTCAGCGGATAACAATTGGGGATTTAAGTGAATCCGTGTCGTGTCAGGCACCTACTTACACCTACGTCTTCACGCGGTCCGATCTGGCTTGCCCGAGGATGGAGGCCTTTGAACCCAATAACAGATACATCATGTGGTTAAGGGTCGTGCTGAGGAATTCTGTTAAATTTCTTTCTTGTCTTTACCGCTGCCCGAATGACGAGCGACTGGCGACGCTTTTCGAACATCTTTCAAAGACCGTCGACTGACAAATGAACCACCCAACTTCTGAAATTGTCATCCTTGGCGATTTCTATGTGCACAATTCCGACTGTTTTTATTTTTTTATTATTACACTCTTCTCGGGAGAGGCGAACCTTTAGCACCGAGTGGGCGCCCTGAGATGCCACCAAATAACTGTTGCAGTTCTTTTTGAACATTTGCAGGTTGTAACGCTCCGGGAACACTCGCGTGGGAAGGGAGTCCCACAGCTTCCCCGCTCTGTAACGGCACGAGTTAAGAGAAGAAATTGAGCCGAAGTAAAATATTTTTTTGACTCTAAAAAGATCGCCAAGAAGTATGAGATCAGTTTTCCTGGAGCGGACCGTGCTTATGCCACGCTACATTCCCAGAGACCGTGACGCCGAGCAATTTCATGCTTTTCCCAGATTCGAGGGCCATTCATCATCAGCTGTGGAACCGATGATCCACTTTTCTTTGTGAATGTTGTATACTGTGTCTTCGCTGCATTGAAGCCGACGAGGTTGGTCGTTCCCAACTGCAGGACCTTATCCAGATCCTGATTCAGAGAGTCAATCCGTCTACATCTCAGCTGGTGCGACGTAGATGTACCAATCGGCCGAACACTCGAAAAGGAGGAAACGAGCGTACTATCATCCACAAAACTAAGCACTTTCTTATCCGTTGTCTCCAACAAATCATTTATGTGAAGAAAAAACAAGGTTGGAGCCAAAATAGAACCTTAAGGCAGGCCCAAATTAACAGGATACAGATCCGAACACTCGCCGTCCACAACAACCCGGATCAATCAATTTTCGAGGAAGTTCTTCGTCCAGTCACAAAGCTGCTGGGAAAGTCCATATGAACGAAGTTTGCTTAGTAATGCCCCGTGCCAGACGCGGTCAAAAGCCTTGGAGATATCTAATGCGACCGTTGGTTGGTGCATTCTAACAGAACCGATGAGACTGGAAGGCTGGCGGAGATGTTCGCTGTTAGCCGCAATTTGACTCATCTCGTGGAGAAACCTACGCGAGTGCCGGATGGTTCTTGGCAGACTTTTTCGCTTATCTTATGAACGATGGACCTTTCCCGCCTGTTGGAAAATCGCTTGAGTTCATCCAATCCTAAGGAGAGGAAAAAGTGTCTCCCACAAAATTACCGGCCGATAGCATTATTGTCTGTGTTTTCTAAGGTGATGGAAAAGGTCATCAATGCCGAGTTAATTAAGTAATTGGAGTGCAACGGACTTCTGAATGATCGACAATACGGATTCCGTGGCAGGCGGTCCACGGGAGACCTTTTGACTCTTATAACCGATATATGGACACCTGCGATTTAGCGGCATGGTGAGTCAGGGGCGGTCGCCTTGGACATCTTCAATACTTTTGACCGCTTCTGGCATGAGCATTGCTGAGAAAAGTAAGTTTATATGGACTTTCTCAGCAACTTTGCGACTGGACTAATAGCTTCCTCGAAAATCGACCGACCCGAGTTGTTGTGGACGGCGAGTGGTCGGGTCTGTATTCTGTTATTTCCGGGGTGCCTCAACGTTCTATTTAGTATCCAACCTTGTTTTCGATTCACATAAATCATTTGTTGAGGTCGACGGATAACATGGTGTTCAGTTTCGTGAATGATATTTCTCTTTTTCGAGTGATCGACAGATTAGTGTTTCAACGTCGCAGCAGCTGAGATGTTGCCAGATCGGCTCTCTAAACCGGGATCTGGATAAGGACCTGCAGTTGGGGAAAGGCCAATCATGCCGACTTCATTACAACGAAAACACAATATACAACATTCACAAAGAAAAGTGGATCATCGGTTCCACAGCTGACGATGAATGGCCAAGCCCTCGAATCTGGGGAACGCTTGAAATTGGTCGGCGCCATGGTCTGTGGAAATGTATTGTGGCATAAACACGTGTCGAACATCGCCAGATCCGCTTCAGGAAAACTGAATTACCCTTTAAGAGCTAAGAAGTATTTTACTTCGGCTCAACTTCTTCTCCTGCATAAATCTCAAATTAGACCCGCGCTCAAATATTGCTGTTATGTCCTAAACATACCCTCGACCTACTTGAGAGCATACAGAGAGGAGCGAGCCGCCTGATTGGGGACTCGGCGCTGGCGTCGGAACTACAGTCACTATCACATCGAAGGCGCGTAGTTGACCTCTGTCTGTTTTACAGATATTAATACGGGTATTGTTTTTCAGAGATTCGTGGTGTTGTTCCACGCAATTCGGTCTACATGCGCTCCACAAAACAATGCGACCGATTACACCAGTTCGCGGTTCATCTCCCAACGTCGCGAACATTCTTGTATCAGAACTTGTTCCGGTATAGCGCGGAGAAGCTGTGGAATTCCCTCCCTGTGGAAGTGTTCCCGGAGCGTTACAACCTGCAACTGTTCAAAAAGAACTGCAACAGTTATTTGGTGGCATCTCGGGGCGCCATGTCGGTGGTATAGGTTCACCTCCCCCGAGAGATATATTTAAAAACAAAAAAACCTTCCCGACCGTCAATCCTGGTTTGGACATCGTTTTCGCCTATCGTAACTGACCAATTTTCCATTATTTGTGTTTCAGAAGCAATTCGCAGATGGAAATTCGGCCCATGAGATTTTTTTGCGTTAATTCGTATGGCCCCTATACATGGAGCTGCTTTTCATATCCAGCCTTATTTAAGTGGGTTTAAACGGCTTTTTGTCCAATGTTTAGCTCCTGGACAATCGGATCCATGCTTAATGCGATTTCCATGATTTTATCGACATTTTCGACGATTGGCCTTCCAGAGCGTGGTACATCTTTGACCTCAAAAATACCGGAACGGAATCGACAAATTCAAAATTGCCCATAATTGTCTGTTACAGACCATAAATACTATTCACGTTTTCAACCGAAGGAAAACTATAAAATATTGCGTATTTTCTTTTTGATTGTTACCATATTTGACGCGCGCTCAAACAAAACTGAGTCAAGCTAACACAAAACTCTCTGAAAAGCTTTATTTGGCAGGAAATTTTACCTTTTTAACCCTTACGTCAATGACCGGGTACCCGGGTACCCATTTAGATTTTTTTAAATGTCAATTTAAAAGTAAAAAAAATTTTTTTTCATTGAAATTTCGTAATTATCATTCAGAAACATTTGAATGGAGATGATCTAAGACATGGGACCGAAATTCGTCTACTAGGCCGAGCAATCGTGAAATTGCGACGAAATGATACCTGTCGGTAAAGTTGGTCATTGACATAAGGGTTAACGCAATCAGCGTAACTTGATCGCACTTATACAGATCGTGAGATACAGATTACTAAAGCCATCTATTGGAAAAATAATGGATTTATTTTTACTACAACTTATATTTTGCCGACTTAGAGTTGATACAATCAAGGATCGCATTCAATGATTTTTTTAATAGCAGAAAGCACATTGCCATTACCCTTAAGTTAATATTTAATTTGATTTCATTGCAATAGATAATAAATAAAAATACAAATAAACAGGAGTATCGTAATATACAATACTAAGGCTTGTGTTAAACTTAACAAATAAATCAGTAAACTAAGAATCCTCGCACAAAACAGAGAGCTGAATAAAAAATACCTCACAAAAATATATGTTATTGATATAGCATTTTATTTTTGCTTGTTTGTTCGTTTGCGTGTTTTAACCACAAAACTAAAAATTTACATTTAGTACGACTTCGACAGAGTACTTAATATGAAGAAGAGAATAAAGAATTGTTAAGTTATTTCAGGTAAAAGAAGTTCTCAAACAGGTAACCCTAAATCCCATTCGTGAGCCATCACTATAAATCAAAGCTTCCTTATCCAGTTGCATACCATTATCCTGTAGTGCAGAACAACTTGCGCCTTCGGATGACTGTAGTGCTAACGAGGTGAGGTAAGTGCACGCATTTTCATAGATAAATTCTCCAGGGAAATTTAATGGAGGCTTGCTAACTTTTTGAAATTTGTGCGCATGTTACTGACTTCCCAACCCCGAAGAGGCAAATGGTAAACATAACCACCCCCTGGTTGGTGTTCATTCAACCCTTCTTAAACGTCCGAATGCTATTCTAACAACAGTCTACGTGAAAGGACAGCAGTTGTTATTTTGCCGCGAATTCGTATGGGGTATAAGACACGATTCGAACTAAACTTTTAGGCCCGGCGATTTTAAATATAAATAAAAAATGAATTGTTCTTATAAGAATTTACTTCAAATTGATAAATGATATCCAACCTTGTCAAGGAAGGGGGTTAAAAACTCTCGCGTGCACGTCAAACGGTTCCGAACGAATACTACCGGTAGTGATAAAAGTGTTGTGTTGTATCGATTTTTGTAACAAACGCGGTGGTTATTAATTAAGTTTTTAAAAAGTAAAAATAGCGGAAGAAAAAAGACGGAACACGCTTCCATACTGCAGAAGTAAAATGAAGTTACACCATCAATAACAGCCACTGTGCTGTTCTGTGTGCTAGAATTACGAGGAGTCTGCGCTTCAGAGACTCTAACGTTTCCGGTAACCGAAGGGGCGGTGTGAATATTCGTATATTGTTCTATCCCATGACGAATGCCAATTATTCGAGGGTGTCAGGACGAGACATTGCCCCGCGATAGAAGTCTATAAGCCCAAGAATTTCATCCAAAGGACTGTGGTAACCGGTTGTTATCAGACAGCTGTGTATCACGTGTAAGTATGCACTTGTTCTTGTGCCAGTACACCGATATCGTAAGGGACTGTTCAACTTGTTTCTTAAACTTGGTTGTGTTTCTAGTCATGTCTGGGGGATCAATAACCTTTTCTTGCTACATAGCTACAAATAAAGAGCATGTCTTTTTGTGACAATATTGTCCAAATTATTTATGGTTGTAGTTGTAACATCGATGATGTGCAACTCCGAACTTCGTCTTTCAAAAGTAACGTAAACTTTGTATTCATTTGCTGCATGTGGTGTTATTATTTTTGGTGCGGTGCGGAACAATGTGTTTCTCGTGAGGTGTCCCCTTGGGGTTTAGGTGTTTAAACTACAAACAATACGACTTTTTCAGCAATATTCTTCAGTTCTGTGTACAAATTTGTCCGCTCAAAGATGGTTATGGATAACTTACAGATGTGACTTTCTGTGAAATACATATAACACGTCACCAATCTTTTGGGGTTTTACATACTTTTTCAGGAAAGGCGACCTATAATGCCCTGAGATTCTATTACATAGCGGTTGGAGTTGTTTTTGAACTGCTGCAATCCGGAGTATTCCGTAAACACTCGTGCTGGGTGGGAGTTTCTGAGTTTTCCCCTTTTATAGCAAAGCAAATTTTTACAAGAAGTCTAACACTGCTTACACTGTGACCCAGAATTTGGTTATAACATTTTTAAAATGTTTGTATTTATTTTATTATTATTTATTGGCCTGTTGGAACCAAGAAGTTCATGACCTCACCGACTCGACTCCGCCATCGCTCCCTGTCCCGCGCACTCTCCTTCCACGCCCGACCATCTGATCCGATCTCCTCAAGGTCAAACCTAACATTGTCCTCCCATCTCGGTCGCGGCCGTCCTACCGGTCTCTTTCCCGTCGGTCTTCCGTCAAGAATTCTACGCACGGTCCTATCGTTGCCCATTCGATGATACTCTCACTATGGTAGGTTTGCGAGCTCTTCTAATTCGTGGTTATGGAGTTTCCTCCATATTCCTGCCTCCTCGTCATATATCCTCCAAAGATACCCCGCAAAACTTTATTCTCGAATACACAGAATTTGTTTTCTTCCCATTTTGTCAGAGCCCATGTTTCGCATCCGAATAGAACAATCGGCATGATTATGGTTCTATAGACACGGAGCTTTATGTTACGTGATAGCAGCTTGGATTTCAGCAGTTTACTGACTGCGTGCCAGCCAGCGTTTCCGGAGTGTAGTCTTTTGTTAATTTCCTTCGACATTTCGTTACTGGCCGTCAGTGTCGTTCCCAGACATTTAAATTCGTTAACTTTTTCAAATATCTTGCCTCTGACGTTTATATGTGTTCCCTGAGTTCCACCTGCTCTCCCCGTAATCATGTATTTTGTTTTGTCTTCATTTATTTCTAGGCCCACCTCTTCTGCCGCTTGCATGATGATTTCACTGTTTTTACTTACAGTTTCTAGATTATCGCCCAAAACGACGATGTCATCCGCATATGCGAGCACTTGTGTGACTTCGTTCAGGGATAATCCGGTCATGTTGTCGTCTTGTGCCTTTCTGATGACATACTCGAGGACAACGTTAAAGAGACATGGTGAGAGGCCATCCCCCTGTTTTAGTCCGTCCCGGATTTCAAATGATTCTATTCTAACTCGCCCTTCGTTTTCGTTCATGCAGATTTGAATGAGGGCGGCATATTTTTTCGGGATTCCCAGCTCAACTACAATATGGCGGAGTCTTTCCCTTGCGACTGAGTCGTAGGCTTTTTTGAAGTCAACGAACAGTTGGTGATCCGTCTCTCCGTATTCCCACTTCTTTTCCAGCAGTTGCCTTATTGTGAACATTTGGTCGCTTGTTGACCGGTTCCTACGGAATTCGCATTGGTTGTCTCCCAGCATTTCTTCTGCGTACGGTGTGATTCTCGCCAGTATGACATTTGTTAGTATTTTGTATGCCGTTGGTAGCAAGGATATTCCTCTGTAGTTTTCGCAGTGAGATCTGTCGCCTTTTTCGAAAATGGGGACGACTATTGAGGTTTTCCATTCTTCCGGAGTGACTTCCTATTCCCATATTGTTTTGATGAGCTGGTGGATCTTTCGAGCGGTTGCCTTTCCTCCACAAGCTCTGTCGGTATGCAGTCGACTCCGGGAGCCTTGTTGTTTTTCAATCGGTTTATTGCGTCTACAACTTCGTCGAAAGAGGGCTCTGGGATCTGAGGCTCGGCTGTATGTACGTCTGGTGCGTTTATTTGTGGTTGACGGGTGTGTACATTGAGCATGTTTTCAAAGTACTGCTTCCATCTTGTTACTATATTGTTTGTTTCTGTGAGCAGACAGTCGTTTGCGTCTCGAATTATTTTGGCTCTCTCTCTCGGTACCCATTTCTAATTGAATTTATGCCGGCATACATACCTCTGATGTTCTTTGCTCTAGAATTTTCTAGGATTTTTTCGATCCGAGTCTTCTCCGATTCGCGTTTTTTTGCATTTGATGAGTCTCATTGTCTCTCTCTGAATCGCCTCGTATCTTTCTGCGTTGACTTCATCATATCTTTCTAAGTGGATCACTCTGAGGCGTTTACGTTCTTCGATCTTCCCTCTGCACTCATCGTCAAACCAAGGTTTGGAATTAATTGTTTTCTTAAATCCTAATACCCTTTGGGCTGTTTGTTTGATTGTGTTTTTGATCGATGCCCATTTAGTGCCTAGATTATTGGTTTCCTCTTCTTCACTACTCCCATTCTCTAGTATGCTAAATCTATTCGTTAGTTCCTCTTGATATTCAGCCCTTTTGCGTAGGTCTTTCAGTTGATCAGTGTCGAACTTTTTGCTCGTCTGCCATGACTGCCCATGTGGGTTTGCTGCCAGGCGACTCCTGATTTTGCCCATCACTAAAAGATGATCGGAGTCGCAATCTGCTCCTCTATATGATCTTACGTCAATGATATTCGAGTGGTGTCTTTTGTCTATGAGGAAGTGGTCTATTCGGTTACGCGTTACGCCGTCGGGTGATATCCATGTGGCTTTATGAATTTGTTTGTGCTTGAACATTGTGCTTTTCACGACCAGATCTTTTGACGCTGCGAACGTGATAATTCGAATTCCATTATCATTTGAAATGTCGTGTAGGCTTTCTTTACCTATAGTTGGTTGGAAGATGTCTTCCTTTCCAATTTTCGCAATGAGGTCCCCGAGGAGGATTTCAACATCGAATGATGAGATCCCATCAAATACTTCCTCTAGGGTCTCATAGAACGTGTCCTTCGTTTCTTCGTCCGTAGATTCTGTTGGGGCGTGTACGTTTATAAATATATAATTGTGGCATGGGCCCTGTATTTTTAGCACCGACATTCGTTCATTAATAAATTGCACATCTTTTACATGGGGCGTAATCTTCTTGCTTATAATGAAGCCAGTCCCGAGGTTATGTGTATCGGTACCTCCATACGCCAGTGTAAACCCGTTGGTTTCGATTATTTGATGTGGGAGTCGGACTTCCTGAAGCGCGACGATGTCTATTTTATATTTTTTTCGCGTTTTATACGACCGTCTGTATCGCACCTGGTTTATATAACGTTCGAACATTCCTAGTCCCAACGCGTATATCCCGCTTTTTCCGTTTTTCCCTAGGTCTTCTTTTTGCCGAGTCGGCGTTTTCTTGATGATTTGTTCCCTTCTGGTAGTGTCGGCTCATCACACCTACGCCTACCGTGTTTTTCGTGAGATTGTTTTTTATGTATTGAATATTCATTTTTGTTCGCATGAGTCTTGGGGCTTCAAATAGTCCGCCACATTAGAGCCCCTCTTTGATACGGTAAGGTCTGCTTACTGCTCTGATTCGACCCGGTGTCAGAGAGGCGTCGTTATAATACAGCTGGTATACCCCTGGCTGCAAACCTTCCAATGGGCACGGTGATGCTTAACACCCTGGATTAGGGGTGGTAGATCTTTGTGTATTACTCCTCGCTAGCCTGTCTGACATGGGTGGCCCTACTGGAAGCGTATGCTTCCGCCAGCATAGCCTGAGTGATTCATTGTAGTTTAAACCCCCGCACCACGTCAAGGTTTCTACCAAGCGGGGGATACGCAATTGCATGGTTGAGAAAACCCACTAGATCACTAGTATAAATGTTAAATAAAAAGGGAGAATTCACTGCTCCCTGTTGTAGGCCGTTTTTGATGTGGAAAGTCTTGTTAGAGATTATATCTCCACATTTCACTACAAATTGTTTACCCATTATTATCTCGTAGATAATGTATAATAAATATTCGGGCATACCTAGACTTGATAACTTATATACCAGCCTTTTTAACCATACAGTGTCGAAAGCCTTTTCAAAGTCAACCAAACAGGCCCCTGTGCATTGTCGCTTCGCCTTGTTCCACTGTATATCGGAAACAAGTTTTGTCGCAGCATAAACTGTGTCATGTTGCGATCGAAAACCAAACTGGTTGTTCGGAATAATACCATTTTCCTCGCACCAGTTAGTCAATGCTTTATTTATAATTTTCTCGAATACCTTACTGATGTTCGGAAGCAAACTAATCGAGCGAAGATTGGCTGGATTGCTCCTGTCTTTGCCCTTTTTGGTGATGGGATGGACTACTGCAGATTTCCATTGGGTTCATTCATTCACTAGTTCACTAGGGTTCGATGTAGAGCTTATTGTCTTTGGACGATAAGATAACCGACTTCACCAGATAAATGTGGGTATTATAATTTATTCCACAAAACATAACTTTTATTTTTTATTATTTTTTTTTTTATTTTAAATAACTCAATATACTTAAAACTAATTTTATTTTTATTAAAAATTGTGTCCGTTCGGAGGCTAGTGGATGACTGCATCATTGGGTATTGTTTACATATTCGGAATAACGTAGGATGAAAAGAATTGAATTTGAGATAACAGAAGAAAAGGAATAGAATTGAAATATTGCTTACAATGCCTGAATGCAATGTAAATAAGATTTTAGATAATGGTTCCATATCTTGGGAGTTAAGATAAATAGGTTGGGAGGAATTTATTTGTATTCTTATTTTCTGCTTGTGTTGTGGTTAGGCTTTTGATGATATAATCGTGTGCCTCAATTAGCGGACACTTGGGTGGTAGGTATGGTTGACATAACCCACGCGCATCCGTTCACACAAACATGCTACTCTTTTTGTTTTCACTCACTCTCGTACTCGATACACCGTTTTTTTCTTCTTTTACGTCCATCAGTTTCCGCCCGATGCTGACGGTGTTTGCACTGTGACCGCTGCTGTGGAATCTGCATTGGTGGTCATTTACAAGTCCCTTGCATTAATTTCCGAGCCTGCGCTTGACGGTGCATAACTTCAGAAGCACATTTTTAGAAGTGTTCCACCCTTTCAATCCCATTGAAATAAATAGCCTCATTAGCTGAATTTCCAATTTCTGGAATATGAGTTTGCTTGGCTGGTCCCCTTGGCCGATGTCTTAAGATGATTTTTTCGTTCAGAATAATTTGTTTGCGTTCTTTGAGGTAAGTTCTCTGTGTGAATGCACCAAAATATTCTGCTGTCAATTTGTGCGATTTTATATACCTAACCGTAGTGAAGAACACGGAATCAACAGAGAACCACAACTATCAGCGTTGTATACCAGACCAAAAAAAAAAAAAAAAAAAATTGGTGGCGAAAGGCCGAATTTGGCGAGACAAGGACAGATGTGTCCTTCATCTTGTCTCTGGCTTCTGGTCATCCTGCGATAACCAGAATCATCCACACCAGTGAGGATGTTGGGCTCGGTCTCAAGATATCTGAAAAAGAAAAAGGGGGGAGGTGTGTCGGTTCTTTAAAGCTTTTCCAAAGAACCATCCATTTCTTTAAATCAACCTGCTTTTCCCTCACTCCACAAGATACCATACCTACCTGCAATTTTGGGCAGCGTAAGCTCTCAGCAGCATTTTTCATACCTGAAGGGAAGTCTCTCCGGCGGCATTCATAATTCCGGACTTTTCTGGTTCATACTCCATGAACCAGTTTACATCTCCTATCGGTTCAGCTGGTCAGCAATTAGCGATAAACAAACGCTGGCCAGCGTATTGCGGACACAGCTGCAACCGATATTCCCTTTTACCGTACATAAGTATACATTACCCCAATCCCGAGGTTCGTTACAGTTGCGACCAATTTCCTTTATCGGTTATCTACCGATCATGGGATTTGGGCACGAATATGATTGACGTTAGACAATCATACTCTAGATCATGCCTAATGATGCTCCGGCCTGTAAAACAAACAAACACACAGTAGCATCACTGTGTTTATGCTACTTACCAACCGCTGGCCATGGTCCCCCTGGGTGAGACATACGCTTGCACATCTACAAGTCAAATTCCTCACCATCATACCCATGTTCCATTTAATCAGATCAAACAAAAGCCACCATAGCCTTGGCTATAGGCGAGCAAACCTTTGGTTTGCTTATCGCCACGAAAAAATCGATTGCCTGCAATGGCATAAGTCTGGGCGATTATGTAAACAGCCAACGTTCCCATGTAGCATTGGCTAAATCATCACATCGTATGACCCTCGAAATAGCCTTTCTGTTTATTTAGGACACAGAAACCTATTTCTTCCTTCGGTGATCTTCGCTATCGCGTATCTCAATAATGCCTGCAGTTCATTACAGCAGTCCATGTTTATTCAGGTGCAGTTTCGTCGTTGCCGATATGCAGGCTAAGGGGCATCGTACTTGTCCTATACGGACACATAGAGAATCCTCCCATTCGATCCTTTTGCGATCGCCCACTGGCCGTCGCCAGGTTGAGGCTACTCGCTCCTCCCACACCAATGTAATCCACCACCGTTGAATATGACGGATATCGATTGCATCGGTGAGTCAGATTTTATCCGCTGAGGAGCAAACACATGTGCGTTTAAGTGGAGTGTGTTAAAGTCTGAGTTGTCGTACGCGAGTTCGTCGTCTGTTAATTTTCGTTATTCCATTAAGATAGAATTAGCGCTAATGTACAAATAATTCGGTTATACCCTACGCGAGTTCAATGAACGTTACTTTTGTTATTCGGTAAGGAAGGAGTTAAAACCTAATGTTCAAACACTTTGTTATATCCAGTGATCGTGGTGTTTACGTTTAATAAATAAGTGCGTTTAATGTTCACTTCATACATAACCCAGTATAGACTCCCACAAATGTAAATTGATGTAAAATAGTTATATATCAATGGTGTTTTTATCGAACTCGCATCCTTGCTGATGCCATGGTAAAAACCACCCACAGAGGTATCTAAGGATAGTGTGGACGGGGTTAGTTCAGGTGTTCTCTAACTACTTGGATGGAGAGATGGTGGGAAAGAAATCGTGCAAGACCGGTAGGTCTTGAGTGCGGTACTAAACGCAGATCACGTGTTTGGCGTCAGATGATCTGCGCTTTGGTCGGTGCGTGAGTGTGAGTGTGTGGTGTGTTATCAGTAGACCCTATGGAATGGGTCCAGGAATCCTCTATTATAGAGGGTAATGTTGTTGGGAAGGGTGCTTTCTTCAGTTTTGTACTGAAGAAGAAATTGTGGCGGTCTGATCCGAGGAGATCGAGAGAGAGTTGCTGTTCTCTCCCTGATGCGCCATCAATAGAATAACCGAGATATCTTTTTTGAGAAATCGACTTAGTCCTCTGCATTTTACATTAAGAACCGACATTTAAAGGAACCATTTTTTCGGGCATGTCTCCCGGAACTGCAACATGGATCGCCGTTGCGTCCGTTGTGGAGAATCCCTCGACATTGGCAAGTGCGAACTCCCGTCAGCAAAATACGATCCCACAACAAATGTGCAGGATGAAATTACGTTGCCAACTTGCTGCAACTGCGGTAAGAAAGGACATCCGGCCAGCTATAGGAACTGTCCCCAATAATATAAAGAGATAGTCCACAGAACCAAGGAAACTCGAGCTAAACAAGTAGCCAAGTCAAACTTCGGAAAACAGGCGACACAAAATTTCATCCAAAGTGGATTTACATTCGCTGATAAGGTTAAAGGGAACCAAACAAAGAATATGAAAACCTCACCACCTCTCACCCAAAAACATATTCATGTTCCTAAGCGATCCGCTATACAGGCCAACACAATGCCACAAATCCAAGCGGCGGCACAAAAGCCTCCAAAGGGGCAACCCTCAATGTTGAAGAAACTACTTAGTCTCTCTCGCGTGATTGAGGATATTCGACCTCGATATAAAAAACTAACGACTGAGGCTGAGAGGGATGCACTCCTTTTCACGGCATATGTAAGACATACGCTTCAAAATGGATCCCAAAATTAAAGTTATCCTTATAAATGTCAACTCCCTTGTTTCGCTATCAAAGCGTGCGATAGTCTCTGACTTCATAGAGGATAACCGGGCGGACGTGGTTCTTGTAACCGAAACTAGGTTGCATTCATGTCACCGTCCCACTTTCCCAAACTTTTCAATGATTCGAAGAGATCGAACTGTGGCGGCTCGTGCGAACGCCACTACTCACCTGCCTACCTATCACCAGGTAGACCCTTTTATAAGCCTTCGGCGCCAATAAATCGTGCACTCACCTGCATTAGCATTTTGAATAACCGCAATGTCTGCTGATACGAAAAGTGTATCAGCAGTAACAGGCATTCCCCAAAATAGAAACGCTTAAAATATATAAGAGTATAACATGGGCATTTTAAAACCTAAAAAGTATAAAACGATTTATTTAAAATAAATAGCTGATCAGAAATACCTCTTACTAGAACAAGAACCCAGAGCACACGTACATATTAATTATACACACATATATGTACTTAAATGTGCAAAACCCACGGCATACTCATGGAAAATCATCAATTTTATTCGCAGTAGTACCTAATTAATCATGACTATTCAAAAAACCATATCATTGTTTCTGTTTTCAATTATATTACGTAAATATATGAAAAGATACAAACCCAAAGTACACGAAAAGTTTACATCGGCCGCTAACTCGAGCCACACACAGGGAAACTCGCATCTGACAGCCAACAGGCGCACGATCGGCAATCATGCTACAATCTAGGCGCCGATCGTGCAAATACAATGATCGGTTCAAAACAACTCGTCCCCAGCTGCGAATGTTTTATTTTCACGTAGACACGATGACCATGGTTCGCATGCTGGGCGACACAACATGAACATGTTAAGGGAGCATGATGCGTGTACAACCCTTCTTCGGTGGAACAAACTCAGAAAGTTGAAATGACCAAATATAGGCATCGAAGCGAGGATGGAGTACGTGGTATTCTGTCGCTTCGATGAACTGAAGGACTGGTAGTTCAGCTCCTGTGGTGGCAACACGATCTGTGCGCGGAATAAATAGCAAGGAAAAACGTTACGACCGTGTTAGTGGAAATATTCTACTTCGAAACGATTGAATAAAATTAACTAAATACCACGGTTATTCCGATCTGTGCGCGGAATAAATAGCAAGGAAAAACGTTACGACCGTGTTAGTGGAAATATCCTACTACGAAACAGATTAATAAAATTTGACTAAATACCACGGTTATTCCGACTTTTTGCACGGTGCATAATAATAAATTCGCACAACTTAACATAAGTTTTAGTGTACAACTTACAATAAGTTTTCTGTGAAATAATAAATTTGTTTTGTATAATAATATATATCGCACAACTTAACATAAGTTTTAGTGTACAACTTACAATAAGTTTTCTGTGAAATAATAAATTTGTTTTGTATAATAATATATATCGCACAACTTAACATAAGTTTTAGTGTACAACTTACAATAAGTTTTTGTGAAATAATAAATTGTTTTGTATAATAATATATATCGCACAACTTAACATAAGTTTTAGTGTACAACTTACAATAAGTTTTCTGTGAAATAATAAATTTGTTTTGTATAATAATATATATCGCACAACTTAACATAAGTTTTAGTGTACAACTTACAATAAGTTTTCTGTGAAATAATAAATTTGTTTTGTATAATAACAAATTTATATAATAACTGCAACAGTTATTTGATGGCATCTCGGGGCGCCCACTCGACGCTATAGGTTCGCCTCTCCCGAGAGAAGTCTAATTAAAAAAAAAAAAAAAAAAAACATATATCGCACCCATTAACATAAGTTTTAGTGTACAACTTACAATAAGTTTTGGTGAAATAATAAATTTGCTTTGTAATAATAAAATACTGTACCATTGAAATAAGTTTTTTTACATAAGAATTAAGGACCTTTGTTAAACTAGGTTAAGTTCTCAGAATAAATAAAATAGACATAAGGAAACCGCCGTTGTTTATTTGGAGCTCCGACACACAGTGGCCAAGCACACCAGGACGTCTCGGTGAACCAGTGTCGGACGGACACCCTATCGAGGCGAGGCAGAAAAGAGACCACTCTTAACGCCTAAGATTACTCACCACAAGTGGTACCGATACTTACAGTACCTTAACCCACAGAACCCTCACTGGCGGCCCCACCATCAACGGAGGTGGCACCTGTATTCTAGTTAACAGCGAACTTCGCCATGAAGCTATTGACCTCCCACATTTCGAGTCCATAGAGGTCTCCGGGGTTGAACTGCATCTAGCTAATAATGGTAGAGTGAACATATACTCCGTATACCACTCTCATAAAACCAATAATGGCCCCATTAATCCCGAAGATATCGGCCAATTAATAACGTCCTCGGGGCATACACGCTTCATCATTGGCGGCGATTTCAACTCCAGGCATCCCCACTGGAACAACTCCGTCTCTTGCCCAAACGGCACAAAGTTGTTCCAATGGTACACCGAAAACTGTCATGCCCTCAACTACGAAATAGTCGCACGTACGGTTGGTACCCGAGGTAACTCCATCCTGGACATCTTTATTGTGTCCAAAGACTTACTTCCCCAAATCACTCCTCCCCAAGTGTCGGCGGGTGTATCTGACCACAACGCTGTGACCATGTTCACCCGCGGCTATCGAGCATCCCGGGCTCATGTCAGATACATACCCGATTATGGGCGCACAAATTGGGACAACTTCAATATTACATTGAACGAAAAACTCCACCAACTCTCTCTCTCCCCACTGACAGGAACCTAACGACGGTTGAGATAAATAACGCAGCAACTCGACTTCACGAGATTCTAGTTGAAACTTCTGAGACTCATGTCCCGAAGTACAAATTTGAAAAGACTTATCAGATTCCCCTTGACGACCCCACTCTTCGTCTCATCCGGGAGCATAAAAAGCTCTGCAGAATGAGATTACGTCACCGCTTTACGCAAAGGGAACCATTATTGCGAGCCATTATTCACAATATTGGCACACTGATAAAACAAAGAATCCAAAGCAATCGCACCCGACAATTGGAAGACAAACTGAGGGGTATTCAGATGGACCAGAACATTTATAAAAATGTTAAAAAGATATGTGGCACCTCTCGTATCACTGGACCAATCATGCACAACGGTCTTGTTGTCAATAATGACACCAATAAAGCAAACATCATCGGAGAGACCTTTGAAAATAATCACAAGCTCGCTCTCGAGGATGGCGACCCGGAAACGAATGCAATAATTATTTCAGAGGTTACCAATAAATTAGGCAACTTTAACGATCCAATAGTTGTCTTTAACTCAGCTAACAGTGCATACGTGATAATAGTCACGGCTTCGTCACACCAAATACCCTACAGAAACTAGTTAAATCTCGAAACCCCAAGAAGTCACCCGGTATCGACAATATGTCCTACCACCCGTTGCGAAGGCTTTCTGCTTTATTCCTTATAAAGCTCTTATGGGGTATGCGTGTCTTTCTCTTAGCTATGTGCAGGCAGGTGTTACGTCTCCAGCGCCGTGCTTCCTCTTTCGAGGGAAGAGCGTGGGGGTTATTAAAATAATTAAGTTTTATAATTATAGTTTTATTTATTTTTTATTAAACTCAGCACTCTCAAGCTGAGCTCAATTCTGAACTAACTTTACAACATACATTTTCCTGTTTTTATAGAACATTTTGTTCCAACTAACTGTGTCGTATAAATTGAACAAAACAATCCAGAAGTGTCTGTTTATAATTTTGAATATACTTTGAACGAAAATCAAAGTGGCTATGTTTTGAAATGCTTGTTATAATAATAATAATAATAATAATAATAAGGGTAGTATTCTGGAATACAACACAGGTGCACTGGTTCTCCAAGGACCCCAAGTTGACAGTCACTGTTCCACAACTTCCCAAAAAATTAAACACTGGAGTAACTCGCCAGAACAAAATTTATTTTTATTGGACAAGTAAATTAATTGGGGTATCTGTGGTATAACTTATTCTATACACACTTAACTAATCGAGTCGACCGTGATTATTTCATTTAACACAAAAATATGATTATTTCATTTAACACAAAAATATAACTAATTGCATCAACTTTGACTATGTCCAATTTTATGTACAACGTAACTTATCGAGCCGCCGTGATTATCTCGTTTAACACAAAAATATAATTAATTGCGTCGACTTTGACTATGTCCAATGTTATGTACAACGTAACTTATCGAGCCGACCGTGATTATCTCATCTAACACAAAAATATGATTATTTCATTCAACATAAAACAGACGCTTTGTGCACAACCTGTGTAACGAGACCAACTACCACTCCTCAGATCTTCAGACTCGCACAATTAAATTAACCGATCCCTTGGGGCGCCCCAAGTGGGATGTTAATTAGCGTGAGGGCGCAACTTGCCCTCACGGAATCCAAGACGCGATTAAATAAGTTCATCGAAGCGATAGGATACCAAAATCCCATCATCGCTTCGATGACCATATTTGGTAATATATCCCTTTTGCGTTTGGTTCAACACAAAAAGGGTTGAAATACACACACGATGGTTGCTTCTGCTGCTCATCGTGTGCGTTCGCAAGTATGCAGACATAGCATAAGTCCCATCTAAATGTTCGCAACAGGTGCGAGTATCTCAACGGCAAAAAGGGTTGAAATGTTTACACGATCAACGACTGCGTAAAGCATTATTGCTGATCGTGTACATTTCGCTGGTATATTCTCGCAATCGAATTCGGATGGTAAATTTCCATTTGCGAATTCGACTGCCAGGGCGTCAGCCGGATGCCTTCATGTATCGGTCGGTCGGGTGATCGATCGAGGTGGGCATGCTGTGCCAAGGCAAGATACCTTTTCCTGCTGGTGTGCAGCTGACGTGCAAAAGAATATCGTGTAGATATTGCACAGGCAATATTAGTTGCTTGGTTGTTAAACCAAATTGCTTTGAAAATATTGCATTTGTTGCCGCTGGAATTTCATATCAGCGAGAATTAATGTTTCACCGGTTTTTCTAATGTTACAGGTACGGCATGGAAGGTAAGTACACGCTTTTAGTGTATTTCAGGAAACTGTTACTTTTTGTACCTGTAAGGTAAGTAGTGGCGTTCAATGGGACTGCCACGGTACTTGTTTTTATTTTTGGTTTTATGCCCTAGATGGGGATTTTTACTTAGGTTATGGGAAGATGGGTGGTGGCGTTCAAGGGAACGGCCACACTCTCCATTCTGCTCAACCATGCCTACAACATGGGGTATTTTCCCCAAGCTTGGAAGCATGCTGTTGTCTGCCCAATAGAAAAAGTTGGGAAACCAAATTATCACCCCTCAAGCTTTCGTCCTATTTCGCTTCCCACCTGCATCAGCAAAATATATGAACAGTTCATATACGAGAAGCTAAATAAATAAATAAATAAATAAAGCTAAAATTTATCAGTGTCAGGAACCTAATACCTGACTTCCAATTTGGATTTAGAATAGCGCACAGCACCACTATGGCTCTCAATATATTTCAAAATCACGTTTGCGAACGCCTCTTTAATAAGGAACCCACCATTGCGGTGAGCTTGGACATTGAAAAGGCTTTTGACACAACCTGGATGGAAGGTCTCGTTTTTAAATTACTGAATACTGGCCTCAGTAAAACGCTGTGTAGTATCATCTACCAGTTCGTTTTAAACAGAACCTTCCAAGTTCGAGTGAATGGAAAGCTTTCCCGAACTCTCAACGCCGCTGCAGGCGTACCACAGGGCTCCATTCTAGGCCCCATCTTATTTAATATCTACACCTCAGATATTCCTCGCCCTGTGGATGGTAGAGTAAACCAGATTTGCTATGCGGATGACGTCCTAGTGTACACGTCATCTAAAAACCCAAAACTCGCAATAAACCGACTCAACCGTCATCTGGACGAGCTGTATCAGTATTACGGTCGATGGAAAATTCGACTTAACCCATCTGTGTAGCTATAATTCTGAGTAGTAAACACTCCCAACCTACTTATCGATATTCACAGAATATTCGAATAAAAATGGGAGATACTACGATTAGACCACAGGACAGGATGAAATATCTTGGGGTCATTTATACCCCAAAAATGAATTTCATCAAACATGTGACCCACATTCTCTAAAGGGGCCTCGGTCGGTCTAAGCAACTGCACAACATCTTCAAGTGGAGCAACAAAGTTGACACCAAAGTTAAGCTTCTCTGCTATAAGCAGCTAATTCGATCTGGAATATCGTACGCCTTTCCCATATGGTCTTGCATATCTTCGGCCCAAATGGAAAGACTTCGAGTTTTCGAAAGGAAACTCCTCAGGTAATTCACCAACCACTCTAGAAGATCTGACGGTTGCCATTACCCCAACGCTCACCTATACGAAGGCGCCGTCATTATCCCTATCGACGAGTACTTGCTACAATCAGCATACAAGTACCTCGAAAGCATTCAGAACAGCGAGAACCCACTTGTACGGGAGTCTTGGGTTCTTGACCCTTTCCTCTTTCGATCTCTTCGGATCAGACCACCACAATATCTTCTTCAGTGCAAAACTGAAGAAAGCACCCTTCCCAACAACATTCTCCTTTATAATAGAGGATTCCTGGACCCATCCCATAGGTTTTACTGCTGACACACTACAAACACGCACGCACAGTACAAGACGGCACAAACACACACGCATACACACCGACTAAAGCGCAGATTATCAGACGCCAAAGACGTGATCTGCGTTTACTACCGCACTCAAGACCTACTGGTCTTGTACGATTTCTTTCCCACCATCCCTCCATCCAAGTTGTTAGAGAACATCCGAACTAACCCTGTCCACACTATCCTTAGATACCTCTCCCCCCCTTTTTCTTTTTCAGATATCTCGAGACCGAGCGCAACATCCTCACGGATGTGGGTGATTCTGGTTATCGCAAGATGACCAGAAGCCAGAGACAAGATGAAGGACACACCTGTTCTTGTCCCGCCAAAGTCGGCCCTCTTGCCTCCCATTTTTTTTTTTTTTAGGAACAATTTTTTCTTAGAGAAATAAAAACATTTTTCAATAAGTATCAGAATGTTATTTAATAAAGGAGATGAAATTAAATTGAAATTCGGCGTTTGCTTAGAGTTCTAAGCCGAGCGTTTTTAGACCTAACCTCCAGGCAAAAATCTTGAAAGGAATTAAAAAAATTAATGTTATGTATAACTTTTTTGAAAATATATTTTGAGAATTTTTACATATGCCCACGTCTCAATCTGCGTCTAGATTTGGACCGAGATCGAGAAAGCCATTTACGTCGTCTACTTTTTGAACGTCTGTTTGCTTGGTTGGCTTGGGCGGAACTCAAACGGAAAATTATCAGAAAAACGCAGTACTCCTACCTACACAAAATGGAAGTTATGTTTTATTAGTAATCAGGCGAGTTTTCGATTAGTGTTACCACTTTCATACCATGATATTTTCTCCTTGTTCATCGCCGGAATTACGATTTGCTTCGTCGTCGGTTGAAGTGTATTCCTCTTGACTAAGCTCGTTGTCACTAATTTCTTGTAAGAAATCAGAGAATTGATCAGACGCATTTGTCGCATTTGTCGCATTAGGTTCCTTGTGATTCTCCAATGACCCTCGTTTTGGTTTGTCATTCTCACGATCGCCATCGTTTCTTTTCTCCGCCATAACAACTTTGTATTGTTTTTATTAACTAATTTGTAGTAAAGTGAAGATTTATTAATTCAATTTGAATCTTGAAGCCGGATAATAAGCCAAATTCTAAAAGCACAATGAAAACAGATGTTTTCAAAAACATTGGAAGGCTTTTGGCATACCTTGTTTAATTTCTTTGTGTTTATGATTTTTGAAAGTGTAAACTCACTTCGTCTGAGCAAAGTGGTTGTGAATACAGCCTTTTAATAGTTTTCGTAGTTTTTATTATGAAAAAATTTACCAATGTTATACATCAATAATGGGTGCCTATGGTCGAACGAAACCAGAGAAAAACGTAAAACTCTTAAAACTAGGGAGGGGTAATATGGATAATGAATTCACAATGTAACGTATTTTAAAATGTATTTATTGAAGAGGTTTTGCGATTCGGGGTAAGAGAAGCATTATAGTACTATGGATCGTGAAGAGCAAGATAGTTACAAGCTCGTCTCTTTCTGTTCATGGGTGATTGTGTGGGGATTAGGTGGTGGCACGGGCATGGGTGCGAGTTCCACCTCGTCCCACTAACACATTCGCCGCTAAAACCCGAACGAAAACAGCACGTCACCGGTGTTCAGGAACAAAACTCCACAACAAATCGTCCACCAGGAGGAAAGTAAATAAAACTCACTGTTTTAATCTTATTGATGTGTTTATTTTTTTAAAACGGCTGGTAACAAAACAAGTGATAAAAGGTTCTTATATTTCGTTAGGACTCACATTCAATATTAAAACGATTTTCACAAGCTTTACGACACGGTGAAACACTTCCTTCACGACCCGACTTCGGGATATATAAGCTCCTCCGCCGCGCGACCAGCTTGGTCGACGGATGTGATTTGACTCAACGATATTCATTCGTTGTCCAAGGGAAATTTGGGTGCATTCGCTTTTACGGTGGTGATAACCGGATCTCATAGAGGATATCGTCATGGTACACATGTATATGTGTACGTCGGTTCTTTTCATGGGTCGAAGCCATGATAATGAATCTGAAACAAAGAAAGGGCATAAGCGCATTCATGAGATGCGAGTTCTGTAAAGCAAACAAAACCAAACCTCGTCGGATGCTAATTGGATGTTTGTTTGAGATGTGGGTCGTGGCTAAATAAATAGAAGAAATGGTGTTAATGGGTTGGTGGACTAAACGACTCCCTTGCTTGCATTTGTATATGCAGGGAAATTCGTTTGTGTGAAACGGATTCTATATTTGCATTGTTTATGCTTCAATCCGGCGGCTATGCGCGAAGTCGATGCTTGTTTGGAGATTCAAACAAAGGAGCAATTCTGGGTAAAGTGCTTGCAACTGTATCGATAGTTGCAAGTCATTGCAAGGCAGATTAGATGGTTATACAATGACGGCTTGTATATACCATCTGTGTCAATGGTACATGGTATCTATGGGGACGCAAGTGTCTTACTCTAGTGTGAAAATCTACACTAATTGGAAATTTGGTTTTTGGTCGCTGATGCAGAGACGCATTGATTCATGTATGAATGCCCTTGTAGGAAAAATGTTTGCAGGCATTTCCAGATAATGCATTGAAAGCATTAATTATCCTTGGGAAGGAAATGTTTTTGCTGCGGGGGCGTTGCGGTGCAGGTGTGGGAAGGTTGGAATTTGCCTTGCAACCGAAGGTACCGAATAGGTTTTGGGATTCCTGAAAAGAAATCTTACAGGGAATTGTATGCGAAGGGATGCATGAAAGGTAAGTTTTCTTTTACAGGGATTTTTAGATTATAAATTTGATAACCTAGATGCGTAAAGCACTTAAGGTGCTAATGCGCTGGCATTAGCGAAAACTTATGGCAATTAGGATGTAGTTATGGGGGTTTTTCAGGTAAGTGGGCCGTGGAGTTTGGCGGAACCGCCACAATTGCACTGAGTGAGCTAAAGAAAGCACTAACGTTCATTGGTCTTAAGTACCTTAATACTATGATCGTGTGGTTTGACTAAAGAACGATTGTATGCGTTTACAGGCGGCAGGGGACAGTTTTCTGTGGTACACTATAATCAGAGAGGGCGTGTAATATAATTTCAGGTGATGTAGAAACGGTACCCGGTTAGCGCCGGTTGCAATATTTGTTCATATTATTCGTCTTACGTAGTGTAGTAGTTGCTATAGAATAAGGAAAAGGCTGCGCCAGGTGTTGGGGAAAGTCTATTCAACACCAATTTAGAAGTTCCCTTCCACAGCAGTCGTATGGCCGAGGGAACAGTGCCGGTGGCTTCCGGGACGCGCATGCAGGTATTTCCCACGTTGGTGGCAATTTTCGGCGTAACAGTCAGTTGCATGCCGTTCGCGGCTACCCGATCTGGTAACGGAGCGGCCACGGTAAATCTTCTGGTCCAATTCGTGGATACGCCCTGATAACTAATTTAATTCGCCGCACTTACCCGTAGTTTCCGGGGACTTAAAACAAGGGGCATCACTTTCTTTACTCGTGTAGCCGCACCTAGGGTTCGAGCAAAGACAATTTAAACCACAGCGGGATACTGCTTCAACCACGACGGGGGTGTATTTCTTTATTCTTCCAGTTAATTCATTTTGGCCTTACATAAATTTCAATTACAGATGCGATTAACAACAGCAAAAACCAAAAATAACTTATTCGCTTCGTGCGACTAAAAACAACGGATAAAAAGAACAAGCTTATTCTTCAAAAGACAAACTGAAAAAAAACGTGATTCGTCTTCCCTTCCTTCTGCTATCACTCTTTACGAACTCTCTGCTGACAACCAACTGTCTTTCTTCTCGACAACCGTCAACAACGGAATCATAACAAACTGAATTTTAACATCCTCCTGTCTCTCTCATTTCGCTCCCCATTCACGTCCACTTCGAAAACCGAATTCGAACTCGAAGAACTGCACGATCCACACCCGAATCGGGGCGTGTTCGAAAACTCACTTCTGGATCGTGCAACTCCTCCTTACCTTACCATCATACCACCTTAAAACAAATTACATTAAAATTACAAAATGATTAATTGATGGGGTGGCGGACGCACGTAACAGGCGCACTAGTCTACCTACGTATAATCAAACCTCTACGCCATTAAATTGTGGTTAGGTTGTATTAGTTGAAGTACTGTGGGGGTTTAAGTCATTAGTGCCTACAGGGGAATGGGTTCCCAATTACCCACCGACGGGTCCTTCACAAAACTGTCATTCGAAATCCGAGCATCAAGGTGAGAGTAAATGAAAGGCACTGTGGGAAATTCTGTTGCACAAGGCTCTCTTTATTTAATTGTAAAAATATTGTCTGTGTTCCTTTTATTTATCCTTCGTTATCTTATTCTACATTAAGTTTTTTGCTCGGAACTATTCAGCAGGGACACACCGCGATTTGAGTTATATTTGTTGTAACTGGATCCGCTTACAAAAGCGCTCTAAAGGCTTCGCTTACATTTATTGACTAGCTTAGATGCGCCGTACACTTAAGTTCAATTGTCAAACCGCGAAATCAATTCGGTTACCAAAGCGTTCTAAAAGCTATGCCTGCACTTATTCATCAGTTTAGATGGACCGTACACTTAAGTTCAATTGTCAAACCGCGAAATCGGTTCGGTTACCAAAGCGCTCTAAGAGCTATGCCTGCACTTATTGATCAGTTTAGATGGACCGTACACTTGAGTCTAATTGTTAAACCGCGAAATCGATTCGGTTACCAAAGCGCTCTAAAAGCTATGCCCGCACTCATTGATCAGTTTAGAGGCACCGTACAATTAAGTTCAATTGTCAAACCGCGAAATCACCCTTAAACGACGATATTGGCATGCGGCCGTATTGATCCGAACTCGACAGGAGACGCCCCGGGGAAGCTACGCGCTCGACTCTTGGTTTCGCCGCTGTGGTTATGACTCGACAATGTTGCTTGTGTGCCGTTTGGCGGATGATTAGCGACTGACTCATTACTGGCGAGGAAAAGTTCGTCGCGTCGTGGCAGCGGGGTTATAGCTAAGATCGACTCGCTGCCATTTACTAGGAACTGCGAAAAGAGTTGCTATGCCTGTATAGGGGATTTAGTTCCGGGAATCATTGCCGCATAAGCTGGGTTGGATTCGTTGGTTGCGTATACCGGGAAATTGGTTTCGGCGGCATAGCCAAATATGATCAAGGGTCTTGATCGATGCGATGGTCGTTTCGTGGAAGGCGACGCATCATGCTGTTGGCTTGTCACTAAAAGGCAATTGTTGTAGTGCTACATGGTTTAGGTGGAATGGGAACCGAAATGGTTTTGCTTGGTTGCAAGCAATGGATATGATTTAGATAGGGAATTGACCGAAGCAATTTCGGGGAAATGTATGCGGCTCGGTGTAGTTGATGGAGATGATGAGTATTCCGTTGTAAGTTTGAATATGCGTTTATTACGGACTATGATTTTCGGGGTAAATTAGAATTGCAAGGATTGTAATTTAAATAGGAGGTTAACCGAGGTGCTTTTGGGGAAAAATTGTATGTGGGGTGATGTAATTGAGGGAGATGATTAATATTCCGTCGTAAATTGGAATATGCATTTATTACAGCTTGGGAAATGGATTCTTGGTAAGTAAGGGGATGTATACAATTGAGGATTTGGGGACGGATGCCGTTGCATATTGAGATGTGTTTTGCATGTTGGGAAATGGGTTACAGGTTAGGTTAGGGTGACGTGCTGTTGGCGATCAAAATTGGTTGGCATTGTGGGTTGGTTATCCATGTGGTATAGAGAACCCCCACAGTACTTCTTGTATTTCTTAGGATCCATTCGTGTGCAGTCCTCACATGTCGTAATTTTAAATACGTAGTCACTCTAATTAAAACTCTAATTTTTTTGCTTAGGTTTATGACTTGGATGAGGCAATCCTCTAAAAATAGACGGCAGCCAAGTCCACTTTGCATGCCCGATTCACTCTACACGCGATTACATAGTAATATCTATAGATTAAGACCACGACACTTTCATAGACAGAATGAGTTTTAGCGTGTCGAATGCGGTCAGGTAACACAATAAAAAAACTCTTTTATTGTTAACCAGAAAAAAAAAACAGTTTTAATACTATTATTTATTTATTAATTTTGTGGTTTTAATATTTGTTTAAAATTTGGGGAAGCGATATTAACACAATTTGATACTGAGGACCAAACAAAAAAACCGAACTTAAAATGCTCACTAATCGGGACCATCCGAGGATATAACAACCATACATCCGTGGCACCGACAGATTCGCAATAAACAGTAGTAATGGTAAAGTTGCTTACCTGGTAGTCGAGTAAGCCCTCTATTTTGCGTCCCTGATCCGATGTTTGTCCCAGCAGCAGAGGATTGTTTCTTCTGGATTCTGGAGATACTGCTGATGCACAACCAGCGAAATAAGAAACAGCAACCGTTGTTCCTTGTTAGACGATGGAATTCCCACATGACTTGATCTTTATTTAATTTTCGGGTATCACCGACCTACCGTTATCACCTGGCGGCTGGCAAATCGTGAATGTAATAGAATAAAAAATAATTTGTGAATCCGCAACACACACAACAATTTCCATACCACATTCTGGTAAAAGGCTGAAGGGGTTTGCGTTACCTTTTCTTTTCTATTCAATCATGTCGAACAGTCGCTGATTCTCTCCCCGCTAGAGTTTCCAATCGCAACCAACTGCTTCTTGGTGCCAATTCCGAATTAACTCATTAACCCCAAAGCTGATTCAAAATTTATATAGAGGAACTAAATGAGGTTTGGCACAAGGTTAATAAACTTGCCCGGAAAAACAAATTTTATGGAAAATTTAACAAGCCTCGGGTCTTACTAAATAAGGCCAAGACCGGATCCCGGTTGTAGTGCCGATGATGATGATGACTGAATGAGGTAAAATGTCTCTGAAAAGCCCTACTATCTCCTTCCCCCACACATTCATCCAAATCCCTAAACCCAAACTTATATTCACAATATAAATTCAATGCCCCGATACAACCAAATTCGCGATAAACGAATCCTGAGTGAAAGGCTACAACAAGAAATGATGGCAGTGGTGGGATATTGTTTTCTCATAGGCACGAAACGACAGTCAGCGGTGAAAACCAGACTTCATGGGCCAGCATACGACCACATCCGGTACAAGGTCATTTCAACCTGGAATGATCTTGCTTCGGAATTAAAGGGAGAATTTAAAATTATTATTATTTTTATTATTATTTATTACAATGCAAGTAAATTACATGGTAACTTAAAACTAATAGCACTAGCGACTAAGGCTTTCGGCTAGAATAAAAATATTAAATATTGTTTACACTAGATTTTGTAACTTAACTAAGGTTAGTAGTTTGTAGAGCTTATCGATATTAGATGATGATGGTTGGGATATGATGTTGAGGATGTCGTCGTTGTAATGTTGGCGAACGAGGTATTTTACCCCTGCACATTCAAATAGTATGTGTTTGGAGGATAGGTTGGAGTTGGATGTACAGATGTGGCAGGTAAGGGGATTACTCCTGTTGATGAGATGTTGGTTGGTGATAAATGTGTGCCCAAGGCGTAGCCGGAGGAAGCACCTGATTTTATGTTTTGCGGCTGTTGGTGGATATGTGATGGGTTCTCTTCTGGGGTTTACTACTGCATACATATGCCTGTAGTCTGCCCAGTCCTTTTGTTCTAAGTTGTGGAGCTCACTATTTAAGTATCTATGTAAGTCCTTGCTGTTTTCAACGAAAAAGGTTATTAGGGGTTCCTTGATGGCCAGTTTTGCAGCAGCATCTGCTGCTTCGTTGCCTGCTATCCCACTATGGCTTGGCACACAGAGAAGCTTTATTTTGTTTTGTTTATAGAATAAACTATGCTGGATCAAGTGAATGATTCGGTTTCTATTGTTTGGGTTCCTTATTGCTTGGATGGTTGATAGGCTGTCTGTACAAATAAGTGTCTTGTCCTTTTTTACTAACTTAATTGCTTCCAGTACAGCGGTTGCTTCGGACGAAAATATGGAACAGAATTCGGGTATAAGTCCCTTTCTGATTACTATTTTTGCGCTGTTGACTATCGCAAATGACGTGCCGTCCTCTGTTTTGGATCCGTCGGTGAAAAGTAGGTTCCACTGGCGGTGTTGGTTTTTGATATGTTGATAATGTTGTTGGTATTCTAGGTGGTTTGTTCTAGTTTTTGGGAGTAGGCTTAAATCGGTGTTGAATATCTTAGGTGATAATAACCATGGGGGGTGAATTGTCCTTGCCTTTTGTGGTTTAATGTTTATTCGGAATTGGTGCGCAAGTAATATTGCCTGTCCTAGGGCCGACAAGTGCCTTTGGGGCCGTTTCCTCCTAAGGATGTGTTTAATATCCTTCACTATGGGTGTCTCCGGTGTGGCGGTAAGTTTGACAAATAGCTTGGCTGAATGGTACTTCATTCGATTTTCAATCGTCGGGAGTCCACTTTCTGCTAGAATGTTTGTTATTGGGGTGGTTCTGAATGCACCTGTACTTATTCGGGCTGCTGCGTGATAGGGGGATTTCACTAGTTGTAGGTTAGTTTTGCTGCATTTCCCGTATATTGGTAGGCCGTAATCTATTTTCGATAATATAATTGCTCTGGTGATGTTTGTTAGTGTATTAGTATGAACAAAACTCTTTTTTGATCCTAAGTATTTAATTATATTTAACCTTATATCTAAGTTTTTCTTAAGAGCTAGACATTGATTTTTGAAGTTGTATTTACTGTCAAGTTGTAGACCTAGAATTTTTAGTGTATTAACATTGCTGATGGTGGAGTTTTCAAAGTTAACTGTTAACAATTTATTACAACTGTGTTTTTTACATATGTGTAATATTTTGGTTTTCTTGTTTGAGATTTTGGCTCCGGAATAATGACCCCACATTCTAATATCTGAGAGAATATTTTCAAAAGTTTGACTGATAAGTTCTAAATTGTTGACATTACTGAATATAATGAGATCATCTGCGTAGATACAATATTTTACAACTTTATATTTTGCCAGTTTAATACTTAGATCTTCAAACGCTATTTTGAATAAAATTACTGAGAGTGGTGATCCTTGGGGGATACCGGTTTCTAGATTGTGTACCCCGGAACAAACGCCGTTGGATTTTACCCTGAATTTCCTATTAGACAGGAAAGATCTGATAAAATTGAATATATTACCTCCTATTTCCCATTTTAGAAGTTTGTTCAGTATGACGTGGGGGCCGATGCGGTCGAAGGCCCTTTCGAAATCTATTGTTAGAATGGAGGTGTGCTTTTTGCAGGAAAGTGCAGAAGTAATGTAGTTATCAAGGTGAAGGAGGGCATCCATTGTACCTCGACTTTTTTTAAATCCAACTTGCTGCATACTTATAAGGGTATATTTCTCTAAATACCAGTTGAGCCTTGTGCGATAAGTTTTTCTAACAATTTGCCTAAGCAGGGGAGGGGGGAAATAGGGCGGTAGCCATTGATTGTGTCGGTTTCCCCATCGGACTTTAAAATAGGTATGACAATGGATGTTTTCCATGTTTGTGGTATGACGCCTGATTTATAAATGTGGTTAAATAGATCTAGCAGACGCTGTTTCATGATCGGAGGGCTGTTTTTGACCATAGCATAATCTATTCTGTCGAAGCCCGGGGTTTTTCCTTTTGCAGAATGCAGACTGGATTCAAATTCTATTCCCGTTATGGGACTTTCTATGGCATTGAGATAGGTGTTCCCTAGGGTGGTTATTCGCATTGGGTGTTCCTGCATTTGTTTTTTTGCTGCGTGGAAGTTTGGATGAAAATTAAACTTTATATTTGCCCAGGATTCGGCTAGATGTTCGGCTATTTTTTGAGGATATGTAAGTATGTTAGTGCCGGTATTTATTGCCGTAATGCCAGGGGGATTATAATTGCCTGTGAGCGTTTTTATATCAGACCATATCTTTTTTGGGGTGGAATTGGGTGTTAATTTTGCCGTGAAGGATTGAAATGATTTGGCCTTTTCAATTTTGGCAGTTCTCCGAAACTGGGCGTTAAGCCTTTTATATGTTATTAGATGCTGGTCCGTTGGATGTTTCTTGAAGATTTTCCAAGCTGATTGTTTTTCGGTCCGTAATCTTGCCAGTTCGGTATTCCACCATGGGACAACGGTTTTATGAAACCTTCTTGTTGTCTGCGGAATGGACATGTTGGCGGCCGCTCTAGTCATTTTTGTAATAATACCTGCTTCTTGGTTAATATTTTTTTTTACGCTATGGGAGCTAAGGAATTGTGTGGTTAATGTTTGAAATTTATCCCAGTTGGCACGGTCAGATTGGAACTTGGGGAGGAGTTTGATCTTTTTCTTATTGCCGTTGCCAGTCGAGACAGAGATTTTAATCGGGAAGTGATCGCTTCCATGCAGATTGTCTAATATTTCCCAGTTAGTTATGGGAGAAAGTTGGGCTGATATAATGGAAAGGTCTACGTTTGTAAAGGTTTTGTGTGTGGAAAAGTGGGTTGGCTTGCCGTTATTCAGTATTGCCAAGTGGGATTGTAGCAAAAATTGTTCAACGATTTTACCTCTTTTGTTTGTTGTTCGTGATCCCCATATTGAACTCCATGCATTGAAATCCCCCACTAGGAGGATTGGTGTGTGTATGTTTTGAGTCATGTTATTCACATCCGCTAGATTGAATGGTTGGTTGGGTGGGATGTAAATTGAGATAACAGGTAAACTTAATTTCCCTGTAAGTTCGATTGCGGTAACCGAGAAAGGGGAAGTAATGTTGAGGTGTCTATGGTTAAGGGCCCTATGTATTAGTATACCGGACCCTTATTTAGAGGAGTTGTTTCCTGTGAGGTTGTTGAAGTAGGCTTTGTATTCCCGAGGCACCTTAGCATTTGAGGACTGGGGTAAGTGAGTTTCTTGCAATGCTATGATCGCTGGTTTTAGTTCCTTTATAAGGATCTGTAGTTCGTGATAGTTATTGTGGAACCCATTCAGGTTCCACTGAAGCATTAAAAGATCGTTTGGATTGTTGTTAGTGTTTGTTGTGGTGTTTAAAGTGGGGGAGTCAATATAACGGTGATTTGTTATCTGATTCCGCGCCACACAGCTCGTTTCACTCAGTTGTCCAATCCGCTCGGATTGGTTTGAGTGAAAGTCGCCCTGTGCCGCGGAGTCAATGTGTTGGTGACAGAGATTAGGATCATATCTTTCCATGATCAGGTAAAGGGAAATTTTCCCTTGAGTCTAAACGGGATTTTTGCATTTCTACTGGAGTGTGTTTCGGTTTGTTTGTGTGTGTTTGAGTTTGTATGGGAGAAGCGTTTCGTGTTTTGTTTTTTATTGTGTTTTGTTGTACGATAGGGTGTTTTCTCTTTTCTATTTCCTTTAAGGTTGCATAGGAGGTGGAGGGAAATATATGTGTTTCTTTGGTAGCAGTTTTGTTTGCGGGCATTGGGACATGTATGTGTTTTGTTGGGACTGAATTGGCACCAGTTGGTGTTTTTAATGCGGAAGCGGTTTTCTTTATTTGTTCCGAATAGAGATCATTATTTGTTGTTTGGATGGGATTTTGTTCTCTGTATATGCGTTTAGCATCGGATAGGGATGTTTTATTTTTTGTTTGTATTATTAAAATTTGTTGGTATTGCATATATTTTGGGCATGTAGAGGAAGATGCCGGGTGGGGGCCGTGACAGTTTGCACAGATTGTTCTTATGCATTCAGTTTCAGGGTGGGGTGGAAGATTGCATGTATTGCATGCCGTTGTATTTTTGCACCATTTTGCCGTGTGGCCTAGTAATTGGCATTGTCGGCAACGCATAGGCCTCGGAATGTATTCCTTGACCTTGGTGTTGTACCAGCCGATTTCAATTGTTGTTGGTGGTTGAAGACGGTCAAATGAAAATAGCATTAGGCCCGTGGGCTTCCTTTCTCCATTCATCATTTTGGTGAATTTAAATACATCAACAATGCCTTGGGAATTCATTTCTGATAATATATCAGGTTCTGGGACGTTTATAAGACAGGGGGCGTAAACGATTCCTTTAGAGATGTTTAGTTTGGGGTGTAGTCTTATGTCGACCGGACAGATTGATTCGAATCGTTTGGATTGGATGAATCTATCTGCTGTATCTTGGTCTTTGACTAGAATTAGTATGGAGCCATCCCTAAGCAGGGTTATTCTTTCGTACTGTGTACTAATAGAATCAATTATTCTCTTCAGCACAAAGACGTTAACAGATGTTAGTGGCCTTGAAGCATCGGTTGGGTGAATTTGAATAAACCGAGATGTTTTTAAAATTGCTTTGTTCGGCAAAGCAGGGAAATTGAAAGACAATGGGCTGCCGGATTGTCTTTTCTTTTTTGTTGGCACGTTGGTTGCAGAGCCTGAGAGTGAGCATTCTCCCAGTTCTAGGAACCTGTTGCCGCTATGCTGGCTTGGCCCTAGGGCCATATTTTGGGTTTCTTACCTGATGTGTCTTTGTTGTGTTTTGTTTGTGAATTCTTAGGAGTTTTATCTGTTGTCAAAAATGTCTCTTGAAATACTTTTACTTTTTAAATAGGTAGTCACTTCACTTTTTAACTGGCGCACTATTCAAAACTGGTGTTCACTGTAAGAGAGTTCGCGGCTGACTGAATTTAAAATTATTACCTGTAGGTCATCGGCACAAAGCAGTCTGATGACAGCCAAGCAAGATAGCAAGGAAGATGTGAAGGAGTATTTAAATTGTGTACTGCAATTATCCACTAACAAATGTATTTCGTTGGTGGGCCGGGGGGATGGCGTCAGGACCGAAATGTTCAGCTCCTGACGTGTAACGATGTTGGTTCCGTTGGCTGGAATCAACTGCCAATTTTAATGTTTGTGAAATGAAAAGATTACCAGTGTGCCAGGGGAATGGTGTCAGCAGGGCCCCAAGAATAATTCTGCCGACTATTTCTAGAATATTCTAGTACTTTGCTTTGGACTTTCTAGAATATTCTAGTACTGATCATCATATGCGTCACAATAGTTTTGAGGTACATATATTCTCGGCGGTCCATAAGTAATAGGCATATATATGATCGCGAGATTCAAAAATGTGGCGTCAACGATATATGTAGTCGAAATCTGCTTTTTTTTTTTACATCTCAGAGTTGCTCTAAAAAAATCGATTTTGAGATCATTTTTGAGTTTTTTTCATGCTTGTTATTGATTATAAATCTAGAAATGTTTTGACGTAATTTAAACCAATAAAAATAAATGGGAAAACAATTCTCAAACAAATATAATCCGTTAAAAAACACAAAATTTAACGCAAACTCGTTGCTCAACCAAATTATCCATTACAAAAATCGAAAAACATACTTGAGGTCAACTAACAGAATCAGCAGCTCCATTCGAACTAATTGATAGACAGCGCAAACTTGTCGTCATTATGTCTCACAGTGGTGCCAACATAGGGGCAACAAGAAATTTGACATCGGGCTTACGTGGGAATTTGAAATGAGAAATTCCGGGTAGACATTTGACGGAATGAAAATAAAACACTTTTTTTAATTTAACTTTTTTTCTCTTTCTTTCATGCAACTTTGTTGTTAAGACATAATTAAACACAACACGCGCTTTTAATTTGAACAATTAACTTTATTATAATTTAAATTTCAATACTACACACTTCGTAACACCGCAATATGTTATTGATTGATTAATGGACATTTGTTCAACACATATAAAAATAGTTTGAAATTAAGCACGACTACACATACAGACTAAACACACATTGCCCTTTTATTTTATTTTCTTAAAACGACGATCGTTTTTTATTTTCCATACGAACTCTTCTTTAATTACCTTTTAAGTTGCAACATCTCTTCCGATCGGTATTCAAATCGCGGCTTTAAGTACTTTTGTAATTGCTAATATACAATCGACTTTATGAGTGGTTGAAGCCCGTTTCGTTACATTTATAAAACCACGAGATTAGTTTTATTTAATTAGTAATGCATTACCAACCAACAAGAGTTGGTGCGGCGGTCGCTTCTTCTTCGACCAATTTTTAAATATTCTGACCCGTTTACGACTCATTTTCCATTTTTGCAACATTTTTTTATTTTCGTTTTATATTCTTACATTCTAACTTATAGACTAGACAAAAAAATGCTTAAATTTTAGCTTAATTATCTTATATTATAACTTACTGTTCCTACGCAGGCGCTCTAAGCTAAACATTACATGATTATTGTGTAGTTTGCCTTTTGGTGACAAAACTTTTTTTTTTTTTGGCTTTATTTATGAATATTTGTATGACAAAGAAAAATTAGAAAAGCTTTGTGCCGATTTTTTTTTTGTTTTTACTTAAAATTTAACTTACTTCAATTTTTTTTATACTTAAATCTTATACTACCCTAATTCTAGAAAAGCTAAGCCTGTGTAAGCTGGCTGATGGTGCAATTATTCTACCGATATTGGTATTCAGGTCTTTATTTGACATTCAACTACCAGAACTGTTGGTGCTGTTTAATATTATCGTCCCGGTATCTGTGGGAGACAGGTCTACTGAACCGCAAGAGCTCTTCTTCGGTGCGCGTGTCTTTCCGGTCGTAGCACGGATGATATACTTACATGATAGATCAGCGGAATTACGGATCCATCCTGTATTACCCCATTCGAGTTGAAATCAAGGAGCGCCTCTGGTGCAACATTACCCCGCTCACATAGAACAAAGTATTTGAATAGTAGATCTCGCAATATGTCCTATGATTAATTGGATCATAAAATTATCCACCCTATTTATGTAGACTAAATAAATATAAAGTCTCATTTGATTAATATTTTTTATAGTCCGATTCCGCTGTTCGATATAATCTGAGACAACTTCATAGACACTTGCTTTCGAACACCAGAATCTTTTCCATCAAATTTGGAGCTATGTTAAACCACACTGGACAACCATATATGAGCATTGGCCTGATTAACGTCATGTAGCATATAATTTTTACCCTTCTGTCAAGTTGGCTACTGTTAAATAGCCTCCTTGTCATATCAAAAGTGTTCCTAGCTTTGGCCAAAGCTATTTGAAATACAGATATTAATCTAGCCAGATGCCAAGGTAATTAACTACATTCTTGGTTTCCAGTTTACCTCAATGCGGTCCTATAGCGTTTACGATGATAGTGAAGAACGTGTGATTCGAACTGACGCTATGACAGTTAGAATCACTAAAAATGTAACCAATGTCAACACATCAGGCCCCTGCCGCGTGTGCGAATTCGATTTTTAAGCTCAAGCACACTCAAGTGATGTGGAATTGATACGTTATCGCTATGGTATGCGGCTCTGATGCTTTGTTTATTCGAATTTCGTTTCCGTGGTCTTCACTATTTGCTTGTGTATTGTGTGTGTATTTGTTAGAAACGCCACACTACTCCCTCGTCAGTAACTTTGTTACCATCAACTTCGTGTGCGAACCACTGAGCAAGGAACGAGCGAGCAGGAGAACGTCGGAGCAGGCAAATGTGCGGTGTAGTGCTCCAAAAAGCCCTACCACCTTTTTCCCCCATTCCTACATCAAAATCCCAGCAATAATACGCTAAAACGTAAAATCCTATCAAAACCCACAAAAACCCAAACATTATCCAAAATTCGCAATAAACGAATCAAACATTCGTTTATCGCTTAACATTTGCCCCCACGGCATAATTTAATCCAAAATCCGAATTAAAATTAAAGTTCACAATAAACGAATCTAATATTCGTTTACGTTTCACATTCGCCCCACGGCATCATCGAAATCCAAAAATTCAGAGATCGTTATCTCTATCTGAAAATTTTCCATTGTGAAAAGCAAACAGAAAACCAAAAGCAGATACATTCCCACATCTGCGAAATAGTTTCGAAAGAATTCAAGAAATTGAATTCTTTTCTTATGTAAACACAACATCTCACTCGAAATATCCAAAAATCGAGATTGTTGTACGAAAATGTGTATTTTTGGGATACAATTTTCGATTTGTTTTCCTTTATAAAGGAAATGGGCAAGTGATCTCCGGGCCGCAGTATAACATCGATCTTAGTCCCTGGAGGAAATACCCCAGGAGAAAAACTCAACTGACGAAAATAATCTAATTAAAAATAAAACTCTTTACCGAAGGAAAGCGAGTTTTTCATTTAGCGGCCAACTGATAGCGAACTATCACCTGGCCCCCACGGAAGACCAAGTGAAAACCAACGACAGAGGCCGAAATCAAGGACGTTGCTCTTCCCTTTGGAATCAGAGGAAGCACGACGACGACCCCTTTGTAGGACAAGTTTTCAGGAGCGGTCTATTTTAAGAGATCACCTTCTCCTTATAAGGACTAGGAGACACGCTTCCTGAAAATAAAAACCCCTACAAGAATCACAACACCGGTGCTCTATGCGGAAGTCGTGATCGTAGTCATAAAGTTCTGTTTACTATGGGAAAGTATGTGTGTGTGTATACACAGATCACGTCAGGGTCACCAATTATGGCGTTTGCGATGATAGTGAAGAACGTGTGATTCGAACTGACGCTATGACAGTTAGAATCACTAAAAACGTAGCCAATGCCCAACACATCAGGCCACTGCCATGTGTACGAATTCGATCTCTAAACTCAAGTACACTGAACTGATGTGGAATTGTTATGTAATCGCTATGGTATACGGCTCAGATGCTTTGTTTATTCGAATTTCCTTTCGGTGTTCTTCACTATTTGCTTGCATATTGTGTGTGTATCTGTTAGAAACGCCACAGTCCCACGGTAACTAACTTTCGCCAGTTTTTCCATTTCTGGAAGTTGATCTTAAGTTTTCAGTCGTCACAATAACGCTGCACTTTGTTGAAGTCTCGCTGTAGTAAACTATTTATGATCTCAACTTTCGGAGCTGTTCTGTAAATTATGAGATCGTCTGCGTACGCAGTCATCATATTTGACCAGCTGCATGTTTGTTTTCGCTTCCTTTACCGAACGCATGTTTCGTTTGTCTTCCTTCCCTAGGCAAAGACATTCAACCTATCACGACGATGTCTATGGGAACCTTCACCAGGGATGCGAATCGGTTTCTCATTGTTTCTGTTTACCGGAAACAATGCTTGCAATGCGAATCCTCATTTATCACCGTTTATTATCTTATATGTGTGCATCACGACCTCATACAGCCTTGTTTTAACACAGTGTCCATTAGGGGTCAACTATAGCAAAAAAATGTTTGGGGGGGGGGGGGGGGGGGGGGCAGTTTTTGGGTGTAACACTCATAGAAACACGCCTGCACTCCCGATCCAATCATGTACTTATAGCGGTTGAAATAATAGTGAAGAAGAACGTGTGATTCGAACTGACGCTATGAAAGTTTGAATCATCCAAAAAATTGAACCCAAGCGTTACCCATCAGGCTACTGGCCGATTTTTAAAACTCGACTATACTCCACTGATGTGAATTGTTATGTTATCGCTAAGGTGTACGGCTCTGATGTATTTTCCTTATTCGATTTTTCGTTCGTGTTCTTCACTATTTTGCTTGTGAAATGTATGTGTATCTGTTAGAGATGCCACATACTCACGTAAGTGACTTCCTTTTTATCTTCCTCAACTATTTTTACGGTTACGTCCGTTATTTCAAGGGATGATTCGAAATCATCACAGACATTTTGTTGAAAAATGTTAATTACGAGTATAATGTGTGCACAGTTAATTATTTATGATGGGCAAAGTATTTAAACTCGAATTCCAGGCAAAGCAAGATGATCCTCGTGTTGCATTAACATTTAAAATTTTGTCTGGCCTTGTTACTTCTGTAACGAGAAAGGGGGCCTTCCAAATGGGTGTTTGTTGGCCCTTGGGGTTTTTGCACCTTGTCAACACAATGTTTCCCTCATGAAACGTTTGTGTGTTTGTTTCATTTCCGCCGCAGGTGGTTCCTTGAATGCACGGCATTCCCAACACCAGAGAGCATGGACGGCCACCAGTACCGTTGTCCTATTTTGTTATACGATTTGGTGACGCTTTGATGTCCACCAGTAGGGGAAGTGTGATAAACCCTGAGTATCGTTGCGATCTTATTGAGGTTTGTAATCTTTTCGGGCCTTGTGGGCTTCCGCAATGGTAATTTTTTGATAGGGGAGGGGAGCTAGGGCACGAGTTTTTTGAAGAAGTTTAAAACGGATGAAGTTAGAGTCGCCGATACAGACTAATTTTTGTTTTTAATGTAATTTAATTTTTTCACATTATATTAAAAAACGACGTTTCGATCATTGTATTTGATCATCATCAGGTCAACAACAAAATGGAACCAGGAAAATTACAATATAAATTAGTTTCACAACAATATTAAAAATAAATTGAACTAAATAAATTAAATAAATAGAATTTACTCTGACAATAAATTTGAAAGAGAAGTCAATTACTAAAGACAACATTAATCAATAATGTTACTCAATAACACTTAAAAGAAACCACTACGACTCTAACTTCCTCCGTTTTAAACTTATATAATAACAGACGATTTTAACTTTACAATACACACTTTTGAAGAAGTGTCAGTTCTTTGGCTAATACATTGGCCATTTGACTTTGAATTCCTCTTGAAGGTTTCGCCTTCGTCCCGGGCTGGTTTGCCAATTTTTTCGAATGTTGTAAGATTTTTCCACAACTTTTTGTTTTGAGAGGATCTAGGGCACACGTTTAATAAGGGTGTGTCAGTGCTTTGACTAGCACACTGCCCACTTGCCTTTGGATTCCTCGTGAAGGTTTTAAAATTTAACGTAAAGGTGTTGCCTTTATCTTGGGTTTGCTTAGCAAGTAGATCCCCTTCAGCACCGTTGTCCACTACTAGAGTTGTGTTTCTTTCAACACCTACGTCTATGGGTAACTGGACAGTTGGGACGCTGGATATTGGCAAATGTGGGGTCCCAATGTGGTAGCTTCTTTTTACTACCGAGTGTTTTGACCTATGTCTTGGTCTTGAAGGGGGGTAGTTCTTTATAATCTGGCATTGAATTTGCGACCGCTGACTGGTCCCTAGGGTGTGTACCTATTGGCCAGAAGGGTCGAAAATCTGCCCTATGTGCAGAATCCTTTTTGTACCCAGTGGTAGTGATGTGTCCGATAAAAAGGCTCCATCGCCTGATTTCTGATTAAGACAGAGCATTTCTTCCTTCGGTTTAACTGGAACAGCCGTTGTCCTTTGAGACCGGACGGGGACGGAAACAGTCTTCCCTAAAACTGCCTCGACTGGTCGGTGATGTATCCCCATCGCTGTGGTTTTGCAGCCAGCTTCTCGAGTAAGAGAACCCTTGGAGACGTCACATGCGGCATTTTCGACCTCTTTGGGTCCCGCTGCGATCTGTCTCACTTCGACTGCCCGTGTGCGACTGGGGCTTTCGGTTTTAAATTTTAGGGGAATACTAAACTCCTCTGGATTTTGTTCCGTGCGCGGAAAGGTTCACTGTTGGTTAGGATCCTCCACAGTACGATTTTTGGAAAGGAAGTCGTTCCGCAGTAGTCCGTCCTCGGTCAAGCCGTGCATATTGCGTACGACTTGGAAGTTGCAGGGAATTTTGTTTCTTAGGGTGAAGTTTCCCTGGCAACTCCCTAGGATTCTTCCTGTTCCATATGGGGATTTCAGGGCGCATGCATTATTTTGGTTGATATTAATATCTTTTTGTTCCTCGATAGTATACTGGTTAGTATACCCGCCTGTCACGCGGGAGACCGGGGTTCGATTCCCCGTCGGGGAGCCTTTGGCGCGAGACTAATGACCTTGCCCGAAAAAAACAAATCATTATGGAAAATTAAACAAGCCCCAGGACTTGCTAAATAAGGCCAAGACCGGTTCCCGGTTGTAGTGCCGATGATGATGATGATTAATATCTTTTTGGGCTTGCTCAGTGATAATGCTCACCTCAGTGCCGGTGTCTACCACTAGTTGAACCTGGTCGTTTAGACCTATATCTAAGGGGAGTTTAACTGTGGGTACACGAGTTTGTGGCGGCTGAGGGCACACCATATTGTGGGTATTTCGTAATTTTGTCGTGCATGTGTTTCTTTTATTCCGGGATTCCCATTTAGCCGTTTGATGGCATGCCATCACGTCATGGCCTTTTCGACCATAAAAATCGCAGGTTTTTCGTATACTGAAAACCCTAGGCGTGTTATTAGTGTGGGTACTGTTATGGGAGTTAATAGGGGTAGCCCGGTGGGGATTTCGTTCCCTGTAATAGTTTGTGACATTGGTGTGGTTTTCAAAATTCCGACAGCCCCGAATGTCATGGCCATAAAGTTTGCATGATGTGCAGAATGGGGTATTTTTCCTTGTGAGGCATTCACACCTACAGACAGAATCTACAAATTACGCCATTTGCATTTGAGTAAAGATCAGAAGACTCTTTTTGTGGGTGCGAGAGGTTGTCGTTCTGAAAACCAGAAATTTGCAAATTTGGCCTAAACAGCGTAAGATTTTTGTTTTCGGATATCGACCCAGGAGTGAGAAAGCTAGGGGAGTTAGACAAATCGTTTGGAGGGTATGTATACATTGGGATATGGCTATACGGTTGCGTGTAAAGAGCTGCCTATTGTAGCTTCTCCATATCCAATGTTTTTTGTATTAGATCGTCTAACGTGCCATCCCCTAGGGTTAATAAGTATTGGCAAAGGTGAGGATTGTTGACACCACTTTTTAGTGAGGATTTGGCAAAGTCCTCCAGTTGTGCTTCCACAGCTGAGGCTGCCTTTATGCCATATTTGTGATCAGCAGCCTCCTTGGATAGTATCAGCATCTGCTTTATCCTTGTGGTAAAAGCGATGAGAGCCCCCAAGGGGTGTTGCCGGATAGTTATCAATTTGCTTACCAAATCTTGGTAAGTCTCCCTAGGCAGATAAGTTTGTTTGAGGAGCCTTTCGGCTTCCTCGAGGGTTTTTGGTGGGTTTGAGGTAATTAGTAAATATGCCTCCCCCCACAGGCGCGTGCGGAATAGTGTCAAAAATGCGGGATGTTCCTCTGTAGCTAGGCATTCGATTACCCCCTTGCAGCATCCCAAAAATGCTTGTGGCTCACTGCCTACCAGGGGGTCTTGCCCCCCTGAAAATATCGGCACAAGCTGGGAGATGAGCTGGGCGATTTTACCGAAACCAACGGACATGATTCTGGTTTTGGAGTAACCCGTGTTCGACAGGCAGATAGTGGCGCGGTTAAGTGATTATATTCCAGTAAGGAGTGCTGATGGCAGACGAGGGAGCAGTGAGTAAAAAGGGGAGCTTATTAAATTTTAAAACATTTGCTATCCCGTAAGTATTTTGGTGTTAATTCAATTACCGGCGTTATTTATTTATTTAGGGTTGGACATTTCTCCCTAGGATTGCTAAGTGCACACTTCCGGAGCCTCTCCCGAGAGAAGTTTAATAAAAAAAAAAAAAAAAAAAAAAAAAGAATATGTATAATATATATATATATATATATATATATATATATATATATATATATATATATATATATATATATATATATATAGACAGACAGGCAACTAGGGACATATATATATAAGTCTTACAAGGTTGATTGGTAATTTTGGGATTATTTTAGAATAGCTTTATGATCAGATAAATATATGTTGTCATTAAGTGATTAATTATAAAGAACATGGTAAACTATACTTAATCAAAGGTTCACTTAGCTGTTGGCGTTATCCGTTGTTGTAGTTGTTGAGCAAGCTGCTGTCCATTGGTCCTGCTACTGTTGGAGCTGCTGCTGTTTTCCTTGCTGTTCTAGCCGCTAGTGGCGTGCTGGTAAATTACTGCCTGTTTTGTTTGGTTTTCTGTTGTGCTTTGTTTCTGACTGCTTCCGCTGGTGTCGTACTGGTAGTTTGCTGCTGTTTCCTGTTGTTATTGCCAGGTAGACTTCGCGCCCTACAGTTGAGAGTTACCCTGGTCTTTAGCCCGGCTCAAGGTTTGCCTCCGGCGTCCACTTGCGGAGTGCGCCAGGTCTTACGGATTTGAGACTTTTTGTTTTTGTTATAGTTATCGTACTTCCGGAGCCAGACTCAGCTCCGGACAAGGGGTAAAGGTATCTTGCCCAGTACGTTTGTTGTTGGGTTTTTTTTTTTACGGATCAAGGCTTAGGGTTCCTTGATCCTACTGTTAACCAGGGATTTTCAAGGACTTACAAATATTGAACTTGGGCTTCCCCGGCCCCACGTTGGGCGCCAAAATGTTGTATATATATATTTATATACAACACATAACTTTTATTTAGTTATATCTGTTATTAATTTACCTCCTGCTTGATGATATTTCCCAACATCCTTCTGGGGACCTTCTTGGTTAAGGGCCAGCATTTTTAAATGCAAACACTTGTTCCTCTTTCCTTGTACCGCGGATGCGGTAACGTAATTTATTTCGTTTTTACTTTATTTATATTCGGATCGAAAAAATCCTAGAAAATTCTAGGGCAAAGAACATCAGGGGTATGTATGTCGGCATAAATTCAATTAGAAATGGCTACCGAGGAAGAGCCAAAATAATTCGAGACGCAAACGGCTGTCTGGTCACGGAAACAAACAATGTCGTGACAAGATGGAAGCAGTACTTTGAAAACCTGCTCAATGTACCAAGCGTACATACAGCCGAGCCTCAGATCCCAGAGCCGTCTCTCAACGAAGTTGTAGACGCAATAAATCGATTGAAAAACAACAAGGCTCCCGGAGTCGACTGCATACCGGCAGAGCTTGTGAAGCATGGAGTAGAGGCAACCGCTCGAAAGATCTGTGGGGTAGGGTGTATTATGCCGAACACGGGTACACGGTTCACTTCCTCCTCCATCCAATTGTCACTTCACTAAAAGGAAGAGAAACTGTTCACCACATCCAGCACTTTGAATAAAACACACGAATTTAATGTTCGAACGATCCTTTACCTTATATTTAACAAATTTGCAAAAAGCAACCGGAGGAGGCAATTATTATTTAATTGTTCTGTATGGGACACTACACTAACCGAATAAATTTTTGTGGCACGCGACTCTCGACTCGACAGCGTAAAAAGTATGAACACGACTCCGGGGCGTGTGCATTCCGATGCACACGCTAAAGGAGGTAGACGACGACCGCTCCGGTTAGTGGTTTGAATAAGACTCAAACGATATCCTCTCCAATAAGGATATCGTTTTTTACCTACCACCAGGGAAACGTAAAGTCTCTCTTGGTGGTATAGGAAACCAGATCTTGTAATACAGGTCATGGTGGTATGTGTGGGATCGTTGAGATCAATGCTATTCACACGTGCAGTGGAACAGCGAAAGAGGCAGGCGGCACGGACAAAAGAAAAGGCGACCAAATGGTTCGCTCTTTAATGAGGATCATGTTTATACGATGCCTCGTCGCTATTTTCGACGTTAGGAGAAAAAGGTGCTAAAAGCAAATTGGATGTTTATGGTGTGGGGCTTTTCAGGGCCCGAAGAGCCAGGCATCGCTCGATCCCCACTTTTCCAGGCGAACGACTTACCTCTCGGTCGAAATTCAGCAAGGTTGCGTAACCTTGCTACGGCATTTACCCCCAGCCAAATCGCCGGAATTATTACGGTTACCCAATCGGATAACTGTTTTGAAGTTCTGTTAGGCAGCTTACCTATTCTGTAGGGGATTTCCTTCCAAACCCCTTTTTCTCCATCACCACCACTGAAAACATTAAATCCACGGCAAAGCTTATCACCTTGCCGTGGCATCGAAAACTTACCCTCGGCCAGTCCATATTCCCTAAGAAACATTAAGCCCACGGCAAAGCTTATCACCTTACCGTGGCATCGAAAATTCACCCCCGAGGCGCATATTATCTCCTAACTCATAAAAGCAAAAATTCAAGTGTTTTTGAATTCGTGTAACTAAAACAGAGACTAACGATATCTAGTGGTTGATATATATATACATGAAACAATTACACGAACATAAGTTGTAACATAGAAACAACACAAAATATAAGTTAAGGAAACATTTTTTTCGAAATTTTTTTTTTTTCCGCTGACCCTTGCTGGGTTATCATTTGCAAGCCCCTAGAGGGTACAGCGCAACACAGAAATATTTCATTGTCTTTTTATTTTACAAATACATATAAAAAACCATCTTACTCGTTTTTAAAATAAGATTACGTAAATTAGAAGCGGAAGGAAAACTTAAACCAATAAAAATATGTTAATCAATCATATTCTATAACAGTTAGTTATTCAGGAATTGGTATTTGCCTTGTTGCCTACTGCAAACCCCTTCTGGGTACAATCACTGTAAACAACCAATAGCATACTTAATAATTTATCGTTTCCATACATTTGTAAACCCCTTCAGGGTATTGAATAACATATAATCTCGTTCGGCAGTACTTAAGACACGACTTCAACGTTTCTCAGCGCCTTGGGACACACACACGCCAAACTAACTTAAACCCTTCCCAATTTAATTCTGTTTTGATTATTAAATTAAAGTTTTCATCATTTTTAAATTAACTAAAGCAACATTACAGCCCTGCCTGTCCTTGTTAACGACTGCACTCGACTCTCAGCGACTCCCTTAGGTGACACTCGACTCTCTTAAATTCGCAGCATCCTTTGGCGACTTTTCCCCAACTCCTCGCGTCCTCTTTTGACTCTTTTACTTGGCCTCCTTTCACCTTTCTTCGCGTCCTCTTACGCCTTTTATTTCAGTTTCGTGTTACTATCCACAATGGTCAACACCCGAAACACCATGGCCAGAAAGGCTCAGGAACAATCCGAGCCCCTCGAATTCCACGACGCCTCCAGCGTCGATTTCCCCACTGAGCAAGTCGGTGACGACCTAGACTTGCCCGTACCATCTACCCCCCCGGCACCCCCGGTTGCCCCCAGCGTCGTGAACCGACCCCAATCTTCTAACGCTCTCCCAACCTCTTCCAACGCCCCTGGTATCTGCCCTTTGGCAAATTCCGGCATTTTAATGCCCACAACTGGTGCCAGCACCTCACAACAACCCCAAAGACCTTCAGAGTCCCAAGAATTCCACGATGCTTCCAGCCTCGGGAATGGGACTCGTCACCCTAATATAGGACTTCCCCCCTTCGATGAGGAGGACCCAGACCTTTGGTTTGCAGTGGCAGACCGCATCTTCCAGGCCTCAGCCTTGCACGACGAACAACTTCGTGCAGTTGAGCTGTTAAAAGTGCTTGACCGCACTCAACGACCGCATGTTGCACACATAATAAGGTCGGCCGGCCGCAACCCATATAGCAACATGCGTGAAGCTCTGCTCGACGCATTGGACGAGCCAGGAAGTGTGCGGCAACAACGTTTAGCCGCTGTATCCAACCTTTCTGGGATGAGACCATCTCTTTTCCTGACCCATTTACGCTCTATAGCGGGGACCAGGATTGGGGACGACCTAATTAGGCCTCACTTTTTGAGGTGTCTTCCCCAACACGCCCGTTCGGCACTTATAGCCCAACCCAATCAGAGTTTGGGCTATTTATCCAAAATTGCGGACGCAATTATGGAAAGCTCAGATCAGTATTCTGAGCCTCCTGCGTACCAAGTAGCGGCGGTTTCTCAACACGCCGCCCGGCCTGCACGGCACCCCCGTCTGCCTTTCTCAGCCCCTCAATTGGTCCCAACCCTCCATCCTCCTCAAACCCAATTACCTCTTAGAAGGCCCGCCTCAACCAATTTCCCTCAGGGGAATCCAGAGGCAGGCCCCAACTTACTTAATCAAAGCAATCCGCCACCACAATTAACCCCCGCTGACCTTCGGGCGCTCCAAACCTCACTCCTCCGCGAGATAACTCATTTGCGTGCGGAGGTGAGGAACAATCCTCGAAGCGCCCAGAATCGAGCCATGCCGAGCCGTCCTATTAATCGGCAAAGTTTCTCCCAAAATGCCCCACAAAGGGCCAATCCCACCCAAAATGGCCCTCACCGGGCCAATTCCCAGCGAGCTCCGGCTCGACCTCCCCGTAACGGCAATATTAATAGGCAGAATATACCTGATAATGCCGTTACTCTGCCTTGGTGCGCCAATCACCAACGATATGGTGATCGCGCATTCAATTGCAAAGCGCCTTGTGGTTGGACGCAACCTTCCACCAACCAGAGGCGCTCTTTAAACTAATTTTGCCGACCGACACCCTCGCGCAATCGGCCGGCACCCATACGATAAGTCGCCTAACCATCCGGGATTCAAAACTGAATATCGCTTTTACTGTCGATACCGGCGCCGATATTTCAGTCCTCCCGCGATCTTTTGCTCCGCGTAACCGCGTGCCAGCCGCACTTAAATTGTCAGCTGCAAATAATACGCCGATACGTACGTACGGACGTAAAAAGCTGACACTGCAATTGGGTCTTTGTCGTCCGATCACTTGGCGTTTCGTCATTTCGGACGTGAATGAACCCCTGATAGGTTCCGACCTATTAGGCGCACATAATCTGTTGGTTGATTCGACCCATAACAGACTAGTGGCTCCAACCGCACCCCACTTGCCCATGACGGCATCTCCAGCGGCAACTTCAGGGGCCACAGAGTGCATAGACCCATTCCAGGTTATGGTACAGGAATTTGTGAGTACAACAATTCCTCTACCTAACCAGCGTCGACACAAAGCCACGGTGTTTCATCATATAGAAACACGTGGTCCCCCGGTGAGCCAGCGTCCACGTCGACTGGCTCCTGAAAAATTACGTGCGGCGCGCGCGGAGTTCGAGCACTTGATCGAACTAGGTATCTGTCAACCGTCGGACAGTCCCTGGGCAAGCCCACTCCACTTAGTGAAGAAACGTTCTGGCGAGTGGCGCCCATGTGGCGATTATAGGCTGTTGAACGCAGCAACTGTCCCGGACAGATACCCAATTGCACACCTCTACGATTTTTCGTACAAGTTACGAGGGTGCAATGTCTTCACAACCCTGGATCTCACCAGGGCATACCACCAAATTCCGGTGGCACCTGAAGACATCCCCAAGACCGCAGTCATTACACCTTTCGGACTCTTCGAGTTCAAAGTGATGACTTTCGGCCTCAGGAATGCCGCACAGACATTCCAGCGGTATATCGACACGGCTTTACGAGGTCTTAATTGCTGCCATGCATACCTTGATGACATTCTCATCGCCTCCAAAGACCTCGCCGAACATAAACGCCACTTACGTCAGGTCCTAGAGCGCCTCCGCGAATTCGGTCTTGTCATCAACCCAGATAAGTGTCAATACGCCAAGGAGCAAATCACCTATCTGGGTTATGTCGTTGACAACCAGGGCATTCGCCCACTTCCAGACCGTGTGGAGGCCCTCATGAAGTACCCCCGGCCTACTAACGTGAGTGAGCTGCGTCGATTTTTGGGCATGCTTAACTTTTACCGCCCAACCCTGAAGAATGCTGCCCAGATTCAAGCTCCGCTCAATGAATTTTTAAAAGGAGCTAAGCGCAATGATAAGCGCCCCATTAATTGGACAGAAGTCTCAGATCGAGCATTCCAACTGTCCAAAGAACAATTGGCAAATGCCACCTTACTCCGATACCCTCTCGAGGGAGCGGCACTTTCTATCCAATGCGACGCATCGGATACCGCAATCGGAGCCGTCCTTGAACAGGACATTGAAGGCCGACCGGAACCACTTGGTTTCTTTTCAAGGAAGCTGAGTCCCACTGAGCGACGTTACAGCGCCTACGACCGTGAATTACTCGCGATCTACAGCGCTGTTAAATACTTCCGTCATATGATAGAAGGTCGCTCACTCTCCATCTTAACAGACCACAAGCCATTGGTCTATGCGTTCCGGAAGAAGTCGGGAAATGCCTCCCCCCGACAAGAGCGCCAGTTAGATCTCATAGGGCAATATACTACGGAGATCAAGCACATCTCCGGTAAACAGAACGTTACGGCGGACGCCCTTTCTCGAATCGATACGATTCACTTGCGTACCGCCTTAAACAATGCTGACCTTGTCCTAGCTCAAGAGGAGGACGAACAGCTCAAGTCCCTCCTAACTGCCGATACGGCACTTGAGTTTAAGAAAATCACACTTCGCGACCCCTTGGGCGAAATCTGGTGTGATGTTTCAACTGGAACCGCTAGACCTTACATTCCCGAAAAACTGCGTAAGGGCGTGTTCCAGGTTTACCACAACCCAGCCCACCCCAGCGGCCGAGCGACAGCCGCTGCTGTCCGTCGCAAATTTGTTTGGCCCCGGATGAGCAAAGATCTCACCGGTTGGGCCCGTGCTTGTCTCCAGTGCCAACGCTGCAAAGTAGTGCGACATAATGTACTGGAGCCAGCGCAATTCAAGCTTCCCACGGCACGCTTTGCCCATGTCCACATAGACATAGTGGGACCGCTTACTCCATCAAGAGGATTTTCTTATATCCTCACTATGATGGATCGCTGCACGCGATGGCCAGAGGCGACACCTCTCCGGGCAGTTACTGCCGAATCAGTCGCCAAGGCCTTTTATGCAACTTGGGTCACACGCTTCGGTGTACCAACCACCATAACTTCGGACCGAGGTCCACAATTTGAGGCGACAATTTTCAGGCAGCTAACAAATCTTCTCGGCTGCCAAAGAAGTCGTACCACCGCCTACCACCCACAATCAAATGGGATGATAGAGCGCTGGCACAGATCTCTTAAAGCCTCACTCATGTGTCATAATGACACACAATGGTTTGACGCCCTTCCAACTGTCCTCCTCGGCCTGAGGACAAGCATTAAGGAGGACCTGGGTGCTTCGGCAGCAGAGCTTACCTATGGTACCAACCTCCTTCTTCCAGGAGAACTTTTCCTGAACGGCGAAACACCGCGTGACCAACTTCGTGAATTGGGACATCTCCGTGACCTGCTACGTAAGGTTAGGGCAACCCCCGTAACCAGGCACGGCTCCAAAAAACTTTTCGTCCACCCTGAACTGCACAGCTGCACGCACGTCTTTGTCAGGGTGGATAAGGTCAAAAAACCCCTCGACCCACCTTATGATGGCCCATTCAAAGTCTTCCGCCGCATCAGTGACCGCGTCTTCGAGATCGACATTAGAGGCAAGCGATCCACGGTCAGCGTCGAAAGGCTTAAGCCCTGTTTTCTGGAAGCTTCCGCTCCAGAATCACCTCCACCTACTGACACCACTCCTACTCCACCAGCACAACCTCCCCGTACTCGCGCTCATACGCGCGCCCATAACCAACTAACCACCCCCTAACCTGCCTTACCTGTTTCGTGACTACGTCACTGGGGAGGGAGTGATGTGGGGCTTTTCAGGGCCCGAAGAGCCAGGCATCGCTCGATCCCCACTTTTCCAGGCGAACGACTTACCTCTCGGTCGAAATTCAGCAAGGTTGCGTAACCTTGCTACGGCATTTACCCCCAGCCAAATCGCCGGAATTATTACGGTTACCCAATCGGATAACTGTTTTGAAGTTCTGTTAGGCAGCTTACCTATTCTGTAGGGGATTTCCTTCCAAACCCCTTTTTCTCCATCACCACCACTGAAAACATTAAATCCACGGCAAAGCTTATCACCTTGCCGTGGCATCGAAAACTTACCCTCGGCCAATCCATATTCCCTAAGAAACATTAAGACCACGGCAAAGCTTATCACCTTACCGTGGCATCGAAAATTCACCCCCGAGGCGCATATTATCTCCTAAATAAAAAGCATAAGTCCACGGCAAAATCATCACATTGCCATGGCATCTGAAATCCTATCTTTAGGCATACATTCTGCCAGGGCATCTCGTTTCCATAGCCTTAAGCTATGGAAACAACAATCAACAAGAGTTCCTTGTGACTCGTTGTATTTGTTTACCCTCGGCATAACATGCATGCGGCTATTTGCCCCTATTGATTTGCTACCGCCGACAAGGTTTCTGCTGACGCAAACCAAACATGTCCCTGACTACCAGCAATCGCTGGCTTCCAATTATCGATCCCCACGTCCAGAGACAGTAATCAAGCAACGATCAAGATGCAGCCAGAAAATGTTTACTTTCAACATCTGGTAATGGCTGCACCCTATGTTCGTTGCAATGTTTAATCATCGGCAACCGAAATGATGATTTATGGCCTTCCATTAGGATGACCAAATCATCGGTTTCGGTTTTTCACACCCCACATGCTAGTGTTTACTTTCTTAGAAAATGCACTAGCGATGTACCTCCATCCACCACGGTCGCCGAACGATCGTATGCATGGCATACCTACACATGCATAATGTATGACTACCCCGTCCGGTCCAATCACGATTAACTACTTCAAGTTAATCGTGTAACTCCGCCTCCCTTCCAGTTTCTTTCGGGGTTCCTTTCCTTTTGATGACTTCCAATGGGATTAGTCAGATATTACACACCAGAGTGGTCTCATCAGAGGAGTCGTCGCGGAAATTGGAGTCGAGCACCAACCTTTGGTTAAAGAGTACGATACGTACAGCCTGCAAAACGGTAGTGCACACACCGGGTCGAAGTGCAGTCAGGATCGACTTCAATAAAAACATACTACAAAAAAGAAAAAAACAGAAACAGTCAGTGTATTACCAGTGTTAATAAAGTAATATAAGTGCTTCGTTACGAATAAAGAACATTCAACGAAACAACAACACGTGTGTTTTTATTTTCCTCTTTCGAAGAACTTTGTGCGGTTTTTTTTCTTTTTTTTGAGAACTATCGGTGGGTGTTGGCTGAATCCGCACCCGTGCTTGGTGCCTAGTCCAACTACCCCACAATGGCATCTCTGGCTGCAATAGAAACCGGGTTCATATTTGCATTAGGAAATGCTGGAGAATTTGGTTTCAGCGTCTATTGCGCTAATTATATGCAGCTGCTTGGGTTGTTTGTTGGTAAGACAAACAAAAAGGTTGCCAGGCAATGTGTATGAAAAGGTATATGACGCGGCTGGGAAAATAGACGGCGCGATATTTATGGTCCCTGTCATGACGGTTACATTGATTGCAATCCGAATTATTTTGTTTACAGGAATTTGTCTGGTGCCGAATTGGTTCAGAATACCAAATAGGAAAACAAAGAAATCTTATGAAAAATTGTATGCGAAGGGATGCATGAAGGTAAGTTTTCTTTATAGGGATTTTAGGGTTATAATAATTGGGTCTGTTTGATGCGTGAAGCATCTAAGATGCTAATGCGAATTGCATTAGCGAAAGCTGGTGCAGACCCGGGTTATGGTTATGGGGGTTTTTTCAGGAAGGCGAGCCGTGGGATCTGGCGGAATCGCCACAGATCCACCAGCTCATCCAAACAATATGGGATAAGGAAGTCACTCCGGAAGAATGGAAAACCTCAATAGTCATCCCCATTTTCAAAAAAGGCGACAGATCTGACTGCGAAAACTACAGAGGAATATCATTGCTCCCAACCGCATACAAAATATTAACAAATGTCATTCTGGCTGGAATCACACCGTACGCAGAAGAGATACTGGGAGACTACCAATGTGGATTCCGTAGGAACCGGTCAACAAGCGACCAAATGTTCACAATAAGACAACTGCTGGAAAAAAAGTGGGAATACGGAGAGACGGTTCACCAACTGTTCGTTGACTTCAAAAAAGCCTACGACTCAGTCGCAAGGCAGAGACTCTACCATATTCTAGTTGAGCTGGGAGTCCCAAAAAAATATGCCGCCCTCATTCAAATTTGCATGAACGAAAACAAAGGGCGAGTCAGAATAGAAAACCACCTCTCAGAACCATTTGAAATCCGGGACGGACTAAACCAGGGAGATGGTCTATCACCGTGTCTTTTTAACCTTGTGCTCGAGTATGTCATCAGAAAGGTACAAGACGACAACATGGCCGGATCATCCCTGAACGGAGTCACACAAGTGCTTGCATATGCGGATGACATCGCCGTTCTGGGCGATAATCTAGAAACTGTAAGTAAAAACTGTGAAATCATCATGCAAGCGGCAGAAGAGGTGGGCCTAGAAATAAATGAAGACAAAACAAAATACATGATTACGGCGAGAGCAGGTGGACCTCAGAGAACACACATAAACATCAGGGGCAAGATATTTGAAAATGTCAAAGAATTTAAATATCTGGGGACGATACTGACGGCCAGTAACGAAATGTCGAAGGAAATTAACAAGAGACTGCACTCCGGCAACGCGAGTTGGCACGCAGTCAGTAAACTGCTGAAATCCAGACTGCTATCACGTAACATAAAGCTCCGTGTCTATAGAACCATAATCATGCCGATTGTTCTATATGGATGCGAAACATGGGCTCTCACAAAACGGGAAGAAAACAAATTCCGCGTATTCGAGAAAATAGTTTTGAGGGGCATCTTTGGAGGTAAATATGACGAGGAGGCAGGACAATGGAGGAGACTCCATAACCACGAATTGGAAGAGCTACATCGCAAACCTACAATAGTGAGAGTAATCAAGTCGCGAAGATTAAGATGGGCCGGACACGTGGCGCGAATGGGGAACGATAGGACCGTGCATAGAATTCTTGACGGTAGACCAACGGGAAAGAGACCGGTCGGACGGCCGCGACGGAGATGGGAGGACAATGTTAAGTTTGACCTTGAGGAGATCGGATCGAATGGTCAAGCGTGGAAGGAGAGTGCCCAGGACAGGGAACGATGGCGAAGCCGAGTCGGTGAGGTCATGAACTTCCGGGTTCCTACAGGCCAATAAATAATAATAATAATAATAATAATAATAATAATAATAATAATTTACTTTATTTATATATACTTTTTACAAAAATGTTGTATCGTATATAAGATGCACCCCTTGTGACTGGTTGATACTAATTCTGAATTGGGATCAGAACACCGACAGGGGTACATCACGCACCACCTAATTCAGAATTAGTATCAACCAGGCATAGGTAAATTAATAACAGATATAGCTAAATAAAAATTATGTGTTGTATATAAATATACATACAAAAATGTATATATACAACACTCGTGTCGGAATTTCCAGAAGAAGACGCTTATAACTTCAGAGCATTTACGACATCTTTGAACGATAACAAAAACCACCTATCGAAAATACAAAAGATATGGTCACTAATAGGAAACTCATTGCATAACCTTATGGATTGGCAGAGAAAGTGGAGCTTGAGTCATGGGTATTGTATTGCTCGTCTGTCTGTTATTGGCCTGGCATAAGAGATCAATATCGTCTCGCATTGGAATGTAGGCTGCGGTCCATTGTAGCTACACGAAAACGACTGTTAAATATGTTATACCCTTACAGCACTCGCTCCACTTCCTTCACAAACTCAAGGTAAATTCGGTTGCTTCATAGATTGCCAATAGTTAAAATTCCAAACTCATCCTTCAACAAGCTTCCTCTTCATATCACTGTTTAATAGTTGTCCGGTGGTTAATTAAAAGAATTTGCAAGATATAAAAATTGCAAAATCGATTTGGTTCTTGGTTTAAGATTGTGAAAAACAAACGTTCTTAACCGTTTTTTTTATTTCGTCCATATAAAGAAAAATTATGTGATATTGAAAACAGCTGAACATCACACGTTGACGAAAATTTTATTGCAAAACAAAGCATAAAAAATTTTTAAATGTAACCCGCGCATGAAGTAGATCCTAATTATTTAGAAAACTACGATTAAAAACGGGAAATTTTACTCTGCCCCTTTTTCTATTTTGTTATTGAGAAAAAAACGCGTTTTTAGACACTCCGTTTTTTCCCTCAAAAGGGTTTTACGCAGCCAAACACATCCGAGGAGTTGAACTCCTGTTAGAAACAACCATGTTCTACCCTCTTATTTACCAACTAAGCTAAAGCATCGCACGGAAAACTTGTTTTTATATTATATTTTGTAACACATCTCTTTTACAATTAAATACTTTTAGTGGTGTTAAGCGACGACAACAACCGTGCTCCTAAAAGAGAGCTTACACTGTGAAAGCACCACCGTTGAATCAAATGAGTTAGCAAGAGGATTGCATACTTTTGTGGTGTTTGGAGCAGCAACTAGTTTGAATGGACGAACTAAATTTTAGAGCAAGATAGCCAGCCGAAAGGATGTGGTCAGGATTTGATCGGTGCAGTTCACGCGGGACCGACAATCCAAATCAAACAGCGAGCACTAGTCAACAGGAAACTTTACCAGTAGAAGTAGAACATATCTCAACCATAGCGGGCTCTTTTGTATCTATCGGAACGTTGTCTCAGGTGGCACATTTTCCATTATTAATATTCCACATTAATTCAATGAAATTATTCTCTAAAACAGTGTGTAAATGATGGAGTCTACGATACAGACCACACAGATCTCAATTCGGAGTTTGACGAGGCTGAATTACGAAGAGAGTTGCTGCGAGACGTGAGTAAACAACAAATTCAAAGAGCAATGTGTTCACGTGTATTGTTTTATTTCAGAAATGGAAACTGCTTTTTGATATGGTAAGAAGTGAAGCATATTTTTAAAATATTTTATTTTTTTTATTTACTTATTTATTACAATGTAAGTAGATTACATGATAACTTGAATCTAATAGTGCTAGCAACTAAGGCTTTCGGCTAGTTTGACATTAAATATATATGTGTACATGTTTTTTTTTTTTTGTTAAATTACATTTTGTATCTTAACTAGGGTTAGTAGGTGGTAAAGCTAAAGCTATATTGGTTGCGGTTGGGTCGGAGATGATGTTTTTGATGTCGTCTTGAAGATGTCGGTAAGCGAGGGATTTTATGCCTTCGCATTCCAAGAGGATGTGTTTGGATGACAGTGTGGAGTTAGATCTGCAGATGTGACATGTGGATGGGTTGGTTTTATTGATGAGATGCTGGTTGGTAATAAGTGTATGTCCAAGGCGCAGGCGGAGAAAGCATTTGATCTGTTGCACGGGCGATGTTGTTGAGTAGGTGACGGGTTGTCTATTAGGGTTTATTGCTACATATGTATGGTTGCAACTTAACCATTTCAATTTTTCTATGTTTAGTAATTCCCTTTCAAAGTACTTGTCTATGTCCTTATTGTTGTACACGTAGAAGGTTGCTAATGGCTCCTTTATAGCTAATTTAGCTGCGATATCAGCTGTTTCGTTTCCCTTATACCACTATAACCGGGGTCCCAGAGCAGTTTTTTTTGGATTGCTTCCGGATTCAGTTGTCTTGAATCATCTGGATTATTTGGTTTTTATTATTCGGGTTCTGTAGTGCTTGTATATGTATATGGCTGTCGGTGCAAATTAGTGTTTTATTTTTCTCAACTAATTTGATTGCTTCCAGCACTGCTGTTGCTTCGGTTGAAAAGATGGAGCAGAATTCGGGTAAAAGTCCTTTTCTGATAACTGTATCTATTCTATTTACTACTGCGAATGATATTTATCTTAGTACAAGCGATAAAACTTAACAACTATCTTAAAACTAAAGTTAGTTAACAACAGTAAAGCAAGTGCATGGAATCATTTAGAGTGATCGTAAAGTGAAGTTGCGTGAGTTAGTTAAGGTCATGGGTATCTATATATACCCACCTGTCACCCGGGAGACCGGGGTTCGATTCCCCGTCGGGGAGCCCCTGGCGCAAGACTAATGACCTTGCCCAGACAAAATAAATCATTATGGAAAATTTAACAAGCCTCAGGTCTTGCTAAATAAGGCCAAGACCGGTTCCCGGTTGTAGTGCCGATGATGATGATGATGATGATGGGTATCTCAAAAGGACGGGAGGGATACATTTTGCACGATATTTTGGAAATGAAAAAGCTATCGACGCGATGGGTACCGCATTTGCTGACCGTCGAAGAAAAACAGCAACGCGTTGATGATTCAACGGTCGGTTTGGCGTTGTTGCAGCGTAATAAAGTGAACTTTTTTCGACCTTTTGTGACTCTGGATGAAATGTGGGTCCATTATCATACGCCTAAGTCCAATAGGCAGTCTGTAGAGTGACTGGAAAGACACGAACGTCGACCAAAGCCACCGAAAAATCAACACTCGGCCGAGAAGGCAAATAATTTAATTCAACTCGTCAATGCGCCAACACGGGTACCAGATATAGATGGTGATATCGTCAACACACTGGACCTGTTTCTCACCTCCCAGCCAAGCAATTATACAATTCAAGTTTCTTTGCCCTTGGCCACTTCAGACCACTGTGTCGTGTCAGCTAAATTTTCTCTAATCAACATCAACGCTACCGAGAAAACTCCCAACAGTATGGTTCTATGAGAAAACCAACTGGGAAGGTCTGAACGACTTTTTTGGGAAGTTAAATTGGTCGTTACTTTTCTTCAATAACGATGTTGACTCTATAGCGGACACATTGACAGACCCGATTATAAAGGGTGGTTACATTTTAAGGGCCGATGTTGATTTTGAATAAACCACAAATTATTTAGGAAATTATTGTCATTTCTTTTTATTATGATAATATTGGTATGGTTCAATTATGTATGGAACAAAATATCGGCCAAATGGCCGCCGCAACCTCGGCGGCACACCTCCATCCGATGGTCCAAATTTTCGATGACGCCGAGGCATAATTGAGGTTCTATGCCGTTAATGTGCCGAATTATCTCATCCTTTAGCTCTCGAATTGTTGCTGGCTTATCGACGTACACCTTTTCTTTCAAATAACCCCAAAGAAAGAAGTCCAACGGTGTCAAATCACATGATCTTGGCGGCCAATTGACATCGCCACCACGTGTGATAACACGCCCATTGAATTTGTCGCATAAAAGAGCCATTGTTTCGTTAGCTGTGTGGCAAGTGGCACCGTCCTGTTGAAACCACATATCGTCCGCATCCATATCTTCCAATTCGGGCCATAAAAAGTTCGTTATCATCTCACGATAGCGAACACCATTCACAATAATTGCCTGACCGGCCTCATTTTGGAAAAAATATGGCCCGATGATGCCGCCAGCCCATAAACCGCACCAAACAGTCACTCTTTGTGGGTGCATTGGTTTTTCGACAATCACTCTTGGATTATCATTCGCCCAAATGCGCCAATTCTGCTTATTGACGAATCCACTGAGGCAAAAATGTGATGATTTTCTTCGTAAATTGATCATCCATTTTCATAATAAGCCTGAATAACTTTAACGCGTTGCTCGATTGTGTATTTTTCCATGGTTCAAATTGAGTTAGTCTGAAATTGAGAAATGTCAAGCGAAATGCAGAAAAAACCGTGACCTTTAGCTGTGGTTCACATTAAACATTATTATTATTATTTATTGGCCTGTAGGAACCCGGAAGTTCATGACCTCACCGACTCGGCTTCGCCATCCTTCCCTGACCTGGGCACTCTCCTTCCACGCTTGACCATTCGATCCGATCTCCTCAAGGTCAAACCTAACATTGTCCTCCCATCTCCGTCGCGGCCGTCCTACCGGTCTCTTTCCCGTTGGTCTACCGTCAAGAATTCTATGCACGGTCCTATCGTTCCCCATTCGCGCCACGTGTCCGGCCCATCTTATCACATTAAACATCGGCCCTTAAAATTTAACCACCCTATACTTGGCATGCGAACCTTTATTCCAAACATGGCGTATTAAATCCAATAGAAATATATGGTTCGATTCTGGGTGCAGAGACCCCATTGAGGCTAAAGAGTTGAAGTTCCGGTTGTATAAGTCAAATAATACTAAAGAAAACCGGAAAAGATTCAAGAGACGTAGAAATGACTGAAATTCGCATACTCAACGCACAAAGTTCTTATTTATTATTTATTGGCCTGTAGGAACCCGGAAGTTCATGACCTCACCGACTCGACTCCGCCATTGTTCTCTGTCCTGTGTGCTCTCCTTCCACGTTTGACCATCCGATCCGATCTCCTCGATGTCAAACCTAACATTGTCCTTCCATCTCCGTGGCGGCCGTCCTCTCAGTCTCTTTCCCGTTGGCTTACCGTCAAGATTTCTATGCACGGTCCTATCGTTGCCCATTCGCGCCACGTGTCCGGCCAATTTTCATCTTCACGACTTGATTACTCTCACTATTGTAGGTTTGCGGAATAGCTCTTCCAATTCGGCACAAAGTTCTTGCATGACCTTAATATCTGATTCTATCGATAGGATCTTGACCCCGTATCCGCACGCTGAAATCATTATTGCCGGTGATTTTAATGTGCATAAACATAATATATGTAAATCAAACAATACTGAGGAAAATCGGGAAAGATGTAAGAGAGCTAGAAGAGACTGCAATGCGATTATTCAACGCACAAAGTTCTTGCATGACCAAAGAGTGATACAAAAAATACTACCCTCTCCCACAGGTAGTAGAAACTTCTGGCCATTTGTGAAGAACATCCAAAACTCGCTCTTCTCATCCATTCCTTCGGTAATAGTCGATGGCAGACCAGTCACCAGTGCAATATAAAAACCGAATTTTCTTGATGGACATTTTGCAGCCAGCTCAACGCTGCCTGATACTGTAGCGATTCTAACAGATACACACAGAATTCACAAGCAAAAATAGTGAAGAACACCGAACGAAAAATCGAATAAGAAAAATACATCAGAACCGTATACCAAGCGATAAAATAAAAATAATTCACATCAGTGGGAATATAGTCGAGTTTGGAAATCAAATTCTAAACACGGTCAGTAGTCTGATGCTTCACTGCTTCGCTTTTCAACCGTTTCATCGTGTGTTCAATTCACCTTCTTCACTATCCTTGCTTAACGCTACAATACCACATCAGTTCCGGCTCAATTTGAGCATAAGCAGCACACCATGCGCCAGATTCACATCCGAGCGCGAACTGTTGCGCCCGCACTCAAAGAGCTAAACGCATACAAATCCGCTGGTCCGGACGGCATTTCCCCAATCCTCTTCAAGAGATGTTCCTCTTCACTCGCCAAACCACTGCGGAAACTCCTCCATTTGTCTTATTCTATTCTATTATTATTATGGATCCAGCCGCAAGTCTATCAAGTCCGTCGTTAGAACACAGGCGCAACGTATCATGCCTATCTCTTTTCTATAGGTATTACCACGGTCGTTGCTCAACTGAACTTGCTGAATGTGTTCCGACCCATCAGATATTTTCCCGCGATATCCGCCAATCTGTGAATGCGCATCAGTTCACCTTGAAAGTGGACCTTAGGCGTACAAATAAACATAGAGAGTCATTCTTTAGCCGAACCACACGAATGTGGAATGATCTGCCTGATCATCTGTTTCCTGCCTGTTGTGATCTCCAGACATTCAAGACCAATATACATCGACACCTCCTTTCCTTATCCACTTCCTCTCCATCCGCTCGCACTGTGCTCTGACATTTAAAGGTACTCCAAAATCTCCTTTTGTGCGAGCGTTAGTGTAAAAAAAAATAACTATTCCCGCATTCGTAGCCTCTTTTGGCCTTCCAGGGCGAAATGCATCTTCGGTTCTTGTACGACCCATTTTAAATTCACTAAGCCGCCGACAAAGCGTTTTTCTCGAAGGAGCAGATGTCGGATTCTGCGACCATTGTAATGATTGTTTAAAAGTTGTTCCCATCAGAAAACAATGTTTGATCAAGATGCGGCATTCCTGTTTTTCAATTTTTTTTTTCGAAGGCAAAAGTAGCGTCACTCAAACGACTGTAGCTTGTAAACGAATGAACGAAATGTCACGAAACTTCATACATAACACAGTGACAAATGAGCCTCTCGAATTGAGTCATGTTTATTTAGTTAAACCACCTATTGAAAAATCATAACATCAAGTTCAAGGTCTCGGTAATTTAGTGGAGTTCTGTCCTTCAGTTTGTGGTTACGGCATACATATTTTCCAAGGGATTTTCAATCACAAAGAGCTCTTCGTTTAGGACGACGTTCTTTAGACCTATGCCTATTTTTGTTAGTATTTCTTTGTTGTCTTTCTTTCGTGATATTTGAAGCAGTAACTCATTATGATTACTCTTTCGAAATAATTCATTTGCTTGTGGCGACATACTGGGATTGTTGGAATTTATAGCCAGAATTTGATTGTTCCAGTACATATTTCTTGCTAAGCAATAGTTAGCTTTTATTAAGCATTGGGTGCTTTTCAGCCTATACTTCAGTGATTCTATCTCATTGTCGTGCCTGACTGTGAACCGCCTCTGTTTAGATAACAGTCTGCTGTTTTTCTGTTCACTGTTACGTTGCGGTACTTGTTTGCGTTGTCAGTATGTGTTGTTTTTGGTATTGTTTGTTCCATCGTTTGGCTACATGTATTATCGCTACATTTTCTATGGGTTACTATGTTAATGCTCTGGTAAAATGCTCTAATAATTTCTTCTTCGATTCTCCTTTTGATGATGTATTCTTCGGTACGGATATGAATGCTAGAAAAGCTACAAGTGTACTCTATTTAGTCCGCCAAGACGGAGCCCCGAGATGCCAGCAAATAACTGTTATAGTTCTTTTTGCAGATTTCAGGTTGTAACGCCCACGAAACACTCCCACGGGCAGCGAGTTCCACAGCCTCCCCGCTCTGTAACGAAACGAGCTCTGATGCAGAGATGTTCGCGCCGTTAGGATATAAGTGGTGCTATCCTTCGGATTGTCTCATGGGGTGCGTTTGAACCGAATTCCTCGGAATAATGCCACGAATCTCCGGAGAACAGTACCCGTGATAATATTTGTCAAACAGACAGAGTTCAGGTACGCGCCTTCGATGTGATAGCGACTGTAGTTCCGACATCAGCGCCGTGTTCCCGATCGCTCGTCTCTGTATGGTCTCAAGTAGGTTGAGAGTATGCTTAGGGGCGGAGCTTCACACATGAGAGCAATATTCGAGTGCCGGTCTGATTTGGGATTTATACAGAAGAAAAAGTTGGGTCGGATTAAGTATTTCTTGGCTCTAAAAAGATAACTCAGTTTTCCAGAGGTGGACTCGGCGATGTTCGACATGTGTTTATGGCCAGATTCGAGGGCCTGACCATTCATCATCAGCTGTGAAACAGGTGATCGATTTTTCTTTGTGAATGTTTAATAGTGTGACTTCGTTGGATTGAATTCGACGAGATTGGCCTTTCCCCACTGCAGGACCTGATTCAGATACCAATTCAGACAGTCGACCTGGCTATATCTCAGCTGGTGCGACGTTGATGCATCAAACTGCCGATCACTCGAAAAAGAGGGAAAAAGGATACTATCATCCGTAAACTTGAAAATTTGGTTATCCGTTGACTCCAAAAAATCATTTATGTGAAGCAAAAACAATATTGGAGTGAAAATAGAACCTTGGGGCACCCCGAATTCAACAAGATACAGATCTGAAAACTTGCCGTCTGCAGCAACCAGGATCGATCGGTTTTTTGGGGAAGTTCTTGGTCCAGTCGCAAAGCTGCTGGGAAAGTTCGTATGATCGAAGTTTGCTCAGCCATGGCCCTTGCCAGACGCGGTCAAAGGCTTTGGAGATATTCAATACGACCGCTCTTGATTCAGCATGCCCTTCAATCGCAGATGTCCATATATCGGTTATAAGGGTCAAAAGGTCTCCGATGGACCGCCTGCCACGGAATCCATATTGGCGATCATTCAGAAGTCCATTACACTCCAAATACTTATTGACTCGGCATTGATGACCTTTTGTATCACCTTAGACATCATAGACAGTAATGGCATCGATCGGTAATTTTGTGGGAGACACCTTTTCCCCTTCTTTGGGATTGGCTGAACTCGAGCGGTTTTCCAGTAGGTAGGAAATGTCCTCCGTGCATTAGATAAGCGTAAGAGTCTAGTAAGTCCAGCGACAATTCTAATGCACAGTTCCGTCCGGGCCGATTGCGTTCTTACGGTCCAGTTCACGTAGAATGCGTTGAATAGTACGCTGGCGGAACCTCACATCCCACATCGAAGACATCCGAACCGAGTATTTATCCCGTGGAGGTTTCTGCGCCACTGGGAAACTCAGATCACTGCTTGGTATCTGTCGCGCAAGCACATGCATATCAAGCGAATAACAGGCCTAGACAGCTTCACCATGTATGGAAGTATGGGGCTGCTAACTGGGACGATTTGCGAGATTTCTTCGCATCCTTTCCATGGTCCGAGGTGTGCTTCGGCAACTCCGATGTTAACGCTTACGCGGAGTCGGTATCGGAGATTATTCTTCTGGGGATGGAGATATATATTTCACATTCCATCAAACAAGGTTCGTCTGATAAACCTTGGTTTGATAAACAATGCGAACTGATTACAGCAGCAAAAAATAAAGCTTTTAAGCAAGGGCGCTCCAATCCCGCTGATGTTAACAGAACGAATTTTGTAAGAATCAGAAACGCGTGCAGCCAGACGATTGATTGAGCGAAGAAGGCTCACAACGACAGGGTGATCAATAAGCTCCTTCGGTGCCCAACTGGTTCGCGCTCTTTCTGGTCAATGGCACAGGGTGACAGCGGTAACTTCACATCCTCCTCTTTCCCCCCGTTGGTGACAGACGGCGGGACGTTAGTCACGAATCCAAAGGATAAAGCTAATGTGTTCGCGAATTTATTTTCCGCGAAATCAAACCTCGATCCCGGCCTTTTGGAGCCACCTGTGATCTCGCTGCTACGGTCTTCCATGCGGGCTGTGAGATTTCGTCCGCGCATTATTCAACGCATTCTACGTGAACTGGATTGTAGAAAGGCAACCGGCCCAGACGGAATACCAGCAATAGTCCTTAAGAACTGTGCTCCAGAACTATCGCCGGTTATTGGCAGACTCTTTCGCTTATCTTATGCACGGAGGACCTTTCCTGCCTGCTGGAAAATCGATCGAGTTCAGTCAATCCCAAAGAGGGGAAAAAAGTATCTCCCACAAAATTACCGTCCGATAGCATTACTGTCTATTTTATCTAAGGTAATGGAAAAAGTCATCAATACAGAGTTAGTTAAGTATTTGGAGTGCAACGGGCTTCAGAATGATCGTCAATATGGATTCCGTGGCAGGCGGTCCACGGGAGACCTTTTGACACTTATAATCGATATATGGACATCTGCGATTGAACGGCATGGTGAGTCAAGGGCGGTCGCATTGGATATCTCCAAGGCTTTTGACCGCGTCTGGCACGGGGCATTATCGAGCAAACTTCGTTCATATGGACTTTCCCAACAGCCTGCGACTGGACGAGGAGCTTCCTCAAAAATCGATCGATCCGGGTTGTTGTGGACGGCGACTGTTCGGATCTGTATCCTGTTAATTCAGGGGTGCCCCAGGGTTCTATTTTGACTCCAACCTTGTTCTTGCTTTACATAAATGATTTGTTGGAGACTACGGATAACAAAGTCTTCAGATTTGCGGATGATAGTACACTCATTTCCTCCTTTTCGAGTGTTCGGCCGATTGGTGCATCTGCATCGCATCGGCTGAGATGTAGACAGATTGACTCTCTGAATCAACATCTAGATAGGGTCCTGCAGTGGGGAAGAACAATATACAACATTCACAAGGAAGGGTGGATCATCGGTTCCACAGCTGATGATGAATAGCCGGGCCCTCGAGGCTGGGGAAAGTTTGAGATTGCTCAGCGTCACGGTCTGTGGTAATGTATCATAACATAAACACTTGTATCGCCAGGTCAGGCTCAGGAAAACTGAGCTATATTTTTAGAGCCAAGAAATATTTTGCTCCGGCCCAATTTATTCTCCTATATAAATCCCAAATTAGACCCGCGCTCGAATCATCATCATCATCGGCACTACAACCGGGAACTGGCCTTGGCCTAATTTAGCAAGTCCTGAGGCTCGTTAAAATTTCCATAATTTGTTTTTTCCGGACAAGTTCATTAGTCTTGCGCCAGAGGCTCCCCGACGGGGAATCGAACCCCGGTCTCCCGCGAGTAAATTAACTAAACTCTATTTTTATTTTAAAAATATTTTTATTAATTAATTTTATGTTCTCGCTTTGTAGAGAGAGCCGCTACTGATTTTTTTTTTTTCAAAACTGTATTTATTAACCATAATTAGAATTCGTACATTTAAGTAATACAGTGACTTAAAATTAGTTTTGTAACAATTGCTTACATGTAATTATTATAATAATATATACATTTTCCAAACAATATTTTATGAGATACAAGATAAATGCGTGTTTATAAATTTAGTGGTATTATCTTCCTGGAAAAGGTCAGAAAACCAGGAATTTGTTTTTTCAACTTTACTTAATCTAAACTTAATCCTAATTATATAAATGACTTAACCTAATTTAGCCTGATTACAGTATGATTTACATAAAGCTATAAACAAAGTTTTATAATTAATGGGATATATGTTATGAATTAAAGGATGTGGAATGAGGTCAGTTATGGGTTAGAGGTAGAGTATTTCTCTCCGGTTGTTCGTTGAAAAAGCGTAGGATGTTGGCAAATGGTTGGACGTTACAGTATTTGAACTGGTTAGGGGTAACTTCGTTGTTGTGGTATATGATCTCATTTGAATCATTTACCAGTCTGCCTGAGGCGAAGATAGCTCTGGTGTGGAGACAGTTGGGGTAGTTAGTTCGGATATCTAGAGGGTTCTCTAAGAGCGAGGTTATTATGGGATTGGGATTATTTTGTAGTTTTTCGATAAATTTAATCGACAGTTCGAGGAATCGTCTATCGAGGCGCTCGATACCAGCGGTATTGTAGAGTTCGACGTTACTATAGTACTTATAGGAGTTAGGACGACGATGTAACCCAGAGACATACCTAAAGCATTTTCTTTCGAATACTCGTAATTTCTCCATTTGGGAGGGAGTGATATGGTACCACAATGGGCACGCATACGTGAGTGTGGGTCTGATAATTTGTTTGTAAATGAGCAGTTTGACTTTGTGAGAGAGACTTTTAGGTTTCCACATTACTCTTCTACAGAGATTAAGTTGAATTGTGGCTTTTTGAAGGGAATTTTTAATGTGGGAGGAAAAAGACCAGTTATTAGAAAAAGTGATTCCCAGATATTTTAGGGTTTTGGAGGGTTTTATCAGAGTGTTGTTCAGTTGAATCTTAATTTTGTTGTGGCAGCGTCTAGTGTTGTTTGTACAGTGCTCGTTTTTGCCCTTGAACACTATGAGCTGCGTTTTATTTGGATTAAGGTGAATTTTCCACTTATTAAAGTATGTTGATAGGTTAGGGAGGAAGTTGTTAATGCGGTTTCTTGCAGCCTAAACAAATTTGCTGCTAGAGTAAATTAATGTATCATCAGCATAATTCAGTATCACAACATTAGGAGATACGGGTTGTTGTGGACGGCGATTTTTTTTTTCCATTTGTAAACATTTTTTTATTTTCTTTCTATATTCTTAGTTTCTAATTAAAGGCTAGACAAAAAATGCTTAAATTCTAGCTTAAATATCTTATATAATAACTTACTGGTCCTTCGCAGACGCTCTAAGCTAAACATTACTTAATATTTGTATAATTTGCCTTTCGGCGACAGAACTTTGTGGCAATACTTATAATTATTTGAAAGACAAAGAAAAATTTGAAAAACTTTGTAAATTTTTTTTTTTTTTTTTTTCTTAAAATTTAACTTACTTAACTTACCTATTTTTTTTTTTTTTTTTTAATATTATGTAAAATCACTTAGCTTAACTTAACTTAAATCTTATACTACCCTAATTCTAGAAAAGCTAAGTCTATGTAAGCTAGCTGATGATAGTGTGATTCTATACCGACTTTGGTATCCAGGTCTTTATATGCCATTCAACCACCAGAATTGTTGACGCTGTCTAATACTATCGTCCCGGTCTCTGTGGGAGATAGCCCTACTGAAGCGCAGGAGCTCTTCTTCGGTGCGCGTTACTTCCCGGTCGTAGCACAATCGCCCGTCTACGGATGATCTACTTACATGATAGATCAGCGGAATTCCGGATCTATCCTGTATAAGCCCTTTTATGTCCAAATCAAGGAACGCCTCTGGTGGAACAAAACCGTTGCGACGCACGTTCTCATAGTACAGGGTATTTGGATAATAAGCCCCGAAAATTAGGTCATTGGACGAGCATATTGCTCTCGCAATATGTCGTCTGATTAATTTAATCATAAAATTATCCACCCTATTTATGCCGGCTTCATTATATAAAGTCTCATTTGAGTAATACTTTTTATAGTCCGATTCCGGTGTCCGATATAATCTGAGACAACTTCTGAGACACTTTCTTTCGAACACCCGAATCTTTTCCATCAAATTTGGACCTATGTTGAACCATACTGGGCAACCATATATGAGCATTGGCCTGATTAGCGTCATGTAGCATATGACTTTTACCTTGCTGTCAAGTTGGCTACTGTGAAATAGCCTCCTTGTCGTAGCAAAAGTTTTCCTCACTTTGAGCAAAGCAGCCTCTACATGTCTGTTGAAATACAGATATTGGTCTAGCCAGATGCCAAGGTATTTAATTAAACTCTTGGTTTCCAGTTTATCTCCATGCGGTCCCACGATAACTAGCTTTCGCCAGTTTTTCCTTGTGTCGTACGTGGCTTTATATAATGGAGTTCTAAATAGGATGGCTTCACATTTCTGGAAGTTGATCTTAAGTTTCCAGTCATCGCAATAGCGCTGCACTTTGTTGAAGTCTCGCTGTATTAACCTATTTATGATCGCAACTTTCGGAGCTGTTCTGTAAATTATGAGATCGTCTGCGTACGCAATAGCCTGCGGAAGTGCATCTAATAAGTCGCTAATGTAAATATTAAAAAGAATCGGAGAGAGTACCGCGCCCTGTTGCAAGCCATTCTTGATATTATACGTTTTATTAGAGGTCACATTACCACTTTTGACCACGAACCTTCTGTCCTTTGACATATCGTAAAGTACATATAGTAAAGGCTTATGTATGCCATGTCTGACCAATTTGTAATACAATCCTTCGATCCAGACGGCGTCAAAGGCTTTTTCCAAGTCGATCAGGCAGGCACCTGTGCATTGGTTCCTACATTTATTCCATTGTATGTCGGAGACCAGTTTAGCTGCGGCATGTGTGGTTTCATGACCCGCCCTAAAGCCAAACTGGTTGTTTGGAATAATGCTATTGTCGTCTACCCATTTTACCAGAGCTTTGTTAATGATTTTTTCAAATACTTTACTGATGCTTGGGAGTAAACTTATCGAACGCATGTTCATTGGGTTTGTACAGTCTTTGCCCTTTTTTGGGATGGGCTGAATGATAGCCGTTTTCCAACGCGCGGGATAATATGCATTATTCAACGCGTTGTTAAACAGGACCGTGTATATATCTATTGCCATTGGGGGCAGGTTCTTGAGTACGATGTTAGGTACTCCATCTATTCCCACTGACTTTTTGCTTCTTAATGAGTCGAAGATACTCTGGATTCCTTCCCTTGCGATTAAAAGGCTATTAGCCCCACCATTGGCATTAATGTCAATTGACAGATTATCGTCACTGAATTCGGTAAAACCCGGATTCTCCGATTGCCAAAGTGAAATTTCATTCCGGAGGTGTAGGTGATTGAGTAGAACTCTGTCCTCCAGCTCATGATTTCGGCGAATGCTTTCATTCACCTTGTACATTTCCTGAAAGACAGCTCCCACAGCGTTCGCCTTCTCCAAAGGATCTTCGATCACGAAGAGCTCACTATTGAAGATAGCGTTCTCTGTATCTATGCCAATGTTGGTTAGCAGCTGCTTGTTTACCTCAGTACGTGGAATTTGGAGACACTGAATCTCGTTTTGATTATTTCTCCTGAATATTTTATTTATTTGTGGGAACATATTCGGGTTATTAGTTTTTATAGCTCGAATTCTGTTGTTCCAATACAAATTTGTTGCTAATCTATAATTAGCTTTAAGTAATTGTTGGAGGTTTTTTAATCGGGATTTCAGTGATATTATCTCCTGGTCTTGTCTGTCTGTAAACTGTCTGTGTAATTGTTTTAATTTCGATAGCAGTCTGCTCTTTTTCTTGTGGAGTGCGTTTATTGTTGCGTTTCTGTACATGTTAGTGTGATCTGTAACTGTTGTTTTGGGAATTGTTTTGTCCATTGTTCGTTTTACGGTTTCGTCCATTTGTTGAATGTATTTGTCGATTTCGACATTAGTCAGGTTTCTGTTTACTGGCGGATTAAAGTCATTCGAACGAAGTTCTCTTGTTAATGATCTGGTGAACCGCGGACATCGCATTGCCCCGTAGTTATAGGGTTGCGGGATCACGAATTCCTCCAGATCTGCGAGCTCGTTCGGAAGCTCTATTACTGCCGTGAATGCACAGTGGTCACTGTCGTATTCAATTGTCCGTAAACAGTTTGTATTTCGTCTATTGGTGTTAAGTAATCTCAGTCGTGAGTCGATTAGCAAGATATCTAAGAACGATCTACCTCTAGGGAACGATGGATATTCGGTAGCTAGCAGGTCAGTTCTATATTCAATTCGAAACTGATCTAACCAACCAGCCAACTGATTTCCTCTGGCATTAGATATATAATTTCCCCAATTTCTATGCTTGGCGTTCATATCTCCCCCTAGGATAAAGTAATTTTTGTCCAGGTGCAATTGTAAGCATCGGAAGAGAGTCTCGAGCTCTGCTATAAATAGATTATGTTGGTGCTCCTCAGGTGCGTAGACCGCAATCGCATACAAACCCCTTCCTTGCTGAAGGGGTATGCGTACGATACAGGCTTCCAGCACCCGGAACCTGCGCACTTCTCCACTATATATAACTTTATGATGGATCCCTTTTCTAATAAAGATTGCGACACCCCCTCCTTGAGAGGAGTTAGGTCGGTCTGTTCGTATAATATCGTAGTTTTTATGCCATATCTTGTGTCTCTGGTTTAACTTTGTTTCCCCCCCCAGAAGTACATCAGGCTGTTCAACTTGCAACAGGTTGAAAAGATTGGCTCTTCTCTCAGTTCTTATTAGTGAATTTACATTCACGACAAGAGCTTTTATCGATGTTGTGGTTAGAGGGTTTATATTGACTTTTTGTTTAGATTGGGCAAGTGCGAGTAGATCTCGTTTATTTGATTTTGCAGCTGTGTCATCTGTCTGTGCAGATTAAGCAAAACCGTGACCACGTCTGCTTGCGATGTTGTTTCAGTCTGTGTGGGAGTATTTGTGGCTACCAATGTTGTAGCCTGGTTTGATGGTCTCCCACCCGACGCAACTTGTGCGTACGACCGCTGCGATGTTACGGGCATTGTTGTAGTACGAGCTGGCTCTGTGTTTTTTTTGCCGGATCACACTTCTTGCCATTATTTCTCGGAATTTAGGACATCCTCGATAATTAGCGGGGTGTCCCTCATTCCGGCACACTGCGCACTTTAGAAGGGCTTTTGTCTTCTACCCTTTCTTTTCCCAGAGGGCATTCTTCTGCCTTATGGTGTTTTCCGCATTTTACGCAATGGTGCTGCATTTCACAGTTCGCCGCCGCGTGACCAAACCTTTGGCAGCGGACACATTGCAGGATGTCTCTGCCTTTTTTTAACTTGTCCCATGTGACACTTTGATGATCCAAGACTGTAATCTTTCTTAGACCACCAATTCTGCTGCTGGGCGTTAGTTGAACCAAAAAGAAGGGTAGCTTGCGGTTTTCCCTTCTTGCCTTGGTTGTGGTGAATGGTTTTACGGAGATAAACTCGAGATCGTTGTGCCTCAACTTTTGAAGCATCTCGAGCAGAGCCTCCTCAGGGTCGACACCCTTTAATAGAACCGTTGCCCTCTTTGTTTGCTTCGGCGTGAACGAGCAGAATTCCGCGGTGGCCCTTTTTAAGACCTCTTTAATTTTATCGTGGTCTGCCACCGCATAGGTTTGAATGGCATGCCTATTACTAGCCAGTCTTTTAACTACAAAATTATTTCCTATAGCTAGCTTACAAAGACTTACCAATTCCCTACACTCAATATCTATAGTGTTGATTGGTGGCATCTTTATATTTTGGTTGTTATTGTTGCGTTGCCGCTGTTGTGTTGCTTGCTGTGGTCGATTTTGTGTTGATTGTTGCTGTTAATGTTGATGTTGCTGTTGCTGTTGCTGTTGCTGTTGGCCGACTTTTGGCTTCGGCTTTTGTTGTTGTTCGGTGTCTTTTTCTTTTTCGAGTCATCATCATCATCGGCACTACAACCTAGAACCGGTCTTGGCCTTATATAGCAAGTCCTTAGGCTTGTTAAATTTTCCATAATGATTTGTTTTTTTTCGGGCAAGGTCATAAGTCTTGCGCCAGAGGCTCCCCGACGAGGAATCGAACCCCGGTCTCCCGCGTGACAGGCGGGTATACTAACCAGTATACTATTGAGGAGCTATTTCTTTTTCGAGTGCCGCTATTTTTTTCTTTCGGCGTCTCTCTTCTAGACGGGCTCTTGCCATCGCAAGTTTCGCCTCCAATTCAGTAATTTTCTCTTCTTCATCCTCAGACTCTGAGGATGCAAGAGAAGCGAACGAATTGTTTGCCCCATACATATTAAAATTGTAGGGGGTGGGGCGCTCTCTGTCCTCCCCCATTTGCTGACCTTTTTTCTCCATTGTTAATTTCGCGGTTTTACTTCGCGTCACAATGGAGATTTTCGGTGTACCTTTTCGTTTGTTTGTCACGTTTTTGTCTTCCTCCGTGTTCATGCTGGTTCTCTCCAGTTTGTTTTCATTAAAAAAAAACAAAGGCGACCTGCAATACGAACCACGAAGTCGATTTCTTCCGCACGCCGACTCGAACTCGGCTACCGTCGGCTAAGAGTCAGTGAACTTGCACTCGCGCCAAATAATGCTTTGAAAACTCTGTGCGTAACTAGCAATATATTGTCTGTTTTAGTTTTCACTTTTACGACCGAGGTAATATATTTAAATTGTCTTACGTTGTTGTTGCACCTTACTGAAGTTATTTTGTAAGCACGTTTATTGTCACTTTTAACATTTTTTTGTTTGTTGTTGTTGCACTTTGTTTTAATTGTCACACACGTCACGTCACTGTTTTTCTATTTCGTGGCTTCGTTCTTGTTTATGAATTGGATTAATTATATGAATACAGTTTTGATTTGTGCAATTTTATGGTAATTTGATATGCATCTTCTGTGTCGGGTATTTGTATTGACGTCGTCGGCGGAGTGTGTTTCGTTTAATATGCAAACAAGCCGTACGTAAATTAGAGAGTTACTATTTACACAATATCTCTTAGGGTCAATGAATTTTTATTCAGCTTTTAATTTAGTACTTATTTAGTTCAGAGATACACGCATTGGAGGGACGTAAATAGACTTTATTAGTAGCCATGGATACACGATCGCGTCTCACTTAATACTGGTTGTGGACGGCGACTGTATCCTGTTAATTCAGGGGTGCCCCAGGGTTCTATTTTGACTCCAACCTTGTTCTTGCTTTACATAAATGATTTGTTGGAGACAACGGATAACAAAGTGTTCAGATTTGCGGATGATAGTACACTCATTTCCTCCTTTTCGAGTGTTCGGCCGATTGGTGCATCTGCATCGCATCGGCTGAGATGTAGACAGATTGACTCTCTGAATCAACATCTAGATAGGGTCCTGCGGTGGGAAAGGGCCAATCTCGTCGACTTCAATGCAGCGAAGACACAATATACAACATTCACAAGGAAGGGTGGATCATCGGTTCCACAGCTGATGATGAATGGCCGGGCCCTCGAGGCTGGGGAAAGTTTGAGATTGCTCAGCGTCACGGTCTGTGGTAATGTATCATGACATAAACACTTGTATCGCCAGGTCAGCCTCAGGAAAACTGAGCTATATTTTTAGAGCCAAGAAATATTTTGCTCCGGCCCAATTTATTCTCCTATATAAATCCCAATCGGGGAATCGAACCCCGGTCTCCCGCGAGTAAATTAACTAAACTCTGTTTTTATTTTAAAAATATTTTTATTAATTAATTTTATGTTCTCGCTTTGTAGAGAGAGCCGCTACTGATTTTTTTTTTCAAAACTGTATTTATTAACCATAATTAGAATTCGTACATTTAAGTAATACAGTGACTTAAAATTAATTTTGTAACAATTGCTTACATGTAATTATTATAATAATATATACATTTTCCAAACAATATTTTATGAGATATAAGATAGATGCGTGTTTATAAATTTAGTGGTATTATCTTCCTGGAAAAGGTCAGAAAACCAGGAATTTGTTTTTTCAACTTTACTTAATCTAAACTTAATCCTAATTATATAAATAACTTAACTTAATTTAGCCTGATTACAGTATGATTTTCATAAAGCTATAAACAAAGTTTTATAATTAATGGGATATATGTTATGAATTAAAGGATGTGGAATGTGGTCAGTTATGGGTTAGAGGTAGAGTATTTCTCTCCGGTTGTTCGTTGGAAAAGCGTAGGATGTTGGCAAATGGTTGGACGTTACAGTATTTGAACTGGTTAGGGGTAACTTCGGTGTTGTGGTATATGATCTCATTTGAATCATTTACCAGTCTGCCTGAGGCGAAGATAGCTCTGGTGTGGAGACAGTTGGGGTAGTTAGTTCGGATATCTAGAGGGTTCTCTAAGAGCGAGGTTATTATGGGATTGGGATTATTTTGTAGTTTTTCGATAAATTTAATAGACAGTTCGAGGAATCGTCTATCGAGGCGCTCGATACCAGCGGTATTGTAGAGTTCGACGTTACTATAGTACTTATAGGAGTTAGGACGACGATGTAACCCAGAGACATACCTAAAGCATTTTCTTTTGAATACTCGTAATTTCTCCATTTGGGAGGGAGTGATATGGTACCACAATGGGCACGCGTACGTGAGTGTGGGTCTGATAATTTGTTTGTAAATGAGCAGTTTGACTTTGTGAGAGAGACTTTTAGGTTTCCACATTACTCTTCTACAGAGATTAAGCTGAATTGTGGCTTTTTGAAGGGAATTTTTAATGTGGGAGGAAAAAGACCAGTTATTAGAAAAAGTGATTCCCAGATATTTTAGGGTTTTGGAGGGTTTTATCAGAATGTTGTTCAGTTGAATCTTAATTTTGTTGTGGCAGCATCTAGTGTTGTTTGTACAGTGCTCGTTTTTGCCCTTGAACACTATGAGCTGCGTTTTATTTGGATTAAGGTGAATTTTCCACTTATTAAAGTATGTTGATAGGTTAGGGAGGAAGTTGTTAATGCGGTTTCTTGCAGCCTTAACAAATTTGCTGCTAGAGTAAATTAATGTATCATCAGCATAATTCAGTATCACAACATTAGGAAATACGGGTTGAGGAATATCTGAGGTATATAACAGATATAAAATTGGCCCTAAAATGGAGCCTTGGTGAACACCCGCGGTTATGGTGTGGGTTTATGAGACAGAAGAATTTATTCTCACAACGAATTTTCTGGCAGAAAGATATGAGGCTAAGAGCTTTGTTGTGTGAGAGTTTAGATTAAATATGGAGTGCAGTTTGTACAGAAGTCCTGAGATCCAGACGCAATCAAGCGCCTTAGAAATATCGAGAGATATACACACAGTAGGGCTTTGGTTTTGGAGACCAGTTGTAACATCGTGTGTGAGTTTTAGTAGAGCATGACATGTGGATTGTCGCTTACGAAATCCGAACTGACAGTTAGGGATGAGGGCATTCTCATTGGCAAATGAGAGAAGATTTTGGTAGATCTTGCGTTCCAGTATCTTACTTAGTGTACTTAATAGGGATATTGGACGATAATTGCAAGGGCTATTACTACTACCGGGCTTCTTAATAGGAATTACTACCGCAGTTTTCCAGTTCTCTGGGAAGTGCGATGCATTAATTATATGATTAAGAAGAATGAGGATGGGAAGTTCGGTATTGTATGTTAACTCGTTTTCTATTAAAGTGCGCTAATAGTTTTTGTTGTTTTTCCTTGAATTTGTTCTCATTATTATTATTATTTATTACGATGTAATTAATTACACAATAACTTAATTCTAAATAGCGCTAGCTGCTAGGGCTTTCGGCTAATATCGAGTTACTTTAAATTTTGTTATGAAGGTTAGTAAGTGTTAGTAATTCGTATGTGTAGTTGATATTCTGTTCTGATGGTTTTGCCAGAATGTTGCTGAAGAGGTCGTTTCCAAATAGTTGGTTTGCGATGGTTTGAACTTTTGGGCAGTCGAATATGATGTGATGTGGAGTAAGTGGGACTTGGTTGTTGCAGTTGCTGCATTGTGGGGTGCTGGTTTTTGTAAGGATGTGTTGGTGTGTGATTTTGGTGTGTCCTAGCCGGAGTCGTAGGAAGCATTTTATTTTTCTATTTGAGACTGTTGTTGGGTAAGTAACAGGTTTGGTGTCCTGTTTAATAGTGCTGTACAGGTGGGTGTAGTGGTGCCATTCCTCTTCCTCCACGTTCTTAAAGGCATTTTTTACCTGTCTTCTTATGTCCGTTTTGTTAGGATAATAGAAGGAGACGAGAGGCGACTTTGTCCCTAGTTTTGCGGCCGCGTCGGCCGCTTCATTTCCACTAATGTTACAGTGCCCGGGGGTCCAAAGTAGCTTTATTTTATTAGCTTTCTTAATAATGTTATCTTGGATTTGACGAATGACGGCATTTGTGGAGTTTACGTTGGCTATTGCTTTTAGAGTTGAAAGGCTATCAGTACAGATAATCGTTGGGATTTTCTGGATCAGTTTTGTTGCTTTCAAAATTGCCGTTGCTTCCGCTGATAGGATGGAACAAAAGGTGGGAAGTGATCCCATTCTGATTATTTCTGTGCGATTGTTGACTATAGCAAATGACACATTTGATTCGTTTTTGGAACTATCTGTGAAAAACAGGTTCCACTTTTGATGTTTGTCGATGGTATCCTTGAAAAGTTTTTGATAGATTATCTGATTTGTTGAATGTTTTGGATAATGGGACAGGTCATCTAACATTGTATTTCTCGGAATTAACCATGGGGGGTGTTGTGTGCGGTGGGGTTTTGAAATATTTATAGGGATATGTAAGTCCTTGGCTATATCGATGGCCCTTTCCAGTCCTGAGCGGTATCTCGACCTTCGTTTTTTTATATACATTTTTCGGATGTCCTGCACTATGGGGGTTGCTATAGACATTGTAAATTTGTAAGCAAGTGTAGCTGATATATATTTTAGTCTGTTTTCTATAGATGGGAGACCGCATTCGACGAGGATGTTTTTACTTGGTGTAGTACGGAATGCTCTGGTACTTGCTCGAGCTGCGGCGTGATAGGGAGATTTTATTGTTTGCGGGGTCGTTTTGCTACATTTTCCGTATATCATTAGTCCGTAGTCGATTTTAGATAGGATGATGGCTTTAGTTATGTTAATAAGGGTGTTAGTATGTGCAGATCCATTCTTATATGCTAAGTATTTTACAATATTTAATCTTGCAGCTAGGCTTTTCTTAAGTGCTAAACAGTGTTCTTTAAAATTGTATTTACTGTCAAAGAGGATACCGAGGATTTTCATGGATTGGATTGTAGGGATTGTGTGATTCTGAAAGGGAAGTGTGATGTTTTTGCTGCAGCTGGTTTTTCTACAAATGTGTAACATTTTAGTTTTTTCGAGGGAGATCTTTGCGCCTGAGGTTTTACACCAATTAGTGATGTCGTGTAGTATTTCTGAATAGGTAGATTGTACTTCGTTGAGATCGTTTACGTTTGTTAGAATAACTAGGTCGTCAGCGTAGAGGCAGTGTTTTATGTTTTTATATTTTACGAGAATGTCGTTTATTCCGTCAAAGGCTATAGGGAATAATAGGACTGATAGTGGAGAACCCTGTGGGATACCGTTTTTTATGTTGTATATTTGTGAGAATGCACCACCTGTTTTGACTCTAAACTTCCTGTTGGAAAGAAAGGACTTGATTATGTAGAACATATTGTTACCAACTCTCCATTGCACTAATTTATTCAAAATCACATGAGAACCGATCCGGTCGAACGCTTTTTCAAAATCTATGGAGAGAATTGTTGTATGCTTTTTGGTTGACAAAGAAGATGTGATGAAGTTGTCGATATGGAGTAGCGCATCAATCGTTCCACGTCCTTGCTTGAAACCAACCTGTTCAATGCTTATTAGATTGTTTTTCTCCATGAACCAATTGAGTCGTCTAGCTACAATTTTTTCAAATGTTTTTCCTAGACATGGGAGTAACAATATTGGGCGATATCCTTTGGCCGAAGTCGTTTCGCCCGTGGGTTTTGGTATGGGTACAATTGTGGCTATTTTCCACACTTGTGGAATTACACCTGTTTGGAGTATGTTATTGAAGAGATGGAGTATTCGGTGTCTCAGGAGTGGTGGACTGTTTTTTAACATTATGTAATCGACTCGATCATATCCTGGTGTTTTACCTGTGGCGCCGTGTAGGGTTGATTCTAATTCAATTTTATTGATCGGGAGATCTATTAATTTAGAGGATGGGCTTGTGTGAGGGGATGGGCTAATTGTGTCTCTTTTGGCAGAGAGAAATGACGGATGAAAGTTTACGTCTTCTGCGTAGTTTGACCATGTTTTGCCGAGATGGTCTGCAATTTGCTGGGGAGATGTGAGAGTGCCTGAGTCGGTGTTCATGCATTTTATTGAGAGGGATACTGCCCAGTTAGCGTTTTTATATCCGCCCAGATTTTTCTGGGAGTAGAGTTCGGATTTAACTTTTCGGTAAATGTTTGGAAGGCGTTTCTTTTTTCTTCCTTGGCATTTTTGCGAAAAAGAGCATTTAACTTTTTATAATTGATTAGGTTAAAATCGGAGGGGAATCTTTTGAAAATTCTCCAGGCTTCTTGTTTTTTCTTCCTTAGGTTGTCCAATACTGGATTCCACCAGGGAACTACTGCCTTATGGAGTTTTCGACTTGTTTGTGGTATCGAGGCATTTGCTCCTATTCGGATTGCTTTAGTGATTATGGCTGTTTCGTGATTAATATTTTGACTCTCTACATGTTGACTTAGTGCCTGGGTAGTTATATTTTGAAATTTACTCCAATTAGCAAGTTCGGTTTGGAATTTAGGAAGAAGTTTGGAGGGTTTGGGACACATGCTAGTGCTAATGTTTATTATTATTGGAAAGTGGTCGCTCCCGTGCAGGTTGGGTAAAGTATTCCAAGTGCAAATTGGGGCCAATTGAGGTGAGGCTAGTGATAAGTCTACATGTGTGAAGGATTTGTGAGTGGGAAAATGTATGTGGCAACCGTTATTGAGTAGTGCTAGATTTGCGGTCAGTATGTATTTCTCTACGGTTTTTTCCCTTTTATTAGTGGACGAAGATCCCCAGATGGGGCTCCACGCATTAAAATCTCCGAGGAGAAGTATCGGTGTTTGGATGCTATCTGTGATAGTGGTAAGATCGTGTATCGTTATTGGTTGGGATGTGGGGGTGTATGCTGATATTATCGTGAGGTTTCTGCCGATATTTATTTCTACTGCTACGACCGAGATTGCAGAGTGTACTACTATAAATTTATGTGGGATTGATCTATGTATAAGTATACCTTTACCATGTTTAGAAGCAACATTTTCCGTAAGGTTGTGAAAGAATGCCGCGTATTCTTTGGGTCCTGTGGCCCGAGAGTCGTGGCGGATGTGCGTTTATATATGATATTTAGATATGATGGATGGTTTCAGATCTTTGATGAGTATTTGGAGCTCATGCATATTGTTTTTGAGTCCGTCCAGATTCCACTGTAGTATTGTGAGTTTATGGACATGAATGCTATTGTGTATATTAAATCTGCTGCTGTTGGGGATTTTGTTGTTGTAAGGGTTCAGTCTCCGTGTCTCGAGTGTTGATCCATTCAAGCCGAAGCCCTGCCTGCTTCGGCCCGAGTTGGGATTTTCTCGAGACACAGAGACTGTGCTTTCGTTGGGAGTGTTAGGGTTATATGTGGTTATTGTGACGGAGTGGGGAGTTTAATAATACTTGAATGGTGGGTTCATTTATTTTTATGTTAGTGTTTTTTTTTAATAGGTATAGGTTCGTTGTTACGGTTAGTTGTTGTGGGTTTTATGATTAGAGATGATTGGTTTTGTATGGCTCTACGGTATTCTGCAGATGTAGAAGCGCAGTTTGAAATGAATGAAGTGTTTGTCGATGTTGGTTGGAGTGTAGTTTTTGTTGGGTTTTGTTTTGTAGTTTCTTTTATTGGTGGTGTTATATGTGTGGCTGTTGTTTTGAGGAGTGCGGCATAGGATTCCTTTGGTTTGTTTGATGGCGTGGGATTTCGTTCCCTATATATCCGTTTCGCTTCGGATAGAGAAATTTTATTTCTTGTCTGTATTCCAAGAATGGCCTGGTTTTCTATATATTGGGGGCATGATGGTGATGTAGCAGGGTGAGGGCCTTGACAGTTGGCACAGTGGGTTCGGGCGCATTCTAAGTCGGGGTGTGGAGGAAGGTTGCAGTTGTTGCACGCTGGGTTTCGTTTGCACAATTTGGCTGTATGTCCGAGTAGTTGGCATTGGCGGCAGCGCATTGGTCTTGGGATATACTCATTTACTTTGGCTTTGTGCCATCCGATTTCTATGTTACTCGGTGGATTGAAGCGGTCAAATGAAAACAACATTAATCCGGAGGCCCTGATTTCGCCATTTTGCGGTTTTTTAAATTTATCTACACTTACCACTCCTTGAGGTTTCATTTCTTGGACGATATCTTCTTCCGGAGCATTAATTAGGTATGGTGCGTAAACAATACCTTTCGAGAGGTTTAATTTCGGATGCAACTTTATTGTTACCGGACATAGTTGATCGAACCGTTTGGTTTTTATAAAACGTAGAGCTGTTTGTTCATCTTTCACTAGTAAGAGAATTGAACCGTCTCTTAGCATGGACACCTTTTCATATTGTGTACTAATTGAGTCTATAGCTCTTTTTAACACGAATACGTTCACTCCGGTCAGAGGTTTTGTCGCGTCATTAGGAACAATTTGTATAAATTTCGGGTTTTTTTCACTTGTCTTTGTTGGTAATTCCGGGAAGTTCGATTCAATAGGACTAAATGCCTGCCGTTTTTTTTTTATTGACGGGGACGTCACCCAAGGACGTTTCCTGCAACATACCGAATCTGTGCCGGTGTGCTGCTTTGCCCCTAAGGCCATTTTTTATTTATTTCTCTTTTACTTTTGCTTTACTTTGGAACCGGTTAATTTAAAGTACACTAACAAAAGCAATACACTTACAACACGCACAGTACCGTAATAAAATATTCACACGCGGTTTTGTGTTCACAATTCTTTCACTGCACAATACGGTTAAAATTTGCGTCCTTACTGTTCGAGAGTTCGTCTGGCAATGAGAGTTTGTTCTCAATATCGGGGTATCCTTCTCTATTAAGAAATACGTCCTCGGGCTTGTATCCGGTCGTGGAGTGTATAGTCTTGTTATATTGTGTTACTGCTTCGAAGAGGTAGTTTTTGGATTCGCCCCCTCCTTGTTTTGTAAGTGCTCTGACAATCTCGATTAGCGTGGAGTGGGCTCTTTCGACCTGACTATTACTGGTAGAGTGGTGTACTGGTGTTCTTGCGTGGATGATGTTGTGTCGGTTATACACGCCTTTTGCCTGTTGACAGATAAAGATAGACTCATTATCCGTCATGATATGTTGTTGACCGTGGTAGATAAATATTTGGGATATTAATTCGTCTAGTACAATATGAGCATTGAGTTTATTTGGAATATATCGTAAGTGGAGGCATTTAGAATACCGGTCTATAGTACTGATATAAATTTCGTTATCCATATGGAAAATGTCCATTTGGAGATATTGAGAGCACTTGCTCGATATAGGTGTTTTTCCCAGTGGTTGGTGGTTGGGTTTCCGATCGTATTTTGTAGCATGGCAAATTTTGCAGGTATCTTTTGCAATCTTTTGTTATATCTGGCCAATAACTTGTTTCCTTTATTTCTTGTGAGTTATTCTTGTAATTCCTATGTGCTCTGGTGTGTATGTCTTCTACCATTCTTAGTTGAATTTCTCTATCAGTGATGTCTTCGAGGAGTGTGTCGACTGTGATAATCTTGTAATTGATGAATTTTTCTTTGATCTTATTTTTATGTGTTGGTAATAGTTCTCTGTTTGTTTTGATGGCGTTAATTTTGTCAGGATTAAGTGTTTTCTTGAGGGATTCTATCAAACCTTCTTCTTTCGTGAAGCGTATATGATGTCGAAAGTTTTTAAATGAGTTCGTAGATTCTATACTGTCTGTGTCCGATTCTTCCAGTATTATCTGGTTTTTGTAGAAGTTTAAAGCCTTTCCTGTCCTTTTAAAAAAGTCGGTAGTAAGTGAGTCCTCGTCTGAGTTGCCAGATTCTGTGGTTGCGTTGATTTGTTGACGGGATAGGGCGTCGGCTACAATATTTTGGTTACCGGGCTTGTATACAAGTTTCGCCCCGTACTCTTCGATTATGTTTTTCCATCTTTTTAGCTTTGTGTTGGGGTTTTTTTCGGATATCGCAAATGTTAAAGATTGGTGATCTGTATAGATCGTCAGATCGGAGATTCCATAGAGTAGATTTCGTAATTTTTGCAGTGCCCAGACGATTGCGAGTAGCTCCTTCTCATTTGTAGAATAGTTTACTTCGGTAGGACTCAATGTTCTTGAGATAAAGGTTATAGGGTTTCTATTTTGACTCAAGACTGCACCTATTGCAAAGTTGCTCGCATCTGTTGTTAGATTGAATGGTTTGTGGTAATCTGGCTGGTACAGTTCTATTTGCTCTTGGAGTTTGATTTTAATGATGTTGAATGCTTCTTTTGTGGGAGCATCGAATTTGATTTTCATATTTTTGCTTTTATTTTTTGAAACCCGTCCGTCGCCTTGGAGAAACAGAGTCATGGGTTTAGTTATTTTCGCGTAGTCTTTAATAAACCTTCGATAGTAACCTGCTAGTCCTAAGAATGATCTTAGCTCCTTTAATGGAGTTGGATCTGGATAAGATTTTATTGTTTTAATTTTTTCCGGATCTACCGTTATGACTCCCTGTGTTATGATGTGTCCCAAATAGTTGATGGATCTCTTAAAGAAATGTGACTTTCCCGACGAAATTTTTATGTTAGGTTTTTGCAGAGCGTCTATCGTCATTTCTATATGCTTCATATGTTCTTCATCATTTTTAGAATAAATTAGGACGTCATCCATATAGACATAGACGAATTTTCCGATAAAAGGTCGTAGAATGTCATCTATTGCCCTTTGGAATATGCTTGGTGCATTCTTTAGACCAAACGGCATTCGGATAAACTCATACTTGGCTCCGTTAATCGAAAGGCTCGTCTTGGCTCGATCTGACTCCTTAATTTTTATTTGGTGGAAGCCGGATTCTAGATCGAGACTTGAAAATACTCGGGCTTTGCCTAAGTTCTGCACGGTGAGGTTTATATCGGGGATTGGATATCGGTCTGTAATAGTTTCGTGGTTAAGTTTCTGGTAATCGATTACCATTCTTCTCCTTGGCTTTCCCTGTTCATCTATTCCTTTCTTTGGCACGATCCAAACCGGGGAGTTGTACGGACTATAATTCCTTTGGATGATACCCTCCTTTAGTAACCTGTCTATCTCTTGGTTAACAAAGTTGTTGTCACTGATTGGGTATGGGTACTGTTTTGAGAATATCGGGTTTTCGCTTTTTGTTTTTATTTCCGCCTCTATTTTGGTTACAAAGGGCAGCGTGGGGTTGGATATTTCATTGTGGTACATAATTTCTTCAATCCTTTTTTTAAAATTCTGGTCTTCTACTGTGAAATTCATGTTGTGTTTTACCTTTGTTTCTTCAGGTTTTCCCATAGGATTATTGTTCTCTCTGTTTGGCCTGTATTTGTACTTCATCTCGTAGGTTTCGAGACTTATTTCGGCTTTAAGTTGTTTAAGGCCTTGCTCGCCTAGGATCATTGTGAAGTCTTTTAGGTCATCAGTTTCATAAAATGGAATATTATGGTTGAAAAGGTTCACTTGTTTTTTTAATTTAATCAAAGAGGTGCCATGTAGGGTATTGATTTTAGTGGGTATGATTGGTATCGATATACTATATGGGTAGGAAGTAGAAACATAATTCATAGTGGCCCCTGTGTCGATCAGTATGGTGATCTTAAGTGTTGGTCTCCCTTTATCCGTGCACTTTTCTTAAAAAAGTACTTCCGATTGTCAAATCCTCATTGTCGTCGGGGGTATTATGTTGCGATATACTCTTTATTTCTTGTTTATAGGGTTGGGGTTGCTTATTTGTTTGGGGAAGGATCACAGGGTTTTGTCTGAACGGATTGAATGTCTGTGCTTGAGTATTCCACTGCTGTCTGTGGGTTTGAGGCTGCCTATGTTGTTTGAGTCTATGATTATTATAACTTGGATGGTTGATGATAATCTTGGTTCGGTGGGCTAGATTGTCTCGAGTAATTCGGATTGTTACTATACACTTGTCTGAATTGGTTTTGTGGAGAGGAATTATTGTACGTGTTGTGGTTGAATCTGTATCCTCGATTATTATGTGCTATGGTACTTGCTATAGTATATGCAGTTCCTAAGTTTTCCGGATTTTGGGCGATTAATATTCCTCGGGTGTAATGACAGTTCAAGCCTTGTATAAATGTTGTCACTGGGTTTGTTATTGCGTTTTTTCGTAGTGGGTCTCCTTTGTCAGCTTCCTGTATTTCGATTTTTCCCATCACTAGGTTTAAGGAACGAGTTACTGCTTCATAAAATTCCTGTAGTGTAAGTCTTCCTTGGGTAAGGTTCCTCATGTCGTCTTCCAGGACGTAAAGTGAGCGCTGATCGGAATATTTTGCATCGAGGTGTTTTATTATGGCATACAAATTTGTTGGGGTGTCATTCGTTGCCAATAGTTCTGCTGCTGGTCCTTGGATTTTGTTTTTCAAAATCGTTAAGCAAGTGTAGTACTTGCTGGTACCGCGGAATTCCTTTATGTTTTCCATAATCGTCCACGCGGTGTTTCGCCAAGGTCTATAGCTTGAGGTTATGCCATCGAAGGTGGGTAGACTTTTGAATATCTCAAGTTCGATCTGATCTACCGTCCTGATGGGAAAGGTTTCTGATTCGTAGTCGCTTGTATCATTGCTTTCACAGTTTTGCAGATTTTTGACCAAGCCCTTTAACTCCTGGTTCTCACTTTGTATTTTTTTTGAGTTCACTACTTATTTGGGACATTTGGGTCTGGATTTCACTTAATGTTGCCATATTTCCGGTGTCTTTGTTGTTCCTCAGTTGCATCAAAACCTCTCACTTGACAGGGATTTTTCACGTTCACTTTTGGTTTTCACTAATATCTTGTTGCACTAGGAATAGTAAGGAATACTTTACTCACCGTTTTCCTTTGGGTCTGGATCTTGGGTAGCTGCTATGCAGTGGGTAGGTTGGGATTTCTCCTCTTCTTGCTGACGAGAGTTGTGATTGAGTCCCCTCTTGTCGTCGTGAAGGATTGCTCCAGTCCATCCATGGGATGATTTATAAGGAGTTGTCTTCTTCTACGCGAAATTGGTCCGGAGGATATGTTTTCCAGCTGGTGCTTGTTGTCTTTTTTCTTATAAGATACTCCGACACACCATTTAATTCGCCGAAAAGTCCTCCTGGCAGGATCGCCAGTAAATTAACTAAACTTTATTTTTATTTTAAAAATATTTTTATTAATTAATTTTATGTTCTCGCTTTGTAGAGAGAGCCGCTACTGATGGGTTCTTCATAGTATTTATACCCCTGGGGCCACTGTTATCTACGTCGTGGTGAAGATGCGTTTTGATGAATTAGCATAGAGCAAATATTGGTTATGATAAGGAGGCATTGGGTCTACGTTAATCGTGGTTTTGGGTAGTCGATAAATAAGGTAAATATGAATTGTGATATGGGTTGTAATCTGTGTTCTTAAGCATTTGATGAATGGAGTAAATATGAATTGTGATATGAATTAATTGTGGTATGGATTGTGATAAGGTGGTTAGATGATTGTTTGGATTTATATGAAAAGGGAAGATGATTGGGTCGAATGCTTGATGTTTTTAGAGGTGGGTAAGGTATTTGTTGTTGTGTTCCCTACAGGTGTTAACTCGCGTAACAGGCGGGTATACTAACCACTATACTATCAAGGAGCCCTCGCGCTCGAAAATTGCTCTCATATTTGGAGCTCGACTCCTAAACATACCCTCGACCTACTTGAGAGCATACAGAGACGAGCGATCCGCCTGATCGGGGACTTGGCGCTGATGTCGGGACTACAGTCGCTATCACATCGAAGGCGCGTAGCCGACCTCTGTCTGTTTTACAGATATTATCACGGGTACTGTTCTTCGGAGATTCTTGGTATCGTTCCACGCAATTTGGCTTATATGCGCTCCACAGGACAATCCGACGGATCGCACCGTTTGTGGTTCACATCCCGACGGCGCGGAAATTCCTGCATCAGAACTCGTTCCGTTACAGAGCGGGGAAGCTGTGGAACTCCCTCCACGCGAGTGTTCCCGGAGCGTTACAACCTGCAACTGTTCAAAAAGAACTGCAACAGTTATTTGATAGCATCTCGGGGCGCCCACTCGGCGTTATAGGTTCGCCTATCCCGAGAGAAGACAACAACAACAACAACAACAACAAAATAGTTCCACGTGAATTCCAAATTTTCATCATTTGCTTCGAAACCCATTCGCCTGAAAATCGTACTGTTTTGATTATACCTTTGTCTCTGGAATAGTGTATCTATATTTCGCCCATAGTTATGTATCGTTGCAGAAATTAATCAATATTTCACCGGAAAAACGCCAAAACAGTTTCGACTGCATTTATTTCCGTTGAGAATAAACCCGACCTCCATCTTACCGTGATTTTGTCCACACCCAATTTTTTGTGCAGTCTAGTGATAAATCGTGCTTGCTAGTGAGCTGTCTAGTGGGGAAAGGTGCTTACCAAAAACAAACGATTTTAGATACTACGAATGCTACCTCTTGGACACTTTAAGGACTTATTGAACGACTGTATACAACTTTGTCTTAGAAATTAGGTATATAATAAAGACTCGACATATGAAGTAGTATTGTAACTAGAAATATCTAACAGTTTCATGGTCTTCTATTATTAGTATTGTATCGTATCTTTCTACCTGTTTTTATTTATTTTTTTATCAAGTTTTTATATCAAGTTAAATGTAACGTGAACTAATTTTTTGTTTATTCAACGTTTTATCAAAACGTATAATACCATGTCCTACCATATGCGCAGTGACATTATAACACCTTTCAATATTTTCAGTTTGATCCTGAGGGTTTTGGCGAGATTCCTGTCGATGATTTTATAGCAGCGTTAAAATCTCCAGAATTTTTATCACAAGTGCCTATGAACAAACGTGAGCTCCTGTTTGAAAGAGCCCTAAAAGTCAAAGTACCCGATGGACCAGGATACGTCACCTTTCAAGATTTTGTGAATGTGGTAAGTAATTGTCATATTGTCATCCTCTCAGATATCCTACAGGTGTGGCATTGGGATTTATAAAACGACACTAAATTCCTGTAGTTAAAGTTCTGAGAATCTGTTAGAATACGAAGTCCATTGCTTGCTGATATGTGGCTACGTTCATAACACAACAATTTTCTAAATAGGAATTTCTCTTCAAAGTGCTTCACGGTGTATTTCTCAGCCTTGCACTGGACTTGGAAATACCACCGATGGCAGCATGTGTTGCATGGTGTCCATATGTTGAGGATATTACGGAATTACCCCCGTTTGGTTGGCTATTGGATTTGTATCTTATGTTAAGGCAAATCTGTGTGCATTGTGACATGATTGGGTTGCAAAGACATTCTTTGATCTCTCGTTACCTGTGTTGAGATTGTTCAATGGAATACCAACGTTAAATCAAACCACCTCTGGGTAAGTGTACGTGTCTAAAACAAAACAACCGTGAAAATAAGAGCTGTGTAAAGTAATTGAACAATCAGGTTCAGTATGCGAAGAAAGGTTGCTTAAGGCACCATAGAAAATTAATTTTTGGCTGAGATCCTGCTCCACTCCCTGAGAAAAGAAACACTCAGAAGATTACTAGAAAATTCCGTATCACTCCCTGGGGCCCCGTGGGAACTGCCGGCAGAATAGCATCGATTTCAACAATAAGATGCAAAGCACGTTGCCATTTGTTGCATCACGTAGACTCCATTGAGTGGTCCACTTTCGAAAAATCCTGATTTGTTCAAGGAACATGGGTAACATCCTTGTCGGCTATAGCATTTTATTGGCATAGTGCGTGTGCATGAACACGTACGACTCGAATTGGAGTGTAATTGGTGTTTTCCAGATTTATTTTTATTTTCACCTTTGGGGAAAAGGAGACATTTGGTGGGTCATCCAAATCTTTGCTGTTGGATCAAAATTGTTCGCAGCTTCTCTCAGCGTGTTGGTATAAATGTAACCTTGAGTGAAATGATTGGGTAAGTGTAAGTGCCTTGGGTGATATGATTGGTAGTGGGGATGTACATGTAAGGATTTTTTTAAGATCCATTGGTAGGTGGGAGACCTTCAGTATCCTATTAGCACATTACATTATTATTCTCATTCTATAAACTTTTTTGAATCTTTCGAAAAGGAGTCTGCCATATTTTTGTGTGTTCGCAAGCCTGCTTATTTTGGTTTCGTCGGGAGTTCAATGATGACCCAACACTGTGCTGGAGATGTATCTACTAACCGACTTCTTATCAGAACACATAGTCGGTGTTTTTCGGTGGGTTTCGTGTCCTATCCGACTAGGACTATGGTTAATTCCTTGTTCCGTTTATTCTGACGTGATGCATGTTTTTCGAAGCAAGGTGTCAAGGTTCACTGGCTTAGAATGCCAAATTTTAATCACAAGAGAAGCAGGCACACTGTTTCAAGACCATGTGTTTCCCCTGAAGAACGGTTCTTCGTGCTTATCCATCTGCTTTAAATTGTCGTTTACTGTAAGCCGGTACCAATTTATGGTATTTATTGGCTTAATTCAAGCAATGTAAGCACTTATAAGCTAAAGTATATGTAACTTTTCAAACTAAAGAACGTAAGAAGTAACTTAACTAAGCTTAACCTAAGATGAACAGGACATATTATGAACATAAGATTGCTTCAGATTGGTGGTGAGAATGGTTTAAGAGGCATTGCTTGAGAGTATGGGTCGAGAGAGTTCGAAGTCGAAAAGGGGTAGTCGGAGTTGACATTTCTCACTATCCGCGAAAGGATATCGTTTCAACTGTTGTATATTGTTCTACAACATTTATTATTTAATTATCGTTATATGATGTTACATTGTATCGCTGTTGGTGTTCTCACAGTTGACAGGGTCCTAATGGTAGGTTATTATTATATAGGCCTGTGGCGGTTCCCCTGAACGCCACCAATCATCTTCCCATTACCTAGGTAAAAACCCCCATTTAGGCCATACAAAATGAATAAAAAACAAGTATTGTGGCAGTTCCATTGAACGCCACTACTTACCTCACAGCTATGATAAAGAAATAGTTCCCTAAAACACATAAAAAGCGTGTACTTACCTTCCATGGTCGTTCCTATAATATCAGAAATACCTTGAAGCATTAATTCTAGGTGACATAAAATTTCATCAGCAACACATGTTAATTTCCCTGAAGGCAGTTTGGTCGCACCATCACGCAACCAACTTGAACCGAACCAATACATTGTACATGTCTCGGTTCGATTTTCATCAGCTGACACGCATCCTCCACAAGTAAGCGCAATTTGGTTGGACTTTCTAGCAACCAACATTGCTCGTACAATATCCATGCGCCAGCCGCACACATGCAGAAAGTGTTTATCTTTCCTTTGCATATCATGCCCACATCGATCGGTCACCCGGCCGACCACCCAAGCAAGTCGAGTTCTCAAAATGGAAATTTACCATCGAGAATTCGACTACGTGGAGATGCCAGCAACATGTACACGGTCAGCAATAATGATCGTGTAAACTTTTCAACCCTTTTGATGAGATGCCTGCACCAACTGCAACCTAGTCGAATCGATTCTATGTCCGCATACTTGTGGACACACACAATGAGCAGCAGAGGTAATCATCGTGTGTGTGTTTTTCACCCCTTTCTTGTTGGACGAGATGCTAAGGAGAATATTGCTATATATGATCATCGAAGCGAGGAACGAATTTTTGGTAATTCTGTCGCTTCGGTGGCAGTAATAATCGCGTTATGGATTCCGTGGACGCAAGTCGGGCCTCGACGTTAAATACACGGTAAACAGTCTTAGTCTGAAATTAGCCACCCTGGAGTTGAATATTAGTAGCGTGGCGGCCGTGTGTTTTCGGAGTCGGTCGTAGTTCTTTTTGATCTAGGAGTTCAATATCGATAACGAGACGTTGAGATATCGTTTAATATATTTCCATTAACAATAAGTGTCACCGTTCAACTTTTAATTATTATCAATTAACAATAAGTATCATCGTTCATCTTTTAATTATTATCAATTAACAATAAGTGTCATCGTTCATCTTTTAATTATTATCCAGTAACAATAAGCGTCATCGTTAATCTTTAATTATTATCCTTGAACAATAAGTGACATAGTTATGTAATCTTGTAATTATTATCCAGTAACAATAAGTGTCAGTTATGTAACTGTTTAATAAATATCCATTAACAATAAGTGTCATCGTTAGTCTTTTAATTATTATCCTTAAACTATGTGTTCTAATTTGGAGTCAAAGTTTAAGTGGAAATCTTCGCGAACCAGTGCCCATGTTGGCACACATGACGAAGACACCCTTTCCCCACAGGCCTAGGTTTTCCTCTTAGTCGAATAGAAGATAGAAGAACTTGTGTTGGTAATTTTATTGTCAAACACACTTCCTCTTCGGGATATTCGTCCTGGGGTCCGTACTCTGGTTTTGGTCTTCCTCTCAGTTGAATAGCAGACGAAAGAACTTTTCCGCCCAGTTCGTTTATCGTCAAGCGCTCTTCTTCTTTGGGAGATTCGTCTTGGGGTTCGTACTCTGCGCTTGGTCTTCCTCTCAGTTGATTAGTAGACGAAAGAACTTTTCCGTCCAGTTGGTTTATCGTCAAGCGCTCTTCTTCTTCGGGAGATTCGTCTTGGGGTCCGTACTCTGGTTTTGGTCTTCCCCTCAGTTGAATAGCAGACGAAAGAACTTTTCCGTCCAGTTGGTTTATCGTCAAACGCACTTCTTCTTCGGGAGATTCGTCTTGGGGTTCGTACTCTGGTCTTGGTCTTCCTTTCAGTTGATTAGTAGACGAAAGAACTTTTCCGTCCAGTTGGTTTATCGTCAAGCGCTCTTCTTCTTTGGGAGATTCGTCTTGGGGTTCGTACTCTGGGCTTGGTCTTCCTCTCAGTTGATTAGTAGACGAAAGAACTTTTCCGTCCAGTTGTTTATCGTCAAGCGCTCTTCTTCTTTGGGAGATTCGTCTTGGGGTCCGTACTCTGGTTTTGGTCTTCCTCTCAGTTGAATAGCAGACGAAAGAACTTTTCCGTCATGTTGGTTTATCGTCAAACGCACTTCTTCTTCGGGAGATTCATCTTGGGGTTCGTACTCTGGTCTTGGACTTCCTTTCAGTTGATTAGTAGACGAAAGAACTTTTCCGTCCAGTTGGTTTATCGTCAAGCGCACTTTTTCTTCGGAAGATTCGTCTTGGGGTTCGTACTCTGGTCTTGGTCTTCCCCTCAACCGATTAGTAGACGAAAAAACTGCTCCGTCCACTTGGTTTTGTCGTCAAATACACTTTCTGATGTTACATATGTAAATTTATTTATTGCTTAAGGCTGGGAATAACCATCCCCGTACACTCCTAGTTACTAATTTATTCTCACTTTTATTAACTCTAATCTAATCAAAGCAAAGGGCCCGCTGTACCGTTGCAAGGCTGCAACCCTTTGCTTGATTGATTAGTTCTGCTCGTTGTCCATTTGCAACCACTCGTTTATACCTGAATTATTGACGAGGAAGTGCAGACGATGCGTTTACCTTGGCCAGAATGTATGACCCATATTGAGGCTAAATGCCTGGCATGAGTCATTTGTATTTCCTAATGATCGTTTTCCATTTAATTGCCCTGCTTAAGGTGCAGCGGCATTGGCTTGGGCAACTACTTAATTGCTGGCTGCGTATACCGAACCAAGTAAAGTACATTGGCCCGCGTTCAAATCGTATCATTCGATCGATTTGCGTTTCGTCGCTGTGTCGGTCCTTCCGCAGATCTCAGCATTTGATCGACGCTCAATTAAATCGTCGCTACTAGCCTTTGTTAGCTCCTTGATAGTATAGTGGTTAGTATACCCGCCTGTCACGCGGGAGACCGGGGTTCAAATACCACATAGTCCTGCGCCAACTTGAATAAAAACTATTTCAAACAGGTGGAAAGGCAAATTGCGCATTGTTAAAGGCTTTCATGGCGGAGGTCATTAATAATCAAGCACACGACCTCAAGGCAGATTTTAGGACACAGCTCTAGGTCATCGATTGTTCAAATAAAGTGGTAGAAAATATTAACTACTTTAAAAGATATTCCCGTCCAAAGCTCCACCCAGATATCAACACCCCACCTATGCGAAGTGGAATCATTCCATTTGAAACCTGCTAATAAACCGATCGACATGGGTAACGAATTGGTGCTAATAAAAGCATTGGTCACTGTCCAATCCGATGACACAAAGCCTTGCAAATACAAACCATTGATGGTCAAAATAGCATCAGCCCTCCGTCGAAAAACGTTTCCCTTCATCCAGAGATAGATTCCCTCGCACCAATGCCACATCTATCGACGTCCCAAGCTTTACTGTGAAGGAAACCTACGGCATTGAAATTCTCACCACTCTCACCTCCACTGTAAATCGGTTTAGTTCAACATGGATGTCAGAGGCATGGAAAGAAAGACTCCATAAACTGAACAACAACAACCGATCTGCCTTTATAATCAACGGTATTCCAGAAACCGCATCTTGGTTAGATCGTTTTTTTTTTAGAAGATATATGGTTTCACTATCAAAAACATCAACAGACTCGCAAATAGCAACTCGAGTTCACTTCGTTTTTGCATTTCTTCCTGATTCCCAACAAAAACAGTTTGGACTCGTGACTTATTATCTAAGTTTGATTATGTATCAGTCAAAATTATACTACCCCGCAAATTAATTTATATTATTTGTTTCTATATATCGCCATGCCAACCTATACAAACTCGCTCCAACGCAATTGAACACGGAATTGAATTGAGTGATTGCCAGGACGACATCATTATCTTGCCTCAATTAAAATAGACATTATCCAACAATAAAATAAAATCTTTCTACATATACTTTCCCTCTTTTACAAAAGAATGATTCAATGGTACAGATTTACTGATCGGGTAGTTGACTCTAGCCTCTGTTAAGTTAGCAACGTGTTAAACTTCATACCAGGCAGCTACACCTTACGTTGATAAACCACCCCATTAATTCTTCAGTTTAACTAGATCCGCTAATCCTTTCAACCACCTATAACTACCGCCACCCCCTCTTCTCTTGCAACTTTTTCTCGAGTCCTCTCCCCTATTTACTCCACCTAATAATCCCTACTACTATGACTTTAACAAAGCAAATTTACGGCTTATCAACGATTATGTAAGCAGACTCTCGTTCAATTAGGATGACTCATCTATATAGGATGCTATTACCCCTATTTTACAGAGAAATTTACAATTCTATCTCGTGCTACGTTCCTTATTCTCGCCATAATACATCTACCTCATCCCCCCCTTTGGTACAATCACAAGCTTCTTTCCTTTCGCAATAAAAGGAACGAAATGTGGACCATTTTCCGCCGGAAGCGTACGGTTAACTATTATATTAATTTTCTGGAATGTTATTTTCAGTTAACCGAACTTGAAAATGCGTTCTACTCAAATCATCGATACACAAACTAATCTAACAAAAAACTCCAAAGCCTTTTTTCAATTTGTCAATTAGAAATAGTGATCCTATCATCACGGCGCCTTTGCATACCTACAAATCGGAAACGTCAACTGTTCCACTTACTATCGCTTTCTCCTTGCCACTTATTTCAAACAATCGTTCATCAATGACTCCTTTCTCTATTCGTTTTTCATTTTTTTACCTCACTTCCCCCTCGCCGCCCTTTGATCTGCACATGATTGAAAAGAAAGCTCCAGTTAACGACGAAATCACACCGGAGCCCGATGGCATACCTGTCAATTTCCTTAAAAATGTTCATCTATTCCTTCAGCACTTATCTCCCTTTCTCCCTCAAGACGACTTCCCCAACATTTGGAAAACCTCCTATATTACTCCCATACACAAAAATGGGCTCAAGTACTCTGTAACGAACTATGCCCCTATTGCTAAGCTTTCCCATATACCCAAGCGTACGAAATGTTAAGTTTTAAAACAAATCCTTCATTTCTCCTAGACAGCATGGATTTCTTCCAGGCAGGTCAACAACAACCAACCTCGTCGAGCTTACATCTTCACACTACCCCGCCCTAGAGAGTGACAAAGAGGTCGACATGGTTACAACCGATTTCGCCAGGGCTTTCGACAAGATTTCTCATAAACTTATACTTTTTAAATGGTCCTGTAGCGGTTCTACGAACCATACAACTCACTACAGGTTGAGGTATCCTTTCCGCCAACGAACTTTACTCACCCTTTTCAACACACGTGCCGACAGACAAGTGTACCAATAGTCAGTAACCATACCTGAAACAAAAGGTTATAGGACATGCAACGACATTGAACCCGATATCAGAAAGCAAGGCACTAAACATTCAAAAGCTCCCAATATCGAGGTCAACGCATCCATACATTGTATTCAACTCAGTTCCAAAAGGCAGGAAAGCGTCGCATGTAAATCACTCACGCATACTAAGCATCAACGCGATGTTTATAAACCGGACAACGGATACCTACTCTGGTAGCTAATAGCAATTATCACCTAAATCCCTTGTTTGACCCTAACGCAAAAGGCATACTTTTGCAAACAAGGCATATCGTTTCGCTGCCGACCAATAGTCATGCAATCATAAACATCTTAACGTAGATCGCTCACTAGATGTTTATGGTTCGAAAATCCTAACAGAGAAACTATACCAATCCCACGGTTCCTTTTATTACCCATCTGAAACGCACAAGAACATTGTTAGCTTAAGCCAGGTGGGTAACTTAAACAAATCCCACGAAAAAATCGGAGAATAAGCGGCGGCATCCGATCTTAAAACATAAGGAATAAGATTCCGATAACCAACAGCTAATGGTGTTGATGATTATGAGGAAAGATTTCTCCTTTTCAGATACTATGGGAAATTCTCCTTTTGAGATGCAATAGGAAATTTATGCTGTTAACAGATACTATGGAAAAATCTGTTAGCAGATATGATGGGAAGTTCTGTGCAGAGATGCGCTGGGAAGATTTCCCTTGCCGATGGGGAATTGGAATTTAGTCTAGAGGATACAGTCGAATAAAAAAGTCTATATCGAACAGTCGACTTCGAACATCCGTCCAAGAGTACAGTTAGAGAAACCCGAGAAGGAGGTCGGCCTGCGCGCGTGTAACAAACCAAAAAGTAGCTGTAACTGTAGTAGGTGTAACAATAATCCGTACAGTTAAGTCATTGAATGCTGGTTGGATAGAGAGGATCATCTGTTATGTGTAAACTCGTTTAAGTGTTTCACCAAAAATTAAATTGTACAGTGTGTTTGAAAGGACCATCTGTTATGTGTAAACTCGTTTAAGTGTTTCACCAAAAATTAAATTGTACAGTGTGTTTGAAAGGACCATCTGTTATGTGTAAACTCGTTTAAGTGTTTCACCTAAATTGAATTGTACAGTGTACTAGTGTAACGTTGCTACTTCTAAACGTTTAATAAATTAAAGGAAAATTAATAAACGCTTCCTACAAACAATGTGACAGAGTTTAATTTGAGTGCTGAATTTATTTTTCGTGTGTAGTTGGAGAACAGTGTTCGGCGGAACACTTCGACGTAAAGACACAGTGACATTCGACAGCAAGAATCAACATCCGCCAAAGTCCTCCCTCGGCTTTGAAACCACTCTGTTAAAATGAATTTCTTCCTACCTGGAAGATAAACTCTACAGTGTTTACGATATCTAATCCTTCTCTGGTTATCTCCGGATCCTCCGGGGCACACACTTAGGCCGCCTACTTTTTATTGTAACCACAAACGACATCGATAGCAAGCACTCTTGTGTCTCTTTCTATGCTGACGACACAAAATTCGATGACTATCATGTCACCACTTGATTCTGCCCTGCTTCAAATAGGTCTTGACAACTTCTCGGTTTGCTCTCGAAAAACTGCTTAGAGCTTAATATCCTCAAATGCTAGTATACAACTTTTCCACGAATGTTAACACCTTCGCCTCCCCGTTCCTACTCCCTTCATGGCCAAACGCTTCCCATCGTCCAATCGATCCGCGGCCTTGGTATGTTATGTGATAAGAAACTTAATTTCCTTTGACATATTTACCAGATGATCCTTATGGCGAACTCAACCCTCGGGTTTGTAAAACGGTGGTTTATAGAACTCGCCAACCCCTATATCACCCGATCTCTATACACTTCCTTTGTCCGTCAATTACACAGTCAGATATGCTATTCAGATACGGTCCCTCTGCAGTCTCATATTTGCAGGATCACGATCATTAACCCCGTTTCTTACGTTTCCGTCTCCGTGGATTGGGATGGTGTTACACCTCGCTTTCCACCCCTTCTCAATCATTATAATATGATATTAATTTGATTCCATCATCCTATTATCCATCATCCTATGATTCCATCTATATGATCAATCCTCAAAATATTCTGCATACAATGCAATACTCGTCTTTCCCACAAGCTCTACAATGCATAGAATTAAAATTCGCATTCATTCAGAAGCAAAGCCTTCTCCACGGGCAATCAATTCATATCGCATACGTTGGGATAACTACCTATCCATGCCCTAAGCCAATTATCATATATCAGTCATACACTTGACCCACTCCCCAAGGCCACTGCATTCTGCTTCGTATTACAAAAATTAAGCAAGCAGCACGGACCTACACGGTCTCATTTTACAGATACATGTTTACAAGTGTGATACACGATATACGATCACAAGCGGTGTCGTCAAAGGCCACCGACGACGAAATAAGATTCAACAATAATCAACACAAACTTGATAATTAATTAATAACTGTTAGTATCTGGGGTTACGGTCAGGTGTTGCATTTTGGCACCCAACGTGGGGCCTAATAAATCCACCCACTTAATAAATAATACAATATCTTGGCCATTTAGCTGCCCGATAACAAAATATTAAATGTCAACATTAGAGGTCTGAACTTTAATGTTACAATGGTAAAAACCCTTTGATCCTGACCCGTACACCAACTCTCTCAAATTAATCCACAAAACCCAAGAAGAACTCAGAATCCTGTCCGATATTCTTTTCATTCATCGACTTCTCTCTTGCTCTATCGACTGTGTCAATCTTCTCAACTCAACTCTTTTTAACACAAATCCACACAGCATACGTAATCCTCACCTGTTCTATATTCCCTCCTACCACATCGGTTACGGCTCCAACAATCTCTCTCCCGAATGCTGTGAAGTGCCAATACCAAGTCATCCATTTTTGACTTTAATATTAACACCATCCCTTCTCGATAGTATAGTGGATAGTATACCCGCCTGTCACGCGGGAGACCGGGGTTCGATTCCCTGTCGGGCAGCCTCTGGCGCAAGACTAATAACCTTGCCCGGAAAAAATAAATCATTATGGAAAATTTAACAAGCCTCAGGACTTACCAAATAAGGCCAAGACCGGTTCCCGTTTGTAGTGCCGATGATGATGCTTAACACCTTCACTTAAAAACACCGCCTCCTAAATGTCTCCATCTAACTTCTTCTCATCTGCCGTCTTACCCATCACAATCGTAGTTAAGTCACGTTTATTAATTAAGTCGGTTCGTAAGTTAGATCTAGGAATTTTTTTGCAAGCTTGTTCTGAGCTAATAAATGGGGTGTAACTTAACTTAGAGTGGTAATTTATAATCAAAAGTTTTTTAATTTTTAATGACGACGTTTAAACTAATTCGTTTATACAAACATGTGAGTCCTTCTCGCTTTGGGGCTCCTTCGCGCTTGGCTTCTGATTCCCCAATGGACACGAACACATCCAAAGAAACATCCCTTGCATCCTACTCCACGAGTTCTGATAGGGTGCGGATGTATCCCCCACACACGGGCACGATCTTCGGCGCCTGCGTGACCGAAGATGCGATACCCATCATGTTTAGTTTTCACACTTTGCCGGCGTTCCTTTTTAGGAACAATATTCCGCTGTACGATTTACAACCAAGGCTTCTCGGATCGTTCGGGAGTGTGAAGTTTCGCACCGAGACGAATAACTTCGGCGATTGACTATCCGTAGACGTTAACATCGAAGTTTCTAGAGCAAACTTCTGACCACAGAAAAGATACAAGAAAATCACTGGTTGGTAGATCCATGGTTTCATATTTGGCAAGATTGTTTAGGTAATCAAACAATGATGCAAGTTACCCAATTACGAAAATCGGTACTTGTTTGGATGACACAAACAGATCCAAGGTGCTCATCGAATCAACCTGGTTATCCGACACTTGCGTGGGTTCCTGCAGTAGTTGAGTCAAATAGCGAAAGTTTCAGCTAGCGATATGTTATAATGTAAATGCAAACGATAAAATTGCTAAGAACATCAATCCCAGATGCTAGGTGGTTGAATTGTATACAGTCGACGGTATGTGAAAAAGTTTCGATCTAAATCATCTTGGGTTCTAATGCTTCTTGCCTTTGACAACCTAAATCAGATCCAGTGAAGACACAGACCCCACTCTTAATATGTCGAGTAGGTTGAATGGACAATTTGGATCTCCGTTGAAATATCGTGCTTCACTGTTTGTCAATATTAGTGAACGACGTATACATTCGCATTAGCGACCAAATCCTTTGATATTATAAAATGCCGTTACCATTATTTCATGAGTGAGACCGACGGAGATGAGTTGTTAATCATTTGGCCTCTTACCAAATCACTTATATGTTGTTTCACCTGAGATAGCGAAGTCATATGGGAAATGAGTAAATTAGAAGTAAATGATTTCTGTGTTATATTTAATAAACAACCTTTAATTTTTTTTCGTGTGTTTTGTCGTCACTTCTCTGTCACCAATTTCGTATACAATAATATTTTTTTTGACAATCAGTCATTTGGTTACACACTTAAATCTTTAATTAGCCCATCAAATCCATTAGTCGCCACTTTCAGTGAGACACAAACCATCGTCGCTCTCAAATATAGTTCCCACACAATTTCCCGAACCCCTCGATGTTTTTATTTAGTAAACAAAAACAGTAATCACCACCATCAAAATAAGAATCCCTTCACAATGAATTTATGTAAACCTCATCATCGCTTGGGTTCTTGTGGACTACCGTCTCCTTAACTCACCTGTACGCACCAAACTGCAAACAAACACTTGTCCCTTGATTCATCTGACAAAAGAACAAATAGAGAAGCGCGTGCTGTAAGGGCAAACAGGCGTCCTTATAACCCCCCTGGTAACGAAACACCTGTGTCAACACTCGTACAACTGAAACAAACGAAGGATAAACTCAAGGATAAGACACCTGCCTCCTTGCGTTGCTTAGGTGTGCTTATTGGGAATATATTTGCCAACCCGGATATCATTGGTTTAGTCCCTCTTGCTTTGTTCATAGATTGACCCAATATTTGTTGTATACGAGCGTATTTTCTGTGTGGTGCTACTATTTTCTGATCACGCAAGGACAGAATCGTAAAAGCAGTCTATCATGGCAGACAAGCGTTATTTCTGCCGTCGGAGGCACGTTTTTGGCCTGCTTATCGATTACAAACCTGAGATATTAGTTTTGCCAAGTAGGGCTCTAACGTGCTGATATAGTGATTTTTGTCTTTTTTCGTCTGCGGTTATGTTGATTTCCGTGGCAGATTAGCATTCCGCATATTCTGGGATCAGGATTTGATACTGATGGTGTTTGTTAAGTTTGGAACTGCAGCCATGACATAGGAACAGACTCTTTTAGCCATAACATGCTAACAATTTTCTTCAATTACGTCATGTTTGTTATGTCACTATTTGAAACGCGCTTTATATAGTATAATTAAATTCCGAGGTTCACTTTAATACTTCAATAATTAAACAATCTACCGAAACTCTAAATTTGTTTGTAATTTTTCCTGCCGATGCCATACGTTTGCACTTAGAAGTATTATACACATACATTTCGTATACACGTGAACACAACTGCATCATTAAGTTACGATGGGTTCGGTTTTCCATGCTTTCGTGACAAGAAGACTTGCAAAAGTCTCATTTCACATAGCCTTTACTTTAGGGCAAAAAAAAACTAGTAAATGCCATCTGGTGTCATTTTGTTAGCAATCAACGTTGTCAATATCCTCAAAATCTGGGCGTAAAATGGTTTACTAGAACAAAGAATAAAAGTTTGCTCGTTATGGTTAAATATGACAAGAAATTCATAGCAATTATTATAGTTATCGCCACTTTATTCTTGAGAAAAATGGATGCGATAAGTTCTTTTTGTCTCAAACGCGAATTTTCTACTTACCCATAAGGCCATCAGAATAAGAATGCACACCATCTCTCAAAATGACCTTTCTGTTGGATTCTGGACCATATTGAACCATCTTCAATTTGATTTGTAATGCATCATTAAAAGAATTCGAACGTGTATTCCATCGCCCCACTTCCACATTGACATCGGTTATGGCAGACGATTTCACTGTTCATTACTTCTTCTCTTTGTTATTCTAGACATCCAATTCCCGAAGGACAGCATGCTTGTCCCTTCATTGTTTTTAATATTGTGGCGATTCCAACAGATCCCACACATGGTAGTGGAGAACACAGCACCAAAAGAGTTTCGAAAAAATGAGCCACAGATTAGCGTAGTTTATATATCATCATCATCATCATCATCATCATCATCATCATCATCATCATCATCATCATCATCATCATCAACACTACATCGGGATCCGGTCTTGGCCTTATTTAGCAAGTCTCTCCACCGGTCCCGATTTCAAGCCGATGTCATACAGTTTGGCACTCCTAAGCTCTGGGCGTCCCGGTCTACGCTATCCCTCCATCGCAGACAAGGTCTGGCGCGCTGTGTTGTGGCGGTTCCGCCAAACCCCACGGTTCACTTACCTTAAAAAACCCCCATAACTTTCATCCAATCATATAATTTTGCTAATGCAATCACATTAGCACTTTAAATGCTTTACGCATCTAGGATTATCTAAGGTATAATCTAAAAAGCTTCAGTAAAAGAATTCTTACCTTTTCTTGCATCTCTTCGCATACAATTCCTGTAAGAGTTCTTTCTTACCTTACCATAAATTCCCTGTAATAAAATTCATCGCATATCATACGACCGCATATCAGAGAATCTTACCCTTGAGTTGGCTAATCCCAGCCTCAATATGTGTACATAAAAACTATCTATGCACACATCGGCTGTCGACCCTTTTAGCCAGCGATAAATAGTCCAACACCCGCTGCATGTAATTAGCACCATCCACGTTGAGACTAATTCCCTAACTCACACCATGAGTAAACAAAAGACCGCTGTCCTTCATCAGGCATTCTGGCGATACGCAAACAATTCAATCATTCTAGTATCCCAAATGCGCCGACCATCATATTCAGTTGAACTCACAGGTCATAAATTCGTTTTATCCTACATAGTTCTGGATTTGTTTCCCAGTAACCTCACATAAACAAAGACCTCCACGATCCCTTTTTCCTTTCTTTGTTTCAGGTTCATTCCCATGGCCTTGTGTATGAAAAAAAAAACCAATGTGATCATCACTCACACATACACATACATTGCCAAGTCTTTCTTCCTTGTTTTTACCACGAGAGAAACACTTTCTCTCTCGGGAAAACTCACCCCAAAACGATTGAATATCGTTAAGTCAAACCCCATCCGCTGACCGCAATGTTCATGCCGCTTCTGCTCTCCGTCACTGCGGAGACACGCAAATATATACCAGAGTCGTGCTCGCGTTGTACAAGTAACTTTAGTTAAAGTTGGTGAAAGTATTGATTAAAATCTGTCATTTTATGTGTTGTTCGATTTTGATATACATTCAAAACTAAAAGAATAATCCCCATAAGTCCTAAGTGAAATATAAGATCCTTTTATCGTTAAATAAAGACACGTTAACAGCCAACAATCGAAAGTTTTATTTTTACTTGTGTGATCGTGTTTGTGCTTTTCCTTCAGTGTTTTACGTGGCGAACAATTTATGATGGAGGAGGAAGTGAACGGAGTGTCCGTGTTAGGCACAATACTTCCTCCCCTTCCATACGCCCTGCCACAAAGGTGTCCCGCCCACCGGAGTCTACCGAGCTTGATTTTGCTTACAACATTAGCTTCAAGGTAGATCGCGTACAACTCATGGTTGTAGCGTCTCTGGAATCGTCCTCCCTCACATAAGGGGCCACCGATTCTCCTTAAGACCTTCCTCTCGAACACGGCTAAGAGTTCAGAGTGCCTTTTATTGAGCACCTAGGTCTCGGATTCATACATGAGTACTGGTAAGACCATGGTTTTGTACAGTACTAGCTTGGATGTTCTGGATAAATTTCGGGATTTAAAGAGCCTTGACAGACCATAGTAGGCTTTGTTGGATTTGATCAGCCGTTTGCGTATTTCCTCTTCCATATTGTTATCGGCTGGTACTATTGACCCAAGGTAGTTAAAGAATTGCACTACTTCAAATTCGGGCTCCGCTACCCTGTTAGTTTGACCAACGTTAAGTCTTCTCTTCGCAGAAGTTGCCACCATGTACTTAGTTTTCCCCTCATTAATGTGCAGTCCCAGTTTTTGTGCCACCTGCTCGATGTGGGTGAAGAAGTCCTGTACAGTCGAATCAGATCTACCAATGATGTCGATGTCATCTGCGTAGGGAAGTATCTAGCAGGACTTAGTGGCAATAGTCCCTCTAGTAGTAATTCCAGAGTCGCGGATTGTTCTCTCCAACGCCAGATTAAAGAGGAGGCAGGCCAGACTGTCCTCTTGACGGAGTCCATTAAAGGTGTTTATTGGTTTGGACAGCAATCCCGCTATTTTTACATGACTAATTACGTTCGTCATGATCAACCTACAAAATCGTATCAATTTGTTTGGAATGCCGAACTCTCTCACGGCATTATATAGTTCTACCCTGTCTATGCTGTCATAGGCGGCCTTAAAGTCCATGAATAGATGATATAATGGAATCTTAAATTCCTGACATTTTTCCAACGGTGAATATCTGATCAATCGCTGATTTGTGTGCGATGAAGCCACACTGATATTGACCAATGATGGTATAGCGTTTGGAATGATAGTGAAGAACGTGTGATTCGAACTGACGATATGACAGTTAGAATCACCAAAAATTGAACCGAGTGAGAATCATCAAAAATTGAACTCAAGTATATTCGACTGATGTGAATTGTTTTTGTTATCGCTATGGTATACGGCTCTGATGTATTTTCTTATTCGATTTTCGTTCGGTGTTCTTCACTATTTGCTTGTGTATTTGTGTGTGTATCTGTTAGAGACGCTACAATGCCTTTAACGTATGGGCTATCTAGTCTTAAAGGATAAAGTAGACTATCTTATAGGCGGTACTCAGCAATGTTATACCCCTATAGTTGCTGCACACTGTGATATCTCCCTTCTTATGTATAGGGCAAATAATTCCGCGACCCCAATGTACCGGCATCCCCTCTTGCTCCCATACGTGTACCACGATGTCATGAATTGCGTGATGTAACGATTCCCCCTCTTTTTTGATCAGCTCAGCTCGTATCCCATCAGCTCCGGGGGCTTTATTTGATTTGAGTTGTCTTATGACTTTTACTGTTTCCCCAATGCTTGGTGGCGGCAGCATTTGGTCTTGTTTTTGCATTGGTGGAGCCTCTAATTCTTCTGAGAGCTGACCATTTAGCAATTCATTGAAGTGCACTTCCCAACGCCCCAGAATGCCTTCAGGATCGGTGGTCAGATTACCCTCTTTATCCTTGCAGTAAGTGCAGCGTCGTGTGTACCGCGTTATATTGCGGATTATTTGGTAGAACATCCGCGCCTGGTGCGGACATCGCTCTCTACTTTTCTCTATTTCACAGACTAGATTTTTTTCCCAGCCACTTTTCTTTTGTGTACGGAGTCTTTTTTTCATATCATCTGAGTTCTTTGTATTTCTCCTCACGTACCCGGGTCCTATGAGACTGCTGCATTGTCCGGTATGCAGCAATCTTACGTTCAGTCGCTAGTTTGCACTCATCATCAAACCCGTCGCTCCGATCTCTACGACTACTGCTTAAGATGGGGTTGGCAGCACTAATGATAGTATTAAGGCGTGTCCATTTCTTTTCTACGGCTGGCATTCTGGCCCCAGGACTTACTCTCCCTTCGTCGAGTTCTCCGAGGGCTAGTCTTAGCGCATGACCAAAGATGTTACTGGTTCATTTTTCATTTTTAAAACATTTTTTATTTTCTTTTTATATTCTTAGTTTCTAAATTAAAGGCCAGACAAAAAATGCTTAAATTCTAGCTTAATTATCTTATATAATAACTTACTGGTCTTTCGCAGACGCTCTAAGCTAAACATTACTTAACATTTGTATAATTTGCCTTTCGGCGACAGAACTTTGTGGCGGTACTTATAATTATTTGAGAGACAAAGAAAAATTTGAAAAACTTCGTGTCCATTTTTTTTGTTTTTTTTTTTTTTGTTAAAATTTAACTTACCCATTTTTTTTTTTTTTTTTTTTTAATTTTATTTAAAAGCACTTAACTTAACTTAACTTAAATCTTATACTACCCTAATTCTAGAAAAGAGTGTTCCCGGAGCGTTACAACCTGCAACTGTTCAAAAAGAACTGCAACAGTTATTTGATGGCATCTCGGGGCGCCCACTCGGCGCTATAGATTCACTCCCGAGAGGTCTAATAAAAAAAAAAAAAAAAAAGTCGCTCCGATCTCTACCACTACTGCCTAAGATGGAGTTGGCAGTACTAATGACAGTATTCTTAAAGCGTGTCCATTTCTCTTCTGCGGCCGGCATTCTGGCCCCAGGACTTAGTCTCCCTCCGTCGAGCTCTTCGAGGGCGAGTCTTAACGCATGACCAAAGATGTTACTGGTATTCTCATTGCGTAAGGCAGCCGTGTTGATTCGAACCTGACCAACGGATGCAATACGTCTTCGTAAGGCAATTCACGCTCGGAAAACTATACCAACAAGATAGTGATCCGATTCGACGTTGGCGCCTCGGTACGTTCGTACGTTGGTTGATAGGTTTTTGTGTCGTCAAGGATTCTTTGACGTAACACATCTGATGTTTTGCATGACAGTTGTAATAAATGTCGTACTCGTTTCTTTGAGTAATACCACTCCGTCCATCTTATTTCTTATAAACGTACAGGGCAATGGCTAGCTGCTGTGCAACTCGAGCTCTGTATGGTGAGCGGACGTTCCATGAGAAAATTCTCAAATTGTTTAGTCATTTTCATTTCCGTGGTCGTCGTCGTGTATCCGGTCCATATCCGATGCTATTATCATCTATAATAGTTTGTTTTTCCGGGCAAGGTTATTAACCTTGCGCCAACCTTTCTCAGGATATTGCTGCATGCATTGGTTCACTACTTGGCGGGTGCCAAAGTAGCTATCCAGGGGTGTCACGTAGAGACTGTGTGTCAATTTGATTTGAACAGGGACAAGGATCGTCCTGGCCGTCGCTGGGTTGAAAACAATCAGTGACTTTGCCCTATATGTTAGCTCCCATCCCCTCACACATCCATTATTGCAGTGGGCAAAATCAATGATTTGAAATACGAATTACTTCTTTAGCACCTTCGGACTATTTTCTCTTTCCCAACTTGAAGAAATGGCTCTGTGGTAAACTGCAATAACTGGTCTTTGAAGTTTTTCCATGTCTACAAATTCAGTGAGAACGTTCACTACTGATGGCTGTCAAATAAGTAAACAACGTACCGTCTTCAAACTTGAAACACAGTCTTTCTAAGGTTGGTATTACCTACCACTATCATTATATTTTAATAACTACCGCCATCTATATATCAGGCTTTGGCCCTCGTATGTAACTTAGTTACTGCTGTTTTTAAGATTAAGTTTTAGTCATTAATAAGTTGTCATTTCGTGTACATCAGTTGTACAACAGATGCATGTCGATAAGCAATATTTACGCCATTGCATTCTATTCTGTTTTCAAGTGAAAAAAAAATGCTGCTCAAGCTGTGGAATTGATTAATTCGACTTTGGGTGAACATTCTGTGAGTCATTCAACAGTAAAAAAAAGTGGTTTGCAAGATTTTGTGATGGAAATTTTAGGCTTGAGGGCGCTCCACGTCCAGGTGCAATAAAAACATTTGACGGCGAAGTACCTCAAGTTTTACTGGATGAAAATCGATATTAAACTCAAGAAGAGCTTGCAGAACAGTTAGGAGTTGCTCTAAAAGCAATATTACTTCGATTACATTCAATAGGAAAGGACGACGGAAAACGTTTTCCTCATAAACTAAAGAACGGAAATAAAAAACGAAGAGTTGACATCTGCATGAGTTCGCCTTATCGATATAAAGGAAACCATTTTTTGCACAATATCGTTAGGGATGGTGAAAAGTGGATTTTGAACGACAATCCTAAACCCAGAAAGGCATGAGTTGATCCAGGCCAGCCATCAACACCAGTTGCACTGAATGTTCATGCCAAGAAAGTGTTACTCTGTGTCTGGTGGGATTGGAAAGGAGTCATTTACTACCAGCTTTTGGAACCTGATCAGACTGTTACAGCTGAAGGTTATCAGCCCAAATTGATCGAATCAACTGATGATATGGGAGAAAAAAATACCAGTTACGGGCCAAGGAAGGCGCAAAGCGATGTTGCTGCATGACAATGCTCGTCCACATACAGTAAAACCAACCCAGGAACTACACTTTTCCTTAGATTGGGAAGTTGTGCAGCATGCGGCGTATTCTCCAGTCTTGGTTCCTTCTGATTACCGCTTATTCAGATCGATGTCGAATTATTTGAAAGACCAGCGGTTTACGAAAGTTGATGATGCCCGAAAATGGCTTAATGACTATTTTCCTTCGAAAAAGGCAAAAGACTATAGATAGTAATGGCGAATATTCGATTAATAATCTTTGTATAAGTATCTTTTCCAATAGAGTTGAATTTGACAAAAGAGCCGAGTTTCTACATGCACACCTATTATATGACTCTATCAGTCAATCAATCAATCAATCAATCAACCAATCAATCTATCTATCGATATATCTACAGGTAAAGGGTAAGATTGATGGATTGAAAGATTGGCTTACTAGATTAACAGATTGAAATATTAATCGATTGGAAAATGTACAATTCAATAGATTGATGGCTTAATATATATCTATGCATTAATCGAGTGATCTGTCGATGGAGTATTTATTAATAGATTGATATATTGTTAGACTAATATATCGGTAAATGGGTTGACTGAAGAATTAAAACAATGAGAGATTGAAATATGGTTCTATTGAAAAATTTGCATTCAAATCAGTCAACAGTTCGATGAATTGAATAATTAATAATAGTAAACCGATTGATTAATAAATTGAAATATTGATAGATGGATATGTTTATAGTTTGCCATGAACAAAATTGAGAGATGTTGCAGAGTAGTAGAGACGAAAGGATGATACCACGTGGTTGGATGGACGTGCCCTGAAGCGGCGAGGTGAATAAGAGGAGTGATGATGTGCACATACATCATCAGGAAGCCTTCGCAACTTGAGGAAATACAATATGGTGGATCTTCGTCAAGTTCAACCAATTTCATTGTCGCCGGTGTGCGCATCGGATGTACACTAATGTAGAACATTAGATGTCCAACACTTCCCCTCGATGAGCGCACCAGTGCCAAAAATTTACATCAAATTTAAGAGGTCGAGATACCTCTCGTGCTTCGGTTTGGATAGGGCCTTAGTGAGAATGTCTGCAGGCATTTGTTCCGTGGGCATGTATTCGACTGAGAGTGTTCCGCTGTCCAGTGCTTCACGGATGAAATGATGTCGGACGTCGATATGTTTGCTCCGGGAGTGGAATACGGGATTCTCAGCCAGCTTCCGAGCACCGTTGCTGTCGTTGAATAATTTCAGCTTGTCTGGTGAAGCGAATCCCGGTTGACTAATCAGTCTTCGTAGATGTATGGCCTCTTTCGCCGCATCGGATATGGCCATATACTCTACTTCTGCGGACGATAGCGCGGTGGTTTTTTGTTTACGCGATTCCCATGAGACAGGTGTGCCATTAGGAATAAAGGCATACCTAGTGTACGATGTCCTGTCGTCCGGGCAGTTGGCCCAGCCCGTATCGGCGTATCCGGTGAGACATTTCCCCCTCATTTTATAGGATAACCCAATGTTCGCCGTGCCTTTCAGGTAGCGTTAGACACGTGTGGCGGCTTTCCAGTGATGTTCGTCGAAACAGCTGTTGAATTGGCTCAGTCTGCTCACGGCAAAGGCTATATCTGGTCTTGTGCATACTGCCAGGTACATGAGAGATCCAATTAACTCTCGAAAGGGCGGGTTTCGGTCGGGTTCCTCCATCCCTTTCTGTAGTATAGTGCCACTGTCCAGAGGTGTACTCACGGGCTTCGAGTCGCTCATGTTGAAACGGTCTAGGTCTTCGGATATGTATTTGGTTTGAGTCATCCGCAGTTCTTCCTTGTCTCGATGAAATTCGATTCCAAGACAATGCTTTATTTCGCCGAGTTCCTTTGTGTTAAATGTTTTTGAAAGTTGCTTCGATAGTTCCTCGATCTTGGCTGTGCTTTGTGAGGAAACTAAAATGTCGTCCACGTATACGGTGACCAGTAGTATGTCCTTTCCTTTTCCTTCAAAGAATATGCAAGGATGGGCAGTGGACTGCTTGAGACCGAGATGTTTGAGCTCACAGCTTAGCTTCGTGTGCCACAGGTCGTTTTTCCTTTTTGAGTTCGTTACTTTCGCTCCTTTATTATCGAAAGTGATTGTGAATCCTCTGTCAGCGATTTTGCTCACAGACGTTAGATTCGCCCGCAGATCCGGGACGTGTAGAACGTTATTCACTTTTACGTATCGATATTTGCCATTGTACTGGGTGATGTTTATGTCGCCTCGTCTGGTGGTGTCGGTTGAGGCACTGTTGGCAAGGTTGAGTTTCATCGGACGAATTTCGTTGTATCCTTTGAATGCTTCGGTTTTACTCGACATGTGGAATGTGCTTCCGCTGTCCAGGCACCACCTCTTACTGACAGTCGACTTAAAAGCCTGAAATCCGTGTTGCGCTGAGTTGGTGTACGCTAGTACACTTGTACCGTAGTTGTACGTCTTGTTTTCCTTTCCTCGATCTTTAGATGATCCCGGTCCTTTTCTGTTGAGAGAACGGCACTCGGCGACCTTGTGCCCGGCTTATCCACAATGGCAGCATTGGGCTTTTTTCGGTTTTCGGGGTGATTGTGTCCATGGCGTTTATCTTCCGTCCTCGTGTCGCGATGTTTGGCGGCCATCGCGCATTCGGCTTCATGTCGTTCGTTGGTGCGCCTGGCGTCGCTTTCCTCGATTATCTTGATTCGTAGTGTTGTATTCCAGAATACTACCCTTATTCGCTTTAACACTAACTCATGTCCTTTCAAACACAACCCTTAAACCTACATCCTCACATATCTTACATTCTCAGTTAATACAATTCATAAATAAACAGGCACAATATTCTATATCCAGTCACTTACAGCACATTTCATAAATAAACAGACACAATATTCTATATCCAGTCACTTACAGCACATTTCATAAATATGCCCCTTTTCATAACAAGCACATTTTTCATTTCAAAACATGGACACTTTGATTTTCGTTCAAAGTTTATTCAAAATTCTAAGTCACAGAGACTTCTAGATTGTTTTGTTCAGTTTATACGCCACAGTCAGTTAGAACAAAATGTTCTATATAAACAAGTAAATTTATATGAAAAAAGTAGAAAGAAGAGAGCTCAGCTTGAGATAGCTGTGTTCAATAAAATAAAAATAAAACAAATAATAATTATTAATACAGAAAACTTTAATTATTTTAATAACCCCTTAATTTAATAAATATATAACCTCCACGCTCTTCCCTCGAAAGAGGAAGCACGGCGTTGGAGTCGTAACAGTAGCACCTCCGGTGAAGGTAACTCGTCCCCGGATTCTATGGCGCATCTGAAGTTCTCCAACTTCGGGGAGAGACTATGCAGGAGCATGATGCATAGCAGATCGTCGTTGATTTCGATTTCAATGTCGTTCAATTTATCGACGGTGTCAAAGAAGTCACTTAAGTGTGATCGCACGTCGCCGTGATCGCTCATTCGAAGAAGCGTCAGTCTCTTGAGTAGACTGGCTTTCCTGGCCGGACCTTCTGACTCGTACACGGAGATGAGTTTCTCCCATACTTCTCGGGATTGTTGATCTTTACTTCAGATGGTCCGATCGCTAGTATGATGTCTGCCTTAGCCTTCCTGTCTCCTGTTTTCCACTGCTTGACCACGCCTGTGCGCGCCTCCGTCGATCCAGGTTTCACGATTTCTTCAGTTACATAGCCCCGTGCGACGTTCTTTACTAGGATCGCCTCCATCTGCAGCTTCCAAGTGTCGAAATTATCCTTCCGCAGTTGTTCGATGCTCGCTGTGGATGGCGCCATTTGGTTGATAGACGAGAATTTAGTTTCCTGTGTTGTTTGTAGGTTTTCCACGCGTTTATCCAACCGTGACTCTATTTCGCAGTGCTCTGGCCCATAACCTGTTGTAGAGTAGTAGAGACGAAGGGAGTATACCACGTGGTTGGATGGACGTGCCCTGAAGCGGCTAGTTGATAAAGGAGAGTGATGATGTGCACGTACATCATCAGGAAGCCTTTGCAACTTGACGAAATACAAAATGGTGGATGTTCGTCAAGTTCAACCAATTTCATTGTCACCGGTGTGCGCATAGGATGTACACTAATGTAGAACATTAGATGTCCAACAAAAGAAAACTCAGTCTCTATAGCCTGCCTTAATCGAGTTTCCGAATAAATTTCAAATTAAGTTAATAAATTAATTATTTAATTAAATATTGTCTTAATTTGTCCCCATCCATCGCGTATCAACTTAACCATTGCAAGTAAGAATCGAAGCTCTTTACTAAAAATAATAACCGAAATCATCCTGTCAAATGATATTATAATTTTTTCCCCTTTTTTCTTTAAAGCGAAGCCTTTAAATGTGTGCTAAAATGTCTAGCACATATGTTGTTCTGTTCATAAATTATTTAATGATTCAGCCAACGTTTTCTACGAGTTGGTGCTCTGTAGAACACTGTGATGCAGTTGTCATTAAATACAAAGGTAATTGAAAATCGATTTCAAACTTAGATCTGACTTACTTACAACTCCTGCTTATCATAAGTACCCTTAACACGTTTCATAAATTCCTGGGCATTGGTTACATCCCGTTGATTCCCTTGCATTACACCACTAAATAAATTATCTCATAGATCATATCGCCAACTGCATTACATACCGTTGATGCAATAATTGCAAAAGCAATTAAACTTAATAATCTCAAAGTACAATGGTAAAAACACAAACATGAAAACGGGAATTGAAAGCTACACACACCATATGGTCGCCAATATGGTTAGCAAAAGGCGCCCCTCATCGTTTCGCCAAGCTATGTGCAGCACATACCATCGCCTCAACCATATATGGACAATCCCAAGGAGTACTGTCCGTGCATACACAACTGCGCCATCGCCTACTCCACACTCCCGGTTCTCTCCCCCTGAATAAATATTCGATTGAATGATTATTGAATTTGTAACAAAAGATCGCACGTGACAAATCCTTAAATGGCAGCTTGTCCATGATCGCAGATCCTGAAGGAACGTTAGCTGCAACACTACGTATGCACCGCACGAATGCATCCTATCGATCGATCAGAACTGATCGCCATCTCACCACTGTCACCCATCTGTTCAACATTAATGATTTAAAAAATACAAGCGTGTGGCATGGTTGAAGAATAAGAAGCAAAACAAACAAAAAATAAATAAACTATCAATAAAGTGTTAGTCAAAGCGGGAGGGACTAGCTGCATAGCCCCCCAACGAAAAACTTGCCGCATCGTCTAAAGAATGCGGTTTTATCATCCTTCGCGTTGTAGTCTTCCCTGTTACTTATAAACAGTTTCCCTGGAGTTATGCGGTAAACAACAGCACAGCACAAGTTACCTCCTCGTCGTCCGCAGATAATTAAATTCCCGCATTTTTAAGAACGTCATCAGATTGAATATCTTCGGTGTCCTTTCATAAATAATAAATGCCCAGTAACGAGTGTCGGCACTCGCCAAACCTCCGCAACATCTGCCGATACAACGCGTCCGCCCCAAACGTACCCCTGAAGAACTAGTTAATTGAATAAACTTTACGTCACATCGTTTTTCCTGTTTTTATTATCCATATTCAGGAAGGCACCTCTCCTGCCATCGCGATGGTCTCAATGATAACAAAACCAGATCATGTTTGTGCAGCACTTACGAACAGCGGGACCAACCTATGCCACTTGACTAAACATTCTTGAACGACAGGGAACCGATTGAATCCTTAAAAGGAAATTATTCACTGACCACGGCCAGCACAGTAATTCACTGATTAATTAGAAGTCTCCCATTCATGAAATGCCGGTGAGTCGCTACTAAAGTTTGTGCGTACGCAAGATTTTCGTTGCACAGCAAACACGTTGCATGAAACTTTCATTCATTGCAGGTGGCTTCCTTCGGCATGTGGTCGTGTGTGTCGAATTTGTATCAGGGAGTTAAAGTTGATGACAGTCAAGGATTTGTCATAAAAAAACTTTTAAGAAGTTAACTACTAAAATTTAAAAGTTGATTAACTACAATGTCAGACTATGCATTCTAATTTTAATGACCAGTTGTTGACTTGTTGACCCAATTTGAATTTTGATGTTCGCATCCCATAATTTAGGCAGTCATCAAAAAATATAAATGTGTATGCAAAACGTCAAATGCTAGTCCGGAAAAATACATTTTCGAAACAATTTGCTTGGTAACCGTTCAGGGCGTTTAAGCTACAAAATTGGTTTGCAAAGTAACAACTCTTACTTCCAGCGCACGAAATCTGGGCGATATTAACTGTCCTTGTATGGTCTAATCAGTCATTCTTTGGAAGCCATAATTCTCATCCCGGGAGTAAATTTAGGAAGAATAAGAACGTTGGAACGTAAATCGCGCCCTCAAAAAAAAAAAAAAGAGAAAAATAGCAGAAGTCTGGCTAAAGACTAGTAAATATACTCGCGTACAGCTTTGTTGGTATTCCCAACATGTTTGCATTCAGTTCTATCTCTATACTGCATGAATTTTCTTTTACACGCAAATAAAATCAACTTAACTACCAAGGCAGTAAAGAAATTACGCAACGGGAATATGATTATCATCATTTTCTTCGATTGCGCAAGTACCAACTACCGACTACATTAAGAAACAGTATTTGTTTAACTATCCCCATGTGACCCAAAAGAGGACATTAAAATTGATGTAGAGCTATCCGCAATTAAAAGAGTTTAATTGATGGCCAAAAAGTGAATTTTATTTAGACAATGTCATTTACTATCTGTAGGATGTTAATACGATGGCGAATCAACTATAAACGGTAATTTGTTTTTATATATTTATTGAATAATGTTACACACTAACTATACTACTATTTACTTTTTTTTAAACATTTATTGGCCTGTAGGAACTCGAAAGTTCATGACCTCACCGACTCGACTCCGACATTGTACCCTGTCCCGGCCTCTCTCCTTCCACGTTCGACCATCCGATCCGATCTCTTCGAGGTCCAACCTAACATTGTCCTCCCACCTCCATCGCGGCCACCCTGTCGGTTTCTTTCCAGTTGGCTTTCCGTCAAGAATTCTATGCACGGTCCTATCGTTGCTCATTCGCGCCACTGGTAGCCCATCTTAATCTTCGTGGCTGAATTACATTCACTATTGTAGGTTTGCGGTATAGCTCTTCCAATTCGTGGTTGTGCAGTTTCCTCCATTGTCCTGCCTCCTCATTATATTTGCCGCCAAAGATACCCCTTAGGACTTTATTCTCGAATACGCGGAATTTGTTTTCTTCACGTTTTGTGAGAGCCCATGTTTCGAATCCGTATAGAACAATCGGCATGATTATGGTTCTATAGACATCATCATCATCATCATCATCGACACTACAGCCGGGATCCGGTGTTGGCCTCATTTAGCAAGTCCTGAGGCTCGTTAAATTTTCCATAATGATTTGTTTTCTCCGGTTCTATAGACACGGACCTTTATATTCCGTGATAGGAGTTTAGATTTCAGCAGTTTACTGAATTCATGCCGACTAGCGTTGCCGGAGTGTAGTGTTTTGTTAATTTCCTTTGACATTTCGTTACTGGCTGTCAGTATTGTTCCCAGGTATTTAAATTCTTTGACATTTTCAAATATCTTGCCCCTGATGTTTATGTGTGTTCTCTGAGGTCCACCTGCTCTCGCCGTAATCATGTATTTTGTTTTGTCTTCATTTATTTCTAGGCCCACCTCTTCTGCCGCTTGCATGATGATTTCACTGTTTTTACTTACGGTTTCTAGATTATCGCCCAAAACAGCGATGTCATCCGCATATGCGAGCACTTGTGTGACCCCGTTCAGGGATGATCCGGTCATGTTGTCGTCTTGTAGCTTTTTGATGACATCCTCGAGGGCAAGGATAAAGAGGCATGGTGAGAGGCCGTCGCCCTGTTTTAGTCCGTCCCGGATTTCAAATGGTTCTGAGAGGTGGTTTTCTATTCTAACTCGCCCCTTGTTTTCGTTTATGCTGATTTGAATGAGGGCGGCACATTTTTTCGGGATTCCCAGCACATCTACAATATGGTAGAGTCTGCCTTGTGACTGAGTCGTAGGATTTTTTGAAGTCAACTAACAGTTGGTGAACCGTCTCTCCGTGTTCCCACGTCTTTTCCAGTAGTTGCCTTATTGTGAACATTTGGCCGCTCGTTGACCGGTTCCTACGGAATCCGCATTGGTAGTCTGCCAATATGTCTTCCCACCAGAATGACATTTGTTAGTATTTTGTATGTGGCTGGGACCAATGATATTCCTCTGTAATTTTCGAAGTCAGATCTGTCACCTTTTTTGAAAATGGGGACGACTATTGAGGTTTTCCATTCTTCCGGAATGACTTCCTTATCCCATATTGTTTAAATCGGTTGATAGATCTTTCGAGCGGTTGCCTCTCCTCTGTGCTTCACAAGGTGTGCCGGTATGCAGTCGACTCCGGGAGCCTTGTTGTTTTTCAGTCGGTTTATTGCGTCTACAACTTCGTCGAAAGACGGCTCTGGGATCTGAGGGTCGGCTGTATGTACATCTGGTGCGTTTATTTGTGGTTGATGGGTGCGCACATTGAGCAGGTTTTCAAAGTACTGCTTCCATCTTGTCACGATATTGTTTATTTCTGTCACCAGACAACCGTTTGTGACTCGGATTATCTTGGCTCTCCCTCGGTAGCCATTTCTAATTGAATTTATGCCGGCATTACATACCTCTGATATTCTTTGCTCTGGCATTTTCTAGGATTTTTTCGATCTTAGTCTTCTCCCATTCTCGTTTTTTGCGTTTGAAAAGTCTTATTGTTTCTTTCCGAATTGTCGCCTATCTTTCTGCGTGGACTTCATCATATCTTCCTAAGGGGATCACGTTTACGTTCTTCGATCTTCGCCCTGCACTTTTTGGACTTAACTGTTTCCTTAAATCCTAATACCTTTTAGGCTCTTTGTGTGATTGTTTCTCTGATAGATGCCCATTTAGTGCCCACATTATTGGTATTCTCTTCTTCACTACTCCCATTCTCTGGGATGCTAAATTGTTTCGTTAGTTCGTCTTGATACTCAGCCCTTTTGCGCAGGTATCTTAGTTTATCAATGTCGAACTTTTTGCTCATCTTCCGTAACTGCCCATGTGGGTTCGCTGCGAGCCGACTCTTGACTTTGCCCATCCCTAGAATATGATCGGAGTCGCAATCTGCTCCTCTATATGATCTTACGTCAAGGATATTCGAACGGTAACTTTTGCTATGAGGAAGTGGTCTATTTGGTTACGCGTTACGCAGTCGGGTGATATCCATGTGGCTTTATGGATTTGCTTGTGCTTAAACATCGTGCTTTTCACTAACAGATCTTTTGACGCTGCGAACGTAATAATTCGAATACCATTATCATTTGAAACGTCATGTAGGCATTCTTTACCTATAGTTGGTTGGAAGATATTTTCCTTTCCAATTTTCGCGTTGAGGTCCGCGAGGAGGATGTTAACATCGAATGATGAGATCCCATCAAGTACCTCCTCTAGGGTCTCGTAGAACGTGTCCTTCGCTTCTTCCTCGGCAGATTCTGTTGGGGCGTGTACGTTTATAAATACATAATTGTATCATGGGGCCCTGTATTTTTATCACCGACATTCGGTCGTTATTAAATTTCACATCTTTTACATGGGGCGTAATCTTCTTGCTTATGATGAAGCCAGTTCCGAGGTTATGTGTATCGGTACGTCCACACACCAGTGTAAACCCATTGGTTTCGATTACTTGATGTGGGACTCGGACTTCCTAAAGCACGACGATGTCCATTTGATATTTTTTCGCGATTTCTACGACCGTCTGTATCGGGCCTGGTTTATATAACGTTCGGACATTCCACATGGCGACGCGTATATCCCGCTTTTTCCGTTTTTCCTTACGTCTTCTTTTTGCCGAGTCGGTGTTTTCTTGATGATTTGTTCCCTTATGGTAGTGTCGGCTCATCACATCCACCCCTACCGGGTTTTTCAAGGGATTGTTTTTGTTTATATTGATTATTCATTTTTGTTCCCAGGAGGCTTGAGGTTTCAAATAGTCCGCCACGTCAGAGCCCCTCTTTGATATAGTAAGGTCTGCTTATTGCTCTAATTCTACCCGCTGTAGGAGAGGCGCCGTTATAATACAGCCGCTATACACCACGCAGCAAACCACCCAATTTGCACGGTCGACGCGTAACACACTGGATTAGGGGTGGTAAATCTTTATGTGTTACTCCTCGCTAGCCTGTCTGACATGGGTCCTACTGGAAGCATATGCTTTCGTCCGCATAGCCTGAGTAAATCATTGTAGTTTAAGATCCCGCCCCACGTCAAGGTTTCTACCAAGCGGGGGAACTATACTATCAACATTTTTCAATATAGTCTCCTGCGTGATCTACACACTTTTGCCACCAATTTGGAAGCTTTATTATCCCTTTTTCGTAGAAAGATTTGGGTGAGTTGTTAGCCAACTGCGCACGTGCTCCTGAACTTCTTCATTGCTTTCGAATTATTTTCCTCTAACTGATTCCTTCAAGCGTGCGAACAAGAAATAGTTACAGGGAGACAAATCCGTGCTATAAGGTGGGTGTTGGAGGGTTTCCCAACCCATTTCTTCCAATATATCCCTTGTCAAGCCCGCAGTGTGAGGCCTGCCATTGTCATGAAGAAGGATTATATCTCGAATGGGTATACCTGGTTTTTTGTTTGGATATGCGGCTTTTGCCGACTGTAACAATTGACAGTAATAAGCTGCATTAACTCTTCGTTGTCTGTGAAGAAAATCGATCATTAAAACTCCCTTTGAGTCGAAAAAAATCGTTGCAAGAACTTTGCGGGCTGAAAGACGAGTTTTGGTCTTCACTAGGCAGCCTTCATCCTTCCTTCACCACGCCTTACTTGCCATTTTCGGGAGTATAATGATGTACCCGCGTCTCACCACATGCCACGATACGCTTCAAAAAATACTCCCCTTCTTGTCGAAATCGATCCAAAAGTCTTCCACTGATCTCCGACCTGACCTGTTTTTGATTTAGGGCCAATAACCTCGGTATCCATCGGGCTATAACTTTTTTGAAGCTAAGATCATACGTGATAATGGGGTGAACACTTCCATAGCTGATACAAATTTCTGATGATATTTCTCCGACAGTTAAGCGGCGATCACTTACAATAAGCTCTCGAACGGCACGGATGTTGTCATCTGTACGACTTGTGCTTATTTTCAGTTCATTTCATTTTTACATTTTTTTATTTTCTTTTTATCTTCTTAGTTTCTAAATTACATGCTAGACAAAAAATGCTTAAATTCTAGCTTAATTATCTTATATTATAACTTACTGGTCCTTCGCAGACGCTCTAAGCTAAACATTACATAACTATTGTATAATTTGCCTTTCGGCGACAGAACTTTGTTTGTGGCTGTTCTTATAATTATTTGAATGACAAAGAAAATTTGGAAAACTTTGTGTCGACATTTTTTCTTTCTTAAAATTTAACCTACATTTTTTTTTTATTTTGTTTAAAAGAACTTAACTTAACATATGTTAAATCTTATACTACCCTAATTCTAGAAAAGCTAAGTCTGTGTAAGCTGGCTGATATGTACGACTTGTCCTTGGACGTCGATCATGATTTTCGTTTTCGATATGTTCTCGCCCAGTTTTAAATTTTCTGGTCCACGTACACACAAGATTCTGAGACAGTGCATCATCACTAAACTGTGTTTTCAATCAAGACAAAATTTCCGAGGGTTTAAAGTTTTCATTTGTTAAAATTTTTATTATAATGCGTTGCGTAACAGGCGTATGTACCCTTTGCTCACTCATGGCTGTACAGACTACAAAGTCGAGCGCGACCGCCGGCTAAGCCGGTACCCTACTTTTCATAAGCCAAACAACAGCCACACACAAAATTATGTAGCTCCCAACTTCTTTCTAATCAAAAAAGAAAAAACGCCGTTTATATTTGACATCTCTCCTTAAACCTCTGATTGTAAAATAATGCGTTTTTCAAAAACGACATAACAATTTTGTATTTGGATACGAACCCACCTTAAACTTTTTCCGGGATCTGACAACTTTAAATTTCAGTCAAGGTTTACATTTTTATCATGAAGTTTACGAACAAACAACTTTTGAAAATTATTAAAAATTACTACCCAAATCCTGAGTCGGTAGTCGCAACTTTAAAAGCGCTTACTCCTTGTTTCGGTTGTTGAGGTTATATTTTTAAGTCTGTTTATGTCACTCTATGATGAATTACCTTAGAAAGAAATCGTGGGTTGATCACAGTCTTATTAACACAGGAACATACGTTCTTGACTACTCCAGACCGGGAATACAGCTGTGTAATGGTTGGATCAGTAGGAGGTTCGTGCAGGACGCCAGGTGCTGTCGTTCGCTTGCTATAGATTAGTGGTAGCTAGAGTTAAACATTTTTTGATTTGAAAAACTCCAAGAAGCACAAACAAGGTTTCGTGTGCTTCAATTGGAATAGATTTCTGGGAAGTGACTAGGAATTTATATGAATAAATTCCCGGAAGGAGAAATCATGAAATGCATTTAGAGTTAAGCATTTCATGATGTCGGGGTTATTAGGAATTGAATCAATGTATGACAAACGAACTTTTGGTTAATTTTGTCATGCATATAATTCAGTTGGGGAAACATGATTTGGATTATAGGTAAGGGTGAGGTAATTAGGAATCGGACCAATGTGCGACAAATTAACTTTGGTTTAATTCGTCGCTCAATGGTTCATTTTGGGATAAGGTTAAGGTTATAGGAAATAATGGGGATTGGATGGGAGTAGTGATTTAGGATCACTACACGATTATAATAATCGTGCCATCAGGCAGATTGAGCGTCTTAAAATGAATGAATTTGAGTCAAAATATTCACTATTGGATCTTCCTGTGCAAGTGAGACCACGCTTCGGTTAATAATCTCGCCCTTGTCGGAAGGCCATTCAAATATTCAAGCCTAGTCAACACTCGGTGTTTTCCAGCATCGTATTAAGATTACGCTAAAAAAATTTGACACTATGACCTTAACCTTCTTCAGAACACTTTGTTATTTGAACCTGAATTGTGTTGTTCACGGTGATTTATGTCAGCGGAAAAATGGAATTAACTTCTTAACATTTTCGTACATGTATTTATTATGACTTCGATATGAACTATCAGGACGGGAGTGCATCGATCAACTTACTTCCACTCTCTAATTGCCACTGTGAAACGCTAGTATTAGGAGTTTAATCCTGGCTGTTGTTCACTGATCGACTAAAGTTGTGAAGGTCATTCAAAATCAGTTATTGTGCCAGAAAACATTGATACTGTGCAAAAACTAATAATGGCAAACCGTGATATGACGTACCGCAATATTGACGCAATCATAGACATTAAATCCACCAGCCTATATATAATATTGCATGATCATTTAGCCGGGAGAAAGATTTGTTCTCGTTGGATTCCACACAATTTAACAAAACCTCCAGAAGATACCCGTGCTCAAGAAATAAAAAGACGGTGCTTGAAAAGATATGTATAAGATGTAACAAGTGACATATAACTCACATACCAGTGTGTGAGTATTTCGGATAAACCAAATCCAACAAAAGTTGAGCGCACTCAAAGCAGGTTTCTTTAAAAAACTAGTCGTGTGGAACTAAGAATGATAGATTCTAAATGGTGCATAACCATTTGTTTGTCGGAAGTGTTCAGGGAAATAAGATAAACAAGTAAAAGCCGTCGGATTATTTCCCATCAAGTCTATGTGAGCTCTCACTTATCTGAACTCATATACGACAATTTAAGCACTCAAACGACAAATTAATAGGTCATCTGACCTAGTGCCCTGATTTGGCATAACGTGTCTTCGGCTTTGCGTGGAAGAGAAGCACAATCTTCATTAAAATTAAATACCTAGTAACAAATTCAATCATAATTTATTTTAATTATTTGACTTTCAAAAATGTTATTAAATGATTATTGAGGAACTTAACTGATGCATTTGCCTACTTAATGAAATTTATATATTCCATTTAAAGAATTTATCTGCCAACAATTGATCCGGACTTGGCATACACATTATCAGCATTTCTCTATTTCTACTTCCGGTATCTGAAAGATTTGAGAAGATTTCGCTGGCCTTGTGAATTCTTGAGATAATACTTACCATCAATCATCAAAATCTACTTGTTGTGTTGATTGCAATCTTGCACGTGTAGTTGCCACCCTAATCGTCTTTATTCACTGCCCCCGTCGCCGCAATGCAAGAATCTCACACACAGTGAGTGCAACTGACGTCGGTGGGGTTCTACCTTCTTTTTTAAATTTCATCGCCGAAACATAAAAGGCTGGTTCCGACTCACATTCTTCGGTCATTATGTCCTTCCACAAATCGTTGTGTGTGCCTCAAATTGGCGGAAAATTACAAACAACATCAGACATGGTCAACTTAACAACAACGATGACTTACACTGACCCAAATCTATTCAAAATGTTTATAACAAACACAAGTCCTTTGTGTCCTTGTTGATAATGACATTTTGCCAACTCCACAGCAGGGTTCCACACTACTATCGCACAAATAAAATAGGAAAGGAACAAGAAAAAATCGGAGTCATCATCACGGTAGAGCAGCAGGTAGGATGTACACCAGTCCAAGGAACTAGGACAAATTATTCGGCAGCGGATCTTGTGCGGTAACATTTGTAGAAAGACTTCAATATGACAATTCACTTAAGTTACCCTAGTGTGACGACACGGTGTCGGGCGGTAATAAAAGGACATGCAACAACCGGACCACCAACATCTTAAGAACGGCGAAGGAACATTTTATCTCATTGCTAAGGAATTTAAGTTGAACGAACAAACAAACTTGGTCATTGTTGCTGCTGATTACATTATGCTGGGATAGGTTGGGGGGCAAAGGATATTTTACATGTATTTCTGTCGTCAAGGAGCTCTGGTGGGGCCAGCCACTGTGCATTTCTCGTGCAACCCAACTAAAGCTTTACATAAATTTGCATATCGCTTTGAGATAAGGTTCTTTTGCTGGATATTCAGCTTGTTGATGTTTACAATATATTTCTAATGGTTTCGGCGGGATACGCTTTCCAAACAGCTGACCTTCTTGTCGTTTTGAAAGAAACAGCGAAACTCTGATATGAATAGATGAGGGGTTATTTAGAAGAAGAGATAAAATTTGCAAGACGTATCAAAAGTTCCACCTTCTACGATCTACGTATAAATTTCTTATTTTGCATACAAATTTAAAGATAGATTAACTTTCTTACGTTTATTGCTAAAGTGGAAATATGAAACGGAAACAGACTGCCTTCATTCCGGTGCGAGAAAACTGTATTTAGATTACACAATACGAATTCATATTCTTTATGAAGCAATTCATACGTGCGTAGTAATGCGCAGGTTTGATTAACAGAAGTTCCATCTACTTGAAATTTTATTCCATTGAAGTGATAATAATATGTGGAATGTGGAGCGGAATTTGCCATTAAGAGGACATAGTGTGAAGTGCGTACGGAACAAGGGAAGGGCATGAACTAAAAGAACAGACTAAAGAAATGAAAAGCCGCGTTGGCTGATATCATTTTCGATTGATAATAGTTTCGAATGAATAAATCGATTTAATTAAGATTGTTGTATTATTATTTACATTTTCGAGTTCTGCTGTGCTTAAAAATTACACATTATGAAATCCCTCTTCATAAGGTAATCAAAAATATCAGTATATATTTCGGTGATTTGATAGCAGATACTTTCTACAAATTGCAATACAATATCATTTTCACAACATTTTTTGTTTCAAATTTTCCTACTTTCTAAATTACAGGTTAGACAAAAATGCCTAAAGTCTAGATTAATTATCTTACATTGTAACGCTCTAAGATAAACCTAACATGGCTAACGTCGTGCTGTTGTACCTTTCGGCGTCAGAACTTAATTTGTCTTGTTCATTATCACAATCTGTATGATAAAGAAAAAGGAGCTCAAAAAAAAAAGCGTAGTGCCAATTTTTCGATTTTTCTTTTTTTGTTGTAATTAAATTCAACTTACTTTTATCATCTTCTTATGTATGCACATAAAACTTACACTAAGTCTTATGCTGCAAAACACTGTCGGCACGTTGAGAGTAGATAGATAGTACTGTGGGTGTTCTTAAAGCTCACCTGAAGAACCCCCCATGTTCGCAGCCCATATTTGCACCTCAATCTCCCCGCATCAAAGCATTTCCTTTCACAGGGGCATTCTCCATGCATCAACGCATCGGCGGAAAATTTCCTAAAAGGATTCTTAGGCACTCATAATTCAAAGCATCATATTTGCTTTCCTAGATGAATTCCTTAAAGAACAAACCTCATATCCCTGAAAGAAAACATATCGGTTACAGTACCATGTAACCATCATAACCAGGGATAATGATCATTGCGTTGCCTATTCCCAGCCTCACCATGTGTATAATAAATTTCCTTACATACATATTGGCTGGCAACCTTTTCACCCAACGACAAAGCCACTCCTAGCAGCTTATTGCCGCAGCTGCATACAATTAGCGCAATCGAGGCTAAAACCAATTTCCTTAGCACGCATCATGTGCAAACAAAAGAACGTTATTCTTCCGCAGGCATTCTGGCGATACGACAAACAATTCAACTTGTTTCAAGTATCCCAAATGCATCTAGCATCTAATGAGTTGCAACTTGTTTACTTAACCGAACTCACATCTCATTGATGCTCATTATCCCTTTTGATTTTTTTCAGCTTCGTTCTCATGGCCTTGTCCCATGAAAGAACCAATGTTCACACATAGAATATCATCATGATCTCCTCTATGAGATCCGGTTACCTACCCCAAAGAGAGACTTCACGTTTCTCTTTTAATAGAAAACACACCCTAAATTAAGAGAGCCCGTACCGCCGGCCGAATTTCCATTCCTAGCGAATTGACATCGCTGAGACTTGTTCCACACACCGACCGAGCAGGTCGTGACCGCTCCCGCTCCCCGGTGCGCACGGGGACGCGAATATTACTAAGTCGAGTCGAGTAACCGTGCTATTAATTAAAAAGTAATTCCTCCTTGTGCCTCCAGTATAATGCCGTCATCAATTAAAAGTTTAATGTCATACAAGTAGTGTACACTGTCTTATATTTTCTTTTTGTGCATCCGTTTCATCGTCGGTGTAATTAGCATCTGTGTTCTGTAAACTAATTAAGTGCAGTATGATACGTATCAATAAACAACAATTAATAACTAAAAACAGTGCGCTAGTGTTTTATTATTTCTTTTACTGGTGAACAGTTTTTTCTCTCTTGTCGTGACAGTGGAACTATTATGATGGAGAAAGGAAGTGAATTAGCGTCGTACATCGGCGCACCATACTTCCTCCCCACAGCACCACTCCTGCAGATGGTCGGAGGATCCGGTGACCAAAAATATTCATTGGTCATGTAAGATTTGAGGCTGCTTGGACGATTTGCCTAGACATCAGTGGTATGTCGGATTTTTTTTTTTTAAACATACTGTGTTTATTTGACCAATAATCAATGTTTACATTAAGTGCTACAGGTAACTTATAATTCTAGTGATACAATTGTTTCAAACATAACTGTATGTGTGAATAACTATTTGAGTATTATAGGTTTTAATGTTAACAGTTCTCCTGGAAAAGGTCAGAAAACCAGGATTTTTATTTTTTAATTTAATCTAATCTAATACTTAACTTAACTCTAACTTAATCTAGCTTAACCTAATTGATATTATAATAAGTTAAATATGTATTGTGAGTTGGGGAAAATAGGGATTGATGCTTAAGGAGGTGGGTTGGCCAGGGATATGGTCAGTTAGTGGTCTTGGGTGGGGTAACACTTTCTGGTTGTTCGTTAAAACGCAGAATGTAGGAGAATGGTTGTATGTTACGGTATTTGAACTGATTGGGTGCCTGCTCGGTGTTATGGTACACAGCCTCGTTGGAGTCATTAACCAATCTTCCAGAGGTGAAGAGAGTTCTGGTGTGAGACAATTCAGGTAGTGAGCCCTGTTATCTAGAGGAGTTGGTAGTAGTGAAGTTAATATGGGGTTGGGATTATTTGGGAGGTTTTCAATAAATTTAATAGACAGCTCTAGGAAGCGTCTATCGAGACGGTCAATACTGGAGGCATTGTATAGCAAGCTGTTATTGTAATAGTTGTAAGAGTTGGGTTGTCGGTTGAGGCCAGTGACCAGCTTGAAGCATTTCCTTTCAAAAGTGCGTAGATTCTCCATTTGGGCTGGTGTTATATGATACCACAGTGGACACGCAAATGTGAGTGGGGGTCTAATTATTTATTTATAGATCAGCAGAGACCGTTGGGTTTCTACATCACTCTTATACAGAGATTCTGTTGTATTTGGGCTTTACGTAAAGTATTTTCATTGTGGGTGGAGAATGAAAGGTCATTGGAAAAGGTTATTCCCAGATATTTTAAAGTTTTAGAAGGTTTTTTCTGGATGTTATTTAGTTTGAGTCTGATTTTGTTGTGGGTAAACACTATAAGTTGGGTTTTATCAGGATTTAGGTGAATTTTTCATTTATTGAAGTATGTTGATAGATTTGGGACGAAGTTATTAATGCGGTTTCTTGCCTCTTTTACAAACCTGCTGCTGGAGTAGACTGTGGTGTCATCAGCGTAATTCAACATTACGGTATTGGGTAATTGAGGCTGCGGTATGTCTGAAGTATAGAGGAGGTATAATAGTGGTCCAAGAGTTCAGCCCTGCGGAACCCCGCGGTTATATTATATTATTGGGATAGAGAAGAATTTATTTTGACCAAGAATTTGCTACCTGAGCGATAGGAAGTGAGAAGTTTGGTGGTGTGGGTGTTTAGTCCAAATATGTTGTGCAGCTTGTAAAGCAGCCCTGAGATCCAAACACTATCGAATGCTTTAGATGTGTCGAGAGAGATACAGATCGTCGGGCTTTGGTTTAGAAGATTAGTTGTGACATCGTGCGTTAGTTTTAACAGAGCATGACAGGTGAAGTTGGCGCAAGACTAAAGACCTTGCCCGGAAAAAACAAATCATTATGGAAAATTTAACAAGCCTCACGACTTGCTAAATAAGGCCAAGACCGGTTCCCGGTTGTAGTGCCATTGATGATGATGATGATGATGCCAGGTGAAGTGTTGTGAGCGAAAGCCAAACTGGGAATTTGGGATAATAGCGTTGTCATTAGCAAATGAAAGGAGATTTCGATATATCTTGCATTCCAGTATCTTGCTTAATGTGTTTAATAACGATATCGGACGATAGTTGCTGGGGTTGTTGGAGGGACTGGACTTATTGATAGGGGCTATAACCGTGGTTTTCCAGTTATCTGGAAAATGTGATGCGTTAATTATGTGGTTGAGAAGAACGAGAATAGGGACTAGATTTGACGGGAGGTCTTTTGTAAAGATGGTTAGGAATTCCATCTAAGCCTGTCGACTTTTTGTTGTTGCAATGCTGTTATAAATTCAGATAATTCGCCTGCTGTTAGGAATGTCGCATTATCCAGACGATGTGGCGCTTTGTTTGTTTCGTTGAATTCCGTGATGAAAGGGGTGAAGGATGGGATCATTGTGCGTGAGATATAGTTATAGCGTTTAGAATGATAGTGAAGAAGAACATGTGATTCGAACTGACGCTATGACAGTTAGAATCACCAAAAATTGAACCTAAGCATCACCCATCAGGCTACTGGGTTTGTTTAGAATTTGATTTTTAAACTCGACTATACTCTACTGATGTGAATTGTTATGTTATCGCTATGGTATACGGCTCTGATGTATTTTACTATTCGATTTTCGTTCGGTGTTCTTCACTATTTTGCTTGTGAATTGTGTGTGTATCTGTTAGAGAAGCCACAAAGTCATTTACGGTAACTTGAAAATTCGAGACTGAGAGGGAGTCGTTTTGTTGATGGATTTTATAAAAGTGATTAGCTAGACAGTTTGCTATATCAACATCTGATTGGACTGGGTGATTGTTAGTTGGGTTGATAATATAATCGATTCGGGGTTTGTATTTTCGAGCCGTTCGTCTGTTGATATTTTTGAATAAATCACGATTGTGTTGAATATTTTTAAGTATAGACGTGTAAGCCTGGTCGGCAAATTGTTTTAATTGTCCATTTACGAGTATCAGGGCAGTCAAGAGTTGGATTTGATTTTTAATAAAAGGGGAGTAACTGCTACGTAGTTTTTGTCTAAGCTGTTTTTTTTACGCGTAACAGTTTTGTAAGCATCTTGGGTAAAGGTTTTCCTAGGTGATTATGAGGGATGGATGTAGGTGTGTGGCTGGAGAGTGCATTTTTTAGTATTTGCTCTATTCTTAAGGCTGCTTGATCAATTTCAGCAGGGAGTAGGTTTGAAGACTCTGGCAAAGTATAGTCTGTAAAACTGGTAGCAATGTCCCTATTGACTCTTTTCCAGTTTGTCCTGGAGAAATTCGGGATCGGATTGAATGAGTAGCTTGGTTCGGGGGTAAGGATTTAGACAGTAGTGTGGAGGGACGCTTCTTGATAGTATAGTGGTTAGTATACCCGCCTGTCAAGCGGGAGACCGGGGTTCGATTCCTCGTCGAGGAGCCTCTGGCGCAAGACTAATGACCTTGCCCGGAAAAAACAAATCATTATGGAAAATTTAACAAGCCTCAGGACTTGCTAAATAAGGCCAAGACCGGATCCCGATTGTAGTGCCGATGATGATGATGATGATGATGTGGAGGGACCCATGATCGGATGGGAATTCGAAGGATACTGTAGGGGGTTAGGTGAGTAGATGTCTATGGATTTTAGGAAAAAATCTATTGTTGATTTAGTAGAATTGGAGATACGTGTTGGCTGTAATGGACAGTCCGCGTAGATATATGGATGGAGTTGAAGGAGTGATAGAAGTTGGCAACCGTATTTATTGCACTTAGTGTCGTTAAATGAAGTATGCTGAGCATTCCAGTCTTCTCCTATTATGAAAGGTGCAGGTAGAGACTGTTGGATTATCTCAGTGATGTCGGAACTAGGAAAGTTTGGTTCCCGAGAAGGGTGAATGTATACGGACGACAGTACAAGCACTTTGTTGCTTTTGCAAAAGATTTTAATTGCCGTGTACTCAATATTATTTATATTGGTGAGCCTAATTTCGGAAAATTGGAATTTCTTGTATATTAGGATTCCAGTACCTCCACGAGGACCAGTGGTTCGTAGATTAGAAACAAGTATATAATTAGGGATAGATATTCGGGAGTTTGGTTTAAGCCACGTTTCCGAGAGGAGGAGGATATCTGGAGAAAACTTGTCAACGAACAATCGGAGTTGTTGTCTGCGAATGTTGGAATATATAGACTCTGCATTGAGGGAAATTATGGTTAAATTAGCCATTAAGGGAAAGGATATGTGAAGTTATAAGCGATAAAATCTGACCTTTTTTTTCTATTTCTGAGATGTGCTTCAGGGTGGGCAGCATCTTCTGTAAGCTACTTATGTAATCCTGTGATGTCCAGATTAAGATCGTTACAATTGAATTGGTGATTTTTTGTCATGTTATGGGAATCCTTGACAACCTTAGCGTACGACATTCCTGGACTTGTAGGATATGTTGATTGAGGTGATGTTGTTTTGGTTGGTGAAGGTTTGCTCGTTGCCATGGGTGCTGTTCGCCTTTGGAGAATCCTCAGCTTATGAGGACATTGCGAGAAGTTGTCAGGGTGGGGTCCTCCACTGTTACACCATGTCTCTGTGATTTTCTTCGTTGTAATGGATCCATCGGGGTTTGTTGTTTGGATTGCTCCTGGTTCCATCCCAGGCGGGCTGACCTTACATTCTCCAGGTTGATGTTGTTCTACAGACTTTACGCACCATACGCTTAGATGGCATGCGGCCGCCAAGTGTCCTGAGCCTTGGCATCTTTTGCAATGAAGGACGTTTTGGTTATGGGGTTCCTCAATCGTGAATCGATATTTTATTTGTTTGAGCCGGGTGACATCAGTTGGAGGAATTTGTATAATACCTAAATACAGAGTCTTGTTAGTCCGCATATATGGCGTTTGGAAGTAGTCCAACCTGTTTATATTCAGTTCCGGACAGATCCTAAATATTTCTGCTGCAAGTTCCTCATTGGTCCATGCTGGATCAGTATGTCTTAAGATGAAAGTCGCTGGTTTCAACTGTCCATGTTGAAAAGTGAAAAATTCAAGCTTATCTTGCGCAAGTTTTTCTACCACCTTGTTGTGATCCGAGTTGCGGTTGTTGTGATGGAAGTGGAAGCTCCTCTTGTGTTTGTGGTGAAATCGCGATGGCCTAAGGTACTTTTGAGCATTCTAATTAGCTCTTTGATGCTTGTTATATTTTAAATATAGATGGGTGGTGGTCTTGTATTTTTGGCGTGCGTGTTAGGCATTTGATTCCCCGCTGTCTTCTTTTGTTGGGGAGATGGTGTTTCGGGGGACGATAATTGTTGCTTTGGAGATGATGGGGCTAGTCCGGGGTGTTGAGCAGGCGTTTCTTCCATGCAGACGTCATCTCTGTTTTCACTGGTTGTTTTTAAAGAGTGAATTTCCTCGTGGTGTTGTTTTGTGGGGAGAAAGTATTGCTATATTGACACTGTTTAACTTCCTCCTCCATCATATATAGTTCGCCGCGCAAATCACCGAACCGAAAGAAGGAAACAAAACAAAACCTATGCCACACAAAAACACTGGAGGCAAAGTTAAGGTTCTTTTATTGTATTGGGTGTATTTTAACTATATTGTATTCTAATTATGCCGTTTTAACATTTTACAAACATATATGTCATGCGTTCTGGAAATTTCGAGTCAGTGTACACTATCATCATCATTATCGGCACTACAACCGGGAACCGGTCTTGGCCTTATTTAGCAAGTCCTGAGGCTTGTTAAATTTTCCATAATGACTTGTACTTTCCGGGCAAGGTCATTAGTCTTGCGCCGGAGGCTCCCCGACGGGGAATAGAACCCCGGTCTCTCGTGTGACAGGCTGGTATACTAACCACTATACTATCGAGGAGCCCAGTGTACACTATAATTTTGTTTTATTCGAGACTTCACAAACTTCAAGCTCATGACCGCGCGGAGGAAAAACGACTCATAGATAACCCACCGTACCGGCGCCGACACGGTGGATGCCAGGCGACCCGACCGCCTTGTTGGTTGAATTACGACTCCACGATCGTCATCTCATGCAGAGATGATTTCGCTAAGAAAAAAAGGAAGAGAGAGAAAAACTTTTCTATTAAGGGTGTGACCACTAAGAAAATGCGATCTTTTTGGTGCAGTGGTATATGTGCGCAATCGAACAGATTCGATGTTGTTGCACGTGTTCGAAAGCAGGCAGGCGGCAAGGACAATAGGGAAAAATGACCAAATGCGCTGTTGGTAATGCGGGTCATTGTTTACACGATGCCTCGTCGCTATTTTCGACGTTGGGAGAAAAAGGTGCTAAAAGCAAATTGGATGTTTATGGCATCTCTGGCTGCAGTAGAAACCGGGGTCATATTTGCATTAGGAAATGCTGGAGAATTCGGTTTCGGCGTCTATTGCGCTAATTATATGCAGCTGCTTGGGTTGTTTATTGATAAGACAAACAAACAAGGTTGCCAGGCAATATGTATGAAAAGGTACAGGACGCGGCTGGGAAAATAGACGGCGCAGTATTTATGGTCCCTGTCATGAAGGTTACAAATGTATGTAAATCTAATTATTTGTTTACCGGAATTCCTCTAAGGAAATTTGACTGGCGACGTAGATGCCGAAATTGATTAGAAATTCCTGGTAAGTTAATAAAGAAATCTTAAGGAGCAATGGTATGCCAAGAGAATGCATGAAGGTAAGTTTTCTTTACAGGGACTTAAAGATCATAGATTTGATCTCTTAAATGCGTGCAGCATTTTTATGTACTAATACTGTTGCATTAGCAAACTAAAGGGAGTTGGGTAGTAGTTATGGGGGTTTTTTTCAGGTAAGTAGACCGTAGGGTTTAGCGGAACCGCTACAGTTTCATCTGGAGTCGAAGTGTATTAATGCATTCCAATGCTTCCCGATACTTTTTTTGGTAGTCCATAGCTGGAGTCTCCATGGTTGTTGGTTTTTTTGTTGCGCTTAGTAAAATGTCGGTGGCTCTTCTTTTACGATCTATGATGAATTGTTGGTCATCACTGGGGCCGTCGCCCAACATGCGTTACTGTTGGTTTTCACTGTTTTCACTGTTTTATTACTCTCTTCTGTTAATGTTAAAATACTAAAAGTATTTTTACACGTGCACTTCACACACTTTTACTGTCACGTGCGTTTTACACGCTTTCACAAACATGTGTTTCACCTAAGCTATGAGCGAACGTTAGTTCGCTCTGAAGTACTCGATTAGAATGGGTATGTCAGAGGTTGAACATTTTCCATGAAGATAGACGATGATGTTGATCTAGAGAAAGATGAAGATCTTTGGGAAAGCGAAGTTGAATCTGGCGAACTTGCAGTAATATTATATATCGCAACAGCTATTTGAATTATGATTAGTTGATGTTTAATATTTAAGTTAGAGAAAGAAGAGGACGCCGTTGATGTCGCTGATTATGTGAAAATGAAGATTTACTACTTTACTATACTGAAAAATTGGCAGTCGCGCAGCAGATATCGGCCTAAACAGTTGAAGCACAAAACTTTTTTGATCTGCAAATGATGTTCGTCTTTATATGCTTTGAACCCTTCGCAGGCGGCGATGTAGTGGGGTTTTGGCGGATTTGATCTTTTAGTCGCAAGTGTTCCGCCGAACACTGTCCATAAAAACAAAACGACACACGGAGCGAAGACAGCGAGAATTAAAACACTGCGCAATTGTTTTAGCTTTCTTGTCCTTTATTAATTCTTTTGCTTCTTTACAATTAAGCGCCTAGGACAGAATATTTACTTTTTGTTGTTTATAAGAATAGCTCGGTGGTATACCAAAAGAAAACCACAATTTCCACGACACCTCAAATCGCCTTAATTTTTCGACCGGCACTTAATTTAAATGTTCGAGCAACACAGCGCAATTCCGGTAACACAAACTTCGTATGTCCTGGTGAGGATCACTTCGTAAAACATCAAACGAATTCGCGACGGCACTATCAATAACTTAAACCTTCCGGAAATTCGGTCTTAACACCTCCGTTCGTGAAATTCAACTTCTCCAATTAGATTCTCCATGTCGACTGTCTGCCTCGCGGATCACCTCCTTGTTCCGTTTCATCCATCCTATCTCTATATCTTATCTCGAAGAGAAAATTTCCATTTTGGTTTTCAATTTCAACTTCTTATCGGAATCTTGTTTCGAAGGATCAAGCGTACCGCCACTTCTTTCTCGACCCTATCATGGGCTTTGTTTGCGTTACCCATCTGGCTTACGGCAACAAGAGTTTTTGTGTGTTTCAGATGGGTAACAAAGGAACCGTGGGATTTGGTTTGTAGATCGCATTTCCCAGTCATAAACATCTAGCGTGGGATAGGCGTTACGATGTTTATGATTGCAGGAATTGTTGGTCGGCGGGTGAATCGCTCGGCCTTGGTTTTGCGCACGTGCGATTGTCGGTTTGGGACTTGCGAGGAATTTAGGATGCTAATTGCTATTAGTTACATGAGGATATTATTCTGTTTGTTTTCAGAAAAATGCGTTTAATGGATGAATCGAATGGATGCATTGGATGGATGCGTTGAATTCAATATTAGGAAAATTTGGACGTTAAGTTCGATTGATTTTTACTATTGAATTCAATGTTGGTGTATTTGGTATGTTACCTTTTTTTCAGGCGGAAGGAAGGACTTTGAGGAACGTGTCTGTGGGCACGTATAATGGATATAGCTGAGTATGTTCCTTGGTGGAACGACGTTATCTCAACCTATAGTGGGTTGTGTGGTTCGTAGAACCGCCACAGGGTGCTCCACAGAATGTGCAGGGAGTGTTGCTCCGAAGATAGCAGTGATGCTGTATGTGCCGAAATGCGCCACACAGATGCTAGCAACTTCAAACTGCGGACATGGTTGGTACTCTTGTTCTGGGCTCCTTAATAAGCGACAAGTGTGGGCAGTTCGACAAACTCCAGGGCCTTGAAGCGAGTTTTTAGGAGGGTGTCCAACTGATTGTATTTAGTGGGTTCAGTAATATCTTCCTGAGATGTCTGCATATCGCGGGCAGTGCGATGATTTAGCCGCAGCAATGTCAGGTATACGAGTATATCGTCCCAGTCCTTTACCAAGCATATCTGCAATCTCAATAGCCTCACACCACAGACCCTTCATTATAAAGGAATCTGAAATAGAGCGCTAAGAAAAGATTTAGTTATTTAGGTAATATAATAACATTATTTTTCATATTCATATTTATACTAATTACTACTGTAAAGGAAATTAAATAAGTTTCCTAAAACATGTAACAATTCTTCAAGCACTGCTAAAACCGTAAAAGTATCCCTAGTACACTCAAATTATAACTCACCCGAGTTTGCAACAAAGCTCTTGTTATCGATATCTAAGGGTTTATTTTGCCCCTCTTATGTATAAGCTCTTCCGATAGCAGTCAGCTTATAAATCTAGGATACGTAATAGATTCTAAATTCCAAATCTAAAACTGTATTCTATTGATCTGAACTGGAGCATGATTCGTTCGGAAACTGAATGCAAAAGACAATTCTCTGAAATAATCCAAATGCCAAAAGGCTACTGTTTAAAATTTAAAAATAATCCTCAAATCGCCTTTGAATACTTATCACACCATTGGGCAATATAATACTAGAAGGACATTCCTCAACTAGACGAGATTGTATAGAATTTGCCAGGATAAAATCTTTGAATTTGAATTCATATGCTAACTCTCAAAGGATTAAGAGGCACACACAAACTACTAGTGAACAAAGGAAAATTGCAATTGCAAGACAAAACCAATTGTGTGTTGTCTCTGTATTCAGATGATTTGCTCCTTTTGCATGCACAATGATAAAATGGGCACAGGAGATTATGCATCCAATTGCATCGGACGATATTCTCTTTCAAATCCCTTAAAACGTTGTCCTGCAAATTACAATCTTTTCTTTAGCTGTATAAATACATCTGTTACGAGTCACATGACCATCTCTATAATTTACATTTGTTCCATGAATTTATTAAATTGCTTAACTGACGTCAACGGATATCGACAATTGTCGCCGGAACACCTGGTTAATTAATCAATAGAATTCAGGAATAAATCCAGCAAATAAGGAAAATCAACTGGGACGAAGGCAGTCGAAAACAAAACACTAACCGACGAGCAAATCAATTAAATCTTCATTAGCGTATATCAGGTATGCGGTTGGAGTTGTCGAAACTCACAATGGTAGCAGAAATCCTGATAGGCATCGAACATCATGCCGGACAATGAACACGCCAGTTCACTGTGGGATATAAAATGTGGATGTCACCTGCGCTTCGGCCATTTGATGCAGTCGTTTGGAATTCGGGTTTGCACATTCGATATTGATATTGGAAATCGAAATGAGAAAATAAACATTTCAAGAGGGAGCGAGTCCAGCGAGAGGAATCAACACCTTTTTAGAATTCAATTTTATGTATGTTTGGGGAAAAAGAATTCAACGTTTTTCTCTTTGGTTGACTTTAAAGAGTCATAACTTTGAAACGTTTAACTTCAACCGGCAATTATTCTTATTTATTTGGTACTTAACAAATCAATTGGTTATTGAAGACCATTTTATTGAGATTGCTGTTCAAGTTAAAAGTTGTGGCGAAGCAAAGTTATTTTAAATTTTTGGGTAAAATTTTATACACAATAATTTTATAATTTTCACGCGCCGATGTGGGCGTGTGCAATAGTTCTGATATTTCTTGTCAAGGAAGTGGAAATGTAGAAGTGAAAAATATTGTAGTGAAAGTTGATGAAAATATGATTAAGATTCAAGGACATATATGAGAAGTCTCGTCATCGCTGAGCTACTGAAGACCCACCAAACCATTCGCCTAAAGCTGGTTACAGAAAGAAGCTCGCTGATTGTTTACGTATAGGTGCAGACGTACGGCACGGGTTCACTCTCATCCACCGACAGAAGTCCGGGGAACAGCAAATGGCTGCAGGTAATAGCACCGGTGATGGTAAGCTCGTTCGCACTTTGTGTCTTTCTCTATTTTTCTTTTCTCGTTCGGAACTCACAGCCAAGGGACAGTCACCACTGAGTCAGTCTAGATTTTTTGCATCTATTTTAAAGGTCCGATTAATTGGATCATACGACGGTTGCCTCTTATGTTTCGGGATTTGGCTACCCTAGTGTTGCAATCCAGTAATTGACAGCTCTGTCGTAAAGTTGGACATTTTTGAGGTTATACGCACTCAGAACGTTTTGACATACGAGCGCTATTTGTGTTGTTTACAGTAACTTAAAAGATTCATCTCGGCCCAAATATGGAATTAAATCGTCAACATTTTCGTGCGATTATTTTTTACAACTTTCGGCGTGGATTAACTCAGCAACAGTGCATGGATGAACTTAATTCAATTTTTGGCGATGAAGCTCCATCAAGGACCAGTGTTTATCGATGGTATGGTGAATTCAATCGTGGTCGTAGTTCACTCCAAGATGAATTTCGTGAAGGTCGTCCAAAATCAGTTGTTGTTCCGAAAACCATTGACGCTGTGCGCGAACTGATATTGGAAGATCGTCATGTGACCTATCGTGAGATTGAGACAACCTTAGGCGTTAGTGGGACCAGCATACATTCAATAGTGCATAAACATTTGACTGTCAAAAAAATTTGTTCGCGTTGGATCCCACACAATTTGTCAATCGCCCAAAAAAAGGCTCGTGTCAATTGGTCGAAAGAAATGCTCAAAAAATACGGTCGCGGTGCTTCGAAACACGTCTATGACATCGTGACAGGTGATGAATCGTGGATTTACGCGTATGAGCCCGAAAGTAAACAGCAGTCGACTGTCTGGGTGTTTCAAGATGAGCCAAATCCAACAAAAGTTGTTCGCGCACGAAGCACTTCCAAGCAAATGGTCGCCTGTTTTTTCGGAAAAACTGGACATGTCGCAACCGTACCACTAGAACAACGCAGAACAGTCAATTCTGAGTGGTACACAACCATTTGTTTGCCAGTTGTCTTCCAAGAAATCAGGAAAACCAACCGCCGAAGACGGATCACTCTTCACCACGACAATGTGAGCTCTCACACATCGGCTGCGTCAACTGCATTTTTGAGCACCCAAAACATCGATTTGATGGGTCATCCGCCGTATAGTCCTGACTTGGCACCGAACGACTTCTTTTTATTCCCGTACGTAAAAAACAAACTGAGAGGTCAACGTTTTACGACACCTGAAGAAGCGGTTGCTGCATTCAGAATGCATGCGTTGGAGATACCTCAATCAGAGTGGCAAAAGTGCTTCGACAATTGGTTCAAACGCATGCAAAAGTGTATAGTTCTTCATGGGGAATATTTTGAAAAACAATAAAGTGATTTTCGATGATCAATATTTGTTTTTGTTCTCTAAACCCGAAATATAAAAGGCAACCCTCGTACCTTGCAGTTATTCACCGGTAGCCGCCCACTAGAAGATCTGCTGCGAAACTGCGAGGAGGAGGCACCACGAGGTAAAAGATGAATGAAAAGCACTGAATAATTTCCACGTTAATGTTTTTTATTTCTTCAATATTTTACACGGTACGAAATATTGCGCCATTACCGCAATTTACAAGTCAGTAGCACTTAGGCATAGGGTACAATGAGTAGTTTAATACACTAACCGCGTAGGAAGTTATCGATCTCCGCTAATTTCCTACTTTACTTTATCCACTGAGTTACGGGGCTGCGGCGACGTATTATATTGTTCATTAAGTTTTCCGTGGTCGCGATAATTTACTTTATAACTTCCGCTCGCGTGTACGCTATCGAGGTTGAATTTGTTATTTTTATTTTCTTTCCTTTGCTTAATACAGTGGCGCGGACTCCCTACTCGACTCGAGGTGATGGAAGAGCGATGTGCGGTCGGCGGTGGTTGTATCTCGACTGACCCATTACTGGCGAGGAAAAGTTCGTCGCTTCGTGGCAGTGGAGTCATAGCTAAAATAAACTCACTGCCATTTACTAGGAGCTTTAAAAAGGGTTGCTATGTTTGCGTAGGGAATTCAGTTTCAGCGAATTATTGCCGTATAAGCTGAGTTGGACTTGTTGGTTGTATGTACCGGGAAATTGGTTTCGGCGGTATAGCCAAGTATGGTCAAGGGTCTTGATCGTTGCGATGCTCGTTTCGTGGAAAGGAGACGCATCATGCTGTGGGCTTGCCAATAAGAGGGAATTGGTGTGAAATGGGAACCGAAATGGTTTTCGGGGGAAATTGGAATTGCTTGGTTGCAGGCAAGGGATATGATTTAGATAGGGAATTAACCGAAGCAATTTCGGGGAAATGTACGCGGCTCGGTGTAGTTGATGGAGATGGTGAGTATTCCGTTGTACATGCGTTTATTACGGAGTATGATTTTCGGGGGAAATTAGAATTGCCTGGTCGTAAGCAAGGAATGTAATTTAAATAGGATGTTAACCGAGGTGTTTTTTGATAAAAATTATATGTGGGGTGATGTAATTGAGGGAGATGGTTAATATTCCGTTGTAAATTGGAATATGCATTTATTACAGCTTGGGAAATGGATTCTCGGTATGTATGGGGATGTATGCAATTGCGGATTTGGGAACGGATGCTGTTGCATATTGAGATGTGTTTTTGCATGTTGGGAAATGGGTTACAGGTTAGGATAGAGTGACGCGCTGTTAGCGGTCAAAATTGGTTGGCATAGAGAACCCCCACACCACAACTAAGGAAAATAAAATGTAACGAATGCAATTTTCATTTAGCAAAAGTCGTTGAAACGGGACATTTTTGAAGAGATATAGATATATCGTAGACTATTGCTGAAAAATTAATTGCATACGATAATGTTGCACGAGAATGGCTTGGTCGAGGAATGCAGCTGCAGAAATTCTCCTGTGTTTGGTTATTAATTTTTAGTGAAAAATTGGTGAATTATTTTTTCCCAAATTTACACAGGCTGGCAGCTTTATATACGATTATTTCAAAAAGTAATAAACAGTGCGAAAGGAGGTGGCATCATTCGATTCAGCGTTACCATGTCGTAAGGGTTGGGAGAGTATCGCACGATCTCTGTGGGCGCAGTTTTTAAAAGCACGCTTACGTTGTCGCTTGTTTACAATTCTGTTCACGGCTTAATAATTGAAGATTCAGTGATTGATCAAGTGTTAATTTAATTCACTCATGTGTGCAGAGATTCTGTGCAATTGCTTCGGTTGTGAACTTGCTTTGGTTAAGCCCTAACCGATCTTCAAGGAACCATCAAAATCGTGGTAAACAGTTTAAGGGAAAATCTCGATTTCATTTCGGAAAACGGCAGTCTCATTGGGCCTTTCAAGCTGTCTTAAAACAATGGAACTTTCTTTCCGCCTTTCTTTTTAATTGAATGTACATACTGTCAAAAATGTGCTGGGAATTGACATTTTAAAAAGCCCGTTCGCTAAGTTGGCGTAGCTATCTGAGCGCGATCTGTAAACAAACTTAACGACAGCTCACACGTAAATTTTACGAATAACAGAGACTGGCACAACTCTCTTAGCGACAAAAATAGTTTTTACAATCCCTTCAAGCGGGATTTTTAAATAATCAATCGCGGGCACTTTTGCGATAGAATGTACATAAAATTTTCCACTGACTTATTTTCATTTAAGTGAGTATATCAATAAGAAAAACTGCCATCCAAGGACCTGTAATCCACGACTCAAGCATCAAAAACTATTGCATCGGATGACTGTTTGGGAGGGTATTTTCACAAACGGGATAATTTTACCATTTTTTCTTAATTCGCCCAAGGCGAGGCTTCTTTTTGACAAATTTATTAGTTCGTTCATTGTTCTCATCACACGATGTGTTTGCTACTGGACAACTTTTCCTGCAAAACTGATGGAATGGCCATCCAATGGTCACCAAACTCAGCCCCGATGGGTTTTGTATGGGGTTAAGTGTACCAAAACAATACGCGTGTCATCGCGATACTCAAAGAAATTATTCGGCATGAAATTAATAACATTCTACCGAGCTTACTGTAGTGTGTGGTGCAAAACACAAGGCTCTACATTAATCTGCCGTTGGACCCCCTTTATTATGTGAAACTGAAATCCAACAGGCTAACACTTAGCAAGCCTATAGACGTTTGTATAAATCCAAAGTAAATAACACTTGATCAAGAAAATGCAACTACAACGACTCTTCTGTTGTATGTCCGGCGCCGTGCTTCCTCTTTCGAGGGAAGAGCGGGGACCTTTTATTTTTATTCCATTTATTAAAACTCCTTCTTTTACTCTTCTTTTCGAATTGAATAATTTAACTTTATTCTTTTCTTTATTCACTATTCTTTATTTCGATTCTTCTCTATTTCTTCTATTCCTTTTCTCTCTGTATATTCTATTCTCTAATAACTTCTCTGTCTCTAATAACTTCTGTGAACTTATTTCTCAAAACTAACTTCCGAACTCAACTCGTTCGGAACTGAAATTTTTCTATTTCTTTTTTTCTCTGTGACTTTTCACATTCATAAATTTGGACGAAAATCCAAGTTACTATGTTTTTGAATGAATAAAAAGTTGCAGGTTATTAAATGTGCATGTTATTAAATGATATAGAATATTGTGAATGTTTATGAATGGAATGTATTAAGTGAGAATGTATTATATGTTAAAGGAAGTTTTTAAGGATGTGTAAGGAGATTCAGTGTTAAATTTAATAAAGGGTAGTATTCTGGAATACAACACTTCGAAAGACTAGTCGTAACGGCAATAACTTTCTAAAATGAAAGAGGAGAGCCATACGCTTCTAGCCTTGGACTGGATAAATGCGGATTTTAATTTGTTCGGAACCATTCTCGAGCAATAGCGGTTATAAAAAAGGTACTTGGTGGTTTGACCTTTCAAATTATTTCTTTTTTTTTTAGTGAGGACCTTTTTTTTATTAGAATCTTTTGTTTTTCGCAAAGTATGCTGGGCGACATTTGCTGAAAACCCGATAGATGGAAAACTGTTGAAAAAGGAATTAAGAGAATATATAAATATTTGTTTAAGGAGAATTGCCGGAATGCTACCCGGGCCAGACGTGAAGTCGTCGCTGTGTTGGAATATTTTGTCTTCAATTATGTTTGGAAACACAAAAGTCGTGCGTACTAAGTTCTCTGTTCTTATTGACTCGTATTTTAGAAATACGTTGCAATATATTAGGTGTACAAATAAGTCCTAATATTACTCTAAAAGTTATTTTACAATCATTATTTTGAAGTGGGAATAGTTGCCAAAGATTGACAATCGCACAGTGTGGACAAATATGGACACGATACATTTTAAAAATTGATTCTGTTTAGATTTGGTTCATAATTATTAAAAAGTAAATTACGATTAACAAAAAGTGTAAAAAGTTATTAATAATAGATGTTAGAAGATTTAATAAAAAACGGAAATAAATATTAGGTGTACAGATAAGTTTCCGCCGTTTTCTAGAATTTATTGTGAACGGTACATTACGTTTTATTCAAAGTATTGTCCATTACTAGACACTACTTTTTCCAATCCTTCTGACAGCATCCGGATACCACGTCGGAAGAACTCTTCATCTTTTGAGGATATCCACGTATCGACCAATTTTTTGGTATCTTCATATGTTGTAAAGTGCTGCCCGGACAGACCATGTGTCATGGATCGAAATAAGTTATAATCAGAAGGGGCAAGGTCTGGTGAATACGGTGGAAGGGGTAAGACTTTCCAATGAAGTGTTTCCAAATAGTTTTCCACCGGTACCGCAACATGCGACGAGCATTATCATGGAGAAGAATAATTTTGTCATCTCTGGAGTAGTAATGCGCGCGTTTTTCCTTGAGCGCTCGTCTCAATCTCATTAATTGTGTTTGGTAGAGAACTTGTGGGGGTTCTCTATACCACATGGAGAACCAACCCACAATTCCATACCTTATTTCGACAGCTTTCAGCGCGTCATTCTACCCATTCCCATTATAAGCTATTACACCTGTAAAATATGTTAAACGGACGCATAATTAAACTAATTATCCTATGCAGATAATGCATAATTGAGTTTAACTACCTTTTTGCCATACGGCAACCCCATTTCGCTAACTGATGAGATTTCCACAGGAAATCTCATCATGTCGGTTAGCAACGGCATAGTCTGATCAAACGACGGTTGCTAAATCTTGCGACCGCTGGGGAAATTATTAAAGCATTTAAGTTAGTTCCCATGATCAGATTTCCCTAGCCAAGTCAGCGTCCTTTCCCCTTTCTCCAGACACTTCATTCGCTGGGGATCAATGCTCTCTTTTTGCAGGTGAATAGCACCAGCATAATTTTCCTCTCCTTCACAGTTCTGTCTTCGTACAGATCAATGTGCTCTGAGATCACCAAATTCACCGAATTGGGTCAATGGGTTATCCTCGAAGTACATTGATTCAAGCACACACAACCAAATCCACCCCGAGATCACAGTACATCGTGTTTCTGTTCTCTCATTCTCCCACTTTCTTCGATCATCAATTTACCGATGTAATCCACCACACATCGACGAACGTGGCAATGAGAGAGCAGAAGTATTTTCTCTTTTGGTTGTCAAGTGTGAAATTTAAATTACCCAACTTCATCCCTTTTCCAACCAGTCGATTAACAACCAGCAACGAGGTAAGTCGTTACGCGATGTAGTCTCCCGTTACACAATCGAATAAGAATTCATTATTCGTAAACGACATTTGTCTTTCGAAAGAAAAAAAAGAGCCACGCGAAAAATACTACGGTTACTACACAAATACTACCATCAGTTCTCTGCTGAAATCGGATTTTATAATGTGCACCTCTGTTAAAATATCCAAATTCAATTCGGCTTCCTTTAGCCAGCTCGTGTCGGATAAAATAAATTCAAACAAAAAAAAAAGGAAAGAACATAAATAAAAACTAATATAACAAGGAACACTAGAGCCTTTTATTGAATATTATACGAGCAACATCGTGGGGAAGATAGGGAATTAGTGCCCACGATCGATACCATACATCTTCAACCCCACAAACTCCAGTGATGGTTTCACTCGGTTTCAGGAATTCATAATACACGACACCAATCTGATCCCACCAAATACACAGCATGCGTTTTTTCCCATGATTATTTGGTTTTGCTGTCGATGTTGAAGCATGGCTAGATGATCCCCATGATTTTCTCTTCTTTGGGTTATCGTAGTGAACCCATTTTTTATCCCCAGTGACTATACGATGTCTTTTTTTTAGACTGGCAAGCAGCATTTCACTTATGCAAAATCAGCGTTCAACGTCTCTCGCCTTCAGTTCGTATGGAACCCAACTTCCTTCTTTTTGAATCATCCCTACATATTTTAAACGATGTGAAATTGCTTGTTGAGTTACATCTAATGTACGTGCAAGTTCTTTTTGCATTTGGGCTGGATCTTCCTCCAATATCTCTTCCAATTTCTTGTCTTCCTACACTTTCGGCCTTCCACTTCGTTTTTTTGTCTTCCACGCCAAACTTACCGTTTTAAAACTTTTTAAACCACCGACGACGACTTCTCTCACTCAAAGCAGCCTCATCATATGCTTCTACAAGCAATCGATTCACTTCAGTGGCAGATTTCTTCAAATTAAGAAGCTACATCAAAAGTTCCCGCAAATGACGCTTATTTGGTACAAAACTAGACATTTTTGCACGAAAAAAGATTATATAAAACTGATACAAAGTCACTAATATTTTTAGGTTATGTTGTTATCACGTTGTCAAACTTACAATATTACGTTTGACATCTGACAATTTTTACATAACTTTCTAGTGGGGCCATCTTTTGCCAAACGGCGGAAACATTTGTTTTATTCGTACACCAAATATGTTGTTCTAATGTTTGTTATTTGAATTCAATATGTATTTCGAAGAGTTGAATTGAATTCTCAATATTGTATTTAGTGCACACCACTTAAACAAATATTGAAGACTCCACTATTTTGTCACATATTATGATATTCACGGTGCACCATCTTTCAAGTCGGTATGTAAACATTGAATAATTTCGAGATTTATCAACCAATTGACTTGAGTAGAGATATTTTTGAAACGTAAATTCAGTACAATTTTAACCATGAATCGCTTCACACCGCATCAACGCCGAACTAGTGACGCTGTACGTTGAAAATAGTCGCTATGTTGTGTTAACTCAACAAAAAGCCAACAAGCACGTCTGACATCACTATTCGTTGTTTGATTTCAGATTTTGTTGAGCACGGGACAGTGAGAGATCGTCGACTTGCCATTCATCAACGCCCAATACGTTTCAATGAACTGGCTGATAGTGTTGCCAAAAACCAACATGTGTCGTATCCTCACCGCGTTCAGCATTTTGTCGTCAGTGGAAAGACCTTGCGCACATTTTGAAGGGTGATTTGCATTTGTTTCCGTATAAAGTGCAATTGTCTCCAAGAATATTGCCGACAGACCGCCCATGTCGCTTTGAATATGGCCAAACAGTCGCTCGAATGCTTGACACTAAACCTGATTTTTGGATCAAATTGTGATGACTGACGAGGCATATTTCACACTCTATGGGACCGTTAACAAGCCAAACTGCCGAGTTTGGGGAACGGAGAACCCACACGAGTTAGATGAAACACCATTACATGACCAAAAAGTGACTGTTTGGGCCGGTGGTAGCGCCAAAACCATCATTGGGCCATTTTTCTTCAGAGAAATCGAAATAGTCGATGGGAATCGATATCGGTAGATGTTGGATCATTATGTCTGCCCACAAATCTACGGAAAACGTCTGGATGATTACTGGTTTTAACAAAACGGCACGCAATGCAACAACGCAAAAGAAACAATGCAGTTTCTGCAACGAAAATTCCCTGCTCGTGTGCTGGTAAAAATGGCGACTGTCCACCCAGATCTCCATATTTGACCCTTACAGAATTCTTTTTGTAAGGTAATTTGAAAAGCAAAGTGTACGCCAGCAAGCCTCAGACCATTGAGGAGTTCAAGGCAAACATTCGTGCCGAAATCATCAGTATACCGCTAGAGATGCTCGTAAAAGTTATGGAAAAAACTGCAAAAAGGGCACATTTTGCTTTGGTCAATAGAGGCGGCTACTTCATTGATGTTGTATTCAAAAACTAGTCCAAATAAAGTGCAGCGGATCAAATTAAATCAAAATATTTCATATATGAAAATCGGGGTTTTTAAAACTTGTTCAATATTCACATACCGGCTTATATGTGCTCCAAAAGACAATCCGACGGATCCCACCCGTTTGTGGTTCATCGCCCGACGGCGCGAACATCCCTGCATCAGAACTCGTTCCGTTACAGAGCGGGGAAGCTGTGGAACTCCTTTCCCACGCGAGTGTTCCCGGGGCGTTACACCCTGCAACTGTTCAAAAAGAACTGCAACAGTTATTTGATGGCATCTCGGGGCGCCCACTGGGCGCTATAGGTTCGCCTCTCCCGAGAGAAGTCTAATAAAAAAAAAAAAAAATACCGACACAAAAGATGGAGCACCTTATAAACATCTCCTTGGCGCACATCTAAACAAAAAGTAAAATCGACCCCAACGATTTTTATAAAAAATTTCAGATGATTGACGTGACTATGTTTTCTTTTGTATTCGTAATTTATTCATAAATTTTCGTAAACCATGGAAATTGTTTGCATGTGATGTTTGGGGGACACAACAAACAAACTCCAATATTATTTTCTGGATTCGTATAATTCAATTAATTTGCATTAGTAGTAAGATATCTATTACTTATTTGATTATATGTTTTTTGACTGACCTCCATTGATTTTCCTTTTCCGTGTTGTTTTTCTGCTTGTTCGGTAAGTGGACTGGAATTCGCTCGCCCTCCAGATATTAGTCGGCGCAGTATTTCGTTGAATACCTTTCCTACTGCTTGCTTGATGGCTTCCTAATAATAGTGATAACAACCAAAGTTGACACCAATGATGATGCCACTACACTTCAAAGCGATACAGGTCCCCATTGATATGGGGATTCGGTGGAAACACGATAAATCACTGAAGTGCACGTGCACACCAAACCCTTCATTTTCTATGTATAATCCCTTGCTCTTTCTTGTTTCATTTGTGATGTCGAAAGTTCCTTTTTTTCTTCTGTGTCTCGGGTAGCGGGGTGGCTCCCCCTCCTTGCCGTTTTGTTTTTCTTTATTTTTGTTTCTGGCTGTGACAACCCAAAGTCCGCTTTTGCTCTTTTGTAATGCGTTGTTATTGTTCGTTCTTTGTTCTTCTTATATCCGATCAAGATCAGTACTTTAGTACTGTTCTCTTGACCTGTCACATTTTTCTTATGTCACAACAAAACGGAAGACAACTAAATTGTTGTTGGTTCTACGGTTGTGACACAAGATGATTACTAAGTGTTATACAAGAATATATTATTAAAAATATATTCTTGCCACCCCAAGTTGAGCCCCAACAATGGAGTCCCTATGAGTGGCACCATTCATAATTAGGAGCTGCCATAAGTTGGTGCAAATGGTCGATAAGAGTAGGGGGATCACATGCGCATTTTCTTCGAAAGTCGGTAGTCCATCTACTTGGGGGTAGTTGTGTGTTTGGACGAGTAGGCAGACATAGCAGTGAAAAGGCAGCTCAAGTGACAGATGTTGCACTGGTCGACGCGGAACTCTTTTATCATTGCAAGGATTTAACACAAAATACCAATTCTGGAATGAAATGGGATGAGTACTGAGATCCGTAATAGATTAGCAGAAGCGACTATTGTAGTAGAGAACTTGCTTCCCTGAATTTCAACAACCCGTAACTTGTAGGTAATGGATAATAAACCACTCTTATGCCATGCCCCAAGGGCTTTAAAACAATTCTTCGGAATTATTGGTATTTTAAGAGCACAATAAATGTGTAAAGATAAAGAAATGCATGGGATATTTCTCGCTATTTCAGCAGTTGCGTGGAGATTTTTCTGTTTCGATAATGGTAAATGCAAATGGATATTTTATTTTATCCATTTAGGATACAAAAATAACAATTTTGCTGCTTTAACCCCGGTTGAATTATGGAGGTGTAATCCACTTCCTTGATAATCCCTCTCGTTTTCTAAAACCTCCAGTATCTGCAACACTGAGGCTTTTTCGAATATAATATTGTGACGCATATGACAATCAGTACTAGAATATTCGAGAAAGTCCAAAACAAAGTACTAGAATATTCTATAAAGTACTGGAAAACTGGAGACTATCAACAACAGAACATTCAAGGCTATGGAACGGGCGGAAATGAAACACCGAATCAGAATGTGAGGAAACGGTATAAATACGTCGCACACAGATCATGGAGATGAATACCTGCATATCTTCGGCTCAAATGGAAAGACTTCGGGTTTTCGAAAGGAAACTCCTCAGAAAATGCACCAATCATTCTAGAAGGCCTGACGGTCGCCATTACCCCAACTCTCACCTATACGAAGGCGCCTCCATTACCCCTATCGACGAGTACTTGCTTCAATTAGCATATAAGTACCTCGAAAACATTCAGAACAGCGAGAACCTACTTGTACGGGACTATTGCGTTCTTGACCCTTCTCTCTCTCGATCTCTTCGGATCAAACCCCCACAATTTCTTCTTCAGTACAAAACTGAAGAAAGCACCCTTCCCAACAACATCCCCCTCTATAATAAAGGATTCCTGGACCCATCCCATAGGGTCTACTATTAACGAACCACACACACGAACGCACAGTACAAGACGGCACAAACACAAACACACACACCGACCAAAGCGCAGATTATCAGACGCCAAAGACGTGATCTGCGTTCACTATCGCACCCAAGACCTACCGGTCTGGTACGATTTCTTTCCCACCACCCCTCTATAAAAGTAGTTAGAGAACACCCGGACTAACACTGTCCACACTATCCTTGGATACCCCCCCTTTTCTTCTCTTTTCAGATGCCGCGAGACCGAGCCCAACATCCTCACGGATGTGGGTGATTCTGGTTATCGCAAGATGACCAGAAGTCAGAGACAAGATGAAGGACACATATGTCCTGTCTCGCTAAATTCGGCCTTCTCGCCACAATTTTTTTTTTTTTTTTCATGGAGATGAATAAGAAGTAGAAAGTGAAGCAAGCCATAAGTGCGATAGTAAGAAGTAATAAGTAGAAAGTAAGAAGTAAGTAGTAAGCAGTGAAGCAAGCGATAACTGAGGAAGCGATAAGTCAAGAAATCGTTATGTGTACGGTAAAAGTAACGGTTGTTATTAACGGACTAATAAAGTGTTAGATTAATTCAAAATCGATTTAACGGCTCTTATTTATTTTAAATAATTAATCCAGCGAACCCTAAGCTCGCTACAATATATTTTTGTGGCTGTTCCACTTTAGAGATACTTGAAGTTATACCAAGAATTTATTTACAACCAACTAGGGTAGTCTGGTTTCTTCTAATTTCGAAGTTTTTTAAACTGATTACAACTTCTGTAAAACAAAGTACGTTCACGCAGCATCTGATATAGTTCATAGATGGAAAAAAAGTTGGCTTGCACCTTAGTTCCACATTTTATTGAAATCCATCGTTTTATTTTCCTGCACTTGACCAGCGCTAATGGTTCATTCGTTACTTTTACTATTACCTATAATTCTTTTTTTACCTTTGTCTTTATTTTTCGCCTGAAGATATTAAGCAACAGTATCGATTGAAGTTATATTCACATCTCCGCGAAATTACAATTCACTGGCAGTCCCAATCTAAGCCCCACTAATTAGCAAGACCGACGATACAAGCAAATCTTTGAAACTCATGTATCATCTCATAAATTGTTTGGAATTAGATTCTAATTTGATAGTGCGAGTCTAATCCCTATTTATATCGAAAAACCCCAATTAATAGAAAGCTCTTGGAGGCCAACGCAATTTATTTTACCGAAGTACTTTTTCTACGAAACCCAAACACACCTAAATCGAAGGCTTTGAATATCGACACTGTAACTAGGATTTGTGACTTTACATACGAGGATAATAGCGAGCAGTTGTGCACACAAGAGAGGATTTTTTGAGGATGCCATTGAATTTATTCCTCTCGGTATCGTTTGGTTCGATTGAATGTAATTTTGTTAATTGATTTCCCTTCAGTTTGCATTCATTTTAGTCGATGCGCTGTTCCCTGAATCTGGCTGTAGTGTCAGCCACCTGATGTCAAACGTTTTTCTATGGCACACAGAGGGACACACATTTCTAATCCGCATATGAATAAATTACAAATCGATATTTCAAATTGGAGCTTGAATTATTCCTAAGCTCCACGGAATGGAGGAAATTCAAACATCCGTTCTGGTGGGTGAATTCAATTTGTTCATTAGGTTGGCAAACATGTGCAGAGCTGTATTTGAATACACTTCAACAAGTATATACTCCGATATTGAAGATCTATCAAGTTGCAATAAGCCTGTGTTTTTTTTTTCTTTCATCGGGAATGCTTCCATGATTTTACCAAGTTGGTGCATGCACATACAATTTATGGTATAGTGAACCTTTTCTCCTAATACCGTCTAGCAGCGTTACAAATGCGTTCTTACAAAAATTTATTTTACAATGGCAATAATAGAAATAAATAAAAATGAATTTGACACATCGCTATTGGATACTTAAGATATAAAACAAAACTCGTTTCATTCAATTTTAACAACAATTATACATGATTTAAAAAATAGTGGCTTCATGGACGGTTACACTTTTTCAGTAAATCTGAAAATGTTAAAAGGACTCTTGTACTTTGAAGTTGTAGTTATAATGCAACAATTTTTTTTTCATTTTAAAAAATTGCATATTTAATGTTAATAAGAAAAAATTGTGTTTCACGTTAAATTTTACAATTTAAATAATTGTTGACAATGTTTGGCTCTATAGAATATAAAGAAATCGATTTTATATATTTAATAAAAAAATGACCACCGAAAGATATTAAAATCTCTATGAATATCGTGGCGAGCGTATCGGAACAAGTATTTTTAGAAAAACCCCTCGCAAATACCCTGTGAATAGGCCCTTAGAATGTAATCACAGTTAGACTGGCTTGTCGTTGTTATAATTTTTCCGTTTCACCACGGAAATGTTATTGTTCATTATTACCACTTACTTTATTTACCACACACTTATAATTCCTTTGTAAATAGGAGGTCAGGTTTGCTATTTAATGCACCGAGAGAAACAGTAAACTTCACCTTATTGTTTTAAAACTTTAGTCATAAGCACTTTATTATACTCAATAAATAGTAATTGTCACTTATTGTTACAAACAGTTTAGCGTTTAATTATGGTCAAGTTTACTTTATTATTTGGAGATTTATTAGTTAGCACTTAATTATAGTCATATTTACTATCCACCTTATTATTTCAACATTTATTAGGTAGCACTTAATTATTTTCAAATGTTAATAATCTCACTTATTATTACAAATCTTTAAATAGGAATTCTCCTTAAATTATTTGATTTTGTAATAACGCTTTAAATTTTAATAACGAACACCGGGAAATCTAACACTTACTTTTTTTTTATCACCTACTTAAACCACCGACACTTTACCTAACTATCACCCACGTAACGGACCGTTCCGGTCAAAACTCCAACACCACGTCCCCGGCCGTCTCGGTCAAGTATTAAAAAGCCAACTCGTCTCTATTTTTTTATTTTTTATTTTCCCATCGGGTGGAAATTTTTTTTTCGTCCTGCAGATAAAAGGATAAAAGTTCCGCCAAACCCCACTGTCTACTTACCCGAAGAACCCCCGTAACTACCACCCAGCCTTTATAGTTTTTCGCATTAGCACCTGTAAATGCTTCACGCACCAAGTATCTATTGTAATTAGCTAAAACCTCCTGGAAGAGAATTCTTACCTTCATTCATTAATTCGAATTCAAAATTATCTACAAGAATTCTGCCCAAACTTCATAAATCCCAAGTCCAATTCGGCACCTTCGGCTGCCAAGCAAATCCCAACCTTATCATACGCATTTTCCCTAGACGAATTCCTGAAAACGAAACAATTTGGTTTAAATATAATGTAACCATCATAACAGGGATAATAAACATCGCGTCGCCTATTCCCAAGATGGGCCGGACACGTAGCGCGAATGGGCGATGATAGGACCGTGTATAGAATTCTTGACGGTAAACTAACGGGAAAGAGACCGACAGGACGGCCGCGACGGAGATGGGAGGACAATGTTAGATTGGACCTCGAGGAGATCGGATCGGAAGGCCGAACGTGAAAGGAGAGCGCACAGGACACGGATCAATGGCGGAGCCGAGTCGGTGAGGTCATGAACTTCCGGGTTCCTACAGGCCAATAAATAATAATAAATAAATAAATCGCCTATTCCCAGCCTCAGCATGTGTACAATAAATCCCTTTACATACACATTGGCTGGCGACCTTTTTCTCCTTACTATAAACAATCCAACGCAGCTGCACACAATTGACGCAAACGACGCTGAAATCCAAACCTATAACATAGGCAAATGCAAACAGGAATTGTATACTTACCCTTGGCAGCGATGCCATAAACAGCAATTCCCTGTGAATATGCTAAAACCAATTAGCACCATGTCCACCAGCATAGCGGTCTATCAATACAGCTGCAAGACAATCATAGACAATGATCTATATGATCCCTTTGTCTTGCAATATTTCTGGATCTCCTTCTCGTGACATCGCGGCATGAGCAAACAGAAATCCATTACTAACCAATGAGATATGGCTTGTTTACTTAGCCGAACTTACATCTCATTGATGCACATTATTCCCTTTCTTTGTTTTCAGATTCGTTCTCATGGCTTTATCCAGAACCAATGTTCACACATACATGTGTACCACTCCGATCTTCTCTATGAGATCTGGTTACCTACCCCCAAAGAGAGACTTTACGTTTACGTACTTGGGATAGAAAGTGCATCCTCAAATTAAGAGAGTCAGTACCACTGGCCGAATTTCCTTTGCCAGCGAATTGATATCGCTGAGTCGTTTTACATCACCCGACCGAGCGGGTCGGTTCGTCTTCCGCTCCCCGCACCGCTGGCGCCGCGTTCATATTAGAGTCGTTTTTAAAACCAGGAGCCTAGTTCTTCCTTTTATAAGCGTTGTCTTTATTTCCGTGCGGTTTTTGTTAACATTATTGCTTTGTATCAGTTATTCAACATCACTTAAGGAATGTGTCCTGTTAAATTGTATTCATTAGTTGTTAGAAATTCCTTGTGCCTAATTGAAAATAACTTATGTTTACAAACGATAAATTATTCCACGGCCTACTTGGCCACCTTTAGTGAACACCAAATAAAAGACAATAGTTACAAAAAATAACAATACCCCGTGTGTTTTATTCAAAGTACTGGATGCGGTGAGCAGTTTCTTCTCCAGTGTGTGAAGTTTTCTCCTCCTTTGGCGACCAGTTTTTGTGAGCAATTTTTCGGCGGAACTTTTAGTTATTTGTGGGGACGAAGTAGAACCCAGTGTCGTACGCCGACACCACGACTTCGTACCCCCCACAGATCTCACCTTTTCACTGCCTGACCCGATCAGATGAGATGAGGTATGAGCATTTATGGTAAGCGATATGGGGTAACCATTGGATCTACGTTTATGATTGACGAACTGGAAAAAGGTTTTGGAGTAATTATTGAGATTGGTCTAAGTTTTGGTAAGATAGTTGCGATAAAGGGTGTTGAAAAGTTCCGTGAATTGGTAGTAACATCCAAGAAAGTTGGAGTAGTCAGGTATAGTTCGATTCGGAGAAAATATGACCCATAACTTATTCCTTTTGTTACACAGAAAGCGAAGCTTGTGATTGTACCATGGATGGGTAGAGGTTGATGTTCTTTGTCTAGAGTAGGGAAGGAACAGGGAAATGGACTAAAGGATTTCGGTATATAAGTGGTGGATGGCATCTTCAACTGATAGGTGATCATAGTTGAACGAAAGGCGGCCTAGGTAGTCGTTGATGGGGCAAAAATTTGCTTTATGAAAATAGTAGGCGTAGTGACGGCGGGCGGTGGGGGGTGGGGGGGGGGGGGGGTGGGTGGTCTATCGATGTAAGGACGAAAGAGGTGGCTGCCTACCCAAAATGTTTCGGACGTTGCTGATCTGACAGAGATAAGAATCATCTAGTCGATCAATGAAGAGTCATTCCTTGGCCGAGGTGTGGTAGGAGGTGAAGTTTGAATGATCGTCAGATAAAGCCCAATTGAGGAATCTCCGAAGATGATGTCGTCCTCGCAATTACTCAGCTCGATTATATGGTCGATCATATTAAGAGCTAGCTTGTAAACTTCAATGGGAGTGCAAGATATAGAAGCCCATGACAAAGACTGATTTCCGAGGAAGAGTGATTTTGACAGTCCAGCTTGAAGGGGGTGGGGAAAGCGACAAGTGACGACTCGAGGGTGTTATGGACAGCGATGAGCACTCATCGGCAGGAGGAAAAGTCAGTAGTATGGTTGCGGAGGTTATCGCGGAACATGGTTAACGCATGGGGAAACAGTTCCTGGTTATGAATGCTGGGGATTAAGTTTGTTTTACTTAAAGCGAAAGTGTCGATAGATAGGGCATGGGAGTTTTTCAGAATGGATTGGGTCTTTGAGCGAAGAGCTCTTACGTTCTGATAATAGATGGTAAGAGGAGTTATACTGTCGATTTTGGGGGCGGGTAGGGGAGGTAGGAGAGATAAGTGTTTAGGAACGAAAAAAACTTGTTGAGGTTGGCCTTACTACGTTGAAGATGTAATAACGTTCTGCAGTGAGCGAAGTGGCCGAAAGCTTTTAGGTCATTCGACACTTTATGGGGGGATACATTGAAAATGACGTGGAATTTTACGAATAATTTGTGGAGATTGGATTCCTGTTGAATAGAGGATTTGACACGGGTTTTGGTTTTGACTTCATAGCAGACAGAATCAGACCAGAATCAGAGGAAATGAGCCAACAACTATAGTGTTGTATCACATGAAATGTTAGATTTTATAGTAAACATTTAAATGCCAATATTATTTTACCGTTAATTTTTATCTGTTGGCATCTATGACATTCTTCCAACTTGATACTAAGTGAAATATTTCTTTATCGTAGAAGGGCTGGCTTTTTGAGGTAAGGAAATCTTCAAAGGCATTCATGACCTTTGCTCGGTTCCCGAAGACCTTCTGCAGGCAAAATGAATCTAGATAGCGGAAAAGATGGTAGTCCGTTGAGGAAATGTCAGGAGAGTACGATGGATGTGGAAGAGTTTCAAATCCCAACAGCAACCTTTTTTGTACCGTTGCTTGTGAGGTATGGGGTCTGGCATTGTCATGCAAAAGGGCCGTCCGTGCCTATTGACCAACGCAGGTTGCTTTTCAGCCAATTTGGCATGCGATACGTAGATTTCCTCACAATATTTGATAACGTTTATCGTTTCGCCTGGTTGAAGAAGTGAAAAGTGGATAGATCCTTTCGATGTCCACCAAATTGTCACCATAACCTTTTTTGGGTGAAGATCGGGCTTGGGGGTGTGTTTTGGTTTTTCACCTGTATCCAACTACTGCCCAGGTCTTTTACAGTTATCATACAGAATCCACTTTTCATCACAGGTGACTATCCGGTGCAAAAGCGGTTCAGTTTGGTTTCTTAACCTGGTGTGGTGATGCGGGATCGCCATGTAAGGTTTTGTGTGCCGTCAGGTGATATATTTGTGGTAATATATGTAAACTTTATCCTGAGATTATCTATGACCTAACTTCCCTACTGTTTCCTATATGTAGCGCAACTCGCTTAAAGAGTATGGCGTAGAGCGTCGCAGTTGTTGAACCAAAGACGTTTCAGGTATTTGATTAACTTTATTATTGAAATTGACGGGGTATTTATACTCCCAATTAATCACTCAATTATCCATAAATTTCTTAACCCACTCATACAAATAATGCTTCATCAGCCATTACAATTCATTCATAATTCACTCAACATGTAAAACGCTTATTACGCTATTCTATTCTCTAAATCCAGCTTGGTGTATAGTGCAATAATAACGACATGGTTTGACCCAATTAATATGTGAACCATTCACCTGCCGTAAGCTCGCATACGATTGTTATTTGACTCTTGCAAATCGTAACCGTAGCGATTCGTTTCTTTTGCTCAATGAAAAGACGCGACCTTGAATTATTGTCGGCAACGAATGCTGGTTACATGACACTTGTTAATTGTGACAACGTCAAATTGATTTACTTGATATTATATTTTATGGTCATTTTGTGGCTATGTTATCACACTACACTGGGCAATGCGCAGATTTCCAGGGGCCGTAGTTTTTGGGACTCGTTCAGTTCATGGGGTATCCACTTATCGAGTTGCTTTACCTTTTCTATGAGAGAGAGGTGTCGACTTATTGTCATTGGGGATACTCCCATGCTTTGTGCAATCTCCCGCACCGATTTCGTTGGGTCCGTATCCACCGATGCTCTTAAAACATCGTCGTCAGCTAACGTTTCCGGCTTCCCACGTGGTTCGTTTTCGAGCCAAAAATCTCCCGAACGGAACTTTCCAAACCAACGTCGTATAGTGCGTTCGTTTACAGCTACAACCTCAAATGCGTCATTAATGTTTTTCATTTCCAATGACGCATTATGTCCCATTTTAAATTTATAAAGGAAGAGGGTTCGAATTTGAACTGCCGACAGCATGGTAAACAATTCCTAGAAAAAAAAACTGTGCTTGTAACGAACCCTAAAATTCTCACGCGGCCAGCACACCCACCACTTTACTTTATAAAAAAAGAAAATTTAACGTTCTGGCACAGATGTTCACTCGAGAACTTCTTATTTCCGACTGAGCGAAAGTCGGATATTTCATGTGGTGCAACTCAATATATATTATATAATCTATATTATAAAAAATTCGATTTTTGGAAAATTTGAACATATGAAAGCCCTTAAGTGGGGACGTCGATAATGTGTGGAAATTTGTCCCTTATTAGAAAATAAGCAAAAGTAAAAAATATTGTTCGCCTAGTTAGAGGTATTCAGTAGTAGCTTACCGCATACTTTAGTTACATTAGCAACGCTTCTGGTACATATTTTCTGTTTGAATTAGTAGAGAGTTGATTTAGTAGAGAGGTTATATCATACCTTTGACTGTACACAAGTAGGTTCATCTAACTAAAAACACGATTGTCTTTGTCGACGGCTTGTCTTTGACTCTTGATTTTGTGTCCATCTTCACTGACGGTTGAATTTGTACTCTGTTATGTGACTTGAATCTTCAGCGTTACCCGCTTTGGTGCATTTATTGCATAACAGGTTTTCAAAAGACTTTCAATCCAAGAATTCTAAAAACACGTAATCATGAACCAATGTGCCGGCGGATTATTTAAATTCGATATGAGTATTTATGATCACGAGTAACTCTTATAAATGGCACCACATTTTCCGTAACGATATTTAATCATAGGTTAGGATTTTATGGAACACGGTGCTATCGAAAATTATTGGCCATGTTGTAAATTGGCACATGACGAGTTTTGAATTTAATTTTATTACCTGTTTAACTATGCAAGCCTCGGCTATGGTGTTAAATTAGTCAGCACTTGGGAATTTAACTTAATGGATTCCACTTCTGATGAAAGAGTGGTGTAAATCCGGAAAAGAAGATATTGTGGTATGTAACGTGTAACGCTTAGAAGGATCCCCTACTAGCAGATTGCGACGGATTATGAACCCTCTTAGTTACTTCTGTTCTGTTAGTACACTGCACCCACTAGGGCTTTCCTAGATGATAGATTTGCAGCCAATCGAAAATGTATTATTTATTTTATTTATTTATTCGGCTTAATACAAGCTAACTACACTAAATAAAATTCTTATAAGCTAACTTAAAACTAATGTAGTAATTCAAAAAAAGAAAAAAATCAAAAAGAAAATTATTTAAGGTATTGTAACGAGCTTAGGGTTCGCTGGATTAATTATTTAAAATAAATAAGAGCCGTTAAATCGATTTTGAATTAATATAACACTTTATTAGTCCGTTAATCACAACTGTTACTTTTGCCGTACACAACGATTTCGTGACTTATCGCTTCCGTACTTATCCCGTCTTTTACTTCTTACTTATCGCTTGCTTCACTTTCTTACTTATCACTTTCTACTTATTACTTCTTACTACCGCACTATCGCTTGCTTCACTTTATACTTCTTACTCTTCATTCATTGATGTGTGTGTGACATATTTATACCGTTTCCTCATTCTGATTCGGCGTTTCTTTTCCGTCCGTTCCATGGTTTTGAATGTTCTACTGTTCCTAGTCTCCAGTTTTCCAGTACTTCCTACAATATTCTAGTACTTTGTTTCAGACTTTCTCGACTATTCTAGTACTGATTGTCATATGCGTCACAGTATATATATAATTCAAAAAACATATAAATAAAAAAAAATAAAAATAAGATAAAAAAAACAAGGATGGAGAAGAGGACTTCGGGGTAGGGGAGGTAGGAGGCTGGAGAAAAGCGAGTGTATGTGGAGGTGGCAAATGTGGTATCTTTAAGACAGCGAACAGTGAACGACATATGCGTTGGAATAAGTACGGGTTGTGAGGAGATAGACTGTGGGCGTGGCAAGGTCAGGAGGGGAAAGAGAGGAGACGAAGTTTGAGTGCAGTAGATGTAAGGTGGAAATCGAAGGAGTTAGGGTAAGAGTTTGCCCACCTCAGCATTCGCGAAATGGGTTCGTTGGAGCCGTAAGCAGTGTGGCGGGTGGGCAGATAGAAGAGACGAGGGTTTCGCAGGTTACGGGGGTTAGTGTGAAGTGCAATGATGGAGAGCAAGCTTGGGCAGTTGATTGCGCCTGAAAGGAGGCGGTGGATGAAAAGGATATCGGCATGAGTTCTGCGCTCCTCAAGTGTGTTGGGGTTAATCAGACCGACCCGGCCTATGTATGGGGGGAGAATCCGAGGATTCTCCCAGTTCAGTCCGCGGGGGACAAAGCGCAGAAAACGACGTTGCACGCTTTCGATTCTACGGATATGGGACGAATAGTGTGGAGACCAGACCAGACTAGCGTATTCAAAAAAGGGGCGGACGAAGGCTATGTAGAGAGAACGGGAAACGTAAGGATAAGAGAATTCCTTAGACCAGCGTTTCACAAACTCAAGGGCAGAGTTGGCCTTAAGAATAATATCATCGATCTGCGGGATGAAGCTAAGCTCCCTGTCAAATAAGATCCCGAGATCACGTATCAAGGGTACAGATGATATCTGCTGGTTTAGCAGGAAGTAGAAACGGGGCGGAGGAGGGGGGCGTTTGCGGGATAAGGTTATGGGGTGACATTTGACAACGTTGAGATCAAGGTAGTTATTGCAGCACCAAGTTGAGAAGCTGTCGAGATCCGTTTGGAGAAGTGAGGAGTCGAGAGGAGAGATGGTCGTTTTGTAGAGTTTGGCGTCGTCCGCATAGAGGGAGATGGATGAGTATTTATTAATGGAGTCTACATCATTGATGGAAAGAATAAATAGGAGGGGAAATAGATGACTGCCTTGCGGAACCCCTGACGTGGGAAGAAAAGGATTGGACAGGGAGGATCTGAATTTGACACGGTGGGATCGATCTTTCAGATAAGAAGCTAACCACTTGGTCAATAGGGGTCCGAAACCTAGAGAGGACCGCTTAAAAAGGATGAGATTATCCGAAATGTTGTCAAAGGTAATTACAACGACTTCGTTCCCATTCTCTAAGGCACGGAGAGTATGGGATGAGAACTCGATCAGATTGGTCGTGATAGACCTACCCGCAAGGAAACCATGCTGGTTGGGTGAGATGATGGATTTACAACGGAAAGATAACGCGTTGTAAAGAATCCCTTCGAACAGTTTAGGGATTAGAGACAGTTTGGCGATTGGGCGGTAGTTGCGTATATCGGTCTTAGGTCACTTTTTATGTATGGGGGTGACATAGGAGGATTTCCAGATACTAGGGAAGATACCTTGTGAGAGTGATAGATTGAATATCTTTGAAATCGGGAGAGAAAGAGAAGAGGAACATTTCTTTAAAAAAACATCTGGGAGTCCATCAGGTCCTGGGCTGACTCGTCTTTGAGTAAGTTTAATTTCTCCTCAACTACGTGATGCTGAATAATTTGAGGGGTGAAGGTGCCCAGGGAGAATTCGGGCAAGTCTTTGAAGTAAGACGGGTTGGGCTCGAAGGATATGTCTGTGAAGAATGTATTGAAAAACGAAGCGAATAGATTGGCAATAGTTAAGGGGTCGGTTGAGGTAGTCGCGCCATAAGAAAGGGAGTTAGGATAGGCGTCGGATTTACGTTTGTAATTTATAAAGTGGAAGAAAGATTTGGGATCATTGATCAAGTTGCATTGTGTTTTTGTGAGGTGGTTGGAGTAATGGGAGTTGTAGAGGTCGGAACATTTATGAAAGGAACCGAGATAGTTGGAGTAGCTTTGGATGGAACGCGTTTTGAGGAAAATGTTCCACAAGTTATTTCTCTTGTTCCGAAGAGTGCGGAGTGTGCGGTTGTACCCTGGCGGTGATGAAACCGATGACCTGTGACGGGAATAGGGGATATATATGGCGATGACATAGTATATCTCCTTATAGAGAGTGACAGTAGCTTGTTCTACCCCCATATGATCAAAACGAAACGCTGTTTTCCTAAGATGCTCATTTAGAAGGCGGAAGCTAGCTTGTGGAAGTTGTAGGAAAAGCTGTCGTGAGGTAGAGAGGGCTGGGTTTCATGAACAAGATATAGGGATAAGAGCAGCGGCGGGTGGTAATTATCAATGGTAGAGAGGGCGTGTGGACTAGGGGCGACTGAGTACTTGTGTGGGTCCGTTGTGAACACAAGGTCCAGTTGTCTCCCCATATGATTTGGGACAAAGCTTATTTGATGGAGGCATGAGTCGGTGGGAGACCGGGGTTCGATTCCCCGTCGGGGAGCCTCTGGCGCAAGACTAATGACCTTGCCCGGAAAAAACAAATCATTATGGAAAATTTAACAAGCCTCAGGACTTGCTAAATAAGGCCAAGACCGGTTCCAGGTTGTAGTGCCGATGATGATGATGATGAGTCGGTGAGACCGTTTATAAAAATACGTTCCTTGGAACTAGTAGGGTTTGAGACGTAGAAGGCCTGTTCGTCAGCCACTGTCCACTGGAGATGGGGGAGGTTAAAATCGCCAAGAACGACAATATCGTCTAGGGAGGTGGTCAACTCGGTTAGGTTATCTACAGCTTCTATTGCGAGTTCTTACGACACGACGGGTTAAGAAAGGAGATATATAGAAACAGATAATGAAAAGAGACTTAGGGCGCTTGCCGATTTTTATTGCAACCAAGTCAAGATCCGGAGAAGAAGAGTTGGCAATTAAAGACGAAGCGAGTCTATTATGAGTGGCAAGCAGCACTCCACGGTATGGGGAATTGGGACCTTCTCGATGAGCGTTATCATCGCGAAAAACATTGGAGTGAGGAAATAGTTCAAGACTATTAATACTGGGGATAGGGGTGGTCTCAGTCAGAGCGTATATGTCTGATAGTAGATGGTTAGGGGGAGCATATTGAGGGTATTGAGATGATACAGGGGACGAGAGGGCGAATGATTGGGGTCAAAAGTGCTTGTCATTATTGGGATAGGTCATTTTGTTGTCGATATATTGGCGAAATGCCGAGAGATCTTTAAGCACCTTATTAGGGAGTATATTGAGATTTTTATGGAACTTGACGAACAGGCTGCGAAGGGTATGAAAGGCGGTGGGTAGACGTTCCTGTTGGATGGAGGCCATTACGCTGATTTTCGTTTTACCTTCATAACAGACAGAGTCAGATTTGTCGTGGAGGTATGAAAGATATAGGCGGACATACTCGTAGGTCATTTTGTTCCTAAATTCAGACAAGGCATACCTATTGTCAGAAGAATTAAGGGTTTGCTGAGTGAGTTTGACAGACGGGGGTAAGAGTGGGTCGATTAAAGGCCTAGGTGGGGGACGAGATGGACGGGAGCGAGATCTGGGTGCGGGAAGGAGTGGTGTAAGAGGCGGCCTTGAGTTGGGTTCTGTGGATGAGTGAGGCGTGTCCTGGTGGGAGTGAGAGCGGTTGAGGGTGTGTGACCTGTTGGAAGTTGGAATACTTCGGACCTGTTTTGAGGTCGAAGAGGGGGCGGGGGGTGGAGTGAGGCAGGTAGTTTTATTATTATTGCGGGGGGGTTTATTACGGCCGGGTGAGGGGGTGGGTATAAAATGAAGGCGGCCGTCGTGATTGGGGTTCGAATGTGGTTTGGCGCAGGATATTTTAGGGATCTGCTCAATTTTGGATTGGGTTGGGTTGGGCGGGGTATGCGGGGAGAGGGGCGGGTACGCGTTGGCTGGGGATGATTTGTATTGCGGACTGTCATGGTACATCGTGTTTTGGGGTACTGTAAAAACACAAAGAAATTTTATACAGTCCCTTAAACCGATTGTCAGCTAAATGGGTTCTAAGTTTGAGCTCCATTCCTTCTTCCCTTTGGCAACCTAAATTAAGGTGAAGATATAGAAGATATAGGGAGACCGGGGTTCGATTCCCCGTCGGGGAGCCTCTGGCGCAAGACTAATGACCTTGCCCGGAAAAAAACAAATCATTATGGAAAATTTAACAAGCCTCAGGACTTGCTAAATAAGGCCAAGACCGGTTCCCGGTTGTCGTGCCGATGATGATGATGATAGAAGCCATCTTGAAACTCGATTTGTAAATATTGTTCAACCTCGTTTTTATTCTTATTATCTAATAAAATGAGACTTTGTTATTCCAAAATGACGGTACAAGATCAAAGTTGGCAGTGTTTTTAATGCGAAGACAAATCCTTTATTATTTGTTTACGTGGCAAACCATTCTCATGTTCTTCCAAGTAAAGCCGATTGGAAGTTTAGATTATTTGTGGAATTCTTTATTTGAGAAGGTGCCATTACTTGGTCACCGCAATCTTGGCCACGATTTCTCGTTGAGTTCTAAAAAATACTCAAAGTTACCTCTCGATTGGTTGTGGGGGTCCCCGCCTATCACCTTATAACACTTCGCAACATCTCCACAACCTACTTACGCCCAACTATATACAAAAAACGCGTAAAATTTTGAACCCAAATCTGAATCACGACATAAAAAGTGTAAATTCGCCACCCATTGAAGCCAAAGATACTTAAAAAAGTGGAGTTGAATTTTATCAATTCTCAGGCTCTGTTTGAGGGCACCATAACCTTTTTCTTTACTCGAGTTTTAACCTCAACTGTTGAAATGGATATTATTAATCGTTTTCCCGCCTGTGAATTATATAACAAATAAAGAAATACCCCAAAGAGCGAAATATCAAGTCATATTTCCAAAGCGACCGCCATAACCGCGATATATAAATTATATACAGCCCCAACCCAATGCTGAAAATATCTTAGAAGCATGACCCATACTTCGAAATCGGGTATTTGGTGAATTGCACCCCATTCTGAAATTAATCAGGGCAGTTTTTTAGTTTTCATTTCAAATAAACCACCAGTAGCCGCGAAACCGCCATCGTGTTTGATCTGCAAGGGAACAGTGGAATCAAATGAAAACAGGAAGTATCACGGAATTCACAAACCCCTGAAGGGATATCCCCATCATAAGAAATAAAATAAATCCAACAACTACACCATGCCGCACCGCTGAACGCAACGAGCAGGAATTCTCGAAAACGAGTCTCTGTTCGTGCAAGGATGCGCCGGATGGAATGGCAGCCAAATTGACCATTGCATGCAGGAAATCCTCTGGATTTTGGAGCAAATTACGTAAAGAAGGGCAAATCATGGGTACAAGTAAATCTTGGATTTACTCGTATACGAGTTGTATTTCACTGTGCTTAGGTGGCTGCTTTGAGTTGTATCCACAGTCCCTCTAAGGGTCATATCGTAGTCCCCCTTGCTCTTTTGTAATATCCTGCTTTTGGTTCTAAAAGCGGTCGGTTTCAGATTTAATATAGATTCGGCAGCCGCTTACCACGGCCAATACGTATCTGGTGTCGAACTTATCCTTGGCATTTGGTTAAGGGGTGAACTGGAATTTTACGATTTGTAATCCAGACGGTATTTTAATTTTATTATGCAATATACTATAAACAATCGAAATGTGCTCCTGATTCCCGCGGCAGCATTGTTCAATCGTCACGACTAGTTCACATTAAATAGGAAGTGCCATTATCGTGAGGTGATATTACAGGGTGCTGTTGGAGAAATTAGGGTCGTTGAACTGAGTATTCGATTGCAGTGACTTTCATTTCTCTAAATACGGGGGTCCTTTGTTTGTGGTAACAAAGACCTTGTCCTTAATGTACGTCAATTCGATGGATAAAAAAATTTGGAAATTAATGTCGAATCCCCGAAATCGGACTGTTATTTGTTGTACGAATAATGAGCAATCGTTCAACTGCCGAGTAGGGGTTACAATTTCACGGTTGCTTTGATATAAATTGCGCCGTCAAACGGAACAAAAGAGATCCTGATATTAGGAAAGCTTGAACTAGAAAATAGGTTTGTCAGTTGAAAGAAATACCACGGGATGTTATTGACTTTTGAGTTTTGTTTTTTTTTTGCTTTTGCAAATAGGTCCTCGAGCAGATGGCGAAGTACTTTCGGGTGGGTCGTTTAACTTTTTCTCAGAGGGTCGTTGTATAGTCAAGAGTACTTGATGAGAAATTCATGAACAAATAAAACAAACAAAAAAGAAGTATATTTTCTATGTGAAGCCTTAAGTCTATAGGAGTATTATTGAAAAATACGTTTAATTTCATTGAACAAAAAACGTCATCGCGCTGTCATTAAACTACGTAGTCTTAAGAAGGCGCAATTGTCGGATTTCATGATGTTAGGGCCAGTAAGGGATATCGAACCTTTTACCTTGTATGAATATTTTAATCGTGCTATGTGGTTACCTTTGGACATATTTCGAAAGCTTAAAACACATCGGGTTCACTTAATTTGGAAAAAGGGCATTAACAAATTTACCCACCCTAGTAATGCAATTATATCGAACCTTTCACTTTCTATGAATATTTAATTCGTACTATGTGGTTACCTTTAGACATATTTGGAAAGCTTAAAACACATCGGATTCACTTAATTTGGAAGGAAGGCATTAACAATCCTTCCGTTACAGAGCGGGAAAGTTGTGGAATTCTCTCGCCACGCGAGTGTTCCCGGAGCGGTACAACCTGCAACTGTTCAAAAAGAACTGCATGTCGGGGTGCCCACTCGGCGCTATACGGTCGCCTCTCCCAAAGAAGTGTCCCTGAACCTACAGGACTGTTTGTCTTGTCTTCTACACTGCAACGCGTAGTGAAGGGGGGGTGCTACGATCCTTGAAGTTTCAGCACAGCCGTTTAAAAATTCAAAGGGCTAGCATCGGCATAGCATACGTTCTGGTCGGGACACTTGTCGGATGTCCTTAATGGCGTCGTAACGGTGTCAGTCAATTTTCCAAATCGCAGCACGGACCCTATACCATAATGTATTCGTGTCTCACCGCGGACAGAGTAAGGATGGCCGTACTAACAGTTTCAACATCTGAAGCCAATCTCCACAAATTAATCGACGATATGAGCTTTTAAACTGTTAAATATAGGTATATGTAAAAATGTACGTAAAAATTAATGTTATAGGTGCGAGGGTTTGTAATTTCCTATTACCCCTTTGTATATTTAAATTTAGTTTGAGGTTTTCGTTATCCTCTTTGTAATAAATATTTTAATTTATATTATAAGACTCTCTATGTCTCTTTTCATAGTAAAAAATTTTTAATTTTACGTTGGGGATTTTACATTTGTCTCCTTGGATTAGAAAATATATATATATATATTAAATAAATACCTGAGATCTTTGGTTGTGTTGGCGGCTGTGATCGTCGCTAGGTTACTCGTTGTTGTTGATGCGTCTGTGTGGTATTGTATAGATTGCTGTTGTTTATGCGGTTGCGAATGCTGCTGATGCTTTTGAGTGTGTTGCACGATTGATGCTGTTGGGCATGTAATTGTTTATATGTTGTAAAAGTTGGGCCGTCGGATCGGGGTTGACGAATGGTGTTTTCCAGATTTGTGGTGGTTGCTGCTGGTAATACCATTGTGGCGATTCTAACAGATACACACACAATTCACAAACAAAAATAGTGAAGAACACCGAACGAAAAATCGAAACAAGAAAATACATCAGAACCGTGTATACCAAGCGATAACAAAAATAATTCACATCAGTGAAGAATAGTCGAGTTTTAAAATCAAATTCTAAACACGGTCAGTAGCCTGATGGGTAACGCTTAGGTAAAAAATTTTTCGCGATTCAAGCTGTCATAGCGTCAGTTCGAATCACACGATCTTCTTTACTATTATTTCAAACGCTAAAATTGGTGACTACGACGTGATCTGTACACACAGCATACACTTCCCATAGTAAAGCAGAACTTCACACACGGTCACGACTTCCGCATAGAGCACAGCCTCCGACGTTTTCTCGTTTCTCTCGTTCGTCCGTCGTCCGCATACGAATCTGATCGTATCGAAGTTACTGCGGCGGGAGTGGTGTGGCGATTCTAACAGATACACACACAATTCACAAGCAAAAATAGTGAAGAGCACCGAACGAAAAATCGAAACAAGAAAATACATCAGAACCGTATACCAAGCGATAACAAAAATAATTCACATCAGTGGAGTATAGTCGAGTTTTAAAATCAAATTCTAAACACGGTCAGTAGCCTGATGAGTAACGCTTAGGTAACATTTTTTTTCGTGATTCGGGCTGTCATAGCGCCAGTTCGAATCACACGATCTTCTTCACTATTATTTCAAACGCTAAACCATTACTCCTCCCTGCACTATTTGTGGGCCTTTGGTGCGGTGTGAGTTGTGCTCAATTGAGCCTTGGGTGTATGTGACTGCGATTGTAGTTGTGCCGGCATTGGCAATCGCTAAAGGTGTCACTTTCTGGTTGATAGTGTGCGGGACTGATTATCCTGCTTCTCCATATAATGTTGACGGGGCTCGTGGCCGTCGTCCACTTTACACTATTTAGGCGTTCGCCTGGTGATGTCACCAATGATGTAGTCGCCGCAGAATGTGGCTGTCTCCAGCTTTTCACATTTTTTTTCTTTTATTTGGATTTTCACTGTTGCCAGTGTCTAGCTCCAGGCACGCTTTTATTGTATAAAATGTTTGCATTTTTTTGCCATTACTCCCGGTTTCTAGCCCCGGGGACGCTTTTATTATTTAAGCATTTCACTACTCACTGGACTCTGGCATAGATGCATTGTTATGCCTGCTAGCTGCAAATATCATCAAGTTGCTCCATATCTGAGATCCAATAGGTAAGTTTCCGGGTGTTGATTGGATTTTAAGTGCGTTTGCGTCTGGTAGGGGATTTTTGAGTATCTGACCGCTGCCACAATTTTTTGTTGTGGTCCTTCTCTCAGGGAGCGTGTCTTCTTGTCCTGAAAAGGATGAGGGATCTCTTTAGACCGCTTCTGAGGGGACCTGTTGCGGTCGCCACCGTGCTTCCGGGGTCTCCGGGAAGAGTGACAACCGATTGTTTATGAAGGAGGCTCGGAAATCGACCTGGTTTAATTAAAAAACGCAAATCCTTTATACTATAGTATACTTACTTCATTTTAAATATATTTATTAATTTTAATTTTGTTTAGATACATTTATTGGCATCCATACCAATCGGACGCCAATTGAGACTGACCTCCGAATACAAAATTCATCGCCCTTTTATACAAATCATCATTGAGATTTGTATGTGAAAAACTGGAGAAAAAGAATGGGATATCTATTTTTAAAATGTACACATCTGGCTACAATCCAGATGGAGATAAGGATTTTAGAATTGTGTGTATGGGAAGGAAATTTGTATCTTTTAATACGGGTTTGTTTGATTATGGGATTCGGGTTTTGTTTACGGATGGTAATTGAACATCTGGTTCAATTTACCATGCGTTTGATTTTGTTTGATAATTATGGGGAATTGGATGTAAGAGTGATATGTGAATATTTGATTCGTTTATCGCGAATTTGGTTGGATCGGGGTAATGGATTTTGTAAATATGAGTTTGGGTATAGGGATTTGGATATATGAGTGGGGAAAGGAGATGGTGGGCCTTTTCAGAGCACTACAAAACCACGTAACGCTTTTTTGGACAATTTTTTTATTACCAAGATCAAGCCATGCAAACAACAAAAATATAGGAGCCATGGCTCCTCGATAGTATAGTGGTTAGTATACCCGCCTGTCACCCGGGAGACCGGGGTTCGTTTCCCCGTCGGGGAGCCTCTGGCGCAAGACTAATGACCTTGCCCAGAAAAAATAAATCATTATGGAAAATTTAACAAGCCTCAGGACTTGCTAAATGGGGCCAAGACCGGTTCCCGGTTGTGCGATGATGATGATGATGGAAAAATAAATGAATTCTACAGGATGGTATGAAAAATCTTGAAAGAATAGTCTCCGGGATAATATCTGTAAAACAGGCAGAAATTCGTCACGCGTCTTTGATATCGTAATTACTGTACCGTGGATATCGATACTATGCTATCACATTTTGCAGGCAACTCAACGCTGCCCGATACCACATCAGTTCCGCCTCAACTTGAGCATAAGCAGCACACCATGAGCCAGATTCACTTCCGGATGCGTACTGTTGCCCGCACACTCAAAGAGCTAAACGCACACAAATTCGCTGGTCCGGATGGCATTCTGTGGGCGTTGAAGTTGTGTTGTCAACGTATGACACTAGTTTCACTTAAATCCCCCGACACTTGTTACTCCGAATGCACGTTGCCGAAAGAGGAGAAATAAAAGGCACTGGTTTAGTTGTTTAAAGTTTTTTTCTTTTTATTATATTTTTGTTTATGAGTTCTTTTATTAATCTCGGCGTCAATTTCTTTTAATTTCTTTTACTTTACATTAAGTTCTTCTCGTAGCACGAAACTATCCTTAAACCACAATAGTAGCATGCGACTGTATTAATTGGAACTCGACAAAAGACGCCCTGAGGAAGCTACACACTTGACTCTAATTCCGCGTGACCGCCCGCGGTGGTGATTGTAAAACGACTGATCCCAATTAGGGATGAAATTTGGTATTTGGGCTTTGCACAGCTATTAGCCAATCATCATCGCGCTCTCTCATGAATCCATTAAGTTGCATTTCTCGAGGTGAATAAATACTTGCCATTCATTCAACAGTCGCTGGGCATGCGAAGGATGGAAAGGACAAAAGAGAGAGCGCGGTAACTTAAGGGTTGACTTAGCTTGTGTGCTTGTACCAATGCAGTCTCTGAGGATGGCCCACTGACCTAGTGCGGTGACTATGGTGATCTTAGAGTGCAATGAACACCGGGAAGATAAAAATGGGAAGGGGAGGAAAATGTTTTGTAGATATTCACCTGGAAAAACAGATCATTGATCCCCAGCGAATGGAGTGTCTGGGGAAAGTGAATAGGACGCCGAATTAGCTAGGGAGTTCTGACCGTGGGAACTAAATTAAATACTTTGATAATTTCCCCAGCGGTTGCATGATTATGCAACCGCGTCGTTTAGGCAGACTATGCCGTTACTAATCGTCATGAAATGCAGTTTCCGGTGGAATTCTCATGGGTTAGCGAAATCGAGTTGCCGTATGGCAAAAAGGTAACTAAACTCAATTATGCATTATCTGCATAGAATAATGAGTTAAGCTATGCGTCCTTTAACAGGTAAAATAGCTGAACGGTGGGATAGGGGATGATGTGACGCGCTGTAGGCGGTCGAAATTAGGTTGAAATTGTGGGTTGTTTCTCCATGTAGTATAGAGAGCCCCCACAATTCCCCCAATCCTCTTGAAGAGATGTTCCTCTTTACTCGCCAAACAACTGCGGAAACTCTTCCATTTGTCTTATTCTACTGGCCGTTTCCCAAATAGATGGAAGTCAGCGAACATTCAGCCAATTCCCAAAAGAGGCCACAAATCATCCCTTTCTCCTTATCGAACCATAGCACTAACTACTATTCTCTCGAAGGTAAATGGAATCACTTATCAAACGTCAACTTTCTAAATACCTGGAATCAAATGACCTCCTCAATGACCGCCAATCTGGCTTTCATAGCAACCGGTCCACAGAAGATCTGATGGCGTACCTTACCGAAAAGTGGAGCCATTCCACCCACTACCCCGGTGAAAGCAAGGTAGTTGTTGCAGCGTGCTTGAACTAGTTAGTGTAAGCCATTAAATAATTTAATTACATTTCTATTCTTAATTGTTATAAGTTGTTTGTTATTAATTGTTATAATTGTTAACAGTAATTCGTTATAGTTTTGTAATTACCTGCATGTTTGGCAGCACTGTTTGTTTTTGTTACTGAGAGTTTTGTTAGTTGTTTTGAATTGTCATGTAAATATGTAAATTAGTTTATTTTTCGTTCGGATATGGCAAGATTAGTTTTCGTTAGTGAAAATAGTTTTGTTATTTCGTTGTCGTTTGAGAGTTTTCGTTGTCATTCAATCCTGTTTTGAATATTTGTTCGTTCGAAATGAAAGTGTTCGTTGAAATAAACATTTCGTGTAGTTGCATTATTTGTCGCCGCTCGTTCACTCGTATTCTCGTTTCGACTCGTGCCCGGTAAACGCACTGGGAATCAACAGTAGTCGCATTGGATATTTCAAAAGCCTTCGACAGAGTTTGGCATGCAGCCCTTTTGTCATAATTGCATTCATATGGAGTGGAGAGTTCCCTGATCCAATGGATAAGAGAGTATGTAGCGGTTCCGCCAAACCCTAAGGTCCACTGACCTGAAAAAACCCCCATAATTACTACCTAACTTCCTTAAGTTCGCTAATGCAACAGTATTAGTACCCGTAAATGCTGCACGCATTATATAGATCACCATCTATAATCTTAAAATCCCTATAAAGAATTCTTACCTTTTCAAGCATTCCTTCGCTTACAAATCCCCTGTAAGAGTTCTTACTTTCCTCATCATAAATTTCCTAAAAAGAAAAACCCTCGGTTCACATATCATGTAACCATTCCAGCCAGGGATAATTATCATTGCGTCGCCTATTCCCAGCTTCATTCATGTATACGATAAATTTCTTTATGTATACATTGGCTGGCGACGTTTTTCTCCCAGCAATAAAATTCCCTGACTCGCACAATGTGCAACCCAAAGCAAATACGCATTCTACGTCCCTTGGCATCAATTGAAATCCAAGCATAAACAATGCAAATAGGTATTCAATACGTACCCTTACTAGCGATACCATAAACACCATTTCCCAGTAACCTAGCTAAAACTAATTAGCACATTTCCACATCGCATCGTGGTCTCTTTATTTAGCTGCTACGCACATGCATCCGACGATTTCGGTTTTGTTTGCTTTACCGAAATCGTATCCTAGGAATGCATTTTATGTCTTTCTTTGTTTTAGGCACACATACCACCATGACCACGATGCGCGAGTGAGCTCTGAACGAGCAAGATATCGGGGAGTCCTTTTACATCCGCGGACCAGCATGGTCACGCTTTACTCCCGCTCTCCGCCGGCAGCGGAGACGTGTAAACAATTCCATACCCGAATATATCCGGAGTCGCGTATCAATAGTTTTCTCGTGCTAAGTGCAATATTTATTCGCTTTTCACCCCAAGTGTTATCTTTGAGTTCTTGTGTGTTCGATTGTGTTGAGGTGCGGATTCAACGTTGGTTGGCGAACTTATTTCAACAAAGGTGAACAACAAAATTTGAACAATAAAATAAAAGCATGTACACTGAAAACAGATTGTAACCCATCGTGCAATCGCAAGTGTACACTTTATGTTTAATAAATTTTAGTCACTTCATTTAAAAACAAATAAATAGACCGATTAGTAATATTAAAACAGTGCATTTCATTTACCTTCCTTTCTGGTGTGTCTTGTGGCGAAGTTTTACTCCAGGGATTGAGAACCATTGGTGAACAGATTTCTTCTAGTGAAGTGACGACTCGGTTTGACGAAACTTTGATCGGACCGTGAAGTTTTATGATGGAGGAGGAAGTGAACAGAGTGTCCGTGTTAGGCACATTACTTCCTCCCCACAAATATCTTTCTGGCCGTTCAATCCAAGTCGTTTTTGATGGTGTCAAATCTGTCCCCGATCAAATTAATGCAGCTGTTTCCCAGGGTTCAGTACTCTCGCCCACTCTCTTCCTCATCTTTATAAATGATCTCTTGTCAATTACTCACAACCCAATTCACTAGTTTGCCGACGATAGCACATTGTTTCTCATACTCATATGAACACTCCAGACGAAACTCTGCAAACGTCATTACCAACCAGCAGTTTATGGTTGATACATTGTATTCCGACCTCAACAAGATATATCAATGGGGATTCTCTAACCGAGTCGAATTCAATGCCTTAAAAACTGAGTGGTGCCTCTTGTCGTCAAAGGCGAACCCCAAAGTAAATATACAGTCGATGAACGGCACTTGCATCGACGAAGCCAAGGAACTATCAAGCCTCGGCTCTCGAATTAATTCGACTCGTAATGGGAATGACCACATATTTGAAGCTGCGGAAAGTGCAGCCAATTGTATGAGGTTCCTTAAGAGATGCAAAAGATCCTTCACTCCATCCAACCTGGCCACTATACATGGCGTATCATCGTCATCATCATCATCATCATCGGCACTACAACCGGGAACCGATCTTGGTCTTATTTAGCAAGTTCTGAGGCTTGTTAAATTTTCCATAATGATTTGTTTTTTTCCGGGCAAGGTAATTAGTCTTGCGCCAGAGGTTCCCCGACGGGCGTATATTCGTCCCAAAATGGAGTTCAACTCCCATATTTAGTCAAGCGCATCCAAAACTGTACTAAACGTGCTCGACAGAATGCAAAAGCGAGCAGTGAAACTTATTGGGGACTCAGCCGTAAGTCGACCAATTCCCTCGTTAAAACACAGGCGCAAAATATCATGCCTATCTCTTTTCTATAGGTATTATCGCAGTCGTTGCTCAACTGAACTTGCTGAATGTGTTCCGCCCCTTCAGACATTTTCCCGCGATACCCGCCAATCTGTGAATGCGCATCAGTTCACGTTGAAAGTGGACTTTAGGCGCACAAATAAACATAGAGAGTCATTCTTTAGCCGAACCACACGAATGTGGAATGTTCTTCTAAAAAAAAAAAAAAAAAAAAAAAAAAAAAAAAAAAAAAAAAAAAAAAAAAAAAAAAAAAAAAAAAAAAAAAAAAAAAAAAAAAAAAAAAAAACGAAGTGTTCCTCTGAATACTCTCAAGTAGGTCAAGTGCGTGCTTACGAGCAGGACTTATATGTGATCTGTATTCGAGGCAGAGAAATTTGGGCTCGTAGTGGAGGATCTGTACCGAAGTAAAATATCCTTTAGCAGATGAAATGATAGTTCAGTTTCTTTGAAGCGAATATGGCAATATTAGACACTTGTTCGTGCTACGACAAATTACCACAGAGCAAATTTATGTTTTCCTAATATACGAGTATAAGGACCTATTAGTAGATCATAATCTGTGTGATGTGCTGTATGCTGATGATCCGTTTTGTCTTGCGTCTTCTTCGGGTTGAAGTCAGTGGGAGTGGGCTTTCCTCGAATTTTGTTCATATGACAATACAGAGAATCGACCTGCCTGCATGTCAACTAGTGCGACGTTGTTGCATAAACCGGCCGATCGTTAAAAAATAAAGAAATCAGTGTATTGTCGTCGGGAAAACTGAAAGTTTTGTTACCCGATGATGGCAACAACTAACTGATATGAAGCAGGAATAGACTTGACACCATATAGAACCTTGAACCGAAATTATTGAATGAGAGATCCAAAGAATCGCCATCTGCAACAATTCGAATAGATAAGTGTTCAAAGAAACGCTTGGTTGTTAAGAAAGTTGTTGAGAGTGAAATCTACTTAATAAGGGTCTGTATCAGACGCAGTCAAAAGTTTTGGAAGTATCCAATGGTACTGCTTTAGAGAGACAATGTGCTTTTTTAATTGTAGAAGTCTAGATGTTAGTCACAAAGGTCGAAAACCTCGAGTAGATCACTTGTTCTGGAGTCCGTATTGGTGATCATTTTGAGTACCTTGCAATCCAAATATCTAATTAACTCTGAACGGATAACTTTTTCTATGACCTTGGAGAAGATGTACTATCTTTGGAAGATGTACTATCTTTGGAATTACTTTAACTCGATCGATTTCTTAACAGATAGAAAAGGTTTTCTGTTCGAAAGGCATACAAAAAGTCAGTTAATAATCAACGACGTTCTAGGGCACAGTTTTATAGGGCTATTTCTGATATTACATCCAGGCTGATTGCAGTCGAATTCACGGAGAATCCGTTAAACAGCACAAGTTTGGATTCGGCAGTAATGATTGTACTAGAGTGAATGCGATGGCTAAAAAAACCATGATCTGGAACTGAGGACTTTTGAAAAGCATTGCATTAAGGCAAGGGAAATTTTCAATGTAATTTTACAACAGTTTGATTCAGAGAATTTATTTCTAATTTTTTGAATTCATGTCGCTAGAAATGCGTGGTTCTTAAGGAAACGGTTGCTACCAGCGTTCTCTGTAAAATTCTACGTGGAGCTTCCGAAAATAAATTCTAAAATCCTTAACTCACAGAACATTTACTTTAGTAAATAGTAAATTTATTGCCAAACCACCATGATAGCACAAAGTTATCAATGAAAGCATCCTATATGTTAGCAGATGCTTATAGCCTTAAAAAACGTTGTATGGAATGAAGCAAAAAAGCAACAACAAAAATAAAAGTATGGAGTATACAGACTTCTTCTACGTTAGAAGATTATATTAAGGGCCTATTTAAACAATTGTAGACCCCATTCGTGTAAACATCCCCCACTTCCTGAAGCAGAGTTTTGCTTCGCCGCACATGGCGCATTGCAAATTATTTACTAAAATTATTTACAAAAAAGGTAATAAACTGTGATGGCTATATTCTTTGACAACCCAATAACTCGCACAGTGACCCCTATTAGAAAACTAAACACACTTAGCATCAATAAACACATTCTTTGGAGGCACAGACTTCCACTTATTGTAGGAGCACGTGTCATCTAGCTTCCTGGGCATTGTTAGATCTCTTATATGCATACAACAAGCATCTGCAAAGGTAGTTAGGGGACTAAGATGAAATGGTCCTTATTTGTATTAAACAAACGAAATTCCCTCCAAGATGACACGAGTGTAACCCGCGGCTTTTCAGGCATCAAAAAGAGAAGTTGGGGTCGCAACAAGCGGTAAGGATCAGGATAAGAAATGAACCGACTTTTTGTCTGTGTCAGGTACAAGCGGAAGTTGTGCGGAAGGTACGAGACGTTGTGGACTGATGTGGAAGTGCTATTCTCCTTCAAGGAGCAGCGAACAGATGTCTGTGAGGTGGGGCACAATTCAAATCTGATCCGTTTCGGTGCAGATTTTTCAAACAGGATTCGGATTTATTTGTTTTGTGGTTTTATTTTACAATTTTGATAGGAACCACCTGAAGGGAATACAGTTGGTTTATGTTTTCGTCTTCTGCCTGAAGTGGGTAGATTAGTATGGAAAACGATGATGAAGACAGATGTTCAATTGTGTAAACAAGTTCATTCAACGCTCTGGCACATTTCGCTTATCTTGACACGGATGTGGCGCGTGGCTTTTAAAATTGTTTTGTAGATTGTCTTGAGATTATCGGTTCGAGGCGGTCTTCATTTGGATACACAAGTGGGGAAAAGGTCCAGACGGATACCATTTTCTTTTGGGAAAGATTTCATTGTAAATTCAGAGTTTATCTCCAATTGGATGCCATTAGTCTTGTCTATATGTTGTTGGAGGTTTCCGTCTTATTTTGTACAATATTTGTATTTAACTTTCACTTCAGATTATTCAGATTTTCAATTCCACACAGTCTGTAACAAATGATGATATTTACCCTATTTTAATTTTATTATCAAGATTCTGTAATTTCCGTTTTTCCACCCTCTTGGTTTTTGATATTATACTAAGTACTGTTGCTCTAGCTAAAAATATAGTAAGGGAAAAAGTTTTATTGGGATTTGTAGAGCCCGGTGTTATCAACAGTTATCAAGATATGCAATTAAGACGATTGATTTAATAATGTTTGCGGATTTCTTAAACCTAATTATTGTACTACTCGATTTGCCTCCCGAGTAGTCCTTCCCTGCTCAAGTTGCTCTGTGGGAAGTTCTTGGTAAGTAATTGGTCCGCACAGCATTGCCTTAAAAGATCTTCACCTTAATCTCTTCGCATACTAACACAAATTACAAATCAGAAACCACAAATCCGTTCACTAGGAGGGTTGAGCAAATTCAAGAAATTCACAAGTATGGTCGAATCACGTTGTCTGTGATTGCATTTATACACCTTTCTCACCCTACAAAATACAAGACTGATTTTATAATATATGACACTCAGAAAAGCGCCTGTAAAATTAATGAGTGATGATAAAACACTGTGAATAATTATGACCCGGAATTTGGTAATAACATTTAAAATCTTTGTTTATATTTCCAAATAAATTCCAAATCCTTCAAATTAATGTTCCTCCAATCCAAAACACTTATGCAATCTACGAAACAAATGTTAAAGTAAATTTTCGGAATGGTAGCGATTCGGTTTATACTCTTTCAATGGCGTCGAAACGGTGTCGTCGGTGTTGTCATTGAATGTAGGCAATACCTAGAAGTCGACGGCGGTAAATCAGACGAATATTGTTTAGTCGAAATTTTATCGAAAAACTCTCAAATAACCAATCATCATCATCATCATCGGCACTACAACCGGGATCCGGTCTTGGGCTCATTTAGCAAGTCTCTCCACTGGTATCTGGTCCATATCCGAGACTTGTTAAATTGTCCATAATAATTTGTTTTTCCGGGCAAGGTCATTAACCTTGGGCCATCAAATAAATTTGAACCAAATTGCACTACGTCCAAGAAATTGATACTCTACTCACGGATGTACGATTCAACATAGGACTACGTCCAAGATATTCTTACTCTACTTACGGATTTACGATCCAACATAGGACTACATCCAAGATATTCTTACTCTACTTACGGATTTACGATCCAACATAAGGCTACGTTCAAGATATTCTTACTCTACGTACGGATTTACGATCAACCAACATTTCAATTATCAACAAAAATCAACAACAACAACGACGGCCTTACCTCGAGCTACAACGTTAGCACTCAATGGCCAACTGGGCCTTCCGTCACACACACACACACACGCACACACACAATAGCACTGATAACTGAGTACGAATTACTTGAAACAATAACTCATTATATTGCCATTCTACCTCTGCACCGTACCGGTTCATGAGCAACACGAGCTTTGAAGCCTCTGTTCTCTACCACAAGTACCACCGCGATAAACCACGACGCTGACAGGCCTCATATTGACAGCACCAAAGGGAAGGACAACCACTGGTGCATCGTCGTCGGCCCGGCAAGATGTTGCAATACACCAATAAAGCGTAAAGATGGATGATGTGCACGAATAATGCTATCCTCCCATATCAATGAAAACTGCTACCAGCAACACACGTCGTCTATTCGAAAATATATTCAGGCATTAAGCGCCTGAGCTTATACTTCAATAAACATCCAACTATGCGGTTGCAGCAGAAAACTCTATAGTGGCACTAATGGCTCAATCTATGAAAAGATTCAGCTAACTGATAGCGGGCCGTTGTTGAATGCTGAATGGAGGAGAGTGAACCTGTGACCGTTCATGAACAGTTTTTTTGTCGGTTGATACTGTTTTAGACACAGTATGTCAATATCTTGGACGTAGTATTTGAACCAATCGAGATTTGAGGCTTTTTAGATGCAAAACATCTCTCACATGTAAACAACGCACAGGCAACCGCAGTGAAGAACCTGGACTTCGTTCGCCGTTTACAATGTGCAGCTAGTTGGTACAAAAAGTGTTACATACCGGCGGGAATTCTTCACACTTCTTACATCTCGTGATAAGTGCAGAAATGTGAAAATGGTTTCGTGGAGTACAAAAAGTTTTTATGTAAGAATTTTGTTTTTATATCTGGACGGAGAAAAACGTTTTTTTATCACGGGGAGAACATTATTTCACGACATTAATACATAATTTTCTGGGCGAGTAAAAACTGAGATTTTGTCCTCAAGTGTTTATTTTGGTCCTAATATATAAACGATTTTAAGAAATGAATTATAGCAGTAATGACCAGGTTCTTCTTTTAACTGAGGCATTAAGATTATTATTGAGGAAAAATAACAATCAATGGAAACTTATAAGCGGAGCATTCAGGCTTTCCCAATTACATGTGGAGCCACACACCTTAAAGTTAATTGTTCCCTGTCCCGGGCGCTCTCCTTCCACGTTCGACCATCCGATCGGATCTTTTCGAGGTCAAACCTAACATTGTCCTCCCATCTCCGTCGCGGCCGTCCTCTCGGTCTCTTTCCCGTTGGCTTGCCTTCAAGAATTCTATGTACGGTCCTATCGTTGCCCATTCGCGCCACATGTCCGGCCCGTCTTAATTTTCGCGACCTGATTACTCTCACTATTGTAGATTTGCGGTATAGCTCTTCCAATTCGTGGTTGTGGAGTTTCGTCCATTGTCCTGGCACCTCGTCATATTTACCGCCAAAGATACCTGTGGCTGTTTGTTTAATTGGTATCGGCAAGGATACGGGTTCATTAAAAACACCACCTAACACACGCTGCGAAAAAGAAACAAAGTTCACCCGAGAAAACAGGAACAAATAGAAACACACAGGTATTGCTTGTTATTCACTTATATATGTATTTATCGATTAATTTCCCTTTTTTGTAACTCCTCTTCCTCTTTTTATGATTGGATCTGTCAGCAAAGCGAGATTCGTTTTTCTGCTAGATATTTTGTTACAATTTTTTACTATTGTCAGAACCGATTTGTGTTTTAATCACATCACAAATGATTTGTTGGAGACAACGGATAACAAAGTGTTCAGTTTTGCGGATGATAGTACGCTTGTTTCCTCCTTTTCGAGTGTTCGGCCGGCTGGTGCTTCTGCGCCGCATCAGATGAGATGTAGACAGATTGACTCTCTGAATCAGGATATAGATAGGGTCCTGCAGTGGGGAAGGGCCAATCTCGTCGACTTCAATGCAACGAAGACACAATATACAACATTCATAAAGAAAAGTGGATCATCGGTTCCACAGCTGATGATGAATGGCCAGACCCTAGAATCTGGTGAAAACTTGAAATTGCTCGGGGTCACAGTCTGTGGGAATGTATCATGGCATAAACACGTGTCGAGCATCGCCAGGTCAGCCTCAGGAAAACTGAGCTATCTTTTTTCAGCCAAGAAATATTTTACTCCAGCCCAACTTCTTCTCCTATATAAATCCCAAATTAGACCCGCGCTAGAATATTGCTCTCATGTTTGGAGCTCGGCTCCTAAATATACCCTCGACCTACTTGAGAACATACAGAGACGAGCGAATCATTTCGCCTGATCAGGGACTCGGCGCTGACGTCGGGAGGTAATGCAATTTGTCCTGGTGCCCACCGTGCTTCTGGTTCCCCAGGAAGAGTGGGCTACCGTTCTGTTTTTATTCAAAATTCATATTTTAAATTTTAATTCATTTATTTTCTCTTAAAACGTTTTACTATCAATTTATAAATCGCAGACACTAGGCCGAAATCACGAACTCGTCCGCAGTCGCACAACACCAAATCGAAACTGCCTGAATTGCCAGCCGCCATTCCATTGTTTTTGTTTTACTTTTGGAAATTTGGAAATGGGATAACAAAAAGGAAAAGAAAGGAAGAAAGGTCATAAATGCACTTCGGCAGGAAACGATAGATAAAGGATCTTGCGGATGCGCATTTATTATCCTAGATGTTGATGCGCGATAAAATTAACATGTGGTTCGTTTTATGGCGTAATTTGTTTGTATTTCAATTTGAAAGATGTGAATGGATATTCAGTTTTCTGGGACCAAATTTGTGCAAACAAATTCTTAGAGGATCATAAAATTGCAGACGCGCATTTTATGATTCTCAATAATATTTGTTCGGAAATGGGACATCTGGTCCGCACATTTAGTTTAGGGATATTGGATATCTATAATTGAATATACAGTGCATATGATTTAAGGATTGAAGGATTTCTGGGAATTGAATCAATGCGATAATTGAACGTTTGTTTCAATTTGTTCAACATTGGATTCAATGTTGATTTAGGGATATGGGTGGAGTTATGGAAGAAGGTGCAAAATGTATGGGGGGGGGGGGGGTGGTAGGGCTTCGTGGAGCACCACAGGGACTACAGTCGCTATCACATCGAAGGCGCGTAGCCGACCTCTGTCTGTTTTACAGATATTATCACGGGTACTGTTCTTCGGAGATTCGTGGTATTGTTCCACGCAATTCGGCTTATGTGCGCTCCACAAGACAATCCGACGGATCGCACCCGTTTGTGGTTCATCTCGCGACGGCGCGAACATCCCTGCATCAGAACTCATTCCTCTACAGAGCGGGAAAGCTGTGGAACTCGCTTTCGACGCGAGTGTTCCCGGAGCGTTACAACCTGCAACTGTTCAAAAAGAACTGCAACAGTTATTTGAGGGCATCTCGGGGCGCCCACTCGGCGCTATAGGTTCGCCTCTCCCGAGAGAAGTCTAATAAAAAAAAGAAATCAACTGGAAAATTCAGCGCAAAATGAGGTGGCGAACAATAACAAATGGAAAACACTAGACGGACTTCTCACAAGAGGTGTATTTACACATCAATCGAACACATAAGTTATCGTATTTTCCCGACTCTGACAACGCAACGACCTCCGCTTCTCAGCTTGACCGGTAAAATTTGACTCTTCTCGGTTTTGCCGTCGACATACACTAGGATTTCCCGATCTCGGTGTAGCCAATCGGCGATCGAATTGGGATTCCGTGGGAGGGTTTTTCGTATGACTGTACGGCCAAGAATAATGGCCCTTCGCTCGAAGTATCGACAACAAACGATACTGCACCTGAATAAACAAAGCAACGAGCATAAGGGACTGCAGGCAATGTGGTCATAAATCCTCGATGAGGCACGCCTGAGAAGAAACGGCACAAATAAAACACGAAAAACTGTTTTTCTATTTATACGGTGACTTTTTATTAATACAAAAAGCTTATTTTGCACTGATCGTGGTGAATACACAAGTTAATTATTTTTGAAATTAAGCACACGTACGACTCGACGTTCTCGAACAATTCTCTTCCCTACTTCATTCGGTTATCTCTTCGTTAGAGATCCTCGCGGTTCGATGATCAAAATCTCTGTCCCCTCCTTGACGATTCAAATCTCTCTTCCAACCTATCGGATACTGTTTTTCCAGTATCTGTGTGTTTTGTATCTGCAGTTGTGCAGACACAATTTCCTGTAAGGAGAAAATTCTCACGCATACATATGGAAGCTTCACCGTCGTTGTTGACGGTGGAATCTATTCCCACGCTGCTTGGTTAGGTCGACCATCTGGTGTTGACGATCGCCTGGACGTCTAGTCCGCTGGTATCTATTGGATTTGAAATCCAAGAGAGTTTTTCACATGGTGTGAAAAACAAACATTCCGCTGATGCATTTCTGCTTGGCGGACAGTGGCAACGGCGCAATGCTGTGCCGTATTTATTTATTGCAGCTGGCCTTCGTAAAACTCCAAACAAAGTATTGTTTGGAGTTACGTGGTGCTTGGTTTTTCGCGCCATCTGGGTGTTTACGAGGCTAAGGAATGCGCTCCTTTGTTTGCGGTGAATATTTGGGTGGTCTAATGTTTAGATCAACCGCACCACGTCCGTTGGTCGGTTAATTGTTTTAATTGTAATTCCCTGCATCTCGTGCAGATGTTCAGGGTTGCCGACTTGTGGTGCTGGCATTCACTTAGCTTGCGATTGCACACGTCGAAGGATGCATGGATGTTTCTCCTTGTTTCAGGTCGTAGGTTTTAGGTATGGAGCGTTTAGCTCGGTATTAGAGGCTTTGGGGACGTTAAGTTCCTTGCCTTCTGGTGTCGACTCAACGTTGGGTTACTGGCGGCCCCCGCTGGGCTTGGGACCGCGTCTGTGGACGTGATGTTGTCCAGGTAAGTGCGTTACCTCAAGTTGGTCTGGACTTTTTCCTGTGGGGAATTTGTACGTTCGCCACAAGTCCAAGGGAAATGCCGTTGTATGCGATATCTACTGATGACGATAGTCCAACCAGTAAGTAGGAGACAGACAATTTGGTAGGAAATGGGTGGTTCTTATGGAGTGGGGGGAAAGGAAGATTAACTTGAGAAAGTAGGTGGTTCTTAGGGAAGATTTTAAAGAACCCCCACTTGCCCCTTAGAATTTTATTCTCGAATACGCGGAATTTGTTTTTTTCCCCGTTTTGTGAGAGCCGATGTTTCACATCCATATAGAACAATCGGCATGATTATGGTTCTATAGACACGGAGCTTTATATTACGTGATAGCAGCTTGGATTTCAACAGTTTACTGACTGTGTACCAACTAGCGTTGCCGGATTGTAATCTTTTGTTAATTTCCTTCGACATTTCGTTACTGGCCGTCAGTATTGTTACCAGGTATTTAAATTCTTTGACATTTTCAAATATCTTGCCCCTGATGTTGTCTGAGCTCGACCTGCTCTCGCCATAATCATGTATTTTGTTTTGGCTTCATTTATTTCTAGGCCCACCTCTTCTGCCGCTAGCATGACGATTTCACTGCTTTTACTTACAGTTTTTAGATTATCGCCCAAAACGGCGATGTCATCCGCATATGTGAGCACTTGTGTGACCCCGTTCAGGGATGATCCGGCCATGTTGTCGTTTTGTACCTTTCTGATGACATACTCGAGGACAAGGTTAAAGAAACATGGTGAGAGGCCATCGCCCTGTTTTAGTCCGTCCCGGAGTTCAAATGGTTCTGAGGGGTGGTTTTCTATCCAAACTCGCCCTTTGTTTTCCTTTATGCAGATTTGAATGAGGGCGGCATATTTTTTCGGGATTCCCAGCTCAACTACAATATGGTAGAGTCTTTGCCCTTGTGACAGTTTTTGCCACAGAAAACTAAATATGTATTACAACTTGGTTACCTGGTTTTTTCTTTCTCAGTGAGGGAGGGCGTCTATTATTTCGCCTCCGAGACTTCCATTAGGACTCCTCTTCCTCTTCAGGCTCCTTCAGGTTCCTCCCTCTTAGTACGACCTGGGTGGCCACCGCCAACTGGTGACCTTATAGCGAAGCACGATGGATAGATTTCCCCAATTCAAGTCTGGGCACCTGGATCCGTAAACGGCGCTCCACGAAAGGAAAAAGTGTTCTTCTTTTCTTCTTGGTGTTTATTTCCAAAAATGTTTTTCTTTTACAATTTATTCTTCTGTTCACAATCCTCCAACTATTAACTTGAACGACTCTTCTAAAGTTATTTTGCAATTGATGAAATTACTTTTTCTTTCACTTTATGCTCAAAAAACAGAACAACGAATACGGGAACCACTTTTTCCGCTCTTCAAAATTCTTTTTTCCGCCACTATCAACTGTTAACCGTTTACCCACTGTTCTTTCTGCTACCGTCTTCTCACCGAAAAAACCAGACAAAAACGGCAATCAAAAATGTCTTGCCGCCTCTCTCCCTCGCTCTCCCTCAACGTCCACTCCGAAAACAAAAACAAACAGAATTCGCCGGCGTGTTCGAACACTCGCAAGTGGATCGCGCAATTCTTCCACCACCTTACCATCATACTACATTAAAACAAATTATATTAAAATTACAAATTATCAAATGATGGTGGTGGCGGAAAGCGCCCCCCCCCCCCCACAACAAGACTGTGTGGCATTGTTAGGAGAGGAATGTCACACCGGAGAGTGGACGGCGGAGAGCAAACAAGTAAGCAATCAACAACGTCAACGAAATCAATAAATAAATAAATAATATGCTTAGGTGTTAAGGTTAGTAAGGATTCTCTATATATTTAGTACTACTTATAATTTAGGGTTAGTAAAAAAAAAAAAATAAATAAATAACAATTATGTTTTTACTAAATAAGGGGAACACAGACAAGCATTCCCCGGAGACAAGGACAAAATAAGCCACACAGACTTGTAACCATCGCGACGGGCCCGACACTTAAAACGATGGTCCGACCGAAAGCTCGACCGCCCACACGATCCGGTTAGGACCCCCCCCCCCCCCCCCCGCTAAGGCGAGGTGATCCGCTCTCGTCTAACCTCCAAAATGTCACCCGGCCGGCGAAATCGTCTCGCTCCTATATATTTACTTTAATTTTCCGGACTCCTTACTTGCCCCGCTCCGGCGGCAAAACCTATCATCACCCGACATTATACTGCGCTTTCGCATTTTCATATTTGCGATCCAACCCCCAGCACTGGGGTTTGCCTTTGCAGTCTGCGCCGGGAATGCGCCTGCAGCATTATGCCTGGCCTTAAAGACTTTCTCGTCAGACTCCATTTGGTTTCCCTGCGACGAAGGTCTTTAAAAAGGACGAAGATTCCGGGGGGAAACCAGAGTCTGGCCAGCTAGGATCAGGGACTCCAAGTTACAGGAAGGCTTATCCTTTCCTGATTTGTTCTTTTAGAAAAAACGTTGTCTATAACTATATGTTATCAACGTCCGCTGTTTGGGGTTCATCTGGATGACCCCGTGGGTAGCACGTGGTTGAGCATCTTTTCGCAGCCCTCCCCTGTATGGGTAGGGTCTCCGGGCGAGTACCTGCCGCAGTATCGACCTTAACAGGTCCCTTTGGCACGTCTCCTCGTTCGGCTGCCACATATTCAACCCTTCCCGTCCCATAGCTGGTAAATTGAATGGAGAATGGCACGGGATTTACCATCATTCGGGGAAAAACCAAACAACCACCCGGGCCGTCTACCTTACAATTCTGAGACAGGAAGTCGTACCCCAACAATCCGTCTTCCTCCAAACCCGGCAAGGAGTCCACTATCTGGAAACTAAAGGGAATCTCATGGTGCAACTTGAAATTCCCAGTGCGGGACCTGAGTCGGCGAAAGCTGAGAACAGCTGGAGCTGGGTTGCGTTTCTAGTGCGGTCGGATTGGATCTTGCCGACCCGACCTTTAGGAGTTTCCCGAACTCCCCCATTTTGCCTTATGTCGACACTCTGCCGCCTTGTGAGTGTGTCGAGCGCAAAACTCGCACAGTAGTCCGCTCCTCCGTTCAGGAATGTTCCGCTCGGGAGTCCCACTGGACTCCGAAATAGCGGAACTGGAGCTATTTTTTCTGCCCACTTTGGGCCCAATGCGCCTGGGTCGCCATTCCCGGTTCCCCGCGCTAACTGATGCGGCGTCATGCCTCGCATCTGTTTTCGAGGATTTCGAGTCCATGGAGTCGGGTCGCTTACCGCCACCGCTCGACCCAGAGGGTCGTCGCCTATTATCTTCACTCGCCTCCCGGGAGTTCACCGCGCGACTACTACCGGCCTCTCGATTGCGCCGACGCTGCCTCGTACGCTTACCGCGCCTATTTCTCGCGCTTCCCCCAACCTCCACACGGGTGTCCTGCTCTCGGCCCACAACATGTGCTGTTCCGGCGTGCCGCTTTTGGGGAGAACCCTGTTGTTGTTCCCACCTTTGTCTGTATTTGCACCCGCGCAAGCTATGATCTTGTCGGCCACAAAACTCGCAACAGCACCGGACGCTGAATACTCTTGGACCTGATGTTGCCGGCCCGCCACCCGTTGACGGGGGCTGTGGCTCCGGCAGGGCTCTCCTCTGAAACTGTGGTCGCTGATGAGGCGGTCCATGCCGCGCGAATCCGCTCTGTTGACCTCTACCCCCGTACGGAGCCTGGGGTTCGCGCGTCCGCGTCGGACGATCCGGGCAGTCCCCTATGTCGTGTCCATACCGCCAACACTCACGACAGAAAGGACTATTTCGTCTTTGCAGATACTCGTCGTATACGTGACCTCTCAGATGGCAAAAATTGCATATGGTCTGGGATTCAAGGGGGTGCGCCGATCGACCAACCGGATGCCTGAACGGATTGTACCGACCCGGTCGATCCTGAGGCACATACGTCCCCTGAACCAAGCTCTGCGACTCTCCACTCCGGCTCAAGGAAGGCACGGCGTTTGACCACGCTCCCTCGCCAGAGGAGGCCGGAGCATAGGCACCAGCATCCCTTCGATAACCGAGAGGTCCGTACGACCGCTCCCGAACGAAACCGTCCTCCTCCCGTTGACGACTACATGGCTCCTCGCCAGGCAACACGAAAGATACCGCCCGGGGTCAAGACTCGACAAAACCGGCGCCGGCTTCTTGGAATGAGTAATAAACGTTTATGACTAGTTTTGTGACAAAATGTTGTCAACCATAACCAACTCAGGGATATATAGCTTAATTTAATAGCTTAATTGGTTTTTTACCAGGAATGGTAATTAATTTCTTGCAAAACAAAACCCAAATTTCTTATGTGAAAAAGTATAAACTCAAGATATTTACATTCTAATTGCTTTGCCCATTATCTCTTATAATAGTTAACAACATTCGTGGTAGACAGGAAATAAGACTGTTTCAAGTGGTCTCCAGTATATTATTCCATGCTTCAAGAATTCTTTCTTTGAGTTGTACCATGTTTTGAATTTCTGGCTTTTCGTGATCGTAAAGCGCCCTAGCCAGGATCCTCCATAGGTTCTCTAAAACTGGCAATTGTAAAAGTTTAATTCCATGCTCTTGAAACCACACTGTTGTTGTTCGTGTTGTATGGATAGGAGCGTTGTCCTGGATGAATATGACATCTTCGTCCTCGGTCAGGGTTATTAAAGGAAGAAGACGCTCTTCCAAAACTTCTTGGTAGTTTTTGGCGTCCACTCTTCCATAAATAAAAATAATTTTTGTTTTCAGATTTCCAATGAAAACTGCACACACCATAACTCCTCCTCCTCCTCCTAAAGGCCTGCGTGACATGATTTTCCTTTCTTTCCTGAGATCATGCCAATCGTACTTGAAGCCGTCGGGGCCGTGCAAATTAATTTTTTTCTGATCAGTGAAGATCGCATGTGAACAGATTTCACTGTGTGTTTCAGTGAATTCAATGCATGCTTCCTCATGTAGCTGTTTGAGTGGTGGTTTGCGCAAGCACTTTCGATACTTCAAGTTGGTTGAGGTTAGAATCGCAGTCCAAATTAAAACGCCGAATCATTTGGGACGAAGAAGCTCCTGTTTTGGACATTTCACGTAGAACGGCTCGTTTTACCGTCGGGGAAAATAATGTTGGTCTCCCATATCGCTTATTTTTTCCATAATTTTCAATACCGGCTTGTAGAAAATTCTTCACTACACCTTGAAAGGGATTTATTTCATTGGCAATTTGCCTTGGCGTCATTCCACTACTTTGTAAATCGGCTATTCTTTGTTTTTCGATGTTCGTTAATTGTTTCCCGCATAGCATAGTTCGAATTTTTGTTTATTATCACTCCAGACTGTTTGTACTGTTTTTTAAGAACTTTTGTTATGCTAAGATATGCGTTACAACTAAGACTGAGTTCGAAAAAACTGGCCTGAGTTTATTCTCTTTCACTGGCGAAATTTGGGTTTTTTTTTGAGAAAATTAATTACCATTCCTGGTAAGAAATCAATAAAGCCATGAGAGGGTTTTCCCTGAGTTGCTGTCGGTTGACAATATTTTGTCACAAAATTAGTCATAAAAGTTTATACTCATTCCAGGAAGACTGAAAATTTACGTTTGAGTCTATAATTTGTCCTCACACTTTTGCACGTAGTCTTTTATAAATTAGAAAGGTTGAGCGCAATGTCGGCTAGAGGTTGCAATAAAAATTAGAGGTTCCAATTGGATTTCATCTCTGTAACATACAAAGCATTTTCTCTCACTCATCAATTAGTCAATTAGGGTTAATCAAAATAGAATGCTATATTCTAGATTAAACTTGTTGTACTTAAAGTGTAACCATATACATTATTTAGCTTTTACGATATATGTATGCGATGTTTCCGATCATTTGCATAATAAAACTTGGTACAGTATATCTCTTTTCGATTGGTAGTAAACAACATTTCTCTACATGGTCGGCTACTGAATGCGTTTGAAGTGCAAAATCTAAACCACTCATGAACTTTCATACCACCTATGAGAGAATAGTCAAGTCCTAAGTAGGCAAGATCATGGGACAATTCGCCGCTTTAACTGATTCGCTTTTTGTGCATCAAGTTTCATAATAAAAGGTCAATCAAGTCAACTCCGTTTCACCGTTCATTCCAGCTCAAATCAATTTTAATAAATTACCCTAGTGAGATTGCGTAGCGTAACTCTAGCCGAGACCGGGGTTTGTAGTGCCCATGGTTTCGTGTTAAATCAATGAGCGCCAGCTGATACTACTTGATAGCCTGACTTAACTTATTAAGTTGGTCAATTATGTTGTAATTCTCGTGCTCAAGCGGGTAACACTGTTGCCGGCTGCTTCCTTTTGCTTCGTTCTGTCGAACGTAGAAGCAGTATACGAAGTTATACCATTGACCGTTCTGGTATTGATCATCGCTCCAATTAGTTACAACAGAGTGACTCCATGCGTCTCAAGGCGGCGAAGATTTGCATGGTAAATGAGTGATTTATAATTACCCCAAGTGTGATAACAGTCGTGCATTGCCCAGCGGTGTTTTCGAAAGAATAGCAACATCACGCAACCTTCAATTGCGCCAGAGTGTTTTTAGATGTACCTACGTGGAAACAAGGCTCAGTTGTAGTGTATAACTACACTGAGGATGCTTCGTTCTGGATGGCTCGTCAACTGGTATCTTGTACAACGGCACGTTTACTCTTTTCTAAGTAAAAACTCTGACTACTGATGTCGTTTGTGCTGCAATTTAATGCATCGATTAAGATAAGCATCCTGTTTGTGTGTTCTTGGGCCCTTTACTAACCGGTGTACAATTTAGTGGGGATCATGTCATTGTGGTTTGAGCTGTAAGTGAGTATTGTAAATGTTACTTAGGTACTCTCCTTAGAAGATAACAATGTATAACACATATTCCTCATGGTATAAGTTTAAGTACTTTCGTGCTTTCAAAAGATTTAAAATAAAATGCTTCCGACATTCATCAAAATATTATGCAGGTGCTGAGTAGTAAATAAATAAGCAGTCCATTTCTACATCACCACGCGACAATTTAATAGAGGTGTTATTTCTTTTAATTATATTGTACATAAATTTTATAATCCGTTATGGATAATATAATAACATCATTTTATTTCAGCGTAAGCAATGCATCTGTAACTGGGTGTTAAGAATGTTGCAGAGATTGTTATGTAGGTTCATGACAAATGACAAATTTGTGTTATAATAGTGATTGGTAATCTTACCTATTGCCGAAAAGTTGAGGCAAAAAATGGAATCTGGAATTATAATTTGTACAGGGTGCTTTTTATATTCCAGACCGATAATAAATCTTAAATGGAATACACAATTTATAATATATATTTTACTGACCGAATACATGGTCTTTAACGTTATGAATTGAATATGGCCAGCCAAAGGCTATTTCAGGGTAAATTTTTCACAGAAAATCCGCATACTTCCTATGTTTTTTAAATAACTTCGTTAAAAATCTTAGATTATCTTTACGCATCAAGGTTATCGTTGATTTATTGGTGTATACCTTTTTCTTCAAGTAGAAATCGAGAGGGAATCATGGGAATCAGTCGATATCACAACCTTTTCTAATTTCTAGGCCAGTCAAATTTTCTCGCAAAATTTGCAAACTAACACGTTTGCGTGTGATATATCACCGAACCAAATATTCTTGTGTGCGAATCTAACTGATTCAATTCGGTCGTAAGAAAGTTTTCCATCATGTCCCGATAGCGGCCATCAGTATCTGCCACAACATTACCTCAAAGAAATATGGCCCAATGATACCGCTGGCCTAAATACCACGCAGTTACTTTACTGCTAAAACTGCGGACGGCGCCTTTTTCCGGTGACGTCTCAGCTGGCCTCTCTTCTTGTGGATTGTAAATCCGGCACTCATTGTCCAACAATGATTGGATTCATAAATTGGTGAACTGTACTTCCAGAGCCGGACTCTACTCTGGACGAACGGGCGTTGGTGTCTTGCTCAGTACAAATCCCTAAAATCTAAAAATACAAACAACGCTGCGGACAAGAAATAAACAGCGCAGTACGCAGTTATTTACTATCCCTTATTGATTTCCTATATCTATAAAAATTCCCTCCTTCTCTTTATAATTATGGTCTCGTTAAGACTGAGGAGTTCCTGTGACGGCTCCTGCTGTTATTAAAAAAAAAAAAAAAGTGTGGCGAGAGGCCGACTTTAGAGAGATGTGTCCTTCATCTTGTCTCTGGCTGGGATAACCGGAATCACCCGTATCAGTGAGGATGTTGGACTCAGTCTCGAGATATCTGAAAAAGAAAAAGTGGGGGAGGTATCTAAGGATAGTGTGGACAGGGTAAGTTCAGGTGTTCTCTAACTACTTGGATGGAGGGATGAAGAGAAAGAAATCGTACATGACCAGTAGGTCTTGAGTGCGGTAGTAAACGCAGATCACATCTTTGACGTGTGATGATCTGCGCTTTGGTCGGTGTGTGCGTATGTTTGTGCTGTCTTGTACTGTGCGTGCGTGTGTGCGTATGGTATGTTAGCAGTATACCCTATGGGATGGGTCCAGGAATCCTCTATTATAGAGGAACACCGCCGAACACTGCTGCCACAAGGAACTCCACAAGCAAAACAGCACAACTACAGCACCGGAGCGGATTCAATTACAACACCGAGAAATTGTCACAAATGAAACACGGAGTTATGGTTACGAGGGTTGCCTTTTATATTTCGGGATTAGAGAACAAAAACAAATATTGATCATCGAAAATCACTTTATTGTTTTTCAAAATATTCCCCATGAAGATCTATACACTCTTGCATGCGTTTGAACCAATTGTCGAAGCACTTTTGCCACTCTGATTGAGGTATCTCCAACACATGCATTCTGAATGTGTACCACTCAGAATTGACTGTTCTGCGTTGTTCTATTGGTACGGTTGCGACATGTCCAGTTTTTCCGAAAAAACAGGCGACCATTTGCTTGGAAGTGCTTCTTGCGCGAACAACTTTTGTTAGATTTGGCTCATCTTGAAACACCCAGACAGTCGACTGCTGTTTACTTTCGGGCTCATACGCATAAATCCACGATTCATCACCTGTCACGATGTCATAGACGTGTTTCGAAGCACCGCGACCGTATTTTTTGAGCATTTCTTTCGACAAATTGACACGAGCCTTTTTTTGGGCGATTGACAAATTGTGTGGGATCCAACGCGAACAAATTTTTTTGACAGTCAAATGTTTATGCAATATTGAATGTATGCTGGTCCCACTAACGCCTAAGGTTGTCTCAATCTCACGATAGGTCACATGACGATCTTCCAATATCAGTTCGCGCACAGCATCAATGGTTTTCGGAACAACAACTGATTTTGGACGACCTTCACGAAATTCATCTTGGAGTGAACTACGACCACGATTGAATTCACCATTCCATCGATAAACACTGGTCCTTGATGGAGCTTCATCGCCAAAAAGTGAATTAAGTTCATCCATGCACTGTTGCTGAGTTAATCCACGCCGAAAGTTGTAAAAAATAATCGCACGAAAATGTTGACGATTTAATTTCATTTTTGGGCCGAGATGAATCTTTTAAGTTACTGTAAACAACACAAATAGCGCTCTTATGTCAAAACGTTCTGAGCGCGTATAACCTCAAAAATGTCCAACTTTACGACAGAGCTGTCAATTGCCGGATTGCAACACTAGGGTTGCCAAACCCCGAAACCTAAAAGGCAACCCTCGTATTTATTTTGATCCTTTTATTGTTCCCTTTTTTTCTTGTTGAACGACATGCACTTAATTTGCTATCGCGTTACGAGTTTCGCTGGTTCTCTTTTAATTACTTTTCTGCACACCACGTCATTGACCCGATAAATACAATCCCGACGTCCTTCGTGAGGATCACAGGTCTGCGCGCGTTGAATTGCGGTACGTTGAACGTCGAATGCCTACGTTTATTTCGTTTGCCTTAGCCGGCAGTCCCGCGAATGCACTCGGTAAACTCGCGTATTTTAAAAGTGAAGAGACTTCAGGTCGGGAAGTTTCTGTTTTCGATTTGCTGCGCTGTTTGGATACCTCCGCGTCGGGGCTCTCTATGTCGACTCCTCGGATACTCGATATAGACTGTTCGATAAAGAACTCTTCGTTTCGAGTATCTTTCCTAGACTAACTGTCCGATTCCAAAAAATATCCCATTCTATGACATTTCCTAGCCTCTACAAAAGCAAATCTTTCATCCTGTCTGCTAACAGATTTTCCCATCATATTGCATCTCAAAAGTAGAATTTCCCATCGGATCTGTAAAAAGGAGAAATCTTCTTCGTGATCATTACCATTACATTCGCTGCTGATGGTCGGTATCTTTTTTTTTTTTGCTTTTCATTACAAATTGGATGCCGCCGCTTATTCTCCGATCTTTCGCTGGTTTGGTTTATCCAACACATCTGGCATGAAGAAAAGGGTCCCATGCAATTCAGATGGGATAGGAACCATGGAATGTAATTCTTTTGTTTGCCTTTCACTCATAAACATCTATCTGGGATAGTGTTTAGAGTTTATGGCTCTATGGCTGCTAATCAGCGGCGCAACGAATCGTTTTGTTTGAACAAATGTGCCTTAGCATTAGATCATGCGAGGGATATAGGTGCTAATTGAATTTAGCTACCCGAGAATGTATCCCTTGTTCGGGTTACTTACCGACATGGTATTTCATGGAAACATCGTGCAGATGTTCGGAATTGAAGATTGTGCATTTCTGGACTTTTCAATTGTTTTTGAATATGGTGGATGAAACGTTGAACTCGATATTGGAAGCTTTTGGAACGTTAAGCTCCTTGATTTTTGGTATCGGGTTCAACGTTGTTGCTTGTTATAGGAATGGCCATGATTCTTGAGACACGTGTCTGTGGGCACGTGTAATGAATAAAGGTAAGTATGTTCCTTGGCGGAAAGGATATCTCAACCTATAGTTGGTTGTGCGGTTCGTAGAACCGCTACAGAATGTTGTCGGGAAGGGTGGTTTCTTCAGTTTAGGACTGAAGAAGAAATTGTGGTGGTCTGATCCGAAGAGATCGGGAGAGAAGGGTCAAGAACGCAAGACTCCCGTACAAGTAGGTTCTCGCTGTTCTGAATGCTTTCGAGGTACTTGTATGCTAATTGTAGCAAGTACTCGTCGGTAGGGGTAATGGAGGCACCTTCGTATAGGTTAGAATTGGGGTACTGACGACCGCCAGGCCTTCTAGAGTGATTGGTACATCTTCTGAGGAGCTTCCTTTCGAAAACTCTAAGTCTTTCCATTTGAGCAGAAGATATGCAGGACCATATGGGAAAGGCGTACGATATTCCAGATCGGATTAGCTGCTTATAGCAGAGAAGCTTAACTTTGGTGTTAACTTTGCTGCTCCACTTCAAAATGTTGTGCAGTTGCTTAGACCGACCGACTAATCGTAGTACCTCCTATTTGTATTCGAATATTCTGTGAATATCGAGAAGTAGGTTGGGAGTGTTTACTACTCAGAATGATAGGTACTGCTTTGGGTGGGATAAATCGGATTTTCCATCGACTGTAATACTGATACAGTTCATCTAGGTGACGGTTGAGTCGATTTGCTGCAAGTTTAGGGCTTTTGGATGACGTGTATACTAGGACGTCATCCCCATAGCATATCTGGTTTACTCTCCCGTCCATAGGGCGAGGAATATCTGAGGTGTAGATATTAAATAAGATGGGAGCTAAAAAGTGGTACGCCTGCAGCGGCGTTGAAAGTTCGAGAAAGCTTTTCATTTACTCGAACTTGGAAGGTTCTGTTTAGAACGAACTAGTAGATGATACTACATAGCGTTCTACTGAGGCCGGTATTCAGTAATTTAAAAATGAGACCTTCGATCCACGTCGTGTCAAAAGCCTTTTCGATGTCCAAGCTCACCGCAATGGTGGGTTCCTTATTGAAGAGGCGCACGCAGACGTGGTTTTGAGATATGTTGAGAGCCATAGTGGTACTGTGCGCTCTTCTGAATCCAAATTGGAAATCAGGTATTAGATTCCTGGCACTGATAAAGTTATTTAGCTTTGCGTATATGAATTTTTCATATATTTTGCTGATGCAAGTGAGAGGCGAAATAGGACGAAAGCTTGAGGGATGATACGTTGGTTTCCCAATTTTTGCTATTGGACAAACAATAGCATGCTTCCAAGGCTCCTGCTGTTCTGTCGATGTGCTCGCCTTATATAGGCTCGATTCCTGGCTGGTCTCTTTCACTCGTTTTCTCCTGATTGATGTTCTCCTTTTGAGCTCGTGTCCTGAGCGATTTTTTCCTAGAGTGATTTCCCGCAATCACTGTACAACCAATCATCGTTTCCTGAGTGCTCGTGTGCTGGCGCTTGTTTTGCTCTTCCTGGAAGTTCGTGTCGGCGTGATTGCATCGCCAACAATAAGTGTTGTACCTAATTTTAACTTAATTATGGAAATAAAAGGTGTTAATAATTTCAACACGTTGCTATGAGGTCAACTCATCATGATCGGCACTACAACCGGGAGCCGGTCTTGCCCTTATCTAGCAAGTCCTGAGGCTTGTTAAATTCTCCACAATGATTTGTTTTTTTCGGGCAAGGTCATTAGTCTTGCGCCAGAGGCTCCCCGGCGGGGAAACGAACCCCGGTCTTCCACGTGACAGGCGGGTATACTAACCACTATACTATCGAGGAATTGATGTCAACTACTCCATAATAAATTGGTATCAATCACTCTTCGCCTCTCTCTTTCGCAATGTCGTTCGAATACCAACATATATATATCTTCTAATATCTTCGCCCTGTCCGCCAGCTGTTTCCGGGATAAGCGCTCCTAGTCGCCTTTCCGCCCCAATCTTCTTGGCGGTTGATGAATTCAATAGGGAGATGGTATACGCCTGTCGAACAAAGCTAACACTTGGGTTGATCCTCTCGGCCGGTAAAGTTCCACTGGCACTATTTTCAGATACGTTTTCTCGCTGCTGATGGCGCGCACTGAAGAAACAACTTCTTCCCTCGGCTTCTTTGGTTCGCCACTTGGTCGGAAAGTCTGGCGATATTGTCTTATTTTTCTATAACCTCATTGGTGGAGATTCATCGAAGCGGAGTACGGTGTGATGGCTTTTTGTACATCTTCAACCAGACGCCTTGCAGCTTGGTCTTCTGTGCTGGTAGCGATGGCATCTGTGGCGTTTTTAACAGATACACGCACAATACACAAGCAAATAGTGAACAACACCGAAAGGAAATTTGAATAAGCAAAGCATCAGAGCCGTATACCATAGCGATAACAACAATTCCATATCAGTTGAGTGTACTTGAGTTTAGAATTCGAATTCGTACAGGTGGCAGTGGGCTGATATGTTAAGCGTTGGTTCAATATTTAGTGATTCTCACCGCGATAGCGTCGTTTCGAATCACACACTCTTCACTATCGTCGCAAACGCTATACATCTACAACATGGCCATTTCCCATTTTTCTGGGATTTTCTGACACTAGACTCCTTAAATCTGGCGCATTTGAAGAGCTCATGTCTTTAATGACATACTGGACATTTCGTTCTATCTTCATTCTGATGTGCTTCGCTTTCTTAGATGGTGAGTACCGCTCTCTTTATTGAACCGTGTTTCTCTTCGGAGCATGCTGCCGGTGGTTCCCCTTCGGTTCCCAGGATACTTCTGGTTCGGCAGAATCTCCGCACATGTTCGCTTCTATCTACATGAAGTAGTTGAAAACCATAAATTCTGGTTGTTCTTCCCATATATTGTGGTGATACGTGAATCACCAGTATCTCATGGCCGACGGCATCTCGCTGATCATTTTCTTCGTTGCTTCGGGTGAGTTCAAGTATTGTGCATTCCCTAGTGCTCTGATGGTGGCGGCTAACTTCCTCACGTAGGTAGCAAATCTGCAAACCTCAACTGAATCTACCGGGAGTCGCGCCAAATTCTTGAGTTTTGTTAGTTCTGCCAATGCCAGTGCTCTTGGTCTTCCAATAAGATTCTTTAGTACTTTCATCACCTCCTTTAGATCCACGACTATGAATAGCAGACTTCTCACGGCTTCTCGTGCTCTACCCTGGAGTGCTCTTCGCAAACGGGCCATGTTCTGTGTGTCGGACGCCGGATGATCAAACGTCCTCCTTAAAGTCAGTCATTCTTCACTGGCGCCGTTGAAATATAGGCGCTCGACTACGCATCTTGAACTAGGCCGCTCTGTTCTTTGAGCAACAATTTCCCCTTGATTTCGACCCCTATTAAGGTTCAGGTTTACCTAGTTTCAATTCCTGGTGATGCTTGCCTTAACTCAGGGGTGCAAGCCACGAATTGTGCGTCTACGAATACGGGTTCTTTCCTCATCGACGGTATGGCTCTATATTTATTCATTGCGCTACAAGGATACGACAAGTATTACGTTGGTGGAGTTGACGCGTGCTAAAGGCCTCCTTTTGCAATGCATAATGGTGAGTACGTTCAGTAGGTAGACTCCCTAGACGCATGGGAGATACTCCTACTTCCGTGCGGGCGGCTGGTACAGTGTGATTACTGCAGTCTAGCTAAATGATGGTTCTCCAACGGGACGTGCAGTATCCTGCTCGATTCAGCTGTTCTCGTGACATTCTTTCTTCGAGTTTCCAACCTCTTTGCTACGTTGACATTCACTGACTTCAACGCGAAGAAGACCTAGTTGCAATTTATAAGTTATATGTAACATCATCATGGGCACTACAACCGGGAACCGGTCTTGGCATTATTTAGCAAATCCTGAGGCTTGTTAAATTTTCCATAATTAATTGTTTTTTCCGGGCAAGGTCATTAGTCTTGCGCCAAAGTTGTATGTAAGGTGGGCCATACATTTTCGCACATTTGAAAAATGTATAGAAATAAAACTACAAACGTAATTTTGTTGATCATTTATTTAACGTAACAACCGTTTATTGAAATGTATTCTTTTTAAATGACATTGTCGAGATGTGCCCGTCTCGTCGTTGGCCCTCCTGCAATCGACTACGCAAATTTTGGAAAACTCGCTGATGCATGCTGTGATGTATGAAAATTTCAACCTCCCGAATGTTCTCATCGCTTCTTGAACTTGGCCGCCCCGTTTGTTTAATTTTTGTTGTCGATCCCGTTTGGTCGAACTTTTTGACACAAGCTTTGATTAAATTAACACTTGGACACTCACTTACACGGCGTAATCCGTATTCAATTCTAAATAGGCGTCGTACAGTAAAATAGAAATCGTTGTTTTTGTAAAATTGTTTTACACAAAAAGCACGCTGTTCTCCCGTGAAGCGCTCCATCGTAACTAAAATTGCATGAAGCGACGCACAATTCCCCGCCACTTGCGCGCCCCTCCCTCTAACGGTTTTAAAAAATCAAGTGTTGCCATTTGCAATAACTTATGGCCCACCCGGTATTAGTCGTAAACTAGAATTAAATTCTCATTTTTCATGTGGTCAGGCCCATTCAAAGTACAGCCAGATGGACTTGAATCTGCACAAATGTTAGCGTGTCTAAAATAGGTAAAGTAGGTAAAGTAGCTCTCACAAGCAAATGCCTGTTTGAGATTGGTAGGCATAACGTCGGAAAAACTGACACTGGAAGGATAACTTACTTATGTGTTGTCGTATTATGGAACAAGTTGAGAATCAAGGAATTAATTTCAGAAAGCACAACTGAAGTTGATTTTGCACGTTATGTCTATATCAATAGCAAGTAATCAACAACACAAATTAAAGGCAAGAAATGTACATGATGTTATCTAGGTATTATCATTATTACATTTTAGGACGAGAACTTATACACGGACAGTCCGATCTGAAAACAGCGTATACTCTTATATCAACACTGGCATTATATTCCAATCTGAACAAGATATCCCGAAAGCAGATTAGTGTGACGCTTCCCATCTTTGATAAAACAACCTCTATGTCCTTTCCGCCCACATACCACCACCGCACTCAACAATTTGTCTGCAGTCTCCCACGTTTTTCCCCGAATTTTCCTATTAAGTTTAGTACACTAAAGTAGGCCCTTAATACTATTAATTGTTACCACCCTAATTATAATTAAACTTACAACCACTAATTACGGAACACGTTAATATTGATGGCTGCTATCACCATTAGGCCGTCCCCCGAAAAGCAATTTTCTTCCCTCGTGTACTATGCTGAATCGTAATTCCTTGTCTCTGAGTGGAACTTGGTTTTCTTCGAGCTTGGAAATATAGCATGGATAGCGATGTCCATTTTGTGTCTATACGCCTGATGGACACCTGCTGAAGACTTAAAGTGTACATAAAAGTTCTGGTTAAGAAATTCAACAGTTTTTTACAAGTTCAATTAATTTTTTTCGAAGGTGACCAATTAATAAAAGTCTTTGGGAGCTTATGATTCCCGTCTTCGTCTAGTGGTGGACCGCAGTTTATAAGCTCCCCTTTACAAACAAAGAATGTAACCCAAATCTGAAATGATTTATAAATAAGGTCGAAATAATAGCTGCGACCGAAGAGGCTTACTAATTTATTATTACAGACATGAACTCGGCGAAAAATCCAGGTAACATGAGAGGGGTGGAATTATAAAGACGAATGGTGGTGGAACCAGCTGGGTGATTAAAAGTTCTTGCGTATTTATGTTTCATTTTCCTGATTCAATATTGTTTTTTGTGATATAATACCTCCTCAGGGATCGGATTTTATTAATGGTATAACTGCGGCCAAACTTGAAGGAGTATAAATTGGCTGAATTTATCACAGGACCAAAGAAAGAGGGTCTAGTTGATCTCTGTAAATACCCCAAGGCGTTTTACAATTAAGAATAGAATTCATAACTTCAAAAACCGAAGTTGAATCAACTTGGATCGAATAATAATCATGCATTTTTCCTGAGTCTTTAATCAAATAATTATACGAGAAAATAATTTTTTTTTTTGTAATAGACTTCTCTCGGGGGAGGCGAACCTATAGCGCCGAGTGGACGCCCCGAGATGCCACCAAATAACTGTTGCAGTTTTTTTTGAACAGTTGCAGGTTGTAACGCTCCGGGAACACTCGCGTGGGAAGCGAGTTCCACAGCTTTCCCGCTCTGTAGAGGAACGAGTTCTGATGCAGGGATGTTCGCGCCGTCGAGAGATGAACCACAAACGGGTGCGATCCGTCGGATTGTCTTTTGGAGCACACATAAGCCGAATTGCGTGGAACAATACCACGAATCTCCGAAAAACAGTACCCGTGATAATATCTGTAAAACAGACAGAGGTTGGCTACGCGCCTTCGATGTGATAGCGACTGTAGTCCCTGTGGTGCTCCACGAAGCCCTACCATTTCCCTCCCCCATACATTTTGCATCTTCTTCCGTAACTCCATCCATATCCCTAAATCAACATTGAATCCAATGTTGAACAAATTGAAACAAACGTTCAATTGTCGCATTGATTCAATTCCCAGAAATCCTTCAATCCTTAAATCATATGCACTGTATATTCAATTATAGATATCCAAAATCCCTAAACTAAATGTGGGGACCAGATATCCCATTTCCGAACAAATATTATTGAGAATCATAAAATGCGCGTCTGCAATTTTATGATCCTCTAAGAATTTGTTTCCACCAATTTGGTCCCAGAAAACTGAATATCCATTCACATCTTTCAAATTGAAATACAAACAAATTACGCCATAAAACAAACCACATGTTAATTTTATCGCGCATCAAAATCTAGGATAATAAATGCGCATCCGCAAGATCCTTTATCTATTGTTTCTTGCCGAAGTGCATTTATGACCTTTCTTCCTTTCTTTTCCTTTTTGTTATCCTATTTCCAAATTTCCAAACGTAAAACAAAAACAATGGAATGGCGGCTGGCAATTGCGGCAGTTTCGATTTGGTGTTGTGCGACTGCGGACGAGTTCATGATTTCAGCCTAGTGAGTGCGATTTATAAATTTATAGTAAAAAGCTTTAAGTGAAAATAAATGAATTAAAATTTAAAATATGAATTTTGAATAAAAACAGAACGGTAGCCCACACTTCCTGGGGAACCAGAAGCACGGTGGGCACCCGGACAAATTGCATTACATCCCGACGTCAGCGCCGATTCCCTGATCAGGCGAAATGATTCGCTCGTCTCTGTATGCTCTCAAGTAGGTCGAGGGTATGTTTAGGAGCCGAGCCCCAAACATGAGAGCAATATTCGAGCGCGGCTCTAATTTGGTATTTATATAGGAAAAGAAGTTGGGCCGGAGTAAAATATTTCTTGGCTCTATATAGGTAGCTCAGTTTTCCTGAGGCGGACCTGGCGATGCTCGACAAGTGTTTATGCCATGATACTTTCCCACAGACTGTGACGCCGAACAATTTAAAAATTTCCCCAGCCTCGAGGGCGAGGCCATTCATCATCAGCTGTGGAACCGATGATCCACTTTTCTTTGTGAATGTTGTATATTGTGTCTTCGCTGCATTGAGGTCGACGAGATTAGCCCTTCTCCACTGCAGGACCCTATCTAGATCCTGATTCAGAGAGTCAATCTGTCTACATCTCAGCTGATGCGACGCAGATGCACCAATCGGTCGAACACTCGAAAAGGAGGAAACAAGCGTACTATCATCCGCAAAACTGAACACTTTGTTATTCGTTGTCTGCAACAAATCATTTATATGAAGCAAGAACAAGGTTGGAACCAAAATAGAACCCCGGGGCACCCCCAAATTAATAGGATACAGATCCGAACACTCGCCGTCCACAACAACCCGGATCGATCGATTTTCGAGGAAGCTCCTCGTCCAGTCGCAAAGCTGTTGGGAAAGTCCATATGAACGAAGTTTGCTCAGCAATGCCCCATGCCAGACGCGGTCAAAAGCCTTGGAGATATCCAATGCGACCGCCCTTGACTCACCATGCCGTTCAATCGCAGATGTCCATATATCGGTTATAAGTGTCCAAAGGTCTCCCGTGAACCGTCTCGCACGGAATCCATATTGACGATCATTCAGAAGTCCGTTGCACTCCAAATACTTAGCTAACTCAGAATTGATGACTTTTTCCATCACCTTAGATAAAATGGACAGTAATGCTATCGGACGGTAATTTTGTGGGAGACACTTTTTTCCCGTCTTTGGGATTGGCTAAACTCGAGTGATTTTCCAGCAGGCAGGAAAGGTCCTCCGTGCATAAGATAAGCGGAAGAGTCTGCCAAGAACCGGCGATAGTTCTGGAGCATTGTTATTAAGGACTATTGCTGGTATTCCGTCCGGGTTGGTTGCCTTCCTACAATCCAGTTCACGTTGAATGCGTTGAATAGTGCGCAGACGAAATCTCACATCCCGCATCGACGGCCGTACCGACGAGATCACAATTGGCTCCAAAAGGCCGGTGTGACAGTATTTTTGCTGGTTTTGCCACAGAAAATCAATTAATGTTTAATTTTACCTGTGATTGTTTTCGCTGCGTGCCGCCTGGTGAGATTTCCATTCCCAGTCAATTGTTTATATGCTGTTCGAATATCTAGAGCAGTTGCATGACGAGTCACTCCAAGACTTTTATGTGGGTCACCTAACTTGATGGTGCATACAATTTTGTTTACCTCCAATTAACTGGGTGCACAAATTTTGCCTGATGATCTATCAATTTTGAGAATTACTTTGCCTCAGTTTGGGATCGATGTACAATTCCGAAAATTTGTTTTTTTTTTTCCTCTACGAAAATTTATACACCAAAATGCTCTTTTTGTCTGACAGTTCTCAGATTTATTACAACTTTTTTAATATAATTTTAATGTTACGAATTTTAACTTTTCCCTTTTTGGGTCTTTGGAAAATCTCCGGGACAAAAAAAAACGAAACCGAATTTTTTCTTACTGCTTTTCTTCTTTTTACTGCTTTTCTGCCTATCCAAAACGGAAAGTCAATCACCGTACATCAAGAAAAACATTAACCCTTTCTCTCTTTCGCTCCCCATTCACGTCCACTTCGAAAACCGAATTCGAACTCGAAGAACTGCAAGATCCACACCCGAATCGGGGCGTGTTCGAAAACTCACTTCTGGATCGTGCAACTCCTCCACCACCTTACCATCATACCACCTTAAAACAAATTATATTAAAATTACAAAATGATTAATTGATGGGGTGGCGGACGTACGTAACACCGGGATCGAGGTTGGAATTCGCGGAAAATAAATTCGCGAACACATTAGCTTTGTCCTTTGAATTCGTGACTAACGTCCCGCTGTCTGTCACCAACGGAGGGAATGAGAAGGATGCGAAGTTACTGCTGACAGCCTTTGCCATTGACCAGAAAGAGCGCGAACCCGTTGGGCACCGAAGGAGCTTATTGATCACCCTGTCGCTGTGGGCTTTCTTCGCGGTATCAATCGTCTGGTTGCACGCGTTTCTGATTCTAACAAAATGCGTTCTGTTAACATCAGTGGGATTGGAGCGCCATTGCTTAAAAGCTCTATTTTTTGCCGCTGTAATTTGCTCGCATTTTTTATCAAACCAAGATTTATCAGACGAACTTCATTTGATGGAATGTGGAATATACATCTCCATCCCCAGAAGAATAATCTCTGATACCGACTCCGCACAAGGGTTAACATCGGAGTCTCCGAAGCGCACCTCCGACCATGGAAAGGATGCGAAGAAATCTCGCAAATCGTCCCAGTTAGCAGTCCCATATTTCCATACATGGCGAAGCTACCTAGGCCGGTTATTCGCTTGATATGCAAGTGCTTGCGCGACAGATACCAAGCAGTGATCTGAATTTCCCAGTGGCGCAGAAACCTCTACGGGATAAATACTCGGTTCGGATGTCAAAAACAGATCCAGGGTGTTCGCATAATCGCCTCCGGCATCCGGCACTCGCGTTGGCTCCCCCACGAGTTGAGTCAAGTTGTGGCTTACAGCAAACATCTCCGCCAGCCTCCCAGCCTCGTCGGTTCTGTTGAATGTAACAACCAGCCGGAATTGTGCACATTAAAGTCGCCAAGGACAACAATTTCAGAAGCTGGGTGGTTGATCTGTATCTAGTCGACGGTATGTGAAAGATGTTCGAAAAATGTCGCCGGTCGACCGTCATTCGGGGAGCGGTAAAGACAACAAAGAAATTTAACGGAATTCCTCAGCACGACCCTCAACCATATGATGTCCATATTATTGGGTTCCAACGCCTCCATCCTCTGGTAAGCCAGATCGGACCGCACGAAGATGCAGATTCCGCCCTTAAAACGGAATCTCGAATGTAAGTCGTATCCTGAGCAACGAAGGTATGTCGAATCAGTTGACGAATTGACCTGGGTCTCAGTTAGGGCAAGGATATTAGGTTTCGTGGTTTGCAAATATTGGTGGACGGCGTTTACGTTTGTATTGGTGATACCGATGGCCCTGATGTTACAAAATGCTGTCACCAGTCGAGGCAGAGCCCCGAGAGCGAGCCCGGTTATGCGATGACGAACCTCTTAAAGTTCCATTATTTATCATGATATCTGCATGATGTTCCTCCTGACATAGTGCCCCGGGAGAACCGAATGGGAGACTAGTTTACCTCCGGAATTCTTTATATCAGAAGGTACCATCATGACTTATCTCCGTATCAGTCCGGGCCATCAGCCACACATCCAAAACACCGTCGAAGATTTCTCTCGACGACATTGCGGAATGTACAGCGTGACGGGGTGGTATCTCGCCTTGAGACCGACTACCACCTAACCAACCTTTTCTCGAACCGGCCAACGTTTTCAGCCAAGCTCCGTAAGATGGCCAGGGATTTCTCCCGACCATTTCACGGAGCCCAAAGCTTGCTGGGGTGGACCCCGGCTACCACTCGGCCTTTAGACGCCTCTTACGACAAGCCGGCCTAGCTGTGAGTATATTCTAACGCCCTACTCACAGGTTGCTCTGATTAAAAAAAACCAATTATGAGTGTAACAATGGCGTTTACTTTAATGTGTCAATATCTTCTGCCTATGATTTATTACTGAAATCAAAAACCGATGTCCCTAATGGTCCAAAGTCTTTTGATATTAATTCCTCGCTCCACGAATTGCCAAGCTTTTATAGAAATCTTTTACGAATTTATTGTCATACCTTCACTGGTGCCAGTTAAAACAATATGTGTCTGTCTCAACTACCAGACTTTTGTTATCCGAATAAAAGCCTTTTTATTCGTTTCGAAAATTCATTGTAACCTTACACTCCTCATATACTACATTCCGCTCATACCTAATTACCTTTATTGATGTCTACTTTAGCTCCTAATCACCATTGGTACTAATGGAAGCCCTCCAATGCACAATAAGCTCACCGTTCTGTTTTGTACTCCACTTATAATAAAAGTAAGGATCTCAGTAATTCCCAGAAGGAACTATTCGTTGGATATTGAGGTCATTTTCACCGCAAAAATAAGTTAGATTTAACAGACATCCCAAACACCGCATCAAATGGCAATGAATTTCACGCATCCCCATCAGTTTGTGAGGCTGTTGGCCATTTGTGATAGACGTACACATACAAAGGAAGTGCACGTGTATTCTATAGCCCAAATGGGCAATCAAAAGTAATCTCGCCAGCGTTGTCGGCAAGGATATCTGTAAGATCGACAGAAGTCTTCGTTAACACCAACGCCCACGCTGGTTAGAAAAACAACAGCCGCAATGATAATGAATACGTTACTCTTAGTCTGGCTGAGAGGTCCTTAAATCGATGGAATTGAGGCAACAACACGGACATACCAGCAGTGAACAACTGAATCCCGTCAGCTACGTGATTAGATGCCAATTATATGTTCATTAAGCAAATAGCGCTGAGGTCGGTTTCCCAGAGCGAATGTGCGTTTATGAGGTATGCCGCATTGGACTTTCTGGAGAAGCCCTTGTGCGGCTTCGATTTATCCTGCGTCTGATGGAAGGATGATTAGCCAGCGGTAAAGATAATAAAAAGCCAGTAAATCGAAACCTCTGGTGAGATAATGACGGCGTGGGTGTCTGTTTGCTTTAGGACCGTCATGACGGGGGCACGACTAATCTCAATAAATTGAGGGGGCTTCGGATCGTATTGCCTCTCGTAACTTCGAGTGCATATGGTTAAGATCTATATATGTCCTGTTTGTATGCCTTGTGACCCAGATTTATGCATTGCCGAATTTGCTTCTTGTGGTTTGCTATATTGCATTCTTGCAATTGGATGTAATAGTGAGTCTCTGGGTTTGGATAGATAAATTGTCCTGTGACATTATGTTGAATATATATCGTTCCCGGCACAAAATTCAATGGTGTTGCCTGGGCTCACAAATGCTTTCAGTTCCACAAATTATTATTGAGAGCAAAAGGAATTGGTAAAGCGTCGGACATGAATTGTTTAATATCTATGAGTCTGAATAGCATGTAGCCTAAAGGAGAAAGAGGAAGATGGGATTGCGGTAAGCCTTGTGGAATAAATTGGGTGTAATAAATCTCCAGTGACATCAGACTTGCATTTGCAAGTTGTCGAGAGAACTAGGGATTTCAGTTAATGAGGTCGAGTAGTAGTAGAATTGACTGCACTTATAGGTTAAGTACTTTTCGGATTCCCACGTGGAGATTGGCAAGGAACGACTTATAAGTATTTGCATTTACACAACAGCGTATCCCAGATGAAACAGAGGAACTTGTTGATTTAGAAGTTCAATTAAAACAAAAGGAAAATGTTTAATTTTATTTATACAAGTTAGTCGATTTTCCCCATTGAAGGAAATTACTGATTTAGTAGTCCAAATGACCAAACGAAAAAAATAACTTTATTTATACAGGTATGTCAGTTAATATTCACTATTTCCAATACACCGCGTTAAGGGTTTACCCCACCTTAAAATTTTCAAAAAATACTTTTTATACTTTTAAGAATATTTTAAGCTTTTAATTATTCAAAAATTGCCAATATTATTGAAGTTATAGTATTTAGGACTTCTTACTACTGTTACTATATACTATCTACATTTTTTCCGAATCTTCTCGAAACTACTTTTTTCTAAACGGTGTACACGATATCTCCCAATCTACTCAACCGATTTGGTTGATATTATATTTACAATTTTTTGCAGGTGCAGGGCAAAGTTACTGATTGCTTTCAACCCGGCGAATGCCACGATGATCCGTGTCCCTGTTCAATCCAAGTTGACATGCAGTCTCCAAGTGACACCCCTGGATAGCTACTTTGGCACCCAAGTCGTGAACCAATGCGTGCAGCGACATCCTGAGAAAGGTAGGCGTACGGCTAATAACCATGTCCGTAAAAACGACTTATTATGGCAAATTTAACAATCCTCGGATGTGGACAGAATACACGACGTGGAACGTCCGCTCAGTATACAGAGCTCGAGCTACACAGCAGCTAGCCGATGCCCTGTCCGAATATAAGGCTGACATAACAGCATTACAAGAAATGAGATGGACGGGGAGTGGTGTTATTCAAAGAAACGAGTATGACATTTATTACAACTGTCATGCAAAACACCATGTACTCGGGGTAGGCTTTCTTGTCAGTCAAAAATTGGAGCCTGCCATCATCGGCTTTAATGCAATAAATAAAAGGCTATACACTCTTCGCGTGCGAGGAAAGTTTAAGAACATAAGCCTCATAAACGTTCACAGACCTAGAGAGGAGTCCCCTGACGAGGAAAAAGAAGAATACTACGAGCAACATACAATGTTAAAATCGTTTTTGGTGATTTCAATGCAAAAATAGGTCGGGAGTCGGTTTTCAGGCACTACACAGGTTCCCATAGTTTGCATTAGAACACTAATGACAATGGATTCCCAGTCATAGGTTTCCGCGTAAAGATATCCACAAGGCCACCTGGGTATTACCTGATGGAGCCACTTGCAACCAAATTGACCACGTGTTGATAGATCGACGCCACTCCTCGAGCCTGGTGACGGTACGAATGTACCGAGGTGCCAACGTCGACTCGGATCACTATCTTGTAGGTATAGTTTTCTGAGCACGGATTGCTTTACGAAGACGTATTGCATCCGTTGGTCAGGTTCGAATCAACACGGCTGCCTTACGCAATGAGAATACTAGTAACATCTTTGATCATGCGTTAAGACTCGCCCTCGAAGAGCTCGACGGAGGGAGACTACGTCCTGGGGCCAGAATGCCGGCCGTAGAAGAGAAATGGACACGCTTTAAGAATACTGTCATTAGTACTGCCAAATCCATCTTAGGCAGTAGTGGTAGAGATTGGAACGACTTTTTTTTTTTTTGTTTTTTTATTAGATTCTCTCGGGAGAGGCGAACCTATAGCGCCGAGTGGGCGCCCCGAGATGCCATCAAATAACTGGTGCAGTTCTTTTTGAACAGTTGCAGGTTGTAGCGCTCCGGGAACACTCGCGTGGGTAGGGAGTTCCACAGCTTTCCCGCTCTGTAACGGAACGAGTTCTGATGCAGGGATGTTCGCGCCGTCGGGAGATGAACCACAAACGGGTGCGATCCGTCGGATTGTCTTGTGGAGCGCATATAAGCCGAATTGCGTGGAACAATACCACGAATCTCCGAAGAACAGTACCCGTGGTAATATCTGTAAAACAGACAGAGGTCGGCTACGTGCCTTCGATGTGATAGCGACTGTAGTCCCGACGTCAGCGCCGGGTCCCCGATCAGGCGGATCGCTCGTCTCTGTATGCTCTCAAGTAGGTCGAGGGTATGTTTAGGAGCCGAGTTCCAAACATGAGAGCAATATTCGAGCGCGGCTCTAATTCGGGATTTATATAGGAGAAGAAGTTGGGCCGGAGTAAAATATTTCTTGGCTCTAAAAAGATAACTCAGTTTTCCTGAGGCTGACCTGTCTATACTCGACACGTATTTATGCCATGATACATTCCCACAGACCGTGATGCCGAGCAATTTCAAACTTGCCCCAGCATCGAGGGCCCGGCCATTCATCATCAGCTGTGGAACCGATGATCCACTTTTCTTTGTGAATGTTGCATATTGTGTCTTCGCTGCATTGAAGTCGACGAGATTGGCCCTTCTCCACTGCAGAACTCTATCTAGATCCTGATTTAGAGAGTCAATCTGTCTACATCTCAGCTGATGCGACGCAGATGCACCAATCGGTCGAACTTTCGAGGAGGAAACAAGCGTACTATCATCCGCAAAACTGAACACTTTGTTGTCCGTATTCTCCGACAAATCATTTATGTGAAGCAAGAACAAGGTTGGAGCCAAAATAGAACCTTGGGGCACCTCTGAATTAACAGGACACAGATCCGAACACTCGCCGTCCACGACAACCCGGATCGATCGATTCTGGAGGAAGCTCCTCGTCCAGTCGCAAAGCTGTTGGGAAAGTCCATATGAACGAAGTTTGCTCAGCAATGCCCCATGCCAGACGCGGTCAAAAGACTTGGAGATATCCAACGCGACCGCCCTTGATTCACCATGCCGTTCAATCGCAGATGTCCATATATCGGTTATAAGTGTCAAAAGGTCTCCTGCGGACCGCCTGCCACGGAAACCGTATTGACGATCATTCAGAAGTCCGTTGCACTCCAAATACTTAACCAACTCTGTATTGATGATCTTTTCCATTACCTTAGATAAAATAGACAGTAATGCTATCGGACGGTAATTTTGTGGCAGACACTTTTTTCCTGTCTTTGGGATTGGCTGAAGTTGAGCGTTTTTCCAGCAGGCGGGAAAGGTCCTCCGTGCATAAGATAAGCGGAAGAGTCTGCCAAGAACCGGCGATAGTTCCGGAGCACAGTTCTTAAGGACTATTGCTGGTATTCCGTCCGGGCCGGTTGCATTCCTACAATCCAGTTCACGTAGAATGCGTTGATTAGTGCGCGGACGAAATCTCACAGCCCGCATCGAAGACCGTACCAGCGAGATTACAGGTGGCTCCAAAAGGCCGGGATCGAAGTTTGAATTCGCGGAAAATAAATTCGCGAACACATTAGCTTTGTCCTTTGAAGTTTGTGGTTCATCTCCCGACGGCGCGAACATCCCTGCATCAGAACTCATTCCGTTACAGAGCGGGGAAGTTGTGGAACTCCCTTTTCACACGAGCGTTCCCGGAGCGTTACAACCTGCAACTGATCAAAAAGAACTGCTACACTTATTTGATGGCATCTCGGGGCGCCCACTCGGCGGTATACGAGGGTTGCCTCTTATGTTTCGGGATTTGGCAACCCTAGTGTTGCAATCCGGCAATTGACAGCTCTGTCGTAAAGTTGGACATTTTTGAGGTTATACGCACTCAGAACGTTTTGACATACGAGCGCTATTTGTGTTGTTTACAGTAACTTAAAAGATTCATCTCGGCCCAAAAATGGAATCAAATCGTCAACATTTTCGTGCGATCATTTTTTACAACTTTCGGCGTGGATTAACTCAGCAACAGTGCATGGATGAACTTAGTTCAATTTTTGGCGATAAAGCTCCATCAAGGACCAGTGTTTATCGATGGTATGGTGAATTCAATCGTGGTCGTAGTTCACTCCAAGATTAATTTCGTGAAGGTCGTCTAAAATCAGTTGTTGGTCCGAAAACCATTGATGCTGTGCGCGAACTGATATTGGAAGATCGTCATGTGACCTATCGTGAGATTGAGACAACCTTAGGCGTTAGTTGGACCACCATACATTCAATATTGCATAAACATTTGACTGTCAAAAAAATTTGTTCGCGTTGGATCCCACACAATTTGTCAATGTTAATCGTGTTAATTGGTCGAAAGAAATGCTCAAAAAATACGGTCGCGGTGCTTCGAAACACGTCTATGACATCGTGACAGGTCATGAATCGTGGATTTACGCGTATGAGCCCGAAAGTAAACAGCAGTCGACTGTCTGGGTGTTTCAAGATGAGCCAAATCCAACAAAAGTTGTTCGCGCACGAAGCACTTCCAAGCAAATGGTCGCCTGTTTTTTCGGAAAAACTGGACATGTCGCAACCGTACCACTAGAACAACGCAGAACAGTCAATTCTAAGTGGTACACAACCATTTGTTTTCCAGTTGTCTTCCAAGAAATCAGGAAAACCAACCGCCGAAGACGGATCACTCTTCACCACGACAATGTGAGCTCTCACACATCGGCTGCGACAACTGTATTTTTGAGCACCCAAAACATCGATTTGATGGGTCATCCGCCGTATAGTCCTGACTTGGCACCGAATGACTTCTTTTTATTCCCGTACGTAAAAAACAAACTGAGAGGTCAACGTTTTTCGACACCTGAAGAAGCGGTTGCTGCATTCAGAATGCATGCGCTGGAGATACCTCAATCAGAGTGGCAAAAGTGCTTCGACAATTGGTTCAAACGCATGCAAAAGTGTATAGATCTTCATGGGGAATATTTTGAAAAACAATAAAGTGATTTTAGATGATCAATATTTGTTTTTGTTCTCTAATCCCGAAATATAAAAGGCAACCCTCGTAGGTTCGCCTTTCCTGAGAAAACTCCAAAAAAAAAAAAAAAAAAATATATATATATATATATATATATATATATATATATTCATATATATATATATATATATATATATATATATATATATATATATATATATATATATATATATATATTCATATATATATATATATATATATAAATATATATATATATATATATATATATATATATGTATATATATATATATATATACATATTCATATATATATATATATATACATATATATATATATATATATATATATATATATATATATATATATATATATATATATATATATATATATATATCAAAGTACCGTTAGATACGGTTCGGGTATAGAATTGGTCTCGAAGAAAACCCAAATTGTACGCAGTTGCTGATTGTTGATCGTTATATAAACCTTTGTTTCTATTATTTTTTCCACCAGTGTATATTGAAGGTTACACATCCATTCTTAGAGTTATGGAAAAACTCGATATAATTATTAACGCCTATGCCAGGTCTCGCTAAATAACAGTATAATTACTGAAAGATATACTTCTTGTATCTAAAATTGGCCTTTGCACAGTTAATGGGCTTTGCTCTACTGATTTAAAAGGAGTAATTACAACGTTAACGTAAGATTACATTTATTAACTTCAAAACAAATTATTAAAAAAAACAATGTTAACAAATTAATTAAAATTGTTTGAGAATAATAAACACAATTTTATGTAAGTACAATTTTTCTAGGTCTCAATGCTTTTTCTTCGATAATAAACTAATACTAAATAAGTTAAAAGTTATAACGTTGTATATGAACTCCCACAGCTAGTGATACAAATGAGGTTTTAATGAATTTAACTGCCAACACTACCGCACATCTGCCTATAGAAGTCACATCCATGCAGATATTACATATATTACACTATGTGTTATTATCCAGCATTTAACCATTGTGCTCCCAAACATTAGCAAACGCTTGATACTGAGGAACAATGACTGCTGCATCGAACAATTGTGAAGAAGTGGAAAGGGATATATATGTATCTATATGACTAGGCTTCTTCCTCTGGCACTAATCCATGACTACAAACTGTGTCAATGCAACGTCCGACATCATTTTCAAAAGGCACACCAGTCCTTGCCTTGCGGGGCGGTCCTTCTAAACAATTGAATAGCTCATCATCAACCAGCAGGTATGTTACTGGGACCAAGAATAAATGCATTTGAGATATCATGTGGGAAAAATGCATTTTTGCCTTGCAGTCAACCACCGACGAAATCATAAGGAGGAGAGGCATGTCCTTCTAATTCAACTAAATACCAAGAGATAATAATAACACAGAACGATTCTCTACGTTATTCTCTTTCTAGTGTTGAGAATGAGGTCTATCTAGTAAAGACAATCTCTTACTGATGTTGCCGTTTCTCACCACGATTAGAGAAGAGAATTCTCGCAATGTAAATCCATTGCGTAAATTGAAAAAGTAAATACTCTTTTGGGACATATTGGGACATACACTCGTAGCTCTTCAAAATATCTCTTCAAGTAGAAATCGCTCTTTTCTTGTTGTCATCGCCGATTCATCTGTAAGTAAGACACTGGTATGGAATGCCCTTACCAGGAAGACTGACGTTGCTTGTCGGAACTGCAGACGACGCCACGGCGTGTGCCAACATCTGCTTTTCCGGGAACCTAGCAACAGTGACCTAACAAGCTCGGCACGCACTGCAGATGTTCCTGAGGAATTCCAATAATCTCCACAGTGTGAAAGCTAATTCCTTTGGGAGGACGATGTGCTTCTCAGGTCAACCAGCCCTATTTCATTACGGCGTTGGTAAAAATGACATAGACGAGATAGTTGATCTCAGAAAGGTCACTTACCGTCAACGATATCTTCATCGTTTACCATTCGTTGTGCGAATTGGAGTCACCTTCGCGGTTTACGCGTTTGCAATTACACCTTTGCAATTGAATTGTTGTAGCACAGCTGTGGAACGTTTTGGCATGGGTAATTAACCGTTTTTCCATATAAAGAGAGAAATCCACAAAGTTTTAAGGTACATAGGTAGTTGTTGGTAAGGTCAGGACACTTAGAATTTTAGTTGAAAACTTGAGTTGGATAGTGGGCATGCACAAATGAAAAACGAACGTGGTGGTTGTTTGGATAACTAAGTCAACTAAGAAATATTTACATTCGGAGCTAAACTGGATAATTTTAACAACAATAATCACTAAATCTGCAAATGCTATGTGCTAAATTAAAATACTACTACTACTGGTTAGATGTGCACAAAAAGATTATTTCATTCTATTACTTTTAGAGAATACCAAGTGTCCACTGCTCTGTACCGACTATTAAGCGTCTATTAGTTAATGTAGATGTAACAATATTTAAAAAATGTTCTTTTATATAAATGTACACCAATGGATATACATAAGAAAATGAATATAATAGCATTATTAATAACAAATAACAAAAAAAAAAAAAAGAAACGCCGTCACAACCTAAGCACCCTAAACCTCTCAACGATATCAAATTGTGTAATTTACCAAATTAGAGGTTTTTTTTTGGGCTTTATTTTAATATTCGCGGGTTACTTAGGGGAAACCACATGCAGATGGTGTGATAAAAAATCTAATTGTACAACTCGTCTCTGAGGAATCGGATCTGCTCACGAAACATTATTAGTTTTAAACCACATTTAATTTCCTAATTCTTTTTACATATTATGTATAATATTAAGGGTAAATGTTAAACCCTATTTTACAATTACAGTCCTTAAATTAACTTACTGGCTCTATGCGAGCTCTCTAAATTACACAGCAAAAATGGATTTTGTATTTATGCCTTTCGGGGTATATTTTTTTTTGTTATATATATATATATATATATATATATATATATATATATATAAACATTAAATAAGTAATATATTAGAGGGACTCCTCGTTTACAACTATATGTATTTTTTTTTAAATGTAACCAACAAAAACTTCAAAATGAAACGAAAAGGTAAATAAAAAAAAACAGAATAGCTACAAAATAGGTAATAAACGCAATATGCGAAGGAGGACATGAGGAGGGGGCACAAGAGGAAAGCGAGCGTTATACTTGAGAGGCATACTATATCTGAGGAAGTGAAGTCCTCTCCTCGTTGAGAAGCCACCACCATTTGGGAGATGTTCGATCTTTGGCTGATTTATCTCTTTCACTGATCGCCGTGCTAAAACGTAGGCGGTGTGGGACATTGGAGATATCACTATCATGGAGAATTCGTTTGTCCCTGGCACCACGGAGAGCGTGGTAAATAATCGGGACTCCATGCACGTCTTGGATAAGGCCTTTTTGATCCAAGAAAGGGAACGCTTCGGGGGGAATAAACCCATTCTGGAGCGTTGTGGCGGTGCCGCCAAACCCCACGGTACACTTACCTAAAAACCCCCATAACCTTTTGGGGGTTCTCCACATCACACGGAGAACCAACCCACAACCCTAACCTGCAACATGCAAAAATCAATAACCCAATAGCATATACCCCCAAATCTGCAATAAAATACTTTCCAAACCCCCAAGAGAATATAATTCAACCGAATATATTCTAATCACCACCACATGCATTTCCCCAAAACTGCGTCAGTCAATTATCTATATTTCCTCAACGCAAGTAAGCAATCCACATTTCCCCAAAATTCGTATGCCATAGCAAATGCATATTCAAATCTTCAACGGAACATTAGCAAGTATACCAAGCCGCACACATTTCTCCGAAGTTCATATGCCTTAACAAAGCATATATTCAAATCCTTAACGGAACATTAGCAAGTATACCAAGCCGCACACATTTCTCCGAAGTTCATACGCCTTAACAAAGCGTATATTCAAATCCTCAACGGAACCTTACCAACCAACTAAACCGCGCACATTTCCCCCGAAATTATCTCGGTTAACATTTCTATCTAAACGATACCCCTTTCTTGCACCCAAGCAATTTCAATTTCCTGGTATACACAACCAACGAATCCAACATAGCTTATACGGCAAGGATTCGCTGGAACTAAACTCATATGCATAGGCATAGCAACTCTTCCACTAGATTCTTAGGAAGTGACAGTGAGTTTACGATGCCACTACCACAACGCAATGGATTTTCAATTCCATGAGTGAGTCGAGATCCAACCGCCATCGAACGCGCGTCGCCACCTCCAAGCATTTCGCCTAATTACAAACGTCTCCATTCAACCCACTCAGTCGGTGTTAACCCAGTATATTTCGGGAGTCGCTCACCAGAACCTGACGTGTGTTTCGGTCACCTTACGTCTGGCTACCCTCGCGTATTCAATTGCCTTTTGAAGTATAGCGCGGCGCGACTCGGGCAACTGTTAGGAGCACGCGGCCTTTCCCAACCACCAGACACCGAAGGTCGCGAAGTGTATCGAGGTGCTATTTACGAGAGTCCGCGTTCGTTGTTAATCGGGTCGAATTGCTAGAATGTCGCTTAAGGAATCAAACCCAAACCAAAACTAAGTGCCCCCAAAACCGTGGTTAAGTGGAATATAGTGCCGGGATAGTCCTAAGTAAAAGGGGGGAATTAAGCAATAAACAGATAAGTAAAGACAAATAAAAAGAGGAGCATTAACATTAAAAGCGGACAAGTGCGTTTTATTTCCTTTTCCTCTTCCCCGTTGGTGAAAATTTCGGTCGTATCCTTCCAGTGACGTGTTGGGGGCGCAGCGAAACCGCGTCCGTGCTGGCGCATACCTACCACCCCCACAACCTCATCCCAAGTCGCATAAGTTTTACTAATGCAATCGCATTAAGCACCTGAAAATGCTTCACGCATTAATTAGATCAAATCTATAATCTTAAAGTCCCTGTAAAGAAAACTTACCTTTCATCCATCTCTTCGCATACAATTCCTGTAAGATTTCTCTCTTACCTTATCAGGAATCTCAAATTAATTCGGCACCTTCGGTGTCAAGCAAATATCCCTAGACGAATTCCTGTAAACAAAAGGATTTGAATTACATATAATGTAACCTTCGCCAGGCGCCATAAACATTGTGCTGTCTATTTTTCAGCTTCGCTATGTGTATGATAAATCTCAACGTACACATTGGCGGGCGACCTTTTTCCCCCAGCAATAATATACCAGCAGCTGCATTCAATTAGCGCAATCGACGCTGAAGCCTATTTCCCTAACTTACACCATGAGTAAACAAAAGACCGCTGCCCGTCATCAGGGATTCTGGCGATACGCATATAATTCAATACCGCCGACCTATTAGCGATGCCATAAACATCATTTCCCAGTAACCTAGCTAAAACCAATTAGCACATTTCCACATCGTATCGTCGTCTCTATGTTTAGCCGCGACGCACATGTTCCAACAAAGATCCCATTAGCATCCGACGATTTCGGTTTTATTTGCTTTACCGAAATCGTATTTCGTGAATGCACTTATGCCATTTCTTAGTTTCAGATTCGTATCATGGCTTCGACCCATGAAAAGAACCGACGTACACATATACATGTGTACAATGACGATCTCCTCTATGAGATCCGGTTATCACCACCGTAAAAGTGAATGCACCCAAATTTCCCTTGGACAACGATAGAATATCGTTGAGTCCTTTAACATTCACCGACAGAGCAGGTCGTGGTCATGTCACTCCCGCTCTCCGTCGCCCGGTGGAGAAGCGTTCCAATAGCGAAGTCGTGTCGAGGAAAGTGTTTTGCCAGTTAATGTATTTATAAAAGTTATAATAAATCAAATTAATATCAATTTCACTTGGATACATCGAAACCAAATGACAGTGTTATAACCAATAAATTAATAATAAACTGAATCAGTGTGTTAATCTTTCCTGTGTTGATGTCACGGAGTTTCGCTTTGAGTTTCCCCCTCGGCGCGCCTGTTTTCCCTTGGTGACATTTTGCTGTTTTTCTTTCGGTCTACGGCAGACAATTAGAATTGATGGAGACGAGGTAGAACTCTCACCCATGCTGGCGTCGCGATCTCGTATCCCTACAGCGTATTCTCCAGATACATATCGTTGGGATAGAATGCTCCCGAAATAAGATTATTGTCACTGCACATTGCCCTTGCTGTGTGACCACGAATAATTTTAATTATGAAATTGTCTATCCTATTTAACCCTGATTTGTTATACAGGATTTTGTTGGGATAGAATTTTTTGTATTGCGATTCTGGTGTTCTATAAAGTCTGAGGCAGGAACGCAAACACTGCCGTTCGAACACACGAAACTTCTCCATATAAAGTGGAGATATATTATACCATACTGGGCAGCCATAAACCAAAACTGGCCGGATGAATGCCGAAATTGTTTTGACTCTGGGGTCAAGAAGACTACTCCGGAATAGACTTCTTGTCATAGAATATGCGCTTTTAGCTGCGGAGAGGGACGCTGCTATGTGCTTGTTAAAATATAAATACTGGTCTAGCCAGATACCAAGGTATCTAACTACAGTTTTCACTTGCAAGGGAAGGTTATTGTTACCTACAATAGAAAAGTGTCACGAAACATTATCAACGTCTAACTAACACCAGATGCTTCGGTTTCAGTAATATGGATGCAAATGCCGTCCACCAATATTTACGAACAGGAAGCCTGATATCCTAGTTCTAACTGAGACTCAAATTGACTCGTTAAACGATTCAACATACTGTAGTGTAACAACATACGCACGACATGACCACAGACAATAATATCAAATGCATTAATTGCCCGTGTCACAATTTCCAAATATCAAATAACCAGCGTTCGTTGTTGACCATAAATTCAAGGTCAATTCATTTCATTTTCATAAACAAACGAACAGCTCCGGTTACGAAGAAACGTATATGAGTTTATCATTGGCAAGCAATTAATGAATTAATTGGGTCAATTCGTATCGTGGTTCTTGCATTACACACATAATTTATTGGAAGGAATGAAATAGCTTAAGTAAACAAAATTTGTATGAGTGAAGTTACTATTAAGAACAGAATAGCATATTAAGCAATATTTATATGAGTGTACAATAAGAATTGTAAATAATTGAGCGATTGATTGGGAGTATAAATACGCCAGCAGCTCCTCGATAGTATAGTGGTTAGTATACCCGCCTGTCACCCGGGAGACCGGGGTTCGATTCCCCGTCGGGGAGCCTCTGGCGCAAGACTAATGACCTTGCCCAGAAAAAAATAAATCATTATGGAAAATTTAACAAGCCTCAGGACTTGCTAAATAAGGCCAAGACCGGCTCCCGGTTGTAGTGCCGATGATGATGATGATGATAAATACCCCAGCATTTTTGGAAATAAATCAATCATTAACCATACGTTTTTGATTCATTGTCACTGCGGTGCATTTCGCCATAAACTTGTAGCGCTTTAAACAGCAAAACATAGGGAAGTTAGATTGTAGACAATTTTTGGTTAAAGTTCACGTACTGATCACCCAAAATATATTACAATATAAATATATTACATAGCGAAGATCCTATCTCCGCTTACACCACTTGACTACACGACCCAAAAACACCACAATATCTTCGCTGTCTAGGACATCATTTACATACCAGATTTCGTTTTATCGGTGGATTTTGTGTCTACATCTGACCTCAACGAGATTTTGTGTAAAAGGGGATTGCATCTTGGTTTCGATGATAAGTCTCTAGATTTGATAAGTCAAATACACAAATTGAGATATAAATCCTAAATATAACAGTCAGGTAATACATTTTTTGAAAAGAGCATCATCCCCGTTTGCAGAAGTTCATCACTCCGGTCTTCGGCCACCGCCCTCTCCTTTGGATGGCGAAAGCACGGTGGTCATCACAACGTATCGTGTACCCTGAACAGGGCAGCCCCTATTAGGAGTTCTTTTCAGAACAAATAGAAGAGCCGGCAGCGCAGAGACCCAATATATTCGACATTGATCTATAATAACTGCATCATTGGGAACCTCGAACTACAGTTTGTTATTGGTTGTGCAATCACTCACAATTCAAGTAACTTCAGTAGTCCATCCAAATATGGAAATGCAGGGCTACCACGTAGGACGTTTTCTTCTTGTCTGTTGTGTAAACTCCGAGGGGTTGCGGAGAGTCAATCATTCAAGATATCTTAGTATGGAACTGCAAATTCCACATTCCTCCAAACGGAGTTCATCCGATAAACCGGTTTCGATTACAGTGGTTAAGAATAGAGCTTATAAGCAATTGCCCTCTAATTCCCCAGAGGTTATTATTATTTATTAATTAATGGACTATAGGCATCTGGAAGTTCATGATCTCGCCGACTCGACTCCGCCACCGTTCTCTGTCCTGTGCGCTCTCCTTCCACGGTCGACCATCTGATCCGACCTCCTCAAGGTCAAACCTAACATTGTCCTCCCATCTCCGTCGCCGCCGTCTTGTCGGTCTCTTTCCCGTTCGTCTGCCGTCAAGAATTCTACGCACGGTTCTATCGTTGCCCATTCTCGCCCCATTTTAATCTTTGCGACCGGCTAACTCTCACTATTGTAGGTTTGTGGTATAGCCCTTCCCATTCGTTGTTGTCGAGTTTCTCTCCATTGACCTGCCTCTTCGTCGTATTTACCGCCAAACATACTTCATGAAACTTTATTCCCGGGATTTGTTTACTTCCCGTTTTGTGAGAGCCGATGTTTCGTATCCGTATAGAGCAATCGGCATGATTATGGTTCTATAAACACGGAGCTTTATATTACGTGATAGCAGTTTGGATTTCAACAGTTTACTTACTGCGTACCAACTAGCGTTGCCGGAATGCAAGCTTCCGTTAATTTCCTTCGACATTTCATTACTGGCCATCAGTATTGTTCCCAGATATTTAAACTCTAACTTTTTCAAATAGCTTGCCCCTGACGTTTATGTGTGTTGCCCGAGGTCCACCTGCTCGCGCCGTAATCATGTATTTTGTATTGTCTTGATTTATTTCAAGGCCCACTTCTTCTGCTGCTTGCATGATGATTTCACAGTTTTTATTTACAGTTTCTATATTATCGCCTAGAACGGCGATGTCATCCGCATAGGCGAGCACTTGCGTGACCCCATTCAGGGATGATCCGGCCATGTTATCGTCTTGTACCTTTCTGATGACATACTCGAGCACAAGGTTAAAAAGACATGGTGAGAGGCATCCCCCTATTTTAGTCCGTCCCGAATTTAAAATTGTTCTGAGAGGTGGTTTTCTATTCTAACTCGCCCTTTGTTTTCGTTCATGCAGATTTGAATGAGGGCGGCATATTTTTTCGGGATTCCCAGCTCGACTACAATATGGTAGAGTCTTTGCCTTGCGACTGAGTCGTAGGCTTTTTTGAAGTCAACGAACAGTTGGTGAACCGTCTCTCCGTATTCCCACTTCTTTTCTAGCAGTTGCCTTATTGTGAACATTTGGTCGCTTTTTGACCGATTCCTACGGAATCCGCATTGGTAGTCTCCTAGTACTTTTTCTGCGTACGGTGTGATTCTTGCCAGTATGACATTTGTCAGTATTTTGTATGTGGTTGGGAGCAATGATATTCCTCTGTAATTTTCGCAGTCAGATCTGTCACCTTTTTTGAAAATGGGGACGGGTATTGAGGTTTTCCATTCTTCGGAATGATTTCCTTATCCCAAATTGTTTTAATCAGTTGGTGGATCTTTCGAGCGGTTGTCTCTCCTCCATGCTTCATAAGCTCTGCCGGTAGGCAGTCGACTCCGGGAGCCTTGTTGTTTTTCAATCGGTTTATTGCGTCTACAACTTCATCGAAAGAGGGCACTGGGATCTGAGACTCGGCTGTATGTACGTCTGGTGCGTTTATTTGTGGGTGATGGGCCCGCACATTGAGCAGGTTTTCAAAGCACTGCTTCCATCTTATCACGATATTGTTTGTTTCTGTGACCAGACAGCCGTTTGTGTTTCGAATTATTTTGGCTCTCCCTCGTTACCCATTTATAATTGAATTTATGCCGGCATACATACCTCTGATAGTGTTTGCTCTGGAATTTTCTAGGATTTTTTCGATCCGAGTCTTCTCCCATTCGCGTTTTTTGTGTTTGAAAGGTCTCGTTGTCTCTTTCCGAATTGTCACGTATTTTTCTGCGTTGACTTCATCATATCTTTATAAGTGGATCACTCTGAGGTGTTTACGTTGTTCGATCTTCGCCCTGCACGCATCGTCAAACCAAGGTTTGGACTTAATTGTTTTCTTAAATCCTAATACCTTTTGAGCTGTTTGTTTGATTATGTCTCTGATCGATGCCCATTTAGTGCCCAGATCATTGGTTTCCTCTTCCTCACTACTCCCATTTTCTAGGATGCTAAATCTATTCATTAGTTCCTCTTGATATTCAGCCCTTTTGCGCAGGTCTTTTAGTTTATCAATGTCGAACTTTTTGCTTGTCTCCCGTGATTGCCCATGTGGGTTTGCTGCGAGCCGACTTCTAATTTTGCCCATCACTAGAAGGTGATCCGAGTCGCAATCTGCTCCTCAATATGATCTTACGTCAAGGATATTCGAGTGGTGTCTTTTGTCTATAAGGAAGTGGTCTATTTGGTTACGCGTTACGCCGTCGGGTGATATCCATGTGGCTTTATGGATTTGCTTGTGCTTGAACATCGTGCTTTTCACTATCAGATCTTTGGACGCTGCGAACGTGATAATTCGAATTCCATTATCATTTGAAACGTCGTGTAGGCTCACTTTGTTAGCAGTTGTTTGGAAGATATCTTCCTTTCCAATTTTCGCATTAAGGTTCCCGAGGAGGATTTTGACATCGAATGATGAATACTTCCTCTAGGGTCTCGAAGAACGTGTCCTTCGTTTCTTCGTCTGTAGATTCTGTTGGGGCGTGTACGATTATAAATACATAATTGTATCATGGTCCCTGTATTGTTAGCACCGACATTCGCTCATTAATAAATTTTACATGTTTTACATGGGGAGTAATATTCTTGCTTATGATAAAGCCGGTTCCGAGGTTATGTGTATCGGTACCTCCACACGCCAGGGTAAACCCGTTGGTTTCGATTACTTGGTGTAGGAGTCGGACTTCCTGAAGCGCGACCATGTCCATTTTATATTGTTTCGCGTTTTCTACGACCGTCTGTATAGCGCCTGGTTTATATAACGTTCGAACATTCCTCATGCCGACGCGTATATCCCGCTTTTTCCGTTTTTCCCGACGTTTTCTTTTTGCAGAGCCGGTGTTTTCTTGATGATTTGTTCCATTATGGTAGTCTCGGCTCATCCCACCTACGCCTACCGGGTTTTTCGTGAGATTGTTTTTTGTATATTGATTATTCATTTTTGTTCCGATGAGTCTTGGGGTTTCAAATAGTCCGCCACATCAGAGCCCCTCTTTGATATGGTAAGGTCTGCTTACTGCTCTGATTCAACCCGATGTCAGAGAGGCGTCGTTATAATACAGCCGGTATAACCCTGACTGGAAACCATCCAATGGGTACGGTGACGCGTAACACCCTGTATTAGGGGTGGTGGATCTTTGTGTGTTACTCCTCGCTAGCCTGTCGGACATGGGTGGCCCTACTGCAAGCGTATGCTTCGGTCAACATAGCCTGAGTGATTCATTGTAGTTTAAGCCCCCGCACCACGTCAAGGTTTCTACTAAGCGGGGCCGTCTACGAACTGCAGTCATCGCAAATTAGAATTCGGAAAAAATTGTCTTAAATTACATTGGTACCATTTCGAAAATATTAATTTGTGATTGGTGAGCATGTGATGAAAACTTTCAATTTTTTACAACAAAAATGAGTCATTCGATAATAAAAAAATCCGAATATCAACTCATCGAATATAATTATAATGATCTTATATAAATGTTAAGTCAACTGAACGAATATTGTTCGAATTATACCGCGTCTCGTTTTCAAAAATCACATCTCGAGAAAAGTGGATTTAAAATGTTTGCATGACTAGTGGATACGAAACAATAAAAAATACTGCGAAATGTTTTCCATTGTAAGCTAAATGAATAGAAATAAACTATTATGCTGTATCCGCCGAGGAGGTTTTAAGCCACCGCAGTCGGTAAGGAATAGTACAGCGTAACAGTTCGCAACTCCGCCATCAAAAAAGAGTATAAGTAAAAAGTTGTTGTCCTGTTATTCTACAAGGTTCAAGGTAACTCTACAGTGGTATTAACCCTTTACATAATTAAAAACAATCAATTTTTTTTAAAACTCTTAATAGAATACTCAACACCAACCTTTAAATATTAAATGGACGAAGTTACATCAGTTTCAAAATAAACTATTGATATCTAGGACTTCCCAGAATCCGTACAACTCGGTGGACATTTCATCTGTCTTTGAGAAAGCAGCTGTGGTCAAGTGATGGATAGTGTAATTTAGAAAGGGTTTGGTCTTACACAGACAAAATCTGACGCTGGTCCCAACTTCATCAGTCTAGCACTTGCTTCTGGTCTGTCAAACAAATACCTTAGGCACCTGAACTGGGTTTACCAACCCTTACAGCTTTACCTCATTTTCATTAAAGACCACCTTAATCACGTTCAATGTATAATTCATTTTAATCGGAATGACTCAAAGATGTAAGGTAGTGTCAAGCCCAAGTCACCCTTTCATTAGTACATCACTTATAATATCTGGTGGGGTAATTGAGGCCGGTGACCCCTCAGTTCATCAACACGTCCGTCATTATATACCCCCCAAACATCAACTTAATCAAACTAATTTCGTATCCTTTCCGCGTTTAAAATGTGCACGGAGTCCTCAGTCTTCCAGAGCCTGCAACAACTTCATATTCATATCTGTGTCAACTTCTGCTACTACCTAATGAGATTTCCCCAAGCGCCCATAAGGAAGCAAGGAAGGATATACAGATGATGGACGACATTTCATTAAAATATGAAAATGAATGACGTTGACTCTGGATGAGTACAGCTTCTGAACTCCGATGCTTTTGGACGTTTCCGGTCTCAGTTGTAGTAGTAGCGAGGATAGTTAGCTTAGAACTGTTGAATACCGGAAAATGTGAGTATTTCTAAAACTAGCAACAAAATGTCCTGTCGCAGTTAAATTACATTACACAGGTGGCCGAGCTGACTGAGTTTTTGTGAGAAATTCTTACTCCAGTGGGATTAACTTAGTACTGATAATAAGATAAGGGCAAAGTCGGAACTGAAAATATGGATTGCTTTAGGACGTGGATGATAGATATGGAGAACTTTGTCGCGCGCTGCGAGAAGAGCTGGTGTCGTTAAGGCGTCCATTGTGTTGTAAGTCGCTGTGTTATTGGAGATGCAGAAAAGTTCAGTAATTAATCCCTTGCGGAAAACCAGTTTGTCGTCGGAGAGCAATGCTGAAGCGTAAACCCTTGAAGTCCTAAACAGTTTTTCAGAAGACTGTAGGTTGGTGTGGACCTACTGCTCCAGAAGTTCCTGGTGATGGCCATATATTATGATAATACATTCTGTTCTTTATTTGTAGAAGTGTCGTCCAGGCATTCCCCCCGTTTATGAAACACAGGTGTATGACCGAGGAATATTGATGATGGTAATGAGAGAGCATTGTAAGAATAAAGGAAAGAAGACTGTTAATATCATATGGAACAGTGTTGAAGGAGAAGAAATTTCGAATGTTACGACTGCAACTACAATAAACTTCTAGGCCTCCTGGGGCTACTCTTCTAAAAAGCGGAAAGCTATAAATACTGGGTAACGTTCCGGGATATGTACAAACCTCTCATCCACGATAACCCCCAGGTATCAGCGGTGAAGAAATTCCAATTTCTCCGGACGTCCTTGAGATCGGACGCAGTGTCATTGGTTCGCAATATTCCGGTCACGGCGGCGAACTATCAGGAGGCTTGGGCTGCACTAGTCTCGCGGTATGACAAAAGGAAGATTATCTCGGAGGCGCATCTCCGATCACTCATGTCGATTCCAGCTATCCAGACATTAGGTGCGGCGGAGTTCCGCAGATTTATCAACGACCTCTTCGAGCAGGTTCGGGCTTTGCGGGCATCGGAGCTGCCAGTGGAACACTGGGGTTGTTGGATGGTTTTCACTATAGTCGAGAAGCTTCATAGTGAGACCAGGCAGTTGTGGACTCGAGAAACTAGCAGGGACGAGCTGTTGGCATTCGAGGACCTGACCGAATTCCTGGAAGCCTGATTTACCGAACTTGAAGAGCATGCCAACAGCGAAGAACAGTTCCAAGGGTCACTTTGTTCGGGACGAAAGTATAGCAACCGTTCCACCTAAGAAGACGTACTCGGCAATCACATCACCAGTGCCGGCTAAGTGTCCCAAATGCTTGCAGGCGCATCCATTGTTCTGATGTGGCGCATTCAGGAGCCTCTCAATTCCACAGCGTGATCAGTTTGTTTACCGGCATAAGTTATGTAGAAATTGCCTTAGTGCAGATCACGGCATTGACAAATGTAAGAGAGGTAACTGTCGAGTGTATAGCGAACGGCACAATTCTTTGCGGCATCAATCGGTGAGTGTTCCATCGGAGGGATGCTGCTCGGCAGTACAAGCCCAGGATTCTCTGCCTACGGCAATCATCACTGTTGTGGGTGACAGAAACCAGTTAGTTCCTTGTCAAGTGCTTCTGGACTCCGGTTCAACCACATCCTTAGGTCCGAGAATTATCCAGTCAGCAGTTGGGCCTGCGACGCACTCAGGCGAAGGTAAAGATAAGTGGCATAGGCGAAGGGAATCCAGAGGTCAGCCGAGGAAAAATCAAGATGCTACTGAAAAGTCGAATAGAAGAAACCAGCGTTCGGGTTAGGGCATTGGTACTGAGGCGGTTAACTTCAGATCTGCCGTCAAGGACACTGGAACTGGCGTTGGCCGACCCGCTGTTCTATAAATTGAGGCCCATTGGCTTGTTGCTGGGGTTGGTCACTGTCTTCCAGGTCCTGCGCGATGGACGACTGATGGATCCCGAGAGTAAAATTATGGCTCAGGACACCATATTCGGTGATCGCAGGGAGTGGACCGGCTCTGCCCGATCAGGAACAACATTGCTGCGCTATCACCTGCCAGGTCAACCCATTAGAGAGGCAGCTGAGGGGCTTCTGGGAGATGGAGGGGCTACCAGAGATGAGGGAGCGTTTAGTAGAAGAAGGGGGAGGGCAATGACATTTTGCGGACACGCATCAGCGCTCAGTAGAGGGACGCTTCCAGGTGGAGATGCTGTTCGGAAATTTCTCACCGTCATTGGGCCATTCCAGGGAAGCCGCAATCCAAAGGCTTCTGTCCATGGAGAGTCGATTCAGGCGAAACCCGGAGCTAGGCCATCAGTATGCTGAATTCATGAGGGTATACCAGGACATGGGTCACATTCAGCGGGTGACCAAAGAAGACCTAAAAATACCTGACAACCAATGCTGCTATCTGTCCCACCATGCAGTACTTAAAGCCGAGGGTGAAAACAACAAGCACATGGTGCTGTTCTATGCTTCCTGGGCCACCAGCAATGGAATATTTCTTAATGATCACCTGATTGTTGGACCGTCCTTGCAGTCGGATCTCAATTCAATATTGACCCGGTTTCGCAAGCATCCCATAGTCTTTGCCTCGGATATCGTCATACGGAACGGCATCCGCGTCGTTTCTGGCAACGCGTTGTTTGGTCCAGATTGCCGAGGGGATCGAACAATCGTGTCCGGAGGCGGCGCGAATCATCAGAGGGAACTTTTACATGGACGATTGTATATCCGGAACACAATCCGTGGAGGAGGCAATCCGATTGGTGGGTCAACCGACGGAAGTTTTTAAGAGCGCAGGATTTCCGCTACGTAAGTGGAAATCAAATTGTAACAAATTGTTGAATTGGCTGTCATCTGCTTCACCAGATGTTGAAGAAATATACCAGTTCATCAAGAAGGGGGGAACGAAGCTGCTTGGAGTGCATTGGCATCCCTGGGCACTCTATTTGAGCTACAAGCTACAGGAAATTCCGGAGATGTCAACGACCACGAAGAGGAAGGTCCTATCACACGTATCCAAGCCTTACGATCCATTGGGCTTGGCCGATCCAGCCACTCTGATATTGCAGAAACTGTGGCTTAAAGGTGTCGATTGGGATGACCCCCTGAATGAAGTGACTCAGAGGTAGTGCAAGGAATACTTCGAGGGATTACCGGCGCTGGAGTAGGTGGAGATCCCACGTTGCTTGGGACATCCAACGCTTCTTCAGTTAGATGGATTTTCGGACGCAAGCGAGAAAGCGTACGGAGCGGTCCTCTACGCCAGATTTGAGGAGGAAGGGACTTCCCAGGTGCGTATGATCATCGCTAAGGCCAAGGTGGCCCCAGTTGAGCAGGTATCCCCCCAAGGCTCGAGTTATGTGGAGCCCATCTCTTGGCTCCGTTTTTTTCGTTCGTGAGGAAAGCGCTTGAAGTTAGCGAGGTTCAATGCTTCGCATATACTGATTGCATTATAGGGCTGCAATGGTTATCGGATCATCCCAGGCGCCCAAGACGACGATGTCCTCCGCATATGCGAGCACTTGTGTGACCCTGATCAGGGATGTTCCGGCCATGTTGTCTTCTTGTACCTCTCTGATGATATACTCGAGCACAAGGTTAAAAAGACACGGTGAGAGGCCATCCCCCTGTTTTAGTCCGTCGCGGACTGAGTAGTAGGCTTTTTTGAAGTCAACGAATAGTTTTTGAACCGTCTCTCCGCATTCCCACTTCTTTTTCAGCAGTTGCCTTCCTATGAACATTTTGTCGCTTGTTGACCGGTTCCTACAGAATCCGCACTGGTAGTCTCCCAGTATTTCTTCTGCGTACGGCCTGATTCTCGCCCGTATGATATTTGTTAGTATTTTGTTTGTGGTTGGGAGCAATGATATTTCTCTGTAGTTTTCGCAGTCAGATCTGTAGCCATTTTTGAAAATGGGGACGACTATTGAGGTTTTCTATTCTTCCGGAGTGACGTACACCTAGCTCGAATGAGCGAAGAGGAGCCCGCCCAGAAAGTTTTTTGTGGCAGGATCTGTGGGGTATTCAACTCTTACGCCGGTACAGGCGCCTATTCAGTAAATCTCCACCGATGTTGCTCCGGGCGCCGCTCGCCAAAATGCCAAATAAAACCCACTGAATGGTTGGTAGTAAAGGGGTTCTTTAATTGATTGCGATCGGGTTTCGTTTATTAGTTGTAACACACCTCGGTTATGATAATGTTTTCCTCCCCTTTTATTTGGTAAACTAACGAACAAACACACGCAACGGGGAAATGATGGTCGAGCTATAGAATGTCAGTGTTTCTTTTTTATTCTGTTAAGCTACGGTGTTTAAACGCAACGGACAAACGTGAGATGCTTAAGACACTCGGTTTCTATTTTTTTTATTCTGTTAAGCTACGGTGTTTAAACGCAACGGACAAACGTGAAATGCTTAAGACACTCGGTTTCTATTTTTTTTATTCTGTTAAGCTACGGTGTTTAAACGCAACGGACAAATGTGAAATGCTTAAGACACTCGAGCGTAGAATTCGGACCCTTCTCGATTGGTTGTTAAAACTCGACTGACTCCTGGATGAATATAATTCATTCATTGCGTCGTGGCGGTGCGTCATGGCAGAGTTAGGCTCGCTGCCAATTACGGGGAATTGTGGACGAGTTGCTATGCTCGCATAGGGATTCAGTTCCAACGAATTCTGGCCGTACAGGCTGGGTTGACTTCGTTGGTTGGGTGTACCGGGAATTGGTTTGGCGACGCGAGCGAGTATGGGCATGTATTTTCGGGGGAAATTGGGATGGCTTGGGTGCAAGCAAGGGATATCGTTTAGATAGAAATGTTAACCGAAATAATTTCGGAGAAATGTGTGCGGCTGGGTATGCTTGCTGATGTTCCGTTGAGGATTGGATATGCGTTGGCTATGGCATATGAGTTTCGGGGAATGTGGATTGTTTGGTTGCGTTGAGGAAATATGGATAATTGAGTAACGCAATTTTGGGAAAATGCATGTGGTGGTGATTAGAATATATTCGGTTGAATTATATTCTCTTGGAGGTTTGGGAGATGTTTTATTGCATATTTGGGAATATATGCTATTGCAGGTTTGATTTTTGCATGTTTGCAGGTTAGGGTTGTGGGTTGGTTCTCCGTGTGATGTAGAGAACCCCCACAGTACTCCCCGCCCAGTGACGTAGTCACGAAATAAGGGTAGGCCGAAAGGAGTAGGTTGGTGTGTGGCGGGAGGAATGTTAGGTAGCTAGGGGTCTGGTGGGTTGGGTTTGTCGCTGAAGGCGCGGTGATAGGGATTGGGTCGTCGTTGGGAGTGGACCTGGTTGTAGGTGCCGCGTGTGTTGCCGACAGGGGCGAGGGGGTTGCGGTGTGGTCCAGTGGTCTGTTGTGGTCTGTGTTGACCAGCAGGTATGATGGCTGGGTAAGTGGTGGCCTGTCGGTAGCTCTCTCACATTTGCCGTGACGAAATTGCGTGTGTGGGATGGAGGAGCTTGGAGGCCGGAGTTTATTCTTCTGCGCAGTGACGGGGTGCCGTGTGCCGGGTGGAGAAGGTTTGGTTTGAGGGTTGGCATTTTTCGTGCATACGGTGGTATGGGGGGTGGTTTACCGCTCTTGGTGGGAGTGCGGTTTCCTGGGCGTTGGCGTCGACGTGGAGTCTTGGCCTTGCGGGTTGGTGTTGGGGTAGGGGTTGCTGGGGAATTCCTAGGTTTTGATCTCCTTACCGTTTTTCGGCATTGGTCCCGCGTGTGGTCCGTATGGCCACATACCGCGCATCCGATTGGGCCGCTAGTCACTCGGATGGTTGATATAGTGGGGTTTTGGGAGGTAAAGGGTTGGTGTGGTCGCGGGTGTGCTTCCCTCGGGGACTGCCTCTGCTGGCGCGGTGATCTATTCTGTGGGAGTGGGATATGGTGTGCACGACATTCTACAATGTCGTGGCCATACTGCCAGCACTCCCGACAGAAAGGCGTGTTTCGCCTTTTTAGGCACTCGTCGTACAGGTGGCCTTTTTTATGGCAGAAGCTGCACGTGATGCGTGCGGTCAGTGAGTACAATCGATGGGTGCCTTGATCCCTCGTGGGTTGATCCACTGGTGTGGTATTGTGAGGAGGCGGAGGCCGATCTGTCTGTTGGGTATGCGCGGTTCGGTGGGGGCTTCTTATCTTCGCGTGAATTTGGTTTAGTTCGCGACGGAGTGAGGCCTGCAACGCGTGGAGATCGGATATGGTGGCGGGCGCAGGGGAGCTGTCTGAGGGGGACTGGTTGGGCCTGCTGTCTTGGGTCCGCTGTGGGAATTGGGTTCCGCGGAGTGGGGTCCTGGGGGCTTCTGAAGGGGGTGCGGGAGAGTGCCGTATAGCCGGTGCGGCGTGTTGGCTAACCGCCGCGACCTGGTATGGTGGGAGCTCAGACTGTGGGTCTAAGGTTTCCATGATCGCGTCAGCCACCTTTGATAAATAGCCCAAACTTTGGTTAGGTTGGGCCATTAATGCCGAGCGGGCATGTTGAGGTAGATTCCTCAGAAAATGTGGCCTAATTAGGTCATCCGAGATCCTGGTCCCCGCTATGGAGCGTAAATGGGTCAGGAAAAGGGATGGTCTAATACCCGAGAAATTGGTCTCATTCGCCAGTCGTTGCTGTTTGATGCTGATGGGCTGGTCCAAGGCGTTGAGGAGCGTCTCCCGCATGTTGCTGTATGGGTTGGGCCCTGGTGACCTGATTGCGTGCGCGATATGCGTCCGCTGTGTCCCATCCAGCACCCGCAGCAATTCTATAGCACGATGTTCTTCGTCGTGGATGTTGGCGAACCGGAAAAAACGTTCGGCTGTAGCGAACCAGAGCTCTGGATCCTCTTCGTCGAACGGGGGGAGCTTTATATTTTGGGTAGGGGGTGGGAATTCGACGCCGGAAGCGTCCTGAAACGCGAGGGAGTTGGGTCGCGGTTGTTCCTGCTGGGTAGTACCGGCTCGTGTGGTGGGCATAGTGGTGCCGGAGTCGGGAAGGGTAGCCGGGATTGAGGAGGGACGGGGTGTGTCTGTGGATGAAGCCAAGGGGCGTGGAGCGGACGCGTGAGTCGAGGGGAGTCAAACGAGAGTCGCGTAAGGTCCAGTGGAGTCGTGGATATTGTCGCGGTTTTTACTTTAGTTGCTTCTATGTTTAGTGTGCGTGGATTGTACGCAGGAGGGGTGCACGACAGTTTATAATTTGATGGTTCTTGCGCCTAGTTTAGTTTGATATTTTTGGTTTTTTTTTGCTTGTTATGATTATGACACGGTGGTTTTGAAGTATGGTTCGATCGTGATCTTGTTTTTGGTTCGGACCCGGAAGGGGACTTACAATAGTTTGTAATTTTGATAGAATTGTTTCGCCTGATTTGGTTTTAATATTTTCGGGTTTGCCGATTGTTATTTTAATTTTTGATCTCGATAAATTTATAATTTTTATTGTTAAAAGGGAAATGCTTATGTTTTGTTTGGTCGGTTTTATGTTTGCGAAAAAGAAAAAAAAAAAATTTTTAATTGTTCTTTCGCTCTTTTCTTTTTGATCTTTAATGTTGTGTAATACGCTTTTTATTAGTACTTTGGATGTTTGATACGATAGTGAGTGTGTTTGGTTATATATATCCTATTTTTCTATTGTAACGAATTATGTTTGTATGTTTGTTTTAATATTTTGCTATTTTTGTTTAAAAGCTTTTAGGTATTCTTAGTAAGGCTTAATGATTGGTGAAATTGGTGTTTGGCGACTCGTTTCTCTTTACTGTGCGTGTGTACGGAAAGATATCAATTTTGTAATTATTTAGCTTTAATTATTTAGTCATGAGTCTGTGTCGTTTAAATTAATTGTGTTCTTTTGTAATTATTTAATTATGCTTCTTTAAATATTAGTAACAATGTTCTTGAATAGATGTGTGATTACTTGGGCACTGAGGTCATTATAAATTAAAAACGGAATATAAGAAATATGTGCCAGAAAAAGTAGGAGACTGGGAATAATTTGGTTTCTTACTGCTGTCTTTAGCGTAAAACTTTAGTTTGCGTTTCTTTTGACAATTTTAACTTATTTTTAAATTTTAGTTTAAAGTTCACAATTTCATTAAATTTTGGAATATTATTTAAAAATTTATTTTGGTGACTCAGAAGGAGCTCGTCGCAAGGAGAAATGACGCTTGGTATAATAAAAGAAAGGGAAACCTGATTATCCGGGACTGTTGTGTCGATGCCGGTGCTGCAGCTTCAGATCCCTTGATGAGGTGTTATGGCTTCGCTGTGGTGTTACAGGTGGGGGTAAGCTGCCAGGTGAAGGCTGCACTCCTTTCGCAAATTTGTGTTGATCAGTGCTGGATGAGGAACCTGATGATTCTACGGGTTCGGGTACTTCGTCTTTAATTGGTGTAACGGTGATTGTGTTGTTCGTTTGGTTTATTTGTGATGTCCTGGTATTGAAAGTACTTAAATTGGATTCTCTGATTGCGGTAGGTGTTTAATCGGTGTTGATTACTGTTGGGCAAGCGGAGCCGTTTTGTAGATATATGCGATAAGAAAGTGTAGGTTGCGGCGTTTGTAGTCTCTCGTATGTATAGTTTTATTTATTTTAGCGTAGATTTGTTGCACTTGCTTTGGGTTAAGGTGCGTTGAAACAATTATGTGCGCGTGCTGTTTTTGGTGTTTTCGATTTGATTGTCCGTTGGGGGGTGATGATAAACAAAGTCGACCGGGGCTCAATAACCGTATTGCCTGTCTTACTTCACTTTTGGGTAGGAAATCTTTGTCGGATTTCACTCGGAATGGGTCTGTTTTTATTTTTCGCGGTTTCCGCTGGCACTGTTCGTCACTGAATGTTAATTGTTTTTGAGGGACTTTTGTTGCTAGCACTGTCACTGTTCTAGTTTTTTTTTTTTTTAGTTTGGTAAAGGGTAAGTCGGTGTTTAATGGTGCGTGTTTGGTCTCCGGTCACTAATGTTCGAAGGTTGCGCGTTTTTACGGGGTCACCAGTGTGGGGTATTCAACTCTTACGCCGGTACAGGCGCGGATTCAGTAAATCTCCACCGATGTTGCTCCGGGCGCCGCTCGCCAAAATGCCAAATAAAACCCACTGAATGGTTGGTAGTAAAGGGGTTCTTTAATTGATTGCGATCGGGTTTCGTTTATTAGTTGTAACACACCTCGGTTATGATAATGTTTTCCTCCCCTTTTATTTGGTAAACTAACGAACAAACACACGCAACGGGGAAATGATGGTCGAGCTATAGAATGTCAGTGTTTCTTTTTTATTCTGTTAAGCTACGGTGTTTAAACGCAACGGACAAACGTGAGATGCTTAAGACACTCGGTTTCTATTTTTTTTATTCTGTTAAGCTACGGTGTTTAAACGCAACGGACAAACGTGAAATGCTTAAGACACTCGGTTTCTATTTTTTTTATTCTGTTAAGCTACGGTGTTTAAACGCAACGGACAAATGTGAAATGCTTAAGACACTCGAGCGTAGAATTCGGACCCTTCTCGATTGGTTGTTAAAACTCGACTGACTCCTGGATGAATATAATTCATTCATTGCGTCGTGGCGGTGCGTCATGGCAGAGTTAGGCTCGCTGCCAATTACGGGGAATTGTGGACGAGTTGCTATGCTCGCATAGGGATTCAGTTCCAACGAATTCTGGCCGTACAGGCTGGGTTGACTTCGTTGGTTGGGTGTACCGGGAATTGGTTTGGCGACGCGAGCGAGTATGGGCATGTATTTTCGGGGGAAATTGGGATGGCTTGGGTGCAAGCAAGGGATATCGTTTAGATAGAAATGTTAACCGAAATAATTTCGGAGAAATGTGTGCGGCTGGGTATGCTTGCTGATGTTCCGTTGAGGATTGGATATGCGTTGGCTATGGCATATGAGTTTCGGGGAATGTGGATTGTTTGGTTGCGTTGAGGAAATATGGATAATTGAGTAACGCAATTTTGGGAAAATGCATGTGGTGGTGATTAGAATATATTCGGTTGAATTATATTCTCTTGGAGGTTTGGGAGATGTTTTATTGCATATTTGGGAATATATGCTATTGCAGGTTTGATTTTTGCATGTTTGCAGGTTAGGGTTGTGGGTTGGTTCTCCGTGTGATGTAGAGAACCCCCACAGATCTATGGAAGGAGACAGTGTGGCAGACCTTTACTGTGATTGAGGGATGGCGTGGACTAGGGTGCTCAGAGCCTGGGGGTGCCAAACTGGATGACATGGGCCGAAATAGGAATCGGTGGAAAGGTTTGTTAAATAAGGGCACGACCGGATCCCGGTTGTAGCGCCGATGATGATGATGATGATTGAGTTTTTCCATTCTTCCGGAGTGACTTCCCAATCCCATATTGTTATAATCATCGACGGATCGCACCCGTTAGTGGTTCATTTCCCGACGGCGCGAACATCCCTGCATCAGAACTCGTTCCTTCACAGAGCGGGGAAGCTGTGGAACTCCCTTCCCACCCGAGTGTTCCCGGAGCGCTGCAACCCGCAACTGTTTAAAAAGAACTGCAACAGTTATTTGGTGGCATCTCGGGGGACCACTCGGCGCTATAGGTTCGCTTCTCCCGAGAGAAGTCTAATAACAAAAAAAAAAAAAAAATCAGTTGTTGGATCTTTCGGTCGGTTGCCCCTCTTCCATGCTTCACAAGCTCTGTCGGTATGCAGTCGACTCTGGGAGCTTTGTTGTTTTTCAATTGATGTATTGTGTCTACAACGCCGTTGAAAGAGGGCTCTGGGATCTAAGGCTCGGGTGTATGTACGTCTGGTGCGTTTATTTGTGGTTGATGGGTGCGCACATTGAGCACGTTTTCAAAGTACTGCTTCCACCTTGTCACAATATTGTTTGTTTCTGTGACCAGACAACCGTTTGCGTCTCGAATTATTTTGGCTTTCCCTCGGTAGCTATTTCTAATTGAATTTATGCGGGCATACATACGTCTGATGTTCTTTGCTCTGGCATTTTCTAGGATTTTTCAATTCGAGTCTTCTCCCGCGTTTTTGGGGTTTGAAAAGTCTCTATTGTCTTTTTCCGAATCGTCGCGTATTTTTTTTTGCGTTGACTTCAGCATATCTTTCTAAGTAGATCACTCTGAGACGTTAACGTTCTTCGATCTTGCACTCATCGTCAAACCAAGGTTTGGACCTTTTGGGCTGTTTGCTTGATTATGTCTCTGATCGATGCCCATTTAGTATCCACACTATTGGCTTCCCCATCCTTACTGCTCCCATTCTATAGGATGCCAAATCTATTCATTAGTTCGTCTTGATACTCAGCCCTTTTGCGCAGGTCTTTTAGTTTATCAATGTCGAACTTTTTGCTCGTCTCCCGTGAATGCCCATGTGGGTTTACTGCGTGCCGACTCCTGATTTTGCCCATCACTAGAAGATGATCGGGGTCGGGATCTGCTCCTCTATATGATCTTACGTCAAGGATATTCGAGTGGTGTCTTTTGTCTATGAGGAAGTGGTCTATTTGGTTACGCGTTACGCCGTCGGGTGATATCCATGTGGCTTTATGAATTTGCTTGTGTTTGAACATCGTGCTTTTCACTACTAGATTTTTTGACGCTACGAACGTGATAATTCGAATTCCCTTATCGTTTGAAACGTCATGTAGGCTTTCTTTACCTATAGTTGGTTGGGAGATATCTTCCTTTCTAATGTTCGCATTGAGGTCCCCGAAGAGGATTTTAACATCGAATGATGAGATCCCATCGAATACTCGTAGAAGGTGTCCTTCGTTTCTTCGTCTGTAGATTCTGATGGGGATGTACGTTTATAAATACATAATTGTACCATGGGGCCGGGATTTTTACTACCGGCATTCGGTCAATTATAAATTTCACATCTTTTACATGGGGAGTAGTATTCTTGCTTAGGATAAAGCCGGTTCCGAGGTTATGTGTATCGGTACCTCCACACGCCAGGGTAAACCGTTGGTTTCGATTACTTGATGTAGGAGTCGGACTTCCTGAAGTACGACGATGTCTATTTTATATTGTTTCGCGTTTTCTACGACCGTCTGTATAGCGCCTGGTTTATATAACGTTCGAACATTCCACGTGCCGACGCGTATATCCCGCTTTTTCCGTTTTTTCTTACATCCCCTTTTTGCCGAGTCGGTGTTTTCTTGATGATTTGTTCCCTTATGGTAGTGTCGGCTCATCACACCTACCGGGTTTTTCGTGATTGTTTTTTGTATATTGATTATTCATTTTTGTTCCGACGAGTCTTGGGGTTTCAAATACTCCGCCACATCAGAGCCCCTCTTTGATATGGTAGGGTCTGCTTACTGCTCTGATGCGACCCGGTGTCACTCTGCAAACCATCCAATGGGGAGGGTGACACGTAACACCCTGGATTAGGGGTGGTAGAACTTTGTGTGTTACACCTCGCTAGCCTGTCGGACATGGATGGCCCTACTGGAAGCGTATGCTTCCGTCAGCATAGCCTGAGTGATTCATTGTAGTTTAAGCCCCTGCACCTCGTCAAGGTTTCTACCAAGCGGGGCTAACACACCGCATCGCTGAAATAAAAAGTCTCGCCGCGGATGGCAAGTCAAGTTTGCACGACGCTCTTTGCTATAACATCAGAATAGAGTTATATACGAATAAATTATATTTTGTAATACATTTTTATGTAAAAGGACTAGAGTCCATTCTCATCATTAGTTAAATGTAATTTAATTTTCAAATACTCGTATTTAAAACAAAAATTATGTTATTCAGTACTGTACAAAGGCTTTCATAATTTTCTTAACGTGTTAGCCCCTGGCGACAAATTGAAGTAACATTTATCAATACTCATGCGCAGGTTCGAGAAAAAAGTGAGTCCTATTGAATTTCGTCATTATTTAAAGGTCGTTTATGGTAACGCTTTTGTTGATAGGTCTATTGTAAATCGATGGGCAATAAAATGTGATGGTTGTGCCTCTGGAAAAGTCAGAATTGTTGGAACACACAGCTGGTGTTCGATCACTGCCATAGACAATGGTCATGGCAAACTCATCAACGATTTGGTTCAGAATGACCGGCGAAAAACTCAAGACCCTATTGGAAACCATATTGGAATATTGAAATAACGTCTTGGTTTTATTACAGAACAATTGGGATACCATAAAATCTGTGCATGATGGGTTCCACCCTGTCTTATAAGTAAGAGCAAGCGTTATTGTGGCGAAGGAGACGACTTCTTTTTGAACACTGTGATAGGGGATGTTTAAGAAATTTTTCAGTGATGGAATAAAAAAACTTGTTACACGTGGGAAGCAATGTACTAGCCTCAGTGGTGACTATGTTGAAAAATAAATACGAGTATTAGGTATGATTTTAAAGCTTAAGATTTGTACTTTAATATACTTCTTGCCCAATTTTGTTATTTCGGTTTTGTACGTGCACAACAAGCATGTGTGTATTACTTTTCAGTCGACACTCGTAAATGGATAAATAAATAAATAGATGGTGGATATGTGGGGGGGCGAAGTAGGAGTGCCAACGTATGGCACTGGTTCACTAAGGCCCCACCATCTGCTATCGTTCGCCACCACGATAGTTCACTGAACAAATGAAACTGAATTCCGCAGCGGCCCATTGCACGAGAGGGAAAATGAAACTGTGATCGATTGGTTGTAAACTTTTTCTTTTTATTGTTATCTTCTTAAACGAAATTTGTCACTTTGTATATATTGTTTGAAAATATAGTGATAATTAAATGAACTTAATTATATAACAGATTTTCGGGGGAAATTAGAATTGCTTGGTTGCAAGCAAGGGATATCATTTAGATAAGATATTAACCGAAGTGGCTTTTGGAAAAATGTATGCGGCTCGATGTATTGGATGGGGATAGTGAGTATTCCGTTGTAAATTGGAATATGCGTTTATTACAGAATGTGATTTATGGGGGAAATTATAATTACTTGGTCGCAAGCAAGGAATGTGATTTGGATAGAGAATTAACCGAAGCAATTTTGGGAAAATAAATGCGGTTTGATTGTAGGGAATTGATGTGGTTTTACATATTTTAAGTAGGGCAGGAACCGAAATGGTTTGCGGGGGAAATTAAATGCGTTTGGTTGTAGATGCGGGAGATGATTTAGAATGTATTCTGTTGAATTGTATTCTGTTGCGGGATTTGGAGTGTGCTTTATTGCAGAGTTTGGAATGTATGCTATTGCGGCTTTGGGAATGTATATTTGCGGGTTTTGCATAGGGAGTTGGGTTTAGGTGACGCGCTGTTAGCGGTCAAGGTTGGTTAGAATTGTAGGTTGGTTCTCCGTGTGATGTTGTAGTCCGGACGCCGTGCTTCCTCGGTGTGAGGGAAGAGCGTGGACTTATTATTTTTTTGATTGACTGTTATGATTTTCCAAAAACAACTCACTTATAATTCACGTACAACTGGCTTTTAAGATTTCCCAATTGCGACTATTCAGTTTATTTACAAAGTCAATCAAGTCGAAATCTGCTTTAGCGCTAATTATTATTTAAACAACAATAACAAACAATTATTTAAAGTTAATAATTAATAAACTTAATATGTTATTGCGACGCTAGCTGCTCCATAACAAATCATTCTCAACCTTTCTTTACGGCTGACAAATATCAACTGCACTTTTTTTTATTCTATTTTTTTCTCCCTGACTTTTCACATTCAATTCGGACGAAAATCCAAGTTGCTATGTTTTCAATAAATAAAAAGGTGCAGGTTATTAAGTGTGCTGTAACTGGTAATATTGTGAATGTTTATGAATGGTATGTATTAAGTGAGAATGTAATATATGTTAAGTGAAGTTTTTAAGGATGTGTTAGGAGATTCAGTGTTAAATTTAATAAGGGTAGTATTCTGGAATACAACATCCCACCCTTCTTCGAGAAAGAAAATTATCCTTGAAGAGAATAATTTTCTAGTAACTATATATTAAATTAAGATTAATTAAAAACTTGGATTTTCGTTCAATTACATTACAAAGGTTTTCAAAATTAATCTTTCATCAAAGGTTACAATAATCAAAAAGTTCTTAATACTAGAAAAATAATCTATTTACATTATATATTAACTAAATTTTTTCAATAATCAAAAAGTTCTTAACACTAGAAAAATAGTCAAAATAGTCTATTTACATTACATATTACCTAACTAAATTTAAATATTTCTCCTTGGAACCTTTTGTTTTCTTATCCAAAAGTTACAAACCAAGATCACCGTGTATCTTTACTCTGACAAAAGAATCTATATCGAAGACCGACAGGATATCGCTCAAATCCTCCGTGACTTCCATAATTCACCTTTTGGAGGGCACCAGGGAGTTGCCCGCACAATCAAACGTGTTAAAACAAGGTACTTTTGGCCAACCCTCATAAAAGACACGAAAGAATTCATCCGCAAATGCGACTCGTGTCAAAGAAACAAACTAACGCTAAACAGAAAAATCCCGATGAAAATCACAACAACAAGTACAACCCCCTTCGAACGAGTAGCTCTAGATATTGTTGGCCCGCTCCCAACTAGTTACGAAGGTAATAAATACATATTAACGTTCCAAGATGACTTAACAAAGTTCACTGAAGCTATACCGCTACCCAATGCGGAAGCACCCACCATAGCTCGTAGTTTTGTGGAGAAAATCATATGTCGTTTCGGAATACCCGACGCGGTATTAACGGACCAAGGCACCAATTTCCTAAGCCACCTTTTTAAAGAAATATGCAAGATTCTAAAAATCAAAAAGATACAAACAACACCTTATCATCCCCAAACAAATGGAGCCTTAGAACGTAGCCACCGAACGTTGGCCGAATATCTCAGACACTACGTTAACAAGGACCAACTCTCATGGGATACTTGGCTACCATATTCAATGTTTGTGTATAACACCACACCGCACAGTAGCACCGCATTTAGCCCTTTTGAATTACTCTATGGTTTTCCTGCACGAATACCGAATTCGCTTAGCATAAATCCGCAAACGTCATACAACTATGAGAACTACGCTAACGAACTAAAAGCTCGCCTACAGTACGGTTACAAGATTGCTAAAAACATATTGCAGGACAAAAAGGAAAAATCTAAAGCCTGTTATGACAAAGGGACAAGCCATAAAACATTCAAAGTTGGCGACAAGGTACTCATAAAAAACCATACCAGGAAAAATAAGCTCGCTTCCTTATGGGAGGGTCCCTACGTAATACACAACATAGTATCCGATGAAAACTCAGAAATCAAAATAGGAAATAAATTCAAAGTTTTACACAATAATAATATAAAACTATTTTCGGAATAAATAAATAACCCATACACACAACATAACCAAATTTTTAACAATTATCTTAAAATTAAACACGGTTGGAAAATTTTCCATAAATTTAAGGAAAAGATAAACACATAACAAATGGCCTTTGTTTTATTATTCAATATATATGAAATAATCTAACAATTGTAGGAAATGACGGAAATGAAAAAAAAAAAAAAAAAAAAAAAAAGTTAATGAGGGGGACGAAAGAAAGAAAATTTTAGAGGTAATATATATTGGAAATTTTAGAATTTATATATATTCGAACGGAAAAGGAAAGAAAGGAAATTTTAGAGGTAATATATGTATTGGAAATTTTGGAATTAATATATATATATTCGAACGGAAATGAGAATTTTGAAACAATAATATTAATATTATTGTTTCAAAATTCTCATTTCCGTTCGAATATATATATTAATTCCAAAATTTCCAATACATATATTACCTCTAAAATTTCCTTTCTTTCCTTTTCTTTTTTTTTTTTTTTTTTTTTTTTATTTTTTATTTTTTTTATTTTGTGAAAAAGAGAGCTTCCAAGTAGAAAATATTCCTAAAAAAAATAGAGAGAAAAGTCGCTAAAAAAAATTCTTACTCTACTAAATGTTGTCGTTGTACTGTTGATAGCAGTCTTGAGTGTTGCTGTTTTGTTTTTTTTTTCTTCAGTTTTCCTTGGTTGTTTCCTTTGTGTGGTTCTTTTTCTTTTTAGATTTTTTTTTTTTCTTTGACGCCAGGCAGACTTCACGTCCTAAAGTTGATTGCTCATCCTGGTCTTTGCTGCTTTCCTTTTTTTTTCTTTTTATTTCGTTGTTTTATGTCGAGGTTTTTTTTTTTTTCTTCTTATTTTGGTTTGGTTATTTCTCCTGTTTTTTTTTCTCTCTTTTCTTCTTGAAAAATTTTTTTTCTTCTTCTTATTTGGTTATTTCTCTTGTGTTCACTTTTCTTCTTATAAGCAATTTTTTTTTGTTGTTTTAAATTTTTGTTTACTTTGTTTTTCGTTGTTTTATGTTTACTTTTTTCTTCTTCTTATAAACATTTTTTTTTGTTGTTTTAAATTTTGTTTTGTTTAAAAAATTTTTTTTTCTTGTTTTTTTTTTCTTCTTATTTTCTTCTTTTTATTTGGGATCCTTTGGTTGTATCCCACCGCTGCCACCAGTGTTGTAGTCCGGACGCCGTGCTTCCTCGGTGTGAGGGAAGAGCGTGGACTTATTATTTTTTTGATTGACTGTTATGATTTTCCAAAAACAACTCACTTATAATTCACGTACAACTGGCTTTTAAGATTTCCCAATTGCGACTATTCAGTTTATTTACAAAGTCAATCAAGTCGAAATCTGCTTTAGCGCTAATTATTATTTAAACAACAATAACAAACAATTATTTAAAGTTAATAATTAATAAACTTAATATGTTATTGCGACGCTAGCTGCTCCATAACAAATCATTCTCAACCTTTCTTTACGGCTGACAAATATCAACTGCACTTTTTTTTATTCTATTTTTTTCTCCCTGACTTTTCACATTCAATTCGGACGAAAATCCAAGTTGCTATGTTTTCAATAAATAAAAAGGTGCAGGTTATTAAGTGTGCTGTAACTGGTAATATTGTGAATGTTTATGAATGGTATGTATTAAGTGAGAATGTAATATATGTTAAGTGAAGTTTTTAAGGATGTGTTAGGAGATTCAGTGTTAAATTTAATAAGGGTAGTATTCTGGAATACAACAGTGATATAGAGAACCCCCACAGATACGTACACAGATAGATACATTTTAGGTATATATATATATATATATATATATATATATATATATATATATATATATATATCATATCATTAATATATATGTATATATTAGATACTAAGGGTACGAAATAAAGCAAGGAAAAGAACAGAAACGCGAAATGCTTTCAGCCTTAAAAGTATTTTAAACAGAGGAACAGAAAAATATATATATATTAGATGCAAAAGGTGTGAATTAAAGTAGGGTGAGAAGATAAGGGGGTAAGAACTGAAAGGCAAAAAGCTTTCAGCCTTAGAAGTATTTTAAAGGAACAGTGTGGCATAAATCTTCGTCTTGGTGCCGGCGTTGGCACAGGTTGTACGAAGATTCTCCATCATTGCACTTCTGTAGATTGTTCTCGCAAAACGACGACACCTGAGCAGCTCACGATGGAAAGGAGAAACACAATTCGAGTCATTGAAAGTACCGAGCAACTATCGCCGAGTTGCGTTCACCAAATAAGCAACACAGGATAAATGAAACACGCAGGGTTTTAGTTGTTAATTTCTTTCTTTATTTTTATCAGCACTAATACGTTCTTCGTTTACTTGTGGAACTTTAATTAAAATAAGTTATTTTGAATTTCGGCTTTAATTGTTCACACGGTCGACACACACGATTCATATTAACACACGGGGGTAGTAAATTTACTTTTAAGACACACTCATTGGAGTGCACACTCTCGTGTGCACTCTGAAGTGACAAAGATGGTTGGGATACGACTCCGTGATTCAATCCTCGTTTGGGGTGAGTTTGGTGCTGTGGTGAAAAGGAAATGAAATGGGACGCGGTGGTGTATGTGTGTGTTTGTACACATCACCGTGTTTATCGATGCGTTTAGCCAAGGATAAACTAAACCTGAAACGAGGAAAAAAAAGAACAAACGGGAAAACGACCTACGGCATCTTTCGGTAATGAGGGTCAGCTGTCTAAACAGCAGCCACTCATTAGATGCTAAAAGGGATTGCAATAATTCATACAATAGAGATATCGTCTCTCTGCCGACTGGGAGAATCGAATTCTTTTGTTTGCATATGTTTATGCTATTGAATCCGATCCGACGGCAAAACGTGACGTCGGTGATTGTTTGAAGATTCAAACAAAGAAATATTTCGGCGAGAAGTGCTTGCAACTGAATCAATGGTTGCAAGTCTTCGCAAAGTAATTTAGGTGGATACACAATGATGGTTGTGTATACTGTCTGTGTCAACTATGCATGGCACCCATGGCGACGACAGGATCGAACTATAGTGTGAATATATACACTGATAATGTATGAATGCCCTTGTAGTTGCAATTCTTTTTAGGAATTTTATGTAATGCTTGTATGCATTAATGTCCTTGGGAAGGGAAATATTTTCAGGTGCCGATGCGATTGCATTGGTGGGAGACAATGGGAGTTGGGTTGCGGATATGGGGGGTTTTTCAGGTAAGTGGGCCGTGGGGTTTGGCTAAACCGTCACAACATAACTACCCAATTCATTATTAAGTTACCAATAGAGGATTTGAGTACAATTTTTGTAGCATTTATCCCATACTCCGACTATCGTATTCAATCACAAAATTGATAAATAATACTGACTCCATGTTTGTCATGGATGAAACTCACTTTAATAGTTCGTTGAGAATAAATAAATTCTGAAGCATACTCACAGAGATAAATATCTCTCAACATCAAATTGTTTTTTCTGGTATTTCTCTTGCGGTATGGCTTGAGATAATTTAACCATAAAATTATTAAGTTATCAATTTTAGCTATAAAATTATTTAACGTTTGCATCCCTATCATATTATACATATCTTCATAACGTTAGGGTCCTTTCATTGGTTTTGGGTGTAGTTTGCATTTGTACGCAGGCATGCTAGCCCTGCCTCTCGAATCCATGAAATTTTTTCATGTGGTAACGATGTTTACCATACCGGGTGAATGTTATGTAATATAAAACACATTTTAGTAATTTTTGTGGGTAATTAGACCAATTACCAGCATTTAATTAGATTTCATTCAACTTCGATAAAATGCGATACATTTGTACCATCCAGTAGGGACGTCACATCCAACTGTCTCTAATGAGTTTTCAAATATAATCAAATCAACACAAATGAATTCCGGTAAAATTGTACTAATTGATCCGAAATACGATTTCAATAATTGGCTATGGCCGCTTATGAAAGCATCCGAGATTTAATGAACGCAGTCATGGGGTGGGGAGCGACGCCCTTCGACCAATAAAATCTTCTGTTCCTTAATTAAAGTGCAAATTCTAACCAAATAACAACCCTGACTGGGCCAAACTTTATAGTGTATTTTAACAGTCCTATATACAAATTCAAAAGGTTGGTAGTACGCTTCATCTCGGATGAAATATCGCCAATTAATGACAGTGCCCAACAAGGCAAGTTTTGTCCGAGAGGCACTGGCGCGAGGCTGACGTTGAATCTAATCTGCTAACAAAACAAGAAGCAAACGCTTATTACTTAATTAAATTAAGTTCCGTAAGTCGGCCCGATTAGCATAAGTTTCTTTGGCCAGGAGCCGCCAACTGTGTGAGATTAAATATCACATAAATTCTATTAGGTAATTTGGAAGTCCATTGGGGATGTTAAAACTTTACTATTCATCGTTGACTTGCCCCATACGGTTCGAATGCTTTTGTCGGGTCCGAAATTAACGAGCCATGTTTCAGCGAGTCGCTTAGGTTAGCAAGCTCTTCGGTAGAAGATGCGTCATGAAGCATCAAAGCCTTGGGAGTTATTAGCACCATTTAGTGGTCTGCCCACTCCGTCAAATATGTAGAAATACTTGAATTAATACTCCATTCAAATGATATACGAGCTAATTTCATTAGCTAAGACTTTGACTCTGACCTCAGGGCGAGAAGCTTAAGCTATATCTTGGGTATAGTTCCCGAATGACCGAGAGCATCGTCTTCAGTGGGAATCAATGGAGTAGACAGGCTTTATTGTCCGTGGCAGCCGAAGACGTAAGCCAACTGGAGCAACTTAAGATTTCAATGGCAATTAAAAATGTTCCTATTATGCGTTTTGAATATAAAGTGGTAATATTAAACGAAAAACAGGCGGTTTAGCTCGAAAGGGACAAAACTTCTGCTAGTGGGAATATAAGAATGTACGAATGTATGTGAAGTTGGCCGAACTACGTCGTTAGGACGTGAAACGTCTTTGGTGGAACCACTCGTTGTTTCTAGGGTTTCTCGCAAATTGCGTTTTTAAACGCACGTCTACTGCCGAAATTTAGATCATTGTAAGGGAAATCAGTAGCGCCATTTACTGGAGGGACACCGTAAAACAAAAATTAACATGGAAAGAAGTCGTACCATTTCCAACGTCTGCAGAAGTTTTCGAAATTAGACTGTTAATTGCGTTGTTGACCTAAGAGAAAGCATTTGTTCTAACGATGCCATTGTTTCTTTATAAAAACGCATATATATATATATATATATATATATATATATATATATATCGACATGTAAAGTCTGCGCAACTTGTTGCAGGACTAGCTGAAATATGTCCTCTCACAGAGAGAGATAGCTATGCATGACAATTGAGGGAGCCATGGGATGAACGCAGACGCCGTCTAGGACATACCATGGGGTAGTTGTCGTTGCTACTTCGGATATTCAACTGGAAGTATGGGCTGATTTTTATATAGGTGTTCCAAGAATTTAAGAAGGGCAAATTTGCTCTTTAAGTTTCGGTTATGGCGAAATCTCATCGATGGTATTTGATACCAAGGACATGATATTTTCCGAACACTATACTAATGAAATTTGATTGTTGCCGCTTTTGAAACTTATTTTGTCCTAGTTTTTGGCTTTTGTCAGACCAGTGTCCTTCGGACAAACATGCAAGGACAAAACTTGTAACTGAAACGTCGGGCTGGATGTTATTGGCTTGGAGATAATAGTTTCAATGTTGACGCACTAATGACAAACATTGAGCTCCAAATGGCATGTGACATCCTGCAAACTGAACGCAACAGTTCATGTAGGGTTACAAACATCTATAAGTATTTAAGTTCGTTCCATAATTTTGCAGTAGTAAATAGTACGTAATTTTATTGTTAGACTATTTGAATAAGACAACTGAATCCGCATATTGCTAACACTTTGGTAGAACATTAATAATTTTTATAGATTTCAAGCTTGGTAGCCGCTGACCTGTCGACATATATACTTGTAACGATTTGAACTCTTCACATGCCCTACAATCAAATTGTTATCATTCAAGAAGTAAGAGGTCTCTGCTCAAAATTATAATTTAAACGCACAAAATTGTGATTTCTTTTTTTATAATTTGAAATATCAAACCACCGGGAAAATTATGGAGATTAGAAAAAATGTGGACTGTAGCCTTTAATGCTTAAAGGTTGCTATTAAGGGGAAATGCTTAGAAGCATTCTATACGAATCTGTTAGTTTTCGTTGCAAATCTTTTATTTCACCAAGGCAACATGGTTTTCTCAATGGCCCATCAACCACAATCAATTTCGTTGGATTCACTTCCTTTACACTCTCCGCACTAGAGAACGGTTACGAGGTTGATATGTCTCGACCGACCTCAGTAAAGCATTCTACAAAATCTTCCACAATCTAATCCTCTTCAAATTATCCTCCCTCGGCTTCGAACCTGGCTTGCTGAAATGGATTTCTTCTTATCTACAGGATAGACTTTATTCCGTTCGGTTTAGGTCCATGATACCCAACCCTTTACTTGCCGCCTTTGGGGTCCCTCAAGGTAGCCACCTGGGTCCTCTCCTATTTATACTGGCTATTAATGACATCGATAAGGTCATTAAGAATTCCAGTTTGTCCCTATATGCTGATGATACCAAGTTATACAAGACCTTTGAGTTACCATTTGATTCTGCGCTGCTGCAGTCTGACATGGACACGAGAAGGTTAGTGTGACAAAAATGGCTTTGTACTTAGCATCGTCAAATGCCAATCTATAACCTTTTCGCGTAAGCGGATTCATTCATCCCCACGTCACTATACCCCTCATAATCAACCCCTGACCACTGTCCAATAATGTATTTGAGAGCTTGGGATCCTTTACGACAGGTAGTGTGACGATTCCTTCGAACGCCACCAATCATCTTCCCATTACCTAGGTAAAAACCCCCACCTAGCGCATACAAAATGAATAAAAAACAAGTATTGTGGCAGTTCCATTGAACGCCAGTACTTACCTTACAGCTATGATAAAGAAATAGTTTCCTAAAATACATAACAAGCATAACTTACCTTCCATAGTCGTACCTATAATATTGGAAATACTTTGAAGCATTAATTCTAGCTGACATACAATTTTATCAGCAACAAATGTTAATTTCCCTGAAAGCAGTTTGGTCGCACCATCACGCAACCAACATGAACCGAACCAAATACATTGTACATGTCTCGGTTCGATGCACGTAAGCACAATTTGGTTGCACTTTCTAGCAACCAACATTGCCCGAACAATATCCATGCGATATTCCCTTGCGCGCCAGCCGCACACATGCAGGAAATGTTTATCTTTCCTTTGTATATCATGCCAAAATCGAGCGGTCACCCGACCGACCAATACATGAGGGCATCCGGCCGACCGCCCAAGCAAGTCGAGTTCCCAAAATGGAAATTTACCATCGAGAATTCGACTACGTGGAGGTGCCAGCAACATGTACGCGGTCAGCAATAATGCTTTACGCAGTCGTTGATCGTGTAAACATTTCAACCCCTTTGATGGGATGCTTGCACCAGCTGCGACCTAGTCGATTCGATCGATTCTATGTTCGCATATTTGTGGACACACGCGATGAGCAGCAGAGGTAATCATCGTGTGTGTGTTTCAGCCCTTTTTTGTAGGACAAAATGCATAAGGGAATCTTACCATATATGATCATCGAGGCGATGAATGAATTTTTGGTAATTCTGTCGCTTCGGTGGCAGTAGTAATCGTGTTATGGATTCCGTGGAGGCAAATCGGGCCTCCACGTTTAATATACGAAAGGTTGTTGAGTATTAGTAGCGTGGATGTGCGGCCGTGCGAAGTAGAGTCGGTTGGAGTTTTCTATCCAAGAGTTCAATATTAATAACGAGCCGTTTGATATTTCTTTTAATTAACATCCATAAACTATCAGTGTCATTGTTTATGTTGAGCTTGTAAATACATCCATAACTATAAGTGTCATCGTTTATGTTAATCTGTTAAATAATATTCATAAACAATAAATGTTAAGTCTAATCATTTAAATAATATTCATAAACTATAAGTGTCATCGTTTATGTTAATCTTTTAAATAATATCCATAAACAATAAGTGTTAAGTCTAATCATTTAAATAACATTCATAAACAATAAGTGTTAAGTCTAATCATTTAAATAACATCCATAAACTATAAGTGTCATCGTTTATGTTAATCATTTAAATAATATTCATAAACAATAAGTGTTAAGTCTAATCATTTAAATAACATCAATAAACTATAAGTGTCATCGTTTATGTTAATCATTTAAATAATATTCATAAACAATAAGTGTTAAGTATAATCATTTAAATAATATTCATAAACAATAATTGTTAAGTCTAATCATTTAAATAACATCAATAAACTATAAGTGTCATCGTTTATGTTAATCATTTAAATAATATTCATAAACAATAAGTGTTAAGTATAATCATTTAAATAATATTCATAAACAATAATTGTTAAGTCTAATCATTTAAATAACATCAATAAACTATAAGTGTCATCGTTTATGTTAATCATTTAAATAATATTCATAAACAATAAGTGTTAAGTATAATCATTTAAATAATATTCATAAACAATAAGTGTTAAGTCTAATCATTTAAATAATATTCATAAACTATAAGTGTCATCGTTTATGTTAATCCTTTAATTAATATTTTACCAACAATAAAGAGAACGCTTTTAAGTTGAACAGAGTTTTTTTATTTCCGGTGCTTTCTAATTGGAGTCAGAGTTTAAGTGGAAATCTTTGCGAACCTGTGCCCATGTTGGCACATGGCAAAGACACCCTTCCCACAGCAGCTAAACTTCCTCTCTCAAATTGATGAGATGATCCGGTTGTGGTGCCGGCGTACGGCACGGAGTTCTACTTCGTCCCCACGATAGAGTTCGCTGACGAAACGCTGCACGTCGCCGAGGGAAGATCGAAAACCAGAACAAACGATCACCACAAGAGAAATCAAGAAAAAAAAACACTAGTCTTGTTTTTGTAATTTTTATTTCTTAACTTTTATTGAATTTATCAAGGTTCTTTTTTTATTAACATCAAATCTTACTACATTTAATTAGATTACAGAAAACTGATTTTGATTACACTGACGATGAAACGGATGCACCAAAAAAGATGGAGTACTCTACTTGAATGGCATTGACATGAGACACAAGAAAAATTACTTTTAAGTGCAAATATTGTATTTAATTAATACGACTCGATACGCGTTCGCGTCCCCGCAGGGCTACGGGGAGCGGGAGAAAAACCGACCGGCGCGGTCGGTGGATGGAATGAGCTCAGCGATGTGAATTCGCTAGCAAAGGAAATTCGACCAGTGGTCCATGCTCTCTTGATTAAGGGATGCATTTCCTATCACAAGGGAAACGTGAAGTCTCTCTTTGGGGAAGGTAACCGGATCTCATAGAGAAGATCATGGTGGTATGCATGTGTGTGAACATTGGTATTTTCATGGGACAAGGCCAGCTTCTCGATAGTATAGTGGTTAGTATACCCGCCTGTCACGCCGGAGGCCGGGGTTTGATTCCCCGTCGGGGAGCCTCTGGCGCAAGACTAATGACCTTGCCCGGAAAAAAAATCATTATGGAAAATTTAACAAGCCTCAGGACTTGCTAAATAAGACCAAGACCGGCTCCCGGTTGTAGTGCCGATTATGATGATGATGAAGGCCATGGAAACGAAGCTGAAAAATCAAAAGGGATTAATGGGCATCAATGGGATGTGAGTTCGGCTAAGTAAACAAGCTATATCTCATTGGGTGCTAATTGATTTCTGTTTGCTCATGCCGCGAGGTCATGAGAAACGGATCCAGAAAATATTCAAAGACATAAAGGAATTTATGAGCTGAGAGTTCAGCTAAATAAACAAGTTGCAACTCATTGGATGTTAGATGCATTTGGGATACAACAAACAATTTTGATTGTTTATCGTATCGCCAGAATGCCTGCGAAAGAACCGAACTCTATTGTTTGCGCTGGTGCGTGCTGACGAATTTGGTTGTAGCGTCCATTGCGTTAATTTTATGCAGCTGCGTCAATAAGCTGCTAGGAGTTGCTTTGTCGTTGGGTGAAAAGGTCGCCAGCCAATGTGTATGTACGGAAATTAATTGTATACATGGTGAGGTTGGGAATAGGCGACGCAATGATCATTATCCCTGGTTATGATGGTTACATGGTACTGTAAACGATATGCTTTCTTTCAGGGATATGATGTTTGTTCTATAAAGAATTCTTTGTTGGGAAAATTTTGCCGATGCGTTTATGCATGGAAAAGGAAATGTTTTCAGGCGCCAATGCAATTGCATTGGCGGGAAACAATGGAAATTGGGTTGAAACCATGGGGGGTTCTTTGGGCAAGCTTAAAAGAGCCCCCACAGTGGTCTCATGTGATCTTCAGTGACGAGAAAAAAATTAATTTGGACGGCCCCGACGGCTTCAAGTAACATGGGCATGATCTCAGGAAAGAAAGGAAAATCATGTCAGGAGGGTCGGGGGGGGGGGGGGGGGGGGGGGGGGGGGGGTTGTGGTGTGCGCAGCTCTCATTGGAAATCTGAAAACAGAAATTATTTTTATTTGTGGAAGAATGTATGACCAAAAGTACCAAGAGGTTATGGAAGAGCACCTTTTTCCTTTAATAACCCTAACATAGGTCGAAGATGTCATATTTCAGCAGGACAACGCTTCTATTCATACATCACGGACAACAATAGCTTGGTTTTGTTACGTACAAAACACCCCATCTGAACATGCACACCGGACCAAATCGCATTCAATTTGGGATCACATAATGTGAATTCCCTTTGAATTCCAGAATTAAGCCACGACACAAACATTCCTTAGCGGCATCGCTAAAGAATAAAACAAAAGAGTACAGACGTACCCTATGACGGCACCGTTTCCTTTAATTCTATTCAAGGAATCAATTCCTAAGTGGAACAAGGAACGGCGACCATAAATACATTCTGTGGACAACAATACCACTAAGATACAAAACGATCTTTGGCACCGTTGTCCAATAAAATATAATTTCCAAGTCCAAGGGTTTCTAGACGGTTGCCGATCCAAGGTAGGATCAGACAAAGGTTGCACTGGCTCACAAAAGAGATCCTAATACAAAGGACCTTAAGTGAGATCAGCGTAAAAGGCAAGTACCACGTTGCCTTTTGTTACCGTGGAAAAAGTTTTTCCTGCGATCGAACGATCGGAAAAGCAAGGAGTTTGTGTTCAGGTGTTGACCAAGACGGTTATTTATTTTTAATAGTGTTGTGCTGTGTCCGGTGCGTGAGAGTTAGAGTTCGAGCACTTAAACCCCATTGAGAATCTTAGGGAATCCTGGGAAAATCCGGTTTACGATCAGGAAAAGCCAGAAATTCAAATGGTGGAACAACTCAAGGAAAGAATCGTTAAAGCATGGAATAACATACCGGAGAACACTTTAAGCAATGTTATTTCCAGTCTACCATGAAGATTGTTAACTATTGTAAGAAATAACCGACAAAGCATTTCATAGTAAATAAATTATACAAAATATATCCCTTGAGTTTATACTTTTTCACAGACGAAATTTGGGTTTTTTCGGGAATATGATTACCATTCCTGGTAAAAAAGCAATTAAGCCATTAAAGGCTTTTCCCTGAGGTGTCGGTTGATTTTGTAACAAAACTAATCAGGAAAGTTTATTACTTATTCCAAGAAAACTGAGAATTTACGATCGAGTCTATAATTTTTCGCATACTGCATGTTGTAAGCAGTTCATCAGTACACATTTTTCCAAGTACGAGATCTTCGTGTCATACTCTAACGAATGCTTGTGATATGTCGAAAAATATTGCTGGGCAGTTTTTGTTTTTTTCGAAAAGTTTTTGGATGTAACGTAAATTATAGAGAAATCATCATCATCATCGGCACTACAACCGGGATCAGGTCTTGGCGTTATTTAGCAAGTCTCGAGGCTTGTTAAACTTCCATAATAATTTATTTTTACGGGCAAGGTTATTGGCCTTGCTCCTAGAAATTATAGAGAAATGGTCTTAAATGATGATTTTTCTCAGGTTGCTGAGAGGTGAAATCGAATCAATATCTTTGCGTTTGAAGATCTACCCAACTAGATAGAAGAAGCTTAGAGTTTCACCCATCGTCATCAAAATCCATAAAGCGAAATTCAAGGTCAACGGAGTATCGTGAAAGTTATACTCGTAAAAGTTTCATTAACATTTCGACATTTCTGAATAGAATTAATAGGTGAAATATATTATCAAATGGTTTAATACTTTAAGACGTTTGCTCTTATTACATCCTTGAAAGTCATCGTATTCCTTTAAGAATACTCTTTTTGTCGTGCAATACTATTATACAATACGATATACTTAGTTATTTGTATTTCAGTATCATCTGTTGGATGATTTTAATTAAACTGAAATTTACCAGAGACAGACTCACCGCGACCCGCGGTCGTAATTGCTAGTTCTACTATTCTATTGTATGGTACTTGACATAACTTAGCTAGCGAATGCCACGATTGCTAATGCTTAATGACGGGATAAGGAAATGAACAATATTATGGCATTAGGCGATAATTAAAGAAGTTCTTCACCCGGAGAAAGATGCCTATTACGAAGATGCAGCATAGCTGGGTATCGGTATCAAAAGTTAAGGCCTGTTGATTAAATGTAATAAAAAATTATACGAAGCGAAGGATTGAGGTGAAACTAAATAGATGTCAGTAGAATTTATGGGGCGAAAGCCTATTTAACTTTTGGTGTTGGGTTGAATTATCTTAAAGTGAATTACAGTAAGTGCTTTAAATAAATAGGGTGTGCCAGTGAGACGTACGGTTGGTATACAGGGCTTATATGTTCTTAGCAGAACTGATTACACTAATATGCATTATACAATACTTCATCAATCTAAAATCACTTCCTATACGAGTGTGTTGGGTTTTTAAAAAAATTGTCATTAAGCCTCATCTTTAAGAACCGCCCTCTATTGACGGTGCCGGTGGTACGGATTTTTGTGCATAATAGAAATACAATTTAGAATAGAACCTTATCTGTTATATTGTAATAATAAATAAAGATTCTTAAAAAAAAGAAAAACCCCGATATTCGTTCGAAACGACTAGTTGAGATTGTTTGAATGAATACCAGAAATCCAACGGGCTATCATTAGAAAAATTGGCTTGCGGGGAAGCAAGAAAAATAGACTAGGTGAGATTACAGAGTCCTAGGGAACAGGGGCATTCATTTCACGGTAGGCAGTTTTAACACTATGCTTGAATTGAGAAAGGTAGATAAAGATCCACATTTATTTACAATAAAGTTTGTTTTTATTTAGGACTGGATGTTATATCCTATTTTACAAGTTTGGTGTTATATTCACTTGCCGGCTCTTCACAACCATTCTAAACTATACAATGTCTAATGTTTTTTTGCTTAGGTCTTTCGGCGTACAATTATTTTTATTTTTCAATTCAATTCAATTTCTATTAAGTAGATAATACGTTTACACTTTAGGATTTTACAACTAGTATTTTAGAGATTTAGGACAGCAATTCCTTTACAAGTATAGTTGTGGGGGTTCTCTATACCGCATGGAAAACCAACCCACAATGCCAACCAATTCTGACCGCTAACAGCGCGTCACCCTAACCTAACCTGTAACCCATTTCCCAACATGTAAAAACACATCCCAATATGCAACAGCATCCGTCCCCAAATCCGCAATTGCATACATCCCCATACTTATCAAGAAACCAATTCCCAAGCTGTAATAAATGTATATTCCAATTTACAACGGAATATTAATAATCTCCCTCAATGAAATCACATATAATTTTTCCCAAAAACCACCTCGGTTAATTTCTTATTTAAATTACATTCCTTGCTTACGACCAAGCAATTCTAAATTCCCCCGAAAATCATACTCCGTAATAAACGCATATTCAAATTTACAACGGAATACTCACCATCTCCATCGACTACACCGAGCCGCATAAATTTCCCCGAAATTGCTTCGGTTAATTCCCTATCTAAATCATATCCATTGCTTGCAACCAAGCAGTTCCAATTTCCCCCGAAAACCATTTCGGTTCCCATTCCACCTAAACCATGTAGAACCACACCAATTCTTTTACTGGTAAGCCAACAGCATGATGCATCATCGCCTTTCCACCAAACGACCATCGCAACGATCAAGACCCTTGACCATACTTGGCTATGCCGCCGAAACCAATTTCCCGGTACACACAACCAAAGAATTCAACTCAGCCTATACGGCGATGATTCTCCGGAACTAAATCCCCTATACAGACATAACAACCCTTTTGAAAGTTCTTAGTAAATGGCAGTGCGTTGATTTTAGCTATGACTCCACTGCCACGACGCGACGAACTTTTCCTCGTTAGTAATGAGTCAGTGGAGTTTGGTAACTAACTCAAGTTAATTATATAACAGAGTACAGGCAGTGATTTAGGACAACGCAAGGCGGGAAACGAGAACATTGTCAGAAAAAGAACAATTGACTAACTGTTACGTGCGGCTTTCACCACCCCCATCATTTAATTGTTTTTATTATAATTTTGTTTTAATATTGTTTGATGGTAAGGTGGTGGAAGTATTGCACGATCCACATGTGAGTGTTCGAACACGCCCCGATTCGAGTGTGGATCGTGAGCGGGTTCGAGTTCGATTTTCGGAGTGGATGTTGAGGGAGAGCGAGGAGAGCAGGAGGAATCTTAAATTCGGTTTTTTTTTGTGATTCCGTTGTCGACGGTGCTTTATGATGCAGTTTTTGAGTAGTCAGTGTTAACGGTCGAAGAGGAAAAAAAAAAAGAAAGAAAAAGAGGGAATCAGCAGAAGAGTTGTCCCGGATACTGAAAAAAAAAAATAGTTAAAGTAATTAATTAATTTAAAATTGAAAAAGAAAGAACTGATTTTAAATTGTTAAATGAATTAAAGTAAAGTTGTAGCCAGTAAACGTGAAAACAGCTAAATTGTTAAATGAATTAAAGTAAAGTTGTAACCAATGAACGCGAAAACAACTAGAAGCTGGAGTTTTCATTGCGATCACATTGGGGGCAAGCAGTGGATCACTTGGCTCGTGGGTCAATGAAGAAAGCAGCCAACTGGGCGTCATCGTGTGAGCTGCAGGACACATGTGCATCGGCATTTGGAACGCATATTGCAGCCCATGCTGAGGAGAGATCGGGACTTTGAGGATTGACCGAACGGATTAAGAAAAGGTAACCCCATTAGTATTAAAATCAAAATTTTTGTGGCTTTTTACACCACAGAACCGGTTTAACGTTAGCGTTTTCATGAAGTTCTTGTGCCGAATAATGCTATGGAAAATTGAGCAAAATTTTCAGTATTTTATTTTGACACCTTCGCAATAGTGTTTTGTGTGTGCGAGCACAATTACATCATAAAGGGTGAAAATGGTTTTAAAAATTATGATGTTATTTTCGAAACTAAGCTTTGACTTCTACACACTAATGGATACAGAACTCTTACGACTTTGTTTATTTTGTCAATTGTGGTAGTGATCGGTTTGTGGAAGATACACCTCTTTATCTAGAATAATACCTAGATATCTACAGTCTTCAGACCAATCAATATCAACTGTACACATACTGAGTTTAGTGCCATTTTGTAGGTAGCAGAGTTTCCTACCTCTCGAAAACCAGACAGCTTGTGTTTTATTAGCATTTATTTTTATTTTCCATTTCCTGTAATATACTGCTAGCTTGTCAAGAGCTGCTTGCAAAGAGTTGTAGACGTTAGTGAATAATGCACCCGAAGAGAATATGGCTGATTGTTTTCACCTAGACAAGGTAAATCTGAGACAAACAATGTGAATGATATGGCTCCAAGGACCGAGCCTTGGGGTACACCATAATGGATTCGGTGGTTAGAGGATTTGTCAGTTCCTATACTCACAATATATTTTCTCGAATAAAGAAAGCTCTGAATAATTTGGAAAGCGGTATTGGCAGCTTTAGTTTTAGTAGCAAACTGTTTACACATAATCACATTGTAGATAATGTACCATATAACAAATATTCGGGTATACTTAATAGGTATGCATGTAGAAACTCGGCTCTGAAGTTGATTGGATTAAATACTTACTTGAAAGCATCTAATTCGCTTGCAATATCGGATATATGTAACTTAGTCATTGCTGTTTTTATGACTAATTTTTGGTCATTTACAAGATGTCACTCCGCATACATCGGTTGTAAAAGATATGGATGTTGATAAGGATAATGATGTTAAAAAGTTTTCTCAAGCGATGGAATTAATTAATGCGACTTTGACTGATCATTCTGCGTCATTCAACAGTAAAAAAGTGGTATTCAATGAAGGAAATTTTAATCCTGAGGACGCTCGAGGGAAGATTGGGTGGATTGCTTCTGTCTTTGCCCTTTTTTGGGATGGGACTACTGCAGTTTTCCAACGGTTTCGATAATGTGCATTATTTAGAGCGTTGTTGAACAAAATAGTGTAAACTTTCATTACTTCAAGAGGAAAATTATTTAGAACAAAGTTTGGAATACTATCTACTACAGAAGATTTCTTGTTCTGAACAGATCTAAGGGACATCCTTGAGCAAAACTATACTCGCGTTTAGATTTTTAAGAGGGGAATCCGCGTGGTGTGGTTTTGGAGAGCCCTATTTTCCAGGTGGCGGTTAGAATGAGTATACCCGCCTGTCGCGTGGGAGACCGGGGTTCGATTCCCCATCGGGGAGCCTCTGGCACAAGACTAATGACCTTGCCCGGAAAAAACAAAAATCAATATGGAAAATTTAACAAACCTCAGGACTTGCTAAATAAGGCCAAGACCGGTTGCCGGTTGTAGTGCCGATGATGATGATGGTTAGAATGAACGGATTCGTTTACTTTATACACTGCCTCGAAACAGGCATCAATTGAGTCGCTTTCTTTTACGCAAACTTTTTTTAGTTTTCGTTGGAATTGCTCCAGGGTAAGTCCTGCGTCATTATATTCTCTCCTTCTAAATACTTTATTTATTTGTGGGAACGTATTCGGTCCACTAGCTTTAATGGGTTGGATTTTGTTGTTTCAATCTTCATTGATTACTGATCTATAATTATCACTGATCAGTTTTTGATTACTGACTCCTAGCAATTTAGATAGCTACACTGTCTATAAAGCAGTTTCTGCTAGGAGAGTAGAATACTCTTTTGCCTATACAGAGTCTCAATCGTTGAATTTCTGTATCGCTTTGTATGTCCTCCCATGTGACCTAATTTCGGGACAGAAGGACACATTGTATTAGTAACCGTGTTGTCCATCATTAAAAGAAGATAATGATCAATTTCGTCAATACGAAGATTCCTGATTTCTAATCTAAATCCCAGCAATGAGTTTATTGAGGAGTTTGGCCTGATTGCTCGCGTAAGTTGTGTTTCAATGACGGCCAATTATTTGCATTGGTTTCCAGCTCTTGAATCCTGAACACCATTAGAATTGTTTTCGTCGTCACTCATAGTGTCTAAGTCTTTAATTTTGTTGGATTTGTGGCGCTTAGCTTGGAGATTCGGCTGTGGAATATGCCTTTTCCGTAGTACCATTTTGTAATCAATTTGTTCTTCGTCCATATTATGGACCCCTTGCTTTCACTTTGTATACATGTATATCTATAGGTATCTATAGGTATTTATGTAGCTGTTACGGGATTACAATGTGACTGTGAGAAAGATAGTTTCTTATCATTTATTGCTCAACCCAAACTATAACATTTATATAAATGGTACTAAGCGCAATTGCTCTGAAAAAATATAATTTTTCCTTGTTCTCAGAAGGTTGATAAATATGAATATGTATTTTTTGAAAGTAATGTGGTATAAATAAAGTTTGTAAAAAATGGCTTAGAAGTAAGAGATGGAAAGTAAATAATATGATGTCATTAGGAACGACATGCATTGGGAAATATAGCCTCTTATTCTTTATTGTACAACCTAACTTACGGTATTTATATTATTGCTACGCGTCGCAACCATGCTAGCTTAATTACTTAAGGGAAGAGTTGCTTTGCGGAGAGTTAAAAATGGACGTTTTGCCTTTCCTATTTATACCTGTATATTTCCCATATAAACCAAGACGAGGTTTCTTCTTATGGCCTCTGATAACTCGATTAACTTTTATATTAAAACTTTTGAGTTAAAGATGTTTTCTTTTTGATTAAGTTTTATTTATTTATTATAATTGTTTTTCAAGTTGCGACCTCATTCGTATTGGTCGAAAATTAACTCTGAAATATTCCCTTTGCAACCATTCCTTTTATACCCAAAATATCGAGGAAGAATCGCAAACGATGCATTCAATTCCTCTCCACTCAGTATTACCCTGTCGCGGTGCCTCTCAGTCGACTTTGACCCATATTGAGTGCAATCGCCCGGTACGAACCATTCGTTTCGCTTAATTGATATTTCACTTAATTGATCCACTTAAGGTGCAGTGACCTTGGTTCAAACAGATATCGTCACTGCGAATCACCGGTGGCGATTCGTTATTATCCGTATACCTTTCTTTCGTAGCCATACGCATTTTAATTGGGAATTCTCTTAAACGAGTACGTGACACCTTGTATTCGTCATTTCCGTATGTTGCATTTTTGCAGGCGTAAGCAATTGATACTACATTATAAGTGATGCGATCTTACTAAGATCATTTGTTCTGAAAAAATAGAATTTGATCAACCATCGATTTTTATAAATGGTATAAAAGTGAAAGGTCGAGGATAAATTTGTATCAGTGGTGAAGGTGGAACTAATATGATGTAAAGGATTGTCCAGTAAATTAGCTAGTAGACTTTGGTTGTAGAAGTTTTCATTAGGTTGATTTATTTATTTTTGTTCCTTTGGGACGTTTCCTGCAGGCGTAACCTTGATTTTCTTCCTAGTTTTCCTTCCCCAGGTAAAACTAAAAATTTTTCTTAAAGTTAATAGTGTCTAGTTTTCCTTACTTTTTTTTTACACTAACGCGAGCACAAAAGGGGATTTTGAAGTACCCTTAAATGTCAGAGCACAGTGCGAACGGATGGAGCGGAAGTGGATAAGGAAAGGAGGTGTCGATGTATATTGGTCTTGAATGTCTGGACATCACAACGGGCACGAAATACATGATCAGGCAGAACATTCCACATTCGTGTTGTTCGGCTAAAGAATGACTCTCTATGTTTATTTATGCGCCTAAACTCCACTTTCAACGTGAACTGATGCGCATTCACAGATTGACGTGTATCGCGGGAAAATGTCTGAAGGGGCGGAACACATTCAGCCAGTTCAGTTGAACAACGACCGTGGTAATACCTATAGAAAAGAGATAGGCATGATACGTTGCCCCTGTGTTCTAAGGGCGGAATTGATCGACTTATGGCTGGGCCCACAATAAGTTTCACTGCTCGTTTTTGCACCCTGTCGAGCACGTGTAGTGCAGTTTTGGATGCGCCTGACTAAATATGGGAGTTGAACTCAATTTTTGGACGAATATACGCCATGTAAATAGTGGCCAGGTTGGATGGAGTGAAGTATCTCTTGCATCTCTTAAGGAACCCCATACATTTGGCTGCACTTTTCGCAGCTTCAAATACTTGGTACAGTTAAGAGTCGAATTAATTCGAGTGCCAAGGATTGATAATTCCTTGGCTTCGTCGATGCAAGTGCCGTTCATAGACAGTATATTTACTTTGGGGCTCACCCTTGAACACAAGAGGCAGCATTGAGTTGTTACGGCTACTAGGAATTCTACTCGGTTGGAAAATCCCCACTGATATATCTTGTTGAAGTTGGAATTCAATGTATCAAGCATAAGTTGCGGGTTGGTAGTGACATTCGAAGAGTTTGGACGGGAGTGTTCGTATGAGTATGAGAAACTCAACTTGCTATCATCAGCAAACGAGTGAATTGGGTTGTGAGTAATTGACAAGAGATCATTTATAAAGATGAGGAAGAGAGTGCGTGAGAGTACCGAACCCTGTGGAACACCTGCATTAATTTGATGGGAGACAGATTTAACACCAGCAAGAACCACTTGGATTGAACAGCCAGAAAGATAGTCTCTTATCCATTGGATCAGGGAATTGTCCAATTTTAACAAAGGGCTGGATGCCAAACTCTGTCGAAGACTTTTGAAATATCCAATACGACTACCTTGCTTTCACCGAGGTAGTGTATGGAATGGCTCCACTTTTCGGTAAGGTACGCCATCAGATCTCTTGTGGACCTGTTTCTACGAAAGCCATATTGGCGGTCATTGAGGACGTCATTTGATTCCAGATGTTTCAAAAGTTGACGGTTGATAAGTGATTCTATTACCTTGGAGAGAATAGAAGTTAGTGCTATGGGCGATAAGAAGAAAGGGATGATTTGTCACCGTTTTTGGGAATTGGCTGAATGTTCACTGACTTCCATCTACTTGGGAAACGACCAGTAGAATAAGACAAATGGAAGAGTTACCGCAGTGGTTTGGCGAGTGAAGAGGAACATCTCTTCAAAAGAATTGGGGGAATGCCATCCGGAACAGCGGATTTGTGTGCGTTTAGCTCTTTGAGTGCGCGGACAAGAGTACGCGTTCGGAAGCGAATCTGGCTCATGGTGTGCTTCTTAGGCTCAAGTTAGGGTGGAATTGATGTGGTATCAGGCAGGGTTGAGTTGGCTGCAATATGTGCAGCAAGTAGATTCGTCTTCTCTATTGCAGTGGTGACTGGTTTGTCATCGACTTTAAGCGATGGGATGGATGAAGAGACAGAGTTTGGATGTTTTTCACAATGCCCAGTAGTTTCTACTACCTGTGGGAGAGTGTAGTATTTTTTGTCTCACTCTCTAGTCAGGCAAGAACTTGGCGCGTTGAATATACGCATTGCAGTCATTTCTAGCTCTCTTAAATCTTTTCCGGTTTTCCTCAGTATTGTTTGATATATACAACCGGGAGCTCAACTCTTTAGCCTTAATGGCTTCTCTGCACCCGGAATCGAACCACATATTTCTCTTGGGTTTGATACTCTTTACTCTGTGTGGAATAAAGGTCCGCATGCTAAGTAGAATCGTGTCTGTCAATGTGTCCGCTATAGAGTCAACATCGTTATGGAAGAAAAATATCGACCAATTTAACCTCCCAAAAAAGTCGTTCAGACCTTCCCAGTTGGCTTTCTCGTAGAACCATACTGTTCTTTTCGGAGCTTTCTCATTAACGTTACTGTTGTTTAGAGGAAATTTAGCTGACCCGACACAGTGGTCTGAAGAGCCCAAGGGCGAAGAAATTTCAATTGCGCATTTGTTTGGGTGGGAGGTGAGAAACAGGTCCAGTGTGTTGGCGAAATGACCATATATATCTGGTACCCGTATTGGCTCATTGACTTGTTATATTATTTATCTATACATCTTTTGAGGAGGATTAAAGTGTATCTGTGGGGTGCAAGTAGGTGTGCTAAGACACGGGCACTGTTTCAATTGAATCCCCATCTCTTTTTTTTTTTTTTTTTTTTTTTTTTTGTGTTTCTGGTCGAGTGAATAACGACCACGGAAATTTACGCCAAACATTTTTGCTGTCTCGCGAGGATGAGCTCGACGCTGAACACTTTCATCTAATTCACTGGTGTTGTTTAATTAATTTTTATCGTTCTTTATTGTTCATTCGAATTTACACTTTTAACAAATAGATGTAAGGTGGACGTGTCAAATTAATATCTCGTCTTTTCGCCAAATAAGTAATTGTAACCAGTCTATTTTAAAAGGGCAACGCGTTCCTCTTTCTCGATCGAATAACGGGACACTACGTTCGTCTGACAACACTTCGCTTTTACTTCGCCCTCGAGCGTGTGCAACAGCGTGCACACGCTGCGGTAGGTGAATAACGACTGACTGAAAAAGGGATGAAGACGGGTAATTTAATTTTTGCACACAAGACAACCAATATAGATCATAGTTCGACACAACGATACACACTGACCGAGTGCGGACGTGTTTTAAATTCGCCGATCGAGATAAATGTAAAAGTTACTTTTATGAGTCGCGAGTGAAATTTGAAATAAGAAGACTATTTATAAATAAATCAATTCTAGTGACAAGAATAGTCAAAACAAAGTTATTATACATAAATATAAACTAATAAAAGAGAACGAAGCCACGTGGTTTGACAGTCAAAACAAACACCGTTTAATTCTAATTAACTGTGAGAGTGTATGTGAGCACATGTTTAGCGAAAAAAAAAAATTGAAGTAAGAGAAAAACAAAACAAAAACAATAAATATAAATAAAAAAAAAAAAAACAAAAGGAACTAAAATATACAGTGGAATTACAAAGTGAAGCCAACCTAAGAACTGGTTTCAAACAAAGACTGGCCTGCTATCTTGGATGCAACAAGCTCGGTGTATGGACCCTCAGCATGCAGAATGGCAGACAAAAAACAAAATATTAAAAAATTAAAACCGAAGTCCGCGTTAATAAAACGCCCGGCGAGCTCCCCACTAACACGAGCTGCAACAAAAATAAACAAGCCAAACGAGGCAATGGCAGACTTGCTCGAAAAGGCGCACAAAATGGAAGAGGACAATCTATTCCCCCCGGTTCCATATAATGACGGCCATCTCACCAATAACATGTTTGCATGTTTAGCGACTACCGACACTGAGGACGAAGAAGATGAAATCAACGATCTTGAAACAAGGCTAGCCCGAGCAAGGGCGCAATTAGCAGAGAAGCGTCGCAGGAAAAAGGAATTTGCTGAAAAGGAGCAGCTAATAACGAAACAACAGCAGAATCAGCAACAATGTGCACAACAGAAGCCAAGCCAACAAAAAGAATGTCCACCACAACAGATGACCCAACAACAACCACAACAAGAGCAACAGGCAGCAAAAAGGAAAACGAAGATGCCACCTATCAACATTACAGATATGGACTGTAACGAACTGGTAAGTCTATGTAAGCTTTCTATTGGGGAAGATTTTTCAATTAAAAGACTGACAGGGAACAGGTTGGCCATACAGACAAATTCGGTTAAGGATTTCGAAAAAATGAAAAATGTGCTAAAACGGGCCACCGCGGAATTTTACACGTACACCCCGAAAGAAATAAAGAATATAACGGTTCTACTAAAAGGCGTTGACCCTGAAACAGAACCAGAAGTTCTATTACAAACGCTGCGAGAGCTTAACTGTAATGATATTGAGTTTATCGCAGTAAAACCTTTCAATACAGCTAGGGCTAGACGGGAGAATAGAAAATTACCATTCTTCCTGGTGCAGCTGGGCCCTGGGAGCAAAATTGGTGGACTTAGGAAAATCACTATCCTGAACCATCAAATTGTCACATGGGACAAATTGAAAAAAAGCAGAGATATAATCCAATGTCTTCGCTGCCAAAGGTTCGGGCACTCCGCAGCAAACTGCGAAATGCAGTATCGATGCGTAAGATGCGGACAGGACCACAGCGCAGAACAATGCACGTTAGGTAAAGAAAGGGTAGACGACAGATCTCTTCTAAAGTGTGCAGTTTGTAAGAGTGAGGGACACCCCGCTAATTATCGAGGCTGTCCTAAGTTTCGCGAACTACAGGAAAAAAAGTTTTCACAGCAACGAAAATCAGAACGCCCGATAGTTCAAGGCCGACCAGCACTAAATGTAACACCCCAGTTCTCGTATGCTCAAGTAACAGCTGGCAGGAGAAACACGCCACAACCCACCACACGGGTACCGCCGCAGTATACTGTGCCTCCAGAAACAGTAACACTAGCAGATGTGCTCACAACCTTGCTCGCTATTCAGACGCAGATGACACAAATGCAAAAACAAATAAAAGACCAGGACACTAGACTGGACTGGGTCTATTCGCAGTTGTCTAGCCAGCCGTCAATATAAACCCCCCAACAGAAAGCACAATTAAAGCTTTAGTCGTGAATGTAAATTCACTTATCAGAATCGAGAGAAGAGCCGCTTTCTTTAAACTGTTGCAAGACGAAAGTCCTGACGTGCTTCTGGCTAGCGAAACTAAGCTGAATCAGAGGCATAAACTATGTCACACAAACTACGACATTATACGAAGAGACCGACCCAACTCCACACAAGGAGGAGGGGTGGCAACCTTTATTAAAAAACAACTTCAACATAAGGTAATATATAGTGGTGAGATTCGTAGATTTCAGGTGCTTGAAGCATGCATTATCCGCATACCCCTCCGACAAGGTAGGGGGATGTATGTGATATCTGCCTACGCACCAGAAGCACATCAACAAAATCAATTTATAGTGGAGCTAGAGACTCTTTTCCAATGCTTACAACTTTACTCGGATGGGAACTATTACATCGTGGGTGGCGATTTGAATGCTAAACACCCAAATTGGGGAAATAGCATATCCAACACGAGAGGAAATCAACTAGCTAGTTGGCTAGATCAACATCACATTGAATATAAAGTTGACCTGCTAGCTACAGAATATCCTTCTTTCCCCAGAGGGGGCTCGTTCCTCGATATTATGCTTATTGACACACGACTTAAACATACACATACTAACAGACAAAATATAAACTGCCTACGCACAATTGAGTATGACAGCGACCATTGTGCATTATCAATAGTGATAAAAACACCAAGCGAAGTTGTGGAACTCGGTGAATGTATGATACCGCAACCCTATAACTATTGGGGTATGCGATGGACGCGTTTCACGAGAACCTTAACAAGAGAAATTCGCTTAAAAGGCATTAACCCTCCTACCAACAGAAACATACCCAACGATGACATCGACAAATACATACAAAAAATGGACGAAACCATAAAACAAACTATGGACAAAACAATACCAAAAACCACACCTACGGACAACATGAACATGTACCGAAACGCCACAATCAACGCACTCCACAGAAAAAAAAGTAGACTTCTGTCGCAACTAAAACTACGGTACAGACAATTTATTGATAGGCACGACCAGGAGATAATATCACTGAAGTCCAGATTAAAAAATCTCCAACAGCTGATAAAAGCCAACTATAGGCTATCAGCAAATTTGTATTGGAACAACAAAGTTCGGGCGGTAAAATCCAACAACCCTAGTATGTTTCCGCAAATTAATAAAATATTTAGACGGAGTAATGAAAACGAGATTCAGTGTCTCCAAATACCACGAACTGACGTAAACCAACGAATGCTGGCAAATATAGGCATAGACACAAACAACGCCATCCTAAATGACGAAGTTTTTGTGTTTGAAGATCCCTTGGAAAAAGTGAATGTTGTAGGGGCCGTCTTTCAAGAACTGTACAAGGCAAATGAAGTAATTCGTCGCAACCATGGCTTGGAAGATAGAGTTTTACTGAACTATGGTCATCTTCGAAATGATATTTCACAGTGGCGATCAGAAAACCATGGTTTTAATGAATTCAGTAATGAAAATACGGCAAACGCCGAGATTACTGTCGAAAGCGCTAACAGTCTTTTGATCACTAGTGAAGACATCCATGGCGTCTTTGCATCATTAAGAAACAAAAAATCAGTTGGAATCGATGGAGTACCCAATATCGTACTAAAAAATCTTCCTCCAATCGCAATGGACATATATGCAGTATTGTTTAACAACGCTCTGAACAACGCACACTATCCAGTACGTTGGAAAACGGCCATCATCCAACCGTTACCAAAAAAAGGGAAAGATAGAACAAACCCAAAAAATCTGCGATCGATCAGTTTGTTACCGAGTATCAGTAAAGTATTCGAAAAGGTTCTAAACAAGGCTCTACTTAAATGGGTTGAGGACAATAATATTATTCCAAATAACCAGTTTGGTTTTAAAGCTGGTCATGAAACCACACATGCCGCAGCTAAACTGGTTTCAGACATTCAGTGGAATAAAAATCTGAAACAGTGTACAGGTGCCTGTTTGATTGACTTGGAGAGGGCCTTCGACACCGTTTGGTTAGAAGGGTTATATTACAAGCTAATGAGACTAGGCATTCATAGACCACTACTGTATATACTATACGACATGTTGAATGAAAGGAAATTCATCGTCAAAAGTGGCAATGTGACCTCCAACATTACTTACAATATAGAAAACGGTCTGCAACAGGGAGCGGTGTTATCTCCGATCCTTTTTAATATTTACACTAGCGACCTGGTAAGGTCTCTTCATCAGGCTATTGCGTATGCAGACGATCTGATAATATATAGAACAGCACCAAAAATTGAAATCATTAACGGATTATTACAAGGGGATTTCAATGATGTTCAGCGATACTGCAACAACTGGAAACTCAAAATCAATATCCAGAAGTGTGAAACCATCCTCTTTAGAACACCACTGGCTCAAGCTACCAGAGACACCAGGATAAACTGGCGAAAGCTAGCTATTATGGGACCACACCAACAAACACTGGAAACCAAAACCGTAGTCAAATACTTAGGCATCTGGCTGGATCAGTATCTATATTTTAACAAACATGTGGAAGCTGCCCTAGCCAGGGCAAAGAAAGCTTACGCTATGACAAGAAGACTGTTTCATAGTAGTCAACTTGACAGCAGAGTTAAAGTTATATGCTACATGGCTCTCATCAGACCGATGATCATATATGGATGCCCAGTGTGGTTTAATGTGGGACCTAGCTTAATGGAAAAGATTCGGATTTTTGAGAGGCAATGCCTCAGGACGTGCCTTAAGTTACATCGGACTCCTGAATCCGATCACAAAAAATATTATCCCAATGAAGCGTTATACAGTGGGGCCAATATAAACAGAGTGGATAACTTTATGATCAAGCTGATCCGAGGGCATATTGCGAGATCAATGAGCTCACAGAACGATTTGATTTTTGGTGCATACTACCCAAACAATATGTATTGTGAGGTGGTACGTCGCAATGGCTTTATTCCACCAGAAGCATTCCTTAGTCTTGATATGAACGGCCTCATACAAAATGGTTCCGCTATACCGTTGATTTATCACGTGCGTCGGTCGGGTATAGATAAACGAATATGTTTTAATCGAGAGGTTGCGCACACTAATGAAGAGAGCCTGCAGTTCAGTACGGCAGTAGCACAGAGAGACCGAAAAGACGCGAATAAGCAACACCAGAGATTTTGGTGCCTGAGTGGCAAATAAAACCCTGTTTCCTTATAAAACTAAAGAAATAATAATAATAATTATTAAAAAAAAAAAAAAAAAAAAAAAACCCGACAAACAACGGAAAGCTTACATAGATTTAGCATTTCGAAAATTTAGTTTTGATGTTAGGTTTAGAATAGAGTTAAGTTAAAAAAAAAAAAAAAAAAAAAAAAATTCTATAGATAGTTTAGTATTTAAGTTAGATATAAGGTAAAAACAATAACAAGAACAAAGTTTTTTCTTTTCTTCATTTTCTTTGTATCCAATTAAGTTCCCTAAAAATGCATGTAAACAAAATAACCATAATGTCGAAAGACAAATTTTCATGCTTTAAGCGTATGCATGTAACTTAGAGAGTCCGCAAGGGACCAGTAAGTTAAGAAATAAGATAACATAAGCTAGAGTTTAATCATTTTTGTCTAGCAAGTAAGTAAATTATAATAATAGGAAGAAATAAAAAATGATATCTATAAAAAAAAAAAAAAAAAAAAAAAAAAAATAGATCATACTTCTGCTCCCCCATTGCCACGCCCGTCAATGTGGCTAATTCGATAGTCGACGAACATGGGTGAATGAGAGAACAGAAAGACAAAGTACTATGATCTCCGGGTGGGTTTGGTTGTGTGTGTATGAAACAATGCAACTTTGAGGGTAACCCACTGACCCAATTCGGTGAATGTGGTGACCTCAGCGGGCATTGAACTGTAGGAAGACAGAAATGTGAAGGAGAGGAAAATTTAGCTGGTGCCATTCACCTGCGAAAAGAGATCATTGATCCCCAGGGAATGGAGTGCCTGGAGAAAGTCAATAGGACGCCGCTGATGCTTGGGAAATAATCAGCGTGAGAACCAGACTCTAAGACGCTGAAATAACCCCAGCGGTTTTGCTATGATGCAACAGCGTCGTTTGGTTAGCTTTAGTTGTTGCTAACCAATATGACGTTGAGATTTCCAGTAGAAATCTCATAGGGTTAATGATATGGAGTTGCCGTATGGCAAAAGGGAGCTGAATTCAATTCTGCATTATCTGCATAGAATAATGAATTCAGCTATGCTTTCTTTTACAGGTAAAATAGCTGAACGGTGGAATAGGGGACAATGTGACGCGCTGTAGGCGGTCGAAAATTAGTTGAAATTGTGGGTTGGTTCTCCATGTAGTATAGAGAACCCCCACATATCTCTTAGGACTTAGTGGATGTATTATTTACATGTACATTATGTAATCTACATAGTTAAGAGAAAGATTGTAATTCGAAAGATCTGCTTCAACACCATGTCCTTTGAATATTTTCACATTATCCTGTATCGTAACTCTGAAGCGAGCAGTTTACCTGTCACTCCAGATTCACTGTGCATAGATCTCGTGATGGAAACTCGTCTTTCATCTTCTTCTCTGTAACTAACGAGTATGTTGCGATCCATGAGGCCATGAGGTAAAAGTCAGGTCCGTCTTTCTCGCCATTATGTTTGTGGGAACGAATTCTGATGGCACGAGAACAATGTCCATTGCATTGTGTACATTTGTTTACGTTGCCGCCGCCTCGGTTTCCAAAGAAAGTAACGCCATCCATGTAGTTTTATTCCGGATATTTATCAATTGAAATCATGTATTTTTTGTGTCTTGTCTGTTTGCATGCTTTTAAATCATCCTGTATGAGCGAGATATCTAATACTAGCTTACTTGCATTTGGAAGTTTGTCAAGATTTATTCTAATCATGTTTGAGGTAGTAGGCAGCATTTGCTTCTCCGAGAAGGTTCCGTTAACCGTCCTTCCGTTTACCATAGTTTTCACAAGCCGATTGTTTTAAAATTTTGAATGTTCATACAACTTTATCATTAATCGGATATTCGAGGATGATCCCTCTTTTAGCCAAATGGTTACCTTGTCATACATCTCTCAATGTAGCAACTCATACCATTTGACCTCAAAAATCTTTACTCAAGTGCTCTGCACAGGTAACACATGCAACTTTCCACGTCAACTTTACACAAGTATGCCTTTGCAAAGTCAATGGTATGCTAAAGACATGTGAGAACAACTAGATTCATTTCCAGATGATGCTTCCAAAAGGCAGCCTCAGTACCAGCCCTGCAGAGTCGTTGTAAAGTAATAAAAGTGGTACCACTTCTACCGCCGTATTGCGCCTTCCTCGCCCTTTCTTCTCACCTCTTTTTGCTGAATGCTCGCTGCTTTGACACGCTCTTTCTGTCTAGGACTTGCTAGCAATTCAGCGGAGGCCAACTAGCAATGGCAGGTAGGGCGCCCAGACAAAAAATGTAATTTATTCCCTTTGTAGTAAGAGTCGAGGTTTTTAATTTGGATCTCTAACGTCGGAGGTGAATAGTTAAGCTGTGAACAAAATCTGAAGTGACTGCGCTGCCGTGGGGGGGCAGCTATTGTTGTTGTACAGTTGAGACATTGTCTGATGAGACTTGCTTCTTAATTGTATCGTAGCTGCGAGATGTTTTATGTAGCTTTGCGAGAAGGCAACGCTAATTTATTCTTTTCACTTGCGTCCTTTGGATTTAGTTTGGATACACTAGAGCGAAGTCTACTTAATGCCATTGAAATAAAGGATTATTGTGTTGAAGAGACGTCATTACTCTCGGTTTCTGCAGTTTTCTTCAGGAGAGGGCTAGGCATGATCTACATTACAAGGCTAAATGTAAAATAACCTTCCTCACCTAGTTAAAAAGAAAGGTAAATAAGATCTGTTCAAGGTCTGTTCGAAGAACTAGCGAACATTAGTTATGAAACTTGACATTGAATGATAAATTGGTCCTTCAACGCAACTTTTCGGTGTATTGAAATAAGTCTTTATGTCCTTCCTTATCTTTTATATGTGGCGACGGCTTCGTCTCAATGATGACGTCGCATTTTATAACCCAATACGATTCCTACTCGTGTCTTTCTATTTTTTTATTAGTCTTGTAACACAGTGAGAACTATGGGGTCTAGGTTGACTATGGATTGGACTTTATTATTGGTTTTCATGATTTTGTGATCGATGCCGCTTTATGTTTTCGCATCATCTTATCACATCTGTTAAAAACTTCACTGCTGTACCCACAGCAACGTAATAGATGATCAATGGCTTTTCTAAGGACGTGCTTGAATTACTAAAATGACCTCTAGTTGAACTGTGTATTGGAATTTGAAAACTCTCACGGATATTAAAAAACTAGCGTCCTAAAGCATCGCTGAAGTAGTTAACATCGCACACCCTGCCTTTTTTTGATCCAAGAGATGACGGGCACGTCAATTAGTGACAGTTATCCTTGGGGTTCATTTAGACATAGGCCATAACGCATGCCTTACCTGTACTCCGAGTATTCCCCAATGTGGTTTTGAAGACTTGTTTTGCAAAGTGACGACGGTTTTCTCCATTGTAGTAGATGAATTGCAGAGCGGATGATTGCCCCAATCTGCTAACCAGTTGGACTATTTTCACCCCACGCACGATGGGAACACATTTGTGGTTGGGTTGCCGTACATTTACTCATTGTTCGGAGAGAGAGATATTTTCACACAAAGCTCGCAAAGATTACGTAGTCATTTGCTGGTAGGAGGAGAAGCTGGGCGAAGGAGACTGGAGGAAATATGTGACTGAGATTAATTGAAACAATTAAATTCTATGGAATGTAAGTGCGTGAGGATGTCGGCAGAGTTTACAATCGTTGGCAAATTATTGAGGTATCTAAAAGTGGGGGAGTCGTTAACGTAATATTTGAACTATAAGTCGGCTAACTGTTCGCGTAGAAGGAAACACATTCTATTCAGAAGGTAATAACAATTTGCCAGGAGTGTGGATGATGACATCTTTAATGAAGTCTTCTCTTAGGATGTCAATAGACATCTCAGATTGTTACTTGTGCTTAGGAAAACCTACATTGAATTTTTCAAAGAATAGTGCAGAGATGAAAGAGGCTGCTCAACCTTACAGTAATTGAATTGACAATTTGGGAATTGAGAATGTATCCAGGACACCACAAAATTCAAATGTGAATAGTTTTCTTTGTGGCAATAAGAAAATTGAAATTATTGGTGGATTGTCAGTAAATAACATCTTGAATGAGAAGCATTCTCTTTGTGAGCGCTGCTTAAAAAACCTAACTGGCAAGCTAAACTATTTATGGCACACATCAAAAGTCTGAAAGTTCAGTCAATTAAATTAAGTGTTTTCGTTGCAATAATACAGATAATTCATAAAAAGTGATTGAAATGTAGAGTTAATACAGGGTTTTCATTGGGAACATTGCAATTTGTCTTTTGGGTAAAACACATATAAATTAGAATAAAAATGGGGCTTTTAGGTTGGATTGAAGTATAATTGATATTATTAGTTATGCAATTTCATTTTTTAATCATCTTGCATGATTAAATAATATAATTGGACAATTCAAAGCTTTTGTAAACCCTTAAAAAGTACTAATTTCACTGAGAAACACCTATTGGATCTTGTGTGTGTTTCGAAAGGAGTATTCGAGGATGAATTTTTGTATTACGAAGTAGTGGTGCCTACTAATGTTCCATTATTTGTGTTTCCTTCGCACTATGAGTTGTTAGATAAATTCCTACATAGACAAGTTCTCAGATAATCGAGTACCTGCACGGACAAGTTCCAACTTTAATAAGCCCCAGTGCATACAAGTTCCAAAGTAGGCAGTAGTAGGTAGTCAATACATAACGTACAAAATTTAGACAAATTCCAACAGACTTAATTTCTAACACTGTCAAGCCCCAACGCGGATAATTTCCAATGTCGATTAGTTTCAAATGAATGACTTAGAAGCAAAACTTGCGGTGGCACGAGCACAGCTAGAGGAGAGATCCAGAAAGAAAAATATAGCGGAGCTCGAACAGCAAAAAACTATTAAACAGCAACAAAAGCCGAAGCTATAAGTCGACCAGCACCAACAAAAACAACAGCAACTATCAAAACAACATCATTCACAGTAACAACCTCGACTATGACGCAATAAAAATTGAACATTGTTCAAAGTCCGTGTACATCATATGCTTTTACATACCGCCATCGCAAGCTATCGAGTCATACGGACTCGCTATTGCGGCAATCGACCGCATAACTGAGCCTAGTTCTTCCCAACACGACATTGTAGTCCTTGGCGATTTTAATCTCCCCCATCTCCAATGAACGCTGTCTGACGACTTCTCCCACTACATTTCACACCCCACTACTGCTAAGGAGGGTCTCTTTGTAGACAGCCTCACTGACTCTAGCCTTTGCTAAGTAAGCAATGTCCAAAACCATCTGGGCAGACAACTTGACCTTGTGTTCACGACAGACCCTTTTAATTCCTCAGTCGTCCCTAGTCCCCACACCCTCTCAACTATTGATAACCACCACCCCCCGCTACTCGTATCCTTATACCACGACTGCTCAGCCCACAGCACACCTCCCCCTATCAATTTTCTTTCAACTTCCGAAAAGCTTATTTCCGCCTCATAAATGAGTACCTCAGCAATATCACACTCCGCGTAAATGATATAAGTGTAGAGGACGCTACTGCCCCGCTCTACACAGAAATCCGCACCGCCATGTCCCTATATGTCCCATACTCCCGACACAGGTTATCATGCTCATCGCCCCCATGGTACGAGGGTTGCCTCTTATGTTTCGTTGCAATCCGGCAATTGACAGCTCTGTCATAAAGTTGGACATTTTTGAGGTTATACGCACTCAGAACGTTTTGACATACGAGCGCTATTTGTGTTGTTTACAGTAACTTAAAAGATTCATCTCGGCCCAAAAATGGAATTAAATCGTCTACATTTTCGCGCGATTATTTTTTACAACTTTCGGCGTGGATTAACTCAGCAACAGTGAATGGATGAACTTAATTCAATTTTTGGCGATGAAGCTCCATCAAGGACCAGTGTTTATCGATGGTATGATGAATTCAATCGTGGTCGTAGTTCACTCCAAGATGAATTTCGTGAAGGTCGTCCAAAATCAGTTGTTGTTCTGAAAACCATTGATGCTGTGCGCGAACTGATATTGGAAGATCGTCATGTGACCTATCGTGAGATTGAGACAACCTTAGGCGTTAGTGGGACCAGCATACATTCAATATTGCATAAACATTTGACTGTCAAAAAAATTTGTTCGCGTTGGATCCCACACAATTTGTCAATCGCCCAAAAAAAGGCTCGTGTCAATTGGTCGAAAGAAATGCTCAAAAAATACGGTCGCGGTGCTTCGAAACACGTCTATGACATCGTGACAGGTGATGAATCGTGGATTTACGCGTATGAGCCCGAAAGTGAACAGCAGTCGACTGTCTGGGTGTTTCAAGATGAGCCAAATCCAACAAAAGTTGTTCGCGCACGAAGCACTTCCAAGCAAATGGTCGCCTGTTTTTTCGGAAAATCTGGACATGTCGCAACCGTACCACTAGAACAACGCAGAACAGTCAATTCTGTGTGGTACACAACCATTTGTTTGCCAGTTGTCTTCCAAGAAATCAGGAAAACCAACCGCCGAAGACGGATCACTCTTCACCACGACAATGCGAGCTCTCACACATCGGCTCCGACAACTACATTTTTGAGCACTCAAAACATCGATTTGATGGGTCATCCGCCGTATAGTCCTGACTTGGCACCGAATGACTTCGTTTTATTCCCCTACGTAAAAAACAAACTGAGAGGTCAACGTTTTTCGACACCTGAAGAAGCGGTTGCTGCATTCAGAATGCTTGTGTTGGAGATACCTCAATCAGATTGGCAAAAGTGCTTCGACAATTGGTTCAAACGCATGCAAAAGTGTATAGATCTTCATGGGGAATATTTGGAAAAACAATAAAGTGATTTTCGATGATCAATATTTGTTTTTGTTCTCTAATCCCGAAATATAAAAGGCAACCCTCGTATAAACACAAACTACGCACCCTTCGTAACAAGAGGAATAAGTTGTGGAACACTTTCCTAAACACTCGTTCTCCCCTGGACTACTCCAACTATCTGCGTTACTTTTACCAATTCACCGAGCTTTACAGCTCCCTCTACCACTATTACCTTGCCAAAGCTCAATTCAACCTGATCAACGACCCCAAATCTTTCTTCCACTTCATCAACCACAAACGGAAATCTGATGCCTATCCCACCTCCCTTTTCTACGGCTCAACTACTACAACGGACTCCCAAACCATATCCAATCTTTTCGTGTCCTTCAAACTATCCTTCACGGACGGTTCGTTCGAGCCTAGCCCCTCTTACTTCACTGAGCTGTATGAATTCTCACTCGGCCCTCTCATCTCACTACATATTCAACAACAACAAGTTATAGAAAAACTTGAACAACTGAAAGACGATTTCAGTCCCAGCCCAGACGGACTACCTGACTTTCCTCTTTAAAAAATGTTCCTCTTCTCTCTCTCTTTCCGGCTAGCTTCAATCTTCAATCTATCCCTTGCACAAGGTCTATTCAATGACATTTGGAAATCCTCTTACATAACCCCCATACATAAAAACGGGAAAAAAAGATATATCCAATTATCGTCCCATTGCTAAGCTTTCGCACATATGAGATGCGTTATGTTTTCGCTGCACACCCATCATCGCCCCCAACCAGCACGGCTTCTTCTCCGGCAGGTCCACTACTACCAACCTTGTTGAATTCACATCCCACATACTCTTTGCCCTAGAAACGGCGATGTAATCACTAGCGACTTTAGCAAGGCCTTCGACAAAATCTCCCATAACCTCATTCTCTTCAAGCTATTTTCCCTCGGTTTCGAACTCCTACTGATTAAGTGGGTCTCATCCTATCTCAGTTATCGAACATGCCGCGAGCGATTTATATCCACCCTCTCCGATCCTTTTTTGCCAACCTCAGGTGTCCCCCAGGGCAGTCACCTCGGCCCTCTTCTATTTATCCTAACCGTAAACGACATAGGCTCTTGCATTAATAACTCCTTCATGTCGCTTTACGCGGATGATTCCAACATTTTCAAGACAATCCGCTCTCCCCTGGACTCCTCACTTCTCGACTTGGTGCCAAAATAATTGCCTAGAAATGAATATCGCCAAATGTCACACAATCAGCTTCTCTCGGAAGAGTTCCCCCACTCACCCGCGCTCCAATCTCCTACTGAACCAACCGATAACATCGGTTGAATTGTTTCATGATCTGGGCGTCCTATGCGACAAGGAGCTCAAATTTACCGCACATATTGATTACATAATCCTCAAGACCAACGCCGCCCTTGGGTTTGTCAAATGATGGTCGAAGGAATTCCTTAACTCCTATGTCAGCCGATCACTGTACACAACTTTTGTCCGGCCACTACCTGAATACGCTAGTCAGGTCTGGTTCCCGTATCAAGTGACTCACGTTCACAGGATTGAGGGTGTTCAACGTCGTTTCTTGCGCTTTGCCCTCCGCGGACTAAACTGGAAAAATCCGCTGATTCTACCACCATACACAAGCCGCTCCCTCTAATGAATCTAAACACACTTGAAGAGCGCAGAATCCATGCCGACATCATCTTTGTCCATCGCCTTCTGTCTAGCTCAATCAATTGCCCAAGCTTGCTCTCCAATTTAACAATGCATACAAACCCCCGTAACGTACGTAACCCTCGACTGTTTTACGTGCCCGCTCATCACACTTCTTATGGCGCTAACGAACCCATCTTGCGTATTCTACGGCAGGCTAACTCTTTCCCCACCTCCTTCGATTTCAACATCTCCACTCGCGCTCTTAAAGAACGTCTCAGAATAAACCAGTTCTAAATCCGCCCCCCCCCCCCCCCCCCGTCAATAACCCCTCTACCCTGCAATCTTCTCCTCTCCCTCCCTCAAACTAGTTCTCCCCTACACCTTTCCAACTCCACCCACACCCCCCTGTTCACTACCCCCGTCCCCTGTATCAGCCCGCGCGCATGCCCTCCACTGTCGCACAAAGGCCGCGTTTACCACCCCCACATACACTCGGTCTTCCCTAGCCCCCTACCTCCCCTATCGCCAGTAATCTTCAACTTCCTGGTTTTCTTATCCTTTTTTCGATTGAATCATTGAATAATGTCTTAACCACTACTCTAGATTTTAAGATGGTCTGTAAGGCTTTATGTTAAGTTAATTTTACGCTTGCATTAAGCTAAATAAAAATGGGGGTTCCGCCTTCAATCAATCAATCAATCAACAGCAAGCACAACAGCAGCAGATCAACAAACAAATAAATTTGCCACCAATCAATACCATCGATTTCGATTGTAAGGAATTGGTAAGGCTTTGTAAGCTAGTTGTAGCAATTTTTTAATTAAAAGACGGGCAGGTAACAAGCATGCCATTCCAACGTATACGGTGGCAGACCACGGTAAAATAAAACAGGTATTAAAAAAAGCCATAGCGGAATTTTACTCGTTCACGCCGAAACAAACAGAGATCATAACATTTCTATCAGGTTGGCAAATGAGTTATTGCCGATTTCACACATAGATGTCTTTGGCCATATTTGTTAAAGGCTTCTGTCAATGACATATTTTTTTCCCTTTGACATTTGTTAGCTGTCAGTCTTGCTTTGCTTTAGAAGCAAATTGTGCGTATTTTTGTGAAAAGGTATTTGTTTGGCGTATGTATTATACATTTTTCACTTTTCTATTTCCGTAAAGGAAAGAACGCAGTGCAAGCTGCTAAAAAGTTAAGTGATGTTGTGGGGGTTCTGTGGGGGTTGTAAGTATGGTTGCCAGCGTATGGCACGAGATTCACTTTAACCCACTGCACCGTCACTGCGAAAACAATAGTTCACCCGAAAGAAATGAAAAATGAAAACACTTTTAATTTGTTGTTTTTTTATTTTGAATTTAAATTGTCATAGCTTATAAATAATTAAATTATCACTATTGCTGTTAGTTGTTATACGTTCGCAACTTTACTAAAGTACTTTCAAATGTCTTTAAATATGATCTAAGAAAACTGCCTTACACGACGAATTAATTTTAGCCTCAAGCGGCGTACCCTAGCCCAATTGAGGTTGACAAGCGATTTCTGACGCGGCGCAGCGTAACCGACCGCGGTAATGATTGAATAGCGACTAACTCTATTTAGGGTGGAAATCGTAATTTCTGCTTTTTACACATTGTTCTGCCAATGGTAATCATGCTCTCTTGTGTGTTCCCCAACTCACCACACTCATCCAGGTCGAAACGTACTTGTGTATTCGTTCGACGTCGATGGGCGTAGCCAGAATGGAGAAATCAAAAGGGAAAGCACAATAACCCAGGGTTGATCTGGCTAGGTGTGTGTGCGTCAATGCCGTGTATACGGCTGGTCTAGTGACAATCTCTTAGGTCAACGCACTATAGCAAGACAGAAATACGATAGAGAAGGAAAACCTAGCTAAGGTTATTCACCAGCAAAAAGATATCATTGATCCCAACCGAATGGGTGATCTCGGAAAAGTCAATAGGACGCCGCATCGGCTGGGGATATAACACCATTCTGTGGAATGTTCAATAAATACCCAAGCCTATGGACTATGACGCAACCGCGTCGCTTGGTTTGACTTGGTTGTTGCTAACCAATACGAATGGAATTTCCGGTGGAAATCCCATGGTTAGCGCAATAGTGTTGCCGTATGTTGTTGATTGTAGCTAAACTCAATTATGCATTATCTGCATAGAAAAATGAGTTTAGCTATGCGTCCCTTTGACATGTTTTACAGGTAAATACCTATCAAGGAAATGGGTAGGTATTGTGGTTGGAATTGTGGGCTGTTTCTCCTATAGGATAGAGAAACCCCTACAGTTCTTTTAAGCTTACCTGAAGAACCCCCATAGTTTCAGTTTAACTCTCTTTGCATACCTGCAAACATTTTCTTCTTCAAGGACATTTAATGCACCTAGTGTCTTACCTAAAATTCCCTTCAAAGAATTCTTACCAATCATGCATCCCACGCATTTTCTAAATTTCCTGAAAGAATTCCTTAAATTACACATGCATCACATATTCGAGGAAAAACTATCCGGCACCCTTGTTTGCCAGGCAAATTTCTGTCCCACATGGGCACAATAATTTTCCTGCATGCACATGTCTAGCCAATCTTTTGCCCAATGACAAAAGCAATGGCAAGTAGCTTCCTTACACAGCTGCAATATTAATTACCATGGTCCGTTTATCCAATCGACAAACACCCACCTAATAGCCGCCGAAACCGGATTCTTCAGCATTTATAAATGCAAACAAAGAATTCGGTTCTTTTCGCCGGCAGAGATACGATATACAATTCTCATTGTGTAAAGTATCGAAATCCATTCGCACCCAATGCTTTCCTAATGAGATACAGCTCGTTTACTCAGCTGAACTCTCATCCCTCATGACGCCTTGGTCCATTTTCCTTTTGTTCTTTTTCCCTTGTTCGGTTTCGTTTATCCTTGACGGAAATGCATCGGTAAACAATGTGATCTACACGATCACGCACACACACCACCAGAATCTAGCCTGCAATATCCTCTTCCTGGTTTTTCATCATAGAGAGACATTTTCTCTCTCCTTTACCAAACTCGTCTCGAACTGAGGGTTGAATCGAAAATCGGAATTCAACCCTCACGGAGTCGCTTTCCAACGACCGAAGGAGTCGGTCGTATCCACCGCCCACCGTCCACCGTACGGTACGGTGCGTACTCACAAAGTCTCCACGCGAGTTCTCCTAACTTGTTAATCCCGTACTGGTGAATTTCTTACTTCTCAATTCTCCACTTCACATAAATTTTCTGTTAAACGCGCATCAAAGAGTACTCTTAACAAACATTAACACTAGCGTCGTGCAATTGTTCCTTAATGCAAAATCAATGTAAAACCCGCCGTAACAACAGAAATGTATTCAGTGTCAGTGATTAGTTTCATACGATAATGCTTAATGAGTTGGTTCAGGTGTCATTTTTCACCAGGACAACGCTAGACTACATACTTCTTTGGTCACTCCCAAACAATTATTGGAGCTTGGTTGGGAATTGATGTTATATCCACCATATAGCCCTGACGTTGCTACATCAGATTACCATTTATCTTGATCTTTGTAAAACTCTTCGTATGGTAAAGCTTTCAATGATGATGTAAATCGCATTTGATGCAGGTTTTTGCCGGTAAAGATCAGAAGTTCTACGAACGTGGAATAATGAAGTTGCTAGAAAGATGGCAAAAGGTCATCGTACAAAGTAGAAAATATATCTTTGATTAAAGTTTATTCGTTGTATTTGGAAAAAGTGTTTTATTTATCTGAAAAAACGGCAATTATTTAGTTGCCAAGCATATATTAAAGGGCGTCGGCGTAGAAACGGAACCGGTGGTTTTGCTTAAAATGCTTCGAAAGCTGAAGCATGAAGAGCTCGAATTTATCGCGTTAAAAGCATTCACCACAGACCAGTCAAGAAGGGAAAACTGAAACCTGCCCTTCTTTTTGGTCTAATTAACACCGAGCAGTAAAATTGGTGGTCTAAGGAAAGTAACAGTCCTGGATCATCAAATTGTCACACGGCACAAATTAAAAAAAGGCAGAGACATTATGCAATGTGTCCGCTACCAAAGGTTTAGTCACGTATCGGTGAACTGCGAAATGCAGCAGCGTTGGGTAAAATGCGGACAGGACCATAAAGCAGAAGAATGCCCTCTGGGGAAAGAAAGGGCAGAAGACAAAGCCCTTTGAAAGTGTGCAGTATGTCGCAATGAGAAAGGCCTACGATGCCGCTCGTAGTATCGCTAATGGTCTTATAGCGTTTGCGACGATAGTGAAGAGGGTGTGATTCGAACTGATGCTATCATGGTTAGAATCACTAAAAGATAGAACCCAAGCTCAACGTATCAGGCCATTGCCGCGTGTACGAATTTCATTTCTAAACTCAAGTACATTCGACTGATGTGGAAATGCTATATTATTGCTATGGTATATGGCTTTAATGGTGTGCTTTGATTGTTCTTGTCTTGTCTTTTTGTTTAGGTGGTCTTGTTCTTCACTAGTCGTGTGTGTATCTGCTATAAACGCCATCGTCTGTTTTTAGTAAGCATCATTCCTCACTAAATATGTGTCAATTTTCAATTTGTTTCATTTTTCAATTTTGCATGATGAATTGGGTATGAAAAAAATACCTGCGAGATGGGTACCGCATCTACTTTTAGCTGAGAAGTTTTGGAGCGTATACGTCGCAACCAATATGAGTTTCTGCGCAGACTAGTAACTGTAGATGATACATGGATATACAACTACACTCCGAGACGAAAGAAAAGTCAAAACAGTGAATTGTTAAAGGCGAACGGGCTCCAAAGAAGGCAAAGATGGTGAAATCAGCTGGAATGGTTATGGCTGCGGTGTTTTGTCATACTTATTGACACATGAATGAGACTATTTAAAACCAACAGACGAAACAGAAACTGTTTACGGACAATTGAATACGATAGTGACCACTGCGCATTCGCGGTCATAATAAAACTTCTGGATCTGAAGGAATTCGTGATCCCACTACGCTAAAACTGCGGAGGACTGCGATTCCCACGGTTCACCAGAGTACTTCGTTCAAATGACTTTAATCTGCCAATAAACAGAAACGTGAAGAATGACGAAGTCGACAAATACATTCAACAAATGGACGAAACTATATAACGAATAATGAACAAAATTATTCCCAAAACAACAGATACAGATCACATAAACATGTACAGAAACACAGCAACTAACCCACTTCACAGGACAAAGAGCAGACTTCTATCAAAACTAAATCAATTATGCAGCCAGTTTACAGACAGATGAGACCAGAAGATAAAATCATTGAAATCCTGGTTAAAAAACCTCCAACAAATACTTAAAGCTAACTATAGATTAGCATCAAATTTGTATTGGTACCACAGAATTCGAGCTGTAAAAACTACTATTACTATCATATTTATTGGCCTGTAGGAATGCGGAAGTTCATGACATCACAGACTCGACTCCACCATCGTACCCTGTCCTGTGCACTCTCCTTCCACGCCCAACCATCCAATCCGATATTATCAAGGTCAAACCTAACATTGTCCTCCCATCTCCGTCGCGGCCGTCCGACGGGTCTCTTTCCCGTTGGTCTACCGCCAAGAATTCTACGCACGGTCCTATCGTTGCCCATTCGCGCCACATGTCCGGCCCATCTTAATCTTCGCAAGTTGATTACTCTCACTATTGTAGGTTTGCGGTATAGCTCTTCCAATTCGTGGTTGTGGAGTTTCCTCCATTGTCCTGCCCCCTCGTCACATTTACCGCCAAATATACCCCTTAAAACTTTATTCTCGAATACGCGGAATTTGATTTCTTCCCGTTTTGTTAGAGCCCATGTTTCGCATCCGTATAGAGCAATCGGCATGCTTATGGTTCTATAGACACGGAGCTTTATGTTACGTGTTAGCAGTTTGGATTTCAGCAGTTTACTGACTGCGTGCCAACTAGCGTTGCCGGAGTGTAGTCTTTTGTTAATTTCCTTCGACATTTCGTTACTGGCCGTCAGTATCGTTCCCAGATATTTTTAACTTTTTCAAATATCTTGCCTCTGACGTTTATATGTGTTCCCTGAGTTCCACCTGCTCTCGCCGTAATTATATATTTTGTTTTGTCTTCATTTATTTCTAGGCCCACCTCTTCTGCCGCCTGCATAATGATTTCAAAGTTTTTACTTACAGTTTCTACATTATCGCCCAGAACGGCGATGTCATCCGCATATGTGAGCACTTGTGTGACCACGTTCAGGGATGATCCGGCCATGATGTCGTCTTGTACCTTTCTGATGAGATATTCGAGCACAAGGTTAAAAAGACACGGTGATAGACCATCTCCCTGCTTTAGTCCGTCCCAGATTTCAAATGGTTCTGAGAGGTGGTTTTCTATTTGTTATGGCGCTAAGGAACCCATCTCGCATATGCTACAACAGGCCAACTCTTTCCCCACCTCCTTCGATTTGAACCAGTCTAGCCCCGCTCCCAAACGACTTCTCAGAAGAAACACGTCCTAACTCCGCCCCTCCCTTCAATAACCCTTCTTCCTTGCAATCCTACCTCTCCTCTCCGTCCGCCAAACTAGTTCTCCCCTACACCTTTCCAACCCCATCCATAATTTCAACATCTCCCCCCAGCTCACTAACCCCGCCCCTCTATCTGTCCGTACACATGCCCTCCACTGTCTCACAAATGCCGCATTTACCACCCCCACATACACCTCGCTCTTCCCTAGCCCCCTACCTCCCCTATCGCCCAGCCATCTTCAACTTCCCGGTTGTTTTTCTCCTTTTTTTCGATTTAGTAATGTCTTAATTACTACTCTCGATTTTAAGATAGTCTGTAAGGTTATATGTTAATTTAATTCAAGGTTGCAGTAAGCCAAATAAATGGGGGTTCTGCCCTCACTAAATATTAAACATTATTCTAACTCACCCTTTGTTTTCGTTCATGCAAATTTGAATGAGCGCGGCATATTTTTTCGGGATTCCCAGCTCAACTACAATATGGTAGTGTCTTTGCCTTGCGACTGAGTCGTAGGCTTTTTTGAAGTCAACGAACAGTTGGTGAACCGTCTCTCCGTATTCCCACTTCTTTTCCAGCAGTTGCCTTATTGTGAACATTTGGTCGCTTATTGACCGGTTCCTACGGAATCCGCACTGGTAGTCTCTCTTCTGCATATGGTGTGATTCTTGCCAGAGTGACATTTGTTAATATTTTGTATGCTGTTGGGAGCAATGATATTCCTCTGTAGTTTTCGCAGTCAAATTTGTCACATTTTTTTGAAAATGGGGACGACTATTGAGGTTTTCTATTCTTCCGGAGTGACTTCTTTATCCCATATTGTTTGGATGAGCTGGTGGATCTTTCGAGCGGTTGCCTCTCCTCCATGCTTCACAAGCTCTGCCGGTATTCAGCCGACTCCGGGAGCCTTGTTGTTTTTCAATCGATTTATTGCGTCTACAACTTCGTTGAAAGAGGGCTCTGGGATCTGAGGCTCGACTGTTTGTACGTGTGGTGCGTTTATTTGTGGTTGATGGGTACGCACATTGAGCAGGTTTTCAAAGTACTGCTTCCATCTTGTCACGATATTGTTTTTTTCTGTCACCAGACAGCCGTTTACATCTCAAATTATTTTGGCTATCCCTCGATAGCCATTTCTAGTTGAATTTATGCGGGCATACATACCTCTGATATTCTTTGCTCTGGCATTTTCTAGGATTTTTTCGATCCTACTCTTCTCCCATTCGCGTTTTTTGCCTTTGAAAAGTCTCGTTGTCTCTTTCCAAATTGTCGCGTATCTTTCTGCGTTGACTTCATCATATCTTTCTAAGTGGATCACTCTGAGATGTTTACGTTCTCCGATCTTCGTCCTGCACTTATCGTCAAACCAAGGTTTGGACTTAATTGTTTTCTTAAATCCTAATACCTTTTGGGCTGTTAGTTTGGTTGTTTCTATGATCGATGTCCATTTAGTGTCCACTTTATTGGTTTCCTCTTCCTCACTACTCCCATTCTCTAGGATGCTAAATCTATTCGTTAGTTCGTCTTGATATTCAGCCCTTCTGCGCAAGTCTTTCAGATTGTCAGAGTCGAACTTTTTGCTCGTCTCCCGTGACTGCCCATATGGGATTGTTGCGAGGCGACTCCTGATTTTGCCCATCACTAAAAGATGATCGGAGTCGCAATCTGCTCCTCTATATGATCTTACGTCAAGGATATTCGAGTGGTGTCTTTTGTCTATGAGGAAATGGTCTATTTGGTTACGCGTTACGCCGTCGGGTGATATCCATGTGGCTTTATGAATTTGCGTGTGCTTGAACATCGTGCTTTTCACTAACCGATCTTTTGACGCTGCGAACGTGATAATTCGAATTCCATTATCAGTTGAAGCGTCGTGTAGACTTTCCTTACCTATGGTTGGTTGAAAGATATCTTCCTTTCCAATTTTCGCATTGAGGTCCCCGAGGAGGATTTTAACATCTAATGATGAGATCTCATCGAATACTTCCTATAGGGTCTCATAGAATGTGTCCTTCGTTTCTTCGTCCGTAGATTCTGTTGGAGCGTGTACGTTTATAAATACATAATTGTATCATGGTCCCTGTATTTTTAGCACCGACATTCGGCCATTAATAAATTTCACATGTTTTACATGGGGCGTAATCTTCTTGCTTATGATGAAGCCAGTCCCGAGGTCATGTGTATCGGTACCTCCACACGCCAGTATAAACCCGTTGGTTTCGATTACTTTATGTTGGAGTCGGACTTCCTGAAGCGCGACGATGTTTATTTTATATTGTTTCGCGTTTTCCACGATCGTCTGTATCGCGCCTGGTTTATATAACATTCGAACATTCCACGTGCCGACGCGTATATCCCGTTTTTTTCCGTTTTTCCCTACGTCTTCTTTTTGCTGAGTCGGTGTTTTCTTGATGATTTGTTCCCTTATGGTAGTGTCGGCTTATCACACCTATGCCTACCGGGGTTTTCGTGAGATTGTTTTTGTGTATTGATCATTCAATTCGTGGGAACACTCTGGGGTTTCAAATAGTGCTCCATATCAGAGCCCCTCTTTGATATGGTAAGGTCTGCTTACTGCTCTGATTAGACCCGGTGCCAGAGAGGTGCCGGTATACCCCTGGCTGCAAACCATCCAATGGGGACGGTGACGTGTAACACCCTGGATTAGGGCTGGTAGATCTTTGTGTGTTACTCCTCGCTAGCCTGTCTGACATGCGTGACCCTACTGGAAGCGTGTGCTACCGTCAGCATAGCCTGAGTGATTCATCGTAGTTTAAGCCCCCCCACCACGTCAATGTTTCTACCAAGCGTGGGCATAAATTGTTTCTAGCAATATTTTATTGAATGTGTTCCTTCAATTGTTTGAGAGATATTAGGAAACGTGTGTTACATAGTTATTCGCGATGATTGTTTCATTTAATAGTATGAGTTTCGCAGAAAATCTTCTTATATACTTTCCAGATTAATGTTAGTGTATTTGAACAGGTACCAAGTAACTACCTTTCAAACGAAATCACCGCATTAGTCTATTAACGCATGCCACACAACTTGTTAACATCCACTTCAACACATTAATCATAATATCATTGTAGTTATGTAATCTGTCAATACTATTAACACAATATCTCTACAGGATTAAAACCGATTTATCCGCGAGTTGATAACCATTCCAATAATCGATTAGCTGTCCTTCAGCCGCCACTCGTCTGGTGCACAAGCTTATCATCCATCTGGCTACCAAGTGGGATATAAAATTTATTAAATAATATTTATTGAGCGCATTAGTCAGATCTGTCTGCTTGGGAGAACTGTATAAGGGAGTGAATAAATTTCCCTGTGCGCCGGTAGACAATCCAATTAATTTCCATTATACACTTGCTACTATCTAAAGCAATTTGGATTATGGGTTTTGTGCTATTTCAGGTGTTAAATCGTGACAAATGGATTCCGGGAAGTACGCGCAATAATCCTGAGGGAATGACGAATTTGAAAGGTAATACCCAGGAAAGGGAGGGTGATAGCGCACTTTATTTATTCCGCAGTCAAGCAGCCGAACTCGATTGCAATTCAGTTATGTTCTTTGACTAAAGGTCAACATGATATCCAAGAATAGTCATCTCCTGTCATAGATATCAATAATACACTATTTTAAAATTCAAACATTTTTTTTTTTTTTTTTTATAGATATCATTTTTTATTTCTTCCTATTATTATAATTTACTTACTCGCTAGACAAAAATGATTAAACTCTAGCTTATGTTATCTTATTTCTTAACTTACTGGTCCCTTGCGGACTCTCTAAGTTACATGCATACGCTTAAAGCATGAAAATTTGTCTTTCGACATTATGGTTTATTTTGTTTACATGCATTTTTAGGGAACTTAATTGGATACAAAGAAAATGAAGAAAAGAAAAAACTTTGTTTGTGTTATTGTTTTTACCTTATATCTAACTTAAATACTAAACTATCTAAAGTTTAAAAATTCAAACATTGTACCAGGTTAATGGAAAATGCTTTATTCAAACGACGTGGTCCTTTCAAGTGATTCGCGCCCATAAACAGATTTTTAATATTCCTACAGCACCATAGCAAAAAAGGGAGGGAACAAGATACAAGAACAGAAAGACGGATAAAACAGATAAGGAAGGATCCACCCGTCTGTGAAATGACTCCCGCAACACTTATGGATGCTGGAATTTTATTAAAAATATAATTATAATTTTTCCCATTACATAATGGCACTCATCCAACTATTAAGCGCTTTAAGAAATTGAATATCGTGGAAGTGGAATTCTGAAAATTTGCCATTCTATTCAGATCCTCGCAGTTAACTTAAATGCGATGTACTTCATTACCACTACTTGTATCGCTGTCAATGAGCGGTGGTACAGACTAAGCACCTCAACCACTACCGGTGAGTGTGCTGAGTTAAGTGTTTGAAAGCATTTTGGTATTTTCTCAGCTTTGTTGGGCTGCCTGGTAAGGATAAGAACTTGCCCAACAAACAGGATAAGGAGTAATTACATACAACCAATACAATTGTACAATGAAAAAAATCATCGAATTGGTTTTAATGTTCCAGCAGTAATTAAAAGTGCCCAAAGATGCACCTAAACAAGGACAACTTCAGTAAGCACGAAACGCAACGGATCCGAACAGGAACGTGAAGACTGGCGAAAAGGATTTCCGTCCGTTACTTTAGCACTAAGGGGCAAATCCATTTGCTTTTAATTCGTCCTGTCATGTCCTCCTAGAGCAATCGATTTTTAGAGAAATTTTTACTTGCACCTGTAACGAATTTCAATTAAGAGTGGAGTGTGTTTGACGGGTTAAGGGAGGGCAGATATGGCGGAAAGAGACTTAAGGACCAGAAGGTTGTGCAAGTATATAGAAATGTATAGGTAGCAAAACAAGGTGCAAAGAGCAGGCTGCTATAAAATGCATGTAAAGGATATTAAGGGCTTACAGCGTTTCGAAAGCTAAAACATCTTTTTATTTTTTTTTTAATATTCAGATTTATTTAATATAAATTTGATGCATATACAAGAGCAACATTAAAATTAAATAAATGTTCCTTAAACATTTCTAAAAATTGAACCATTGATGGCTGGTTTTCGAAAATCCCTTTGATAAAGGTGTGGGGCTTTTCAGGGCCCGAAGAGCCATGCATCGCTCGATCCCCACCATTCCCAGCGATGCGACTTACCTTGAAGTCGAATCTTCAGCAAGGTTACTCAACCTTGCTACGGCATTAACAGCCAACCAATTCGCTGGAATTAATTCGGTTATCCCCAGGGATAACCGCCATAAATATATATTAGGCAGCTTACCTGTTTTTGGGTGCTTTTCCAAACCTCTTCCCCACGGTCATTCCTAAAAGCATAATTCACGGCAATATTATCATCTTGCCATGACATCAATTCATCAACCGAGCTTCCGCGACCGAACAATGGATGGCACATATCCACCAACACACGCTGATCTTTCCGTGTGTTATTTTCGTACCCATTCATTGACCTAGCATTATTTCGGGTTGCTTGCACAGCTGCAAGTCAGATTTTCACCTTCCAACGGGGCAAAGGTTTAAAGGTCGTCGCGATCACCAAAATATATTGTACGTCGAGCATCGAAGTGGAGTTCGTGTCAGTGTAGAGAGTAAATTAAATAAAACGCAAAACATATTGTACATTCTACCATCTAATTGGAGTTCGTGTCGGTGTAGAGATTAAATAAAATAAACACAAAATATATTGTACATTCGGGCATCAAAGTGAAGTTCGTGCCCGTTTTCATTAAATTAAATACAGAGTGAACTTATGTCGCGAAGTTTGCTAACATTAGAAATATGACCTGGAACCAAACTGTTGTCCTCTCCACTGATTACAATAAAGAAGTGTTAACAATAGAACCAGACTGCGTTTTTATATCATATTTCCTTCCTCGTCGGTGATAGTACGGAGTCCTGTTATACCAGAGTTTGTGAACAATTCCAGTGTGTGTTTTTTTATAGAACCCGCATCCTTGTCGATGCCTACGTAAAAAAACGACCACAAAGGTATCCTACGATAAGTTTAGCAAATCCTGTAGTGGATCCACCCTAAGCTGCATGCTCTATGCGATTGTAGCGCCGGACCGGGCGTTACGAGTAAAAGGCAAATGAATTCACACCTTAATGTGCTCTCCTTACTTCCGACAGTTGCACCAGACCGAGTGCGCCTTTTGCTTCAACATGACGTAACACTGGAATTGTTTTTATACTAATCATTGTTAAGTTCCTTTTCAATAAATAATATCTTTCCTACGAGTAGTCGCCCGTTCATTTCATTTCCTGCTATAACAAATCCTACTTACAATAGAAGGAATGTGGAAAACTTCAGTAAAACCTAATTTTTTTTTAATCCTGCTCAAACACCTTAAAAAACAGGGTTTGTGAAATAAAAAGCTGAAGTAAAAGTAAAGAAATCGTCGTGGGCGTTATTTTGTAGAAGTTTACCATCGATTGACTTGAAACTTTGAAAATATGCTTGCAATGGTAAAAGAAAGAAAGAACTGAATTATTAAATATCGAGATTGCGTATGTGTCACAATAACTTCAACATTTAATCATCGATAGCCTTTCCTTCGATTGTGGGTTTTCGATGTCTGTAAACATAATATAGTGCTGTGGTAGTGGCTTCGGTATGTGTAAGGCATTTTTTAAGCCGAATAAAACTTGCAATTGTTAAAAATAACAACAAAAGTTTAATCAATATGTTTACTCATTCTAAAGATAAGGAAATTGAAAATGATTTTGGTGATATAGCCACCACTACCGTTCTTGATGAAGTGGATTCCGGACGTTCTATAATGGTTACTAGTGAGATGCATAGTAGTAATATTGCTTACTAAAACCAAATTATTTCCGATACTACAAAGCGTATTCAGGACGTTCAATTTAGGGACTTGTATTTTCGTGTATTTTAATGATATTGTTGTTACATGCTTTTTTATCCATGAGCGATACTGGGATCGTTGCAGGTCATTCTTCCCGACACAGGATTTCATGTAATCGGTTTTTCCGTAGTTTCTTTTAGACGTGTATCTGGCCTCCATGGTTTTATTGGCCTAATATTTTTGTTTGAAGGATAGGTTACTACATGGGCTGAATGGTCCCGGGGTTTTCAATAGGTGGCACTGTAGCGGTTCTACGAACCACTCAACCCACTATAGGGCGAGGTATTCTTCCTCCAAGAAATATACTCACCTTTGCCAGTACACGTGCCCACAGACTGTAGTGGTTCTACGAACCACTCAACCCATAACCTCATTCTCTTTAAATTATCTTCCCTTGGTTTTGAACCGCTGTTGATTAAGTGGATCTCATCCTACCTTAACTCTCGAACCTGTCGGGTGCGATTTAGATCCACCCTCTCCAACCTCAGGTGTCCCCCAGGGCAGTCATCTCGGCCCCCTACTATTTATCCTAACCATAAACGACATAGGTTCGAGCATCAATCACTCCCTCATCTCGCTTTACGCGGATGATACCAAAATCTTCAAGACAATCCGCTCTCCCCTTGACTCCCCACTTCTCCAATCGGATCTTGACAGCTTTTCGACATGGTGCTAAAATAACTGCCTAGATTTGAATATCGCCAAATGTCACACAATCACCTTCTCTCGGAAACGCTCCCCCTCCCAGCCACGTTCCTATCTCTTGCTAGGCCAACCGATAACATCGGTTGAATCAATCTGCGACCTGGGCGTCCTATGTGACAAGGAACTTAGATTTACCGCACATATCGATAACACAATCCTAAAAGCCAACGCCGCCCTTGGCTTTGTAAAACGCTGGTCGAATGAATTCCTAAACCTCTACGTCACCCGATCCCTCTACACAACTTTTGTCCGGCCACTACTCGAATATGCCAGTCAGATCTGGTCCCCGTATCAACAGTCTCACATTCGTAGGATCGAGGACGTTCAACGTCGTTTTTTGCGCTTCGCCCCCTGTGGACTGAACTGGGAAAACCCACTCATTCTCCCACCATACACAGACCGGCTCTTTCTAATCAATCTTAACACGCTTGAAGAGCGCAGAATCCATGCTGACATCATCTTTATCCATCGCCTTCTGTCAGGTTCAATCAATTGCCCATGCTTGCTCTCCTCTTTATCATTTTATACAAACCCCCGTAATGTGCGGAACCCTCGTCTGTTTTACGTGCCCACTCATCACACGTCTTACGGCGTTAACGAGCCCATCTCGCGTATGCTACGACATGCCAACTCTTTCCCCACCTCCTTTGATTTCAACCTCTCCACTCCTGCCCTCAAACGACGTCTCAGAATAAACCCGTCCTAACCCCACCCACCTCAATTTCAAATCTCTCCCCCAGCTCTCCAGCACCGCCCCTTACCACGGTGTAGACGTACCCCTCACTGTCACACCTCAAGCCCTCTTCTCCTTCCATGTTTTTTTTTCTTTTTTCTTCTTTTGTTTTTTTTTTATTGGATATATATATATATATTTTTTTGTTTATTTACTTTTTTTTTTTAACTACTCGTACTACTTTAGTTTTTAAGTTAGTCTGTAAGTTGTTATATTATATTAGCTTAAGTTGCTTGGATTAAGCCTAAATAAATAAATAAATAAACATCGAGTTCAACGCATCCATACATCGTATTCAAACCAATGCACCAAATGCAGCAAGGCATCGCATCTAAGCCAATGGCCACGCAGGAAAGCACCGCATGTAAATCAAGCACCCATTCTAAGCATCAACGCGATGTTTTCCATGAAACACCATTGTCGGTAAATAAACCGAACAACGGATGCCTACTCTGGTAGCTAATAGCAATTAGCACCCAAATCCCTTGCATGACCCCTAAAGCAAAAGGCACACATGTGCAAACAAAGCATATCGTTTCGCTGCCGACCGATAGTCATGGAACCACAAACATCTTAACACTACCCGAGATAGATGTTTATGAGTTGGAAATGCAAACAAAGCATTACCGATCCCATAGTCCTTTGTATCCATCTGAATAACATGAGAACCCTTGTTCTCAGGCCAGATGGGAAAGACAAACAATCCTAAGAAAAAGATCGAAGAAGAAGCGGCGTACCACCGATCATAAGGCAAAGGAACAAGATTCCGATAATCACTAGATAATGTTAATGATGATCACGAGGAAAAAATCTTTCCTTTTACAGATACTATGGGAAATTCTGTTGCAGAGATGCGTTGGAAAAATGTCCCTTACGATGGGGGATGCGAATACAGTTAGTTTACTTCGAGCATCCGTCCAAGAGTCGTCACAGAGGATCTCCAGCGAGGAGGCCGATCCGCGCAACGTATTAAAAATAGATCGAAACATATTTATCCGACATTCGGAATAGTGCATCGTTAATCTCTTTCTTTGCAGAAATAATTAAATGAAGTGAGGACCATAGATTCTGAGACTGACAAGTTATCCTCGTCGCGACCCCATTGTGGTACTCGTATCGTGTGCGATTCTAATTTATCTCGTTTTTAATTGTGCGGAAAATATTGAGTGTAAGGCTATATGCACTAGCCAGGAAGAAAGAAGAACATCTTAAATGTAAGACGAAGGTGTATGTAAGATGAGGTGTAGTGAAAATCGTGTTGTTTCCATTCCGCAACCTACCATTAACTAAAAACACTAAATATACAAACAAGGAGTAAAAATAAAAATTAAAATTCAAAAACGATCTCTGGGTTTAATTAGTGACGGCTTCCGCTCCGGTGTCTTTTGTTGTTTTCGTGGACAGTGCTGGTAGAGCACAGCCTTCGCTCTGGGTCGTTGTGTTCTCTGTGTTAACAGTATTCGGCGGAACACTGCATCATCAAACATTTGAAAACGACATTCAAATCCTCCAAGGCACCACTAGAAAATGAACATGATCATTCCGAAAGGCTCATCTGTCACTAGTTTATATATGTTTCGTGACATTCCGTTCATTCGTTTATAAGCTACAGTCTTTCAAGTGACGCTGTGGGGTTATACATTAGAGTGTGCTATAGCGTTTGAAATAATAGCGAAGAAGAACGTGTGATTCGAACTGACGCTATGACAGTTTGAATCACTAAAAAATGGAATCTAAGCGTTACCCATCAGGCTACTGGCCGTGTTTTGAATTTGATTTTTAAACTCGACTATACTCCACTGATGTGAATTGTTATGTTATCGCTATGGTATACGGCTCTGATGTATTTTCTTATTCGATTTTCGTTCGGTGTTCTTCACTATTTTGCTTGTGAATTGTGTGTGTATCTGTTAGAGACGCCACAGTGCCAGCACGGGCACGGTTTCACTATACCCCTAACACGTCACTGGGTAAATAGAACTGCTAAACGTTCACCAACAAGGAAGGAAAACAGAATAAAATGCACTGGCTTTGTTGAACACGGTTTTTTTTATTTTGTTTGCTGAAACGAGTTTTCTTATTTTTCTTATTCTGTTTTATATTGTTTACAAACTGTTTAATTTCACTGGTTAGCCTCGCATATTTAAGTACGTTCAATTAATAATCCAAACTTCTCACTAAATACTTCACAATTATACATTTAACTATGAGCACTTCGACACCTTTTGCGACGAATCTTAATTGATATTTAAATGCTCTAAGAATGTTTACATAATTTCTTTAGCTTTTGTCTGCAGCTTCGCAATAATCAGATATGATACAAATGACAGCCCGCCCAGAACTAATAGCTATATTTGAATTCGCTTTGTGCAAAAAAGAATTGAAATTCAACTGCCTTTTCGAACTGTTAATAATACTATGGCCGTCCGAATACTCTTTGAATTAAGTAGAGACTGTGTTTAATTTGGGTGTGCCCACCTCCGTGGTTAAAAATCGACTGGTTCAACGGGATGAAAATTGACTTGGCAGCTTAACTGGTGACTCTCTCTACCCACACGATCAACCAATCTCGATCGCACACTCGTCCGCATTCTCTCATTTCCCCGCCCATCGAGGTGAATAAACTCTTGTGAATTTACCCAGCTGCCAATGGACTTAGAGAAAATGGAGAACAAAAACGGAGATCGTGATGATCTCGGGTTTGAATTTGAAAGCAAACCAATGGTGACCGCATGACTCAGTTTGGTATTTGTATTGCTCTCAGAGTGCAATGCTCTCCGAGAAGGGGATGTGGGGTGGAATGAAACGTATATTTTCCGTGCGCTTCACCTGACTAAAGAATTTATTGATCCCCAGCGAATAGCCGTGTCTGGGGGAGGTCGAAGGATGCCGCGATGGCTTGGGGAAATATCGGCGAGAGAAAAAGAACTAACGGGGTACGATATTACCCAAGCGGTTTCGCTATGCACCAACAGCGTCGCTAGCCCAGACTTTGCTGTTGCTAACCAAACATGAGATTTGTGATTTCCTGTAGAAATCTCATGTGATTTATGAATATTTGATGTCATATGGCATAAAAAGGCTGAATTCAGTTATGCATTATCTGCATAGAAGAATGAATTCAGGTTATGCGTCCTTCGGGTAGATACCTTTTGCAGGTGAAATAGGCCCACGGAAGGGATTGGGGTTGAGGTGGTGCGCAGTTAGTAGGCGAAATTAGGTTGTAATTGTGGGTTGGTCCTCCGCGTAATATAGAGAACCCCCACAACGCTATTTTCGCTTTCGTTAAAAAAAAAAGGAAAATCAGGAATATCGCATCTTGATCAAACACTCTTTTTTGATGGGAAAAATTTCCGAACAATCATTGCAATGGTTGCAGAAATGTTAGCCCACATTTGCTCTTTCGAGACCAGCAGCGGTGGTTTAGTGAATTTAAAATGGGCCGTACAAGTACCAAGGACGCACATCGCTCTGGAAGGCCAAAAGAGTCTACGAATGCGGAAATCGTAAAGCAAGTACATCAAATCCTTTTGAGTGATCATAAATTGAAGTTGCGCGAGTTAGGTGTGGCCGTGGGCATCGTAAATGAACGGACGGGATACATTTTGCACGATCTTCTGGATATGAAAAAGCTATCGGCGTGAAGGCTGCTGTCAACCAAAAACAGCAGAGCGTTGATGATTCAATGGCCGGTTTAGTGTTGTTGCAGCGTAATCGAGCGGACTTTCATCTTTGTTTTGTAACGATGAATGAAACGTGGGCCTGTGGGTAAGTTTCTGTCGGGGCGCCGACGTACGGCGCGGGTTCACTAAACTTCCACAGTCTGTTCCTGCAATTGTTAAGCCGTAACCCAAAGTTCCGAGATACCGAGTGGACACAGGATCGAAACAAATAGATTCCAGAAATAGTCGGCAAACCTTTTATTGCTCAAATTGGAGTAACTTAATTAAACGCATGGGTTGAACATAAAACACAGGATATCGTTTTTAAAGGTGTTTTATTTGGAACACTAAATACAGCATATAGTTCTTAATGGTGATTAATTTGAAACATCGAATACAGCATATTGTTCTTAATGGTATTTATTACATACACAGACGTTAAGATTAAATACAGAATATATATCTTAATGGTGATTAATTTGAAACATTGAATACAGCATCTAGTTCTTAATGGTTTTTATTACACACACGGGCTTTAACATTAAATACAGAATATAGTTCTTAATGGTGTCTAATTGATACTCGGATTGAAACATTAATTAACTGAACGCCCGATTGGCGGTAAGCCCGCGATCAAAAACCTCCAGTTGGCTGCACCCCTCAAGACTGACTGCCGGTTTGCCATGGGACGAATCATATCGCCGGTCCGAAAGGCAAATCCGATATTTCATTCGTGTGGCGACCAATGAAAAACCAGTTCGGTTTAACTGGAAGCACTTCCATAGAGATCGTTCGGATCTGGTTGGGCGTCCATACACTGGAAGTGCGGACGACGATAATGCGAAGGGTGCACAAAAGAGAGTCCGAACATGCGGCTGATCAAATAGATGATCGCGTACGGAGGCTGGCTGCCTTGCCATCACAAACGATGGGGGATAGGTTTTTCTGTTGATGTTATATCAACAGAACTTCGCTTACGATGGCAAAGGCTAGGGTGCATGGGTGCATGTTTGTTTTAGAAAAAAAACGTATCGTGGGACATGATCATTGGTATGGGTGTTTGAATAACAATCATGGTCGTATCCGATTAGATGATCGGTTGGTGACCGATTATGGGAAATTTGGTTGCAGCTGTTGAAAATTTAATAAACATGGGAATATTGGTTGTTTACTCGATCGGCTACTGCGTATAGCATCACTTCGATTGTATTCAAATTGCTAACGTCGCATCGGTCGATCTGTCGAGTGTGTGTTTACATTAAACACACATGAATTCCCTGTAGGTAGCCCGCGAGGAGTTGTGCTGTAGATTGTCGTTCTAACGATCGACCGATGGTAGATAGGGCAAGGGTGAACATGCTATGCACGTGTATGTGAAAATGCGTCTTAGTTATGCGCATTGACATGTTCGGGGGTTAATGTCGGTTACATGATGAGGTAACCGAATTAGATTTCAGGAACATAATGCGTTGGATGCAAGCACGCCCCTGGGCGAAAGTTTGTAGATGCTAATGAAATAGCGTTAGCAAATGGCAATTATTCTGGGTGATATAGGTGCTTAGAAGATTTCTTAGCAAAAATGATGGTAAGGTAAGTAATGGCTTTACAAATGGACTTGCCAATAATACTTGTCCTTAACCCTAGAAGTAAATTACTTGATCGTAATGGGAAGGTAAGTAGTGGCGTTCAATGGAACCGCCACAGGCTCACTACAATACACCTGTGTCCAATAGGCAGTCTTTGGAGTGGCTGGAAAGCCACGTGAGTGCTTCTAACGTGTACGAAGTTAAATTGTCCACCGGTCGAAGAGGTAACTCGATTCTAACCCCCAGTGAGATCCTACTGCGTCTTTATATAAGTTCCCCAATGTGGTCATGTTGATAAATATTTTGTTGATTTTCCCCAACCGTCGTTCCGCATATCCTGTGATATTGAATTTTATTATCTCTACTTTTTTGTAACTTGTAAAACAACACTAAATTGTGGTCATTTGGATGCTTAAGAGGGGTCGGTTGCTTTCAGAGCGACTGCCGACAATATTTTCTTTGAAATCTTCACAATATTAATTGGCTGACCACAAAACTGGTATACAACAACCTGAAATATGTATACAATGTCGGAAATCGCAAATTAGATATATAACATACTATAATATTAAAACTTTTAATATACGAGAACAGGTCAATAAGTTTTTAGAAAATGAGGGCGATTTTCTTTTATTTCTACATTTATCTGACCTAATACTGACCCATAATACTGTCCAGTTGTCGTCTATCCCTTTTCCAAATGGTCAATGAAGAAGTCACGTGTATGCTAAAACACAGTAGCTATAACCTTTCCAGCTGATTTCACCATCTTTGCCTTCTTTGGAGTCCGTTCGCCTTTAACAATTCACTGTTTTTACTGTTCTTTGGTCATGGGAGTAAAGTTGTGTATCCCTGTTTCATCTACAGTTACTAATCTGCGTAGAAACTCACCTGGGTTGGGACCCATGCGCTCTAAGGGTTCTCAGCTGAGAGTAAATGAGGTACCTATCTCGCAGATAGTTTTTTTTATTGAAAATTGACAGATATCTAGTGAGGAATGATGCTTACTAAAAACAGACAATTAGCGACAATACAAGCACCATCGTAGGCGTTTCTAAGGACTTATTGACCGACCCTGGTATTAAGCTTGCTCTAAGGGGAACATCGACTAACTAATTGAATAAGTACCAATTGATGAAGAAACTCGTCTCCACTAAATTTCTTAATATTAGAGGAATTAGTTTGACTAATTCATTTTAGAGGTGGAGTATGCGTTTTCACCCGACCTGATTTCGTTCGATAACAACGCTATTTGGCTGTGCTAGCGGATCAGTTTACGATCGAACCCTATCCGTCGTATTTCAATGACTTGCCCGAATTCTCCCTTGGTCCTTTCGCTCCTCAACTTATTCAGCGTCACGTAGTTGAGGAGAAACTAAACTTACTCAAAGACGAGTTCAGCCCCGGACCTGATGGGCTTCCGTCTGTATTCTTAAAGAACTGTTCCACTTCTCTTTCTCTCCCGATATCTAAGATTTTCAACCGATCTCTATCTCAAGGGACCTTCCCTAGTATCTGGAAATCCTCCTATGTCACCCCCATACACAAAAAGGGACCTAAAAATGATATCAGCAACTACCGACCCATCGCCAAACTATCTCATATCCCCAAACTGTTCGAAGGGCTTCTTTACAATGCGTTATCTTATAGTTGTGAATCCATCACCTCACCCAACTAGCATGGTTTCCTTTCGGGTAGGTCGACCACAACCAATCTGATCGAGTTCTCATCCCATACTCTCCGTGCCTTAGAGAATGGCAACGAAGTTGATGTTATCACCACCGATTTCAGCAAGGCATTTGACAAAATCTCCCATAATCTCATCCTTTTCAAGCTGTCCTCGCTAGGCTTCGAACCCCTATTGATCAAATGGTAATCTTCTTATCTGACAGACCGATCCTACCGTGCCAAATTCAGATCCTCCCTTTCCGATCCTTTTTTTCCTACCTCTGGGGTTCCGCAAAGAAGTCATTTAGACCCCCTCCTTTTTATCCTAACCATCAATGATGTCGAGTCTGTTATTAAACACTCATCCATATCCCTCTATCCGGACGACGCCAAACTCTACAAAACAATCATCTCTTCCCTCGACTCCTCACTCCTACAACAGGACCTCGACAGCTTCTCAACCTGGTGCCGTAATAACTGCCTTGATCTCAATGTAGCCAAATTTCACTCCATTACATTCTCCCACAAACGTCCACCCCCACCTTCTCGCCCCTACTTCCTGCTTAACCAGCAGATCTCATACGTATCCTCAATACATGACGTCGGAATCCTATTTGACAGGGAGCTCAGCTTCATCCCACATATCGACGATATCATTCTTAAGGCCAACTCCGCCCTAGGGTTTGTGAAACGCTGGTCTAAGGAATTCTCCAATCCTTACGTTTCCCGTTCCCTCTACATAGCCTTCGTCCGCCCCCTTCTTGAATACGCCAGTCAGGTCTGGTCTCCACAATGCTCGCCCCATATCCGCAGAATCGAGAGTGTGCAACGTCGGTTTCTGCGTTTTGCTCTCCGTGGACTGAACTGGGAGAATCCTCGAATTCTTCCCCCATACACAAGCCGGCTCCATTTGATCAACCTCAGTACACTTGAGGAACGCAGAACTCTTGCCGATATCCTTTTCATCCACCGTCTCCTCTCCGGCCCAATCAACTGCCCTAGCTTGCTTTCCGCCATCGCACTCAACACCAACCTCCGCAACCTACGAAACCCTCGTCTCTTCTATCTGCCCACCCACCACACTTCCTACGGCTGTAATGAACCAATTTCACGAATGCTAAATCGGGCAAACTCCTACCCCACCTCCTTCGATTTCTACCTCACTTCTATTGCTCTCAAACGTCGTCTTCTGTCTTTCCCCTCGTGACCTTGCCACACCCACTATCTACACTCTTACTACCCGTATACATTCCTATCACCCCGTCCCTTTATCATACTACTCGGCCTTCGCCACCCCATCACGTGCACATACACCTTCCCACCTTATTATCTTCTTACTTATTCGAAAGTAATTTTTGTAATCCTAGTTCTTAAGTTAGTTCGTAAGTTTTTTACTTTTAATTTCTTTTTTTTTCTTTTCTCTAAAGCTTGTACGAGGGTTGCCTTTTATATTTCGGGATTAGAGAACAAAAACTAATATTGATCATCGAAAATCACTTTATTGTTTTTCAAAATATTCCCCATGAAGATCTATACACTTTTGCATGCGTTTGAACCAATTGTCGAAGCACTTTTGCCACTCTGATTGAGGTATCTGCAACACATCCATTCTGAATGCAGCAACCACTTCTTCAGGTGTCGCAAAATGTTGACCTCTCAGTTTGTTTTTTACGTACGGGAATAAAAAGAAGTCATTCGGTGCCAAGTCAGGACTATACGGCGGATGACCCATCAAATCGATGTTTTGGGTGCTCAAAAATGCAGTTGTCGCAGCCGATGTGTGAGAGCTCGCATTGTCGTGGTGAAGAGTGATCCGTCTTCGGCGGTTGGTTTTCCTGATTTCTTGGAAGACAACTGGCAAACAAATGGTTGTGTACCACTCAGAATTGACTGTTCTGCGTTGTTCTAGTGCTACGGTTGCGACATGTCCAGTTTTTCCGAAAAAACAGGCGACCATTTGCTTGGAAGTGCTTCGTGCGCGAACAACTTTTGTTGGATTTGGCTCATCTTGAAACATCCAGACAGTCGACTGCTGTTTACTTTCGGGCTCATACGCGTAAATCCACGATTCATCACCTGTCACGATGTCATAGACGTGTTTCGAAGCACCGCGACCGTATTTTTTGAGCATTTCTTTCGACTAATTGACACGAGCCTTTTTTTGGGCGATTGACAAATTGTGTGGGATCCAACGCGAAAAAATGTTTTTGACAGTCAAATGTTTATGCAATATTGAATGTATGCTGGTCCCACTAACGCCTAAGGTTGTCTCAATCTCACGATAGGTCACATGACGATCTTCCAATATCAGTTCGCGCACAGCATCAATGGTTTTCGGAACAACAACTGATTTTGGACGACGTTCACGAAATTCATATTGGAGTGAACTACGACCACGATTGAATTCACCATACCATCGATAAACACTGGTCCTTGATGGAGCTTCATCGCCAAAAATTGAATTAAGTTCATCCATGCACTGTTGCTGAGTTAATCCACGCCGAAATTTGTAAAAAATAATCGCACGAAAATGTTGACGATTTAATTCCATTTTTGGGCCGAGATGAATCTTTTAAGTTACTGTAAACAACACAAATAGCGCTCGTATGTCAAAACGTTCTGAGTGCGTATAACCTCAAAAATGTCCAACTTTACGACAGAGCTGTCAATTGCCGGATTGCAACGCTAGGGTTGCCAAATCCCGAAACATAAGAGGCAACCCTCGTACTAAGTGTAATAAACGAGGGTTCTGCTCTCACTAATTGTACGCGAATGCCAAATAATCAAGGTCTTTTCTGTAAACATTTTGGACCTGTTTTTGTCTTTTGAGTCCAGCATTTACCTCGTACAAACGACGGCGCTCCAGACCAATCTCCGACACGAAGTGTAATCATTTTCAAGCAACTAAAAAAGCAATTGAAGGTACTAACTGGAAAGATTTGTAGGGTTTCTTGGCGTCCTTTCTATGAACAGAGGTTTGCTTTAGAAACTCTGACGTTAATGCCTGCGTAAAGTCAATCACCAAAATTATTATGGGTGTGGAGCTTTATATTCCGCATTGTTGGATAAATCCTGTTTGAAAAAAGAGAAAAATCGGAACAGATGACTGCAGTTAAAAATATAGTTTTTAAACGGTGGAACGCTAATCTCATAGGGGTCAAGAGAGTCAAAATCGCTTGCAACCAAAAGTGATACCACAAAGAAGGTTCACAAATATAAAGTATTATAATAAACAGTTTTTTCTATAAATGTTACTAAAAGAAGTCGAGAGTTTTTCTAGGGCGTCGAAGCTGAGGACAAATTAATTAACCGCTGACTTTTATGCAATATATCATATGTCGAATACTGCGTATGTCGCGCAAGGCTAATAACCTTTCCCGGAAAAACAAATTATTATGGAGAATTTAAAAGGCCTCAGACTTGTTAAATAAGGCCAAGACCGGATCCCGGCTGTAGTGCCGATGATGATGATGAGAATACTCCATAGTATTAGAGCAGCAAAATGATAGAACAACTTCCACAGCCATTAGCACAATGCACTATATATATATATAATTGATTTCATAAGAAGTAAAATCCCTTTCCGTTATTAGTATCTTTTTAATTACATGACTCTATTGACATCCTTTCAGGTCAGGGACCATACACTCAATACACTGTTTTATCAATATTTCTTCTTTTTCAGATGAGCGGCAAACGAAGTCGTAGTTTTAAATGTGCTGTCCACCAGCGCGACAGAGAAATTTGCTCGGAAAACGATTTCCATTTAATGCTCGAGGAACCACCGTTCTTTAAAAAGATGGTCCATGTCATAGCTGTGGAAGTGCTACCAGAGGAACGTGACCGGAAATACTATGCTGATAAATATTCCTGCTGTCCACCCCCATGGTTTATGGTTTTGATGATATTCATGGAGGTGAGTGCATTAGTATGGGTGGCACAATTAATCTGCAATGGGGTCCGGGTACAGGGGAAAGAGCATTTGTTTAATGTTAGTTTTTTATTATTTAACCATTAAAGTTTTTATTTTGCTATAAATAATAAATGCTGATTCAGGGTGGTTGCTAAGGGCACTTTGCCCCTATAAGTACTTTGACTAGGGAGTGTGTCATTGTTTCATGCACACTGGCGAAAGACTTCTATTCAGATACGTTGACCCGGTAAAAAACAATGAAACGTATCTATTATGTTTAGGACAACAAAGGATGCACTGTTTTGATGATATTGTTGTACTATAGCCTTGGGCGTATGTCCTGTTTAATGATAGCCAACATCCACATCGACGTGACTGGTTCAGATCCTTGAGATCTATAAAAAATAATATCTTAGAGAGAGTCTTTGTTTGGCAAAGAGCTTAGTATGAAGCACAGTGAAAGGAGGAGATGTGTTGCTTTGCAGTTGCTTAAAAATAACTGGTGACGTAGAAGGACACATAAAATCAGACCGTTCTTCAGTTAACTTAATAATGAGAAATTTTACGGGGTCGTTTAATCTATTGGATTAATGGGAAGCTCGACTACAGATTTTTCATAAGAGGTAAGGAGGTAATGTTACGTAAAGTGTTTTCTAGGTGAATATATGATTCAAAATTATGTCTGTTGTAGAATTCGTGAAATGGTTTTTTTGTTGTTGCTCTACGTCCAGTCGTGCAATCTTATAGTACTACATAGGCTAAGAAGTCTCGGAATTTTAAATGGAAATAAGCGTTTTTTGGGCAAAGTTATATTTATATTTACTTCTCAACATAGTTGCCTTCGCGGTCAATACACTTGGTATAGCGATTTTCCAACATTTCGATGCCCTTTCTGTAGTATGTAATGGCCAAGCCTTCGAAATACGTCTTGGTTTCCGCGACGACTTCCGATCGATCATTCGATCTGAATGTCTTTCTCTAGAGCCACCGCATGACGTTTGGGAACAGGTAATAGTCGCTGGAGACTATGATGGGTGAGCAACCAATTCAAATCGTAATTGGTCCAATTTGGCCATCGCTTTCAACGGTGTATATGACGGTGCGTTTTTATATTTTTATTTTATTATTTTTATTTATTACACTTCTTTTGAACAGTTGCAGGTTGTAACGCTCCGAAAACACTCGCGCGGGGAGGTGTTCCACACCTTCCGTGCTCTGTAACCCAACGAATTCTGATGCAGAGATGCTCGCGCCGTTGGGAGATGAACTGCAAAGATGTGCGATCCCTCGGATTCTCTCGAATTGGGCAGAACATTACCACGAGTTTGCGAAAAACAGTACCTGTGATAATATCTGTAAAACAGTCAGATGTCATCTACGGCCCTTCGATGTGATAGTGACTGTAGTCCCGAGGTCAGCGCTGTGTCCCCGATCAGGCGGATTGCTCATCTCTGTATGCTCTCAAGTAGGATGAGGGTATGGTTAGGAGTGGAGGTCAAAACATGAGGGCAAAATGCGAGCGCAGGTCTAATTTGGGATTTATACAGAAGAAAAAGTTGGGCCTGGGTAAGATCTTTCTTGGCTCTAAAAACGTAAATCAGTTTTCCTGAGGCGGACCTGGTGATGTTAGAAACGTGTGTATGTCACGATACAAACCCACAGACTGTGACGCCGAGCAATTTCAAGCTCTCCCAAGATGCGAGGGCCTGGCCATTCGTAATCAGCTGTGGAACTGATGATCCACTTTTCTTTGTGAATGTTGTTTATTGTGTTTTCGGTGCATTGAAGTCGACGAGATTGGCCTTTCCCCATTGCCAGATCCTATTCATCTCAGCTCATGCGACGTTGATGCACTAATCGGTCGATCTCTTGAAAAAGAGGAAACAAGAAGTTCAAAAAGAACTGCAACAGTTATTTGATGGCATATCGGGGCGCTCACTCGGCGCTATAGGTTCGCCTCTCCCGAGAGAAGTCTGATATAAAAAAGGGAAGTATACTATCATCCGCAAAACAGAACCCTCAGCTATCCATCGACTCCAACAAATAATTTATGTGAAGCAAAAACAATGTTGGAGCCAAAATAGTACTGTGGGGAAGAAGTATGGTGTGCAGGCGTATTGTACCGGATCCACCTCTATCCCCATCCTCACTACTAACAGTTCCGCCGACAAGTAACAAAAGAAAACTGTTCGCCAAGGAAAAGGAAATGAAACACACTGTTTTGGTGTAAAATAATTTTTTGTTTTCACTGGTAGGTTTATGTTTATTGTAAGTTGCGTTTATATTCAGTTTAAAACACAGCACATTTCGTTTAAAATGTAAAGGGTTGCGGTTATTGTTTATCTGTTCTATTCGATGCAAAACATTTAAATTTACTTTAACACTGGATACAGACACATTCACGGAATACTTTTTGACTACGTAATTGTACTATTAAACGGGCACAGGTAAGGTAAGCAATTAGACGCACACAATTCGAAACCAACTTTCTATAAACTTGGGGGTTTAAATCCGCGACTCTGGGATATACTGAATGCGTGTCCGCAGCGCTACGGACAGCCGGAGACCAGATCGACCGGCTCGGTCGGCTGATGGTAAAGGACTCTTTTACAGGGACTTTTAGATTATAAATTTGATCTATTCGATGCGTGAAGCATTCAAGGTACTAATGCGATTGCATTAGCGAAACTTATAAGGTGGGGTCGAAGTAATGGGGGTTCTTCAGGCAAGTAACAGTGGGGTTTGGCGGAACCACCACAGTACCCTGAGGCACCCCGGAATTAACAGGGTGTACACGTGGTTCTGCATTCCGAGAATAACCCGAGCTTAAAAAGGAGGTCACGAGGTTACCCAATTGGTTTCGTTTTTCGTTGCGAGTGAAACCAAATCCAACCCTAACCACGCTGCTCCCCTTTGCAATTTTGGGAGTAGTGTTGCGTGTTGGGTGTTGTTAACAGGTGTTGTTTAAAACGTGGTGCGACGTCCGTCTGTGGGCGTAGATCTTTAAAAACGAAAAGAAAAAAAAGAACTTATGTGACAACTTAAAATAAAATTGAACGTAAAACATTTGTAAAGTGAATGTAAAACACTTGTAAAGTGACCGTAAAATATATGAAAAGTGTCTTTTAAAAAATATTTGACGAAAATAAAAGGACGATTTCGACGTTTGCTTGCTGACTGCTACACGATTAGTAAACTAATTTTCATTAGTTCAGAGCGGAATATTTGTGTAGAAGACACACGATCAATCTTCCTTGAGACCAATAACGATCCAGGTCCAAGTAGTAAGAAGGGAACGCAGCAAAACATGATTAAAAATAAAAGTAAACACCAACTAAACCAAAAGATGAAACGCGGGACCATGAGCAGCCGCAGGAGAAGAAGGAACATCCGTTGACATCCCGGTCGAGCTAAACCCAGAGGGCACAACTGCGAGTACAAATTCTATCATATTTTAATTGTGCAAGTTGCTTGTGTTACAATATTGTTGAGGCTATTGATATATTCAAGTTGTACTTTACAAATGAACTAGTAGGTCATATAATAGAGAAACTAATAATTATGCAAATAGCAAAATACGTGGAAAGAGATTGACAAAGTCATCAATTTGGAATAATTGGAAAAATATAGAAAAGGGAGAATTTTTGGCTACCAGACACGATCGTCGCTGCTTGTGTGGCCGAAGAGGCGATAGGGATAATGTTGGATTTTCGCTCTTTGATGGTGTTCCCGTATTGGTACAATGTTCCGCAGTGCTTTTTATGATCCATGATACCCTTTCATTTGCTGTCACTGTTTATTATTGATCATCGCGACGGTGACTCGTTTTCACCTTTCAGTGGGAAGGTACTCATAGAATGTACGCGGTGTGCAATGTAGGAAATGCGTTATGGTAAACTTAATACATTTTTTTTTAATTCCCACCATTGGCACATTTCCGTGTAGGAAAACCCAGTCGACGCGGAGTTCAAATAAGTTTCGCAATGTTTGTTTTTGTTGGATGCACTTTTGATTGGGCTCTTATACCCCAAGATTATCGAATATATCCAGCATCTGGAGATAATGCTGTTGTGTGCTTACCTAATATTTGGCTCGCTAGCCCTCGCAAGCTCATGATCCTTGAACTTACCAGATGTCATCGCTCCATAAGATCAGCTAAGCATCTAAGTATAACCGTTCTGGTTCTCCATAAACAAATTGAATCCTATCTTCTTGTCTCTCTAATCATTTTGTCTGCTCTTTGATGTGTGTTTGATTTCAATCTCACTCTGGAAGAGAGTTTTCTTTCTGTTTTCTAGCATCTTTCTGGTTTTGAAAAATTTGAGTAGAACACTTTTTCTGGTGTTGTACTTTTGAAGATCCCAACTCAAATTTGTAGCTGAAGCAAAATTGTTTCGGAATATAATCCTCCTTGAGTCTGATTGTTACTACGACCCTTAGTTGTCTTGCTCTATCAGTTACATTTTTTTGTAGGTATAGATTAGTTGACCCTCAATATTCAAGCCTTTAATTTCAATTTATTTCAATCGACTGTTTCTATGGACAGTGCTTCCGACATGTCTTCCTAACCTACCAATTTAATGAGCTAAGTTAATATTCCGGTCAATCCCCGCGGTCCATATAAATCCATTTGCGCCATTTCTATGTAGGTCTTTTTCTTTCGAATATTTAAACTTTCTTCATTGGGTTCTTTGGGATATTCAAGGATTCATTGATCGTGGCTTTTTGGATATACTGTTGTGAGAGGTTACATTTTCCTTTAAAGCGCGATAATATCTCTTGGATATGTTTCTTTATACTCTAGGTGGATCATGTTTTTTATACTTTTTTCTTCGGTTCCTAGGACTGCGGTGCGATTGAATACACATGTCGGCTCAACTTATAAACAGTCATTGAGAATTGTGAGCCCTTATTTATCTTGTTTATCTTTAACCTGACGTCTGCAGTCGTGTACGAACCATCTGTATCTTGTGGGCGAAGGCATTTTGCTTATCATCAGTATTTGCGTTCCTTGGCACCTTCACGGTTCCAGGTGAACGTAAATGTACCATCTCGACTTCCTGATGGCGTCAACCGAGTTTTCCTTTCAGTTGCTCGCGGCAGAGTTGTTAGCTATATGACGAGCAATTGACAATATGTGGTCCTTTCCAGGACTAGATTCCAACTAATATGTAGAAAGCTTACAGGCGGATGACGTTGATACGTGTTTCCCCATTAGCAGAAGTACTTCCAGTACCTGCATCATGAAATGTTTGTTCTTCCAAGTGCGTCTGAATCTAGGTATACTTCCGATCTTGTTGTTATTTGGAATCCTGTCAGACTCATCAGCTTTTCTGTCGCGCATTCTCTTGCACGAGCTGTACATATCTTCTAGTGTGAGGGATGATATCGCATCAGTATCAGAACTTAAGATCGTTTTCCCCTCCGTGTAAGGATAAAGATGTCCTGTTACTGAAAGCAGCATATTGGAATAAGTTATATATGGAGCTTTACATCGCTTGAAGTTTGGCGGTAGCCATAAGTCTTTTCGCATCTGTGTAGATTTGTCTGAATTATCTCATTATCTGCTTTTATTGGCACCGTGGGGAACGAAGTCTGGGCGCCGGCATGGGCACAGGGTTCTACTTCGTCCTCACCGATTTAACACAAAGTTCGGCTGACGGTAATTACCAGAGATATCCAAGGAAGCCACGAGAGTCAAAACACTGGTTATTTTCAGTCGGTAAAATGTTCTTTTTATTTTATTCACCGATAGTTATTTTTGTAGTTAATTAACCGAACATGAATTAGAAGTCACTTACAAATATCTTAAGTAAACTCTCCGCACTATAATACTAACTATTACGAAGGTAACATTACAAGATTATAATTCAAACGAAAACACGACTCCGGGTTGTACGCGTCCCCGGACGCCACGGGGAGTGGAAACGCACCAACCGGATCGGTGGTTGGAATACGACTTAGTGATTCAACCCTCGTTTGGGGCGAGTTTGGTGGCGTGGTGAAAAGGAAATGAAATTTCCAATGGAAGGCGATCTCTGGCACGCGGTGGTGTGCGTGTGTGATCGTACCCATCACCGTGTTTATCGATGCATTTAGCAAAGGATAAAAGAAACCTGAAACGAGGAAAAAAGAACAAAGGGATCGAATAGATCATTGTTTACGCTGTGCATTTTTGCTATCATAGACGGCAATTCATCGGAGAAATGGTGCTGAAAACAAATAAGGGCACCATTACAGCTGTGGATGAGTGAGTGGTGCGTTAATAGATGCGTCGCACTTAGGAAAAGGTGCTAATGGGTTTTACTGTTTATGGCCTCTCAGACTGCAGTAGGAACCGAGTTCTTGTTTGTACTAGGAAATGCTAGAGGATTCAGTAATAATTATTTGTTTGTCGATGGGGCAAACGAATCGCGGGTCGGTTTATTGCAGCTGTATAAACAAGCTGTCCGACATCGTATTTTACGATGACAAGGGTGCCGAATGGTTTGGCATTTATGATGCCGTATAATGTGAAGAATTCTTTACAGGAAATTTGAATAACGCATTAAATGCGTGAATGCTGTGAGAATTCTCTTTAGGGATTTTCAGAAAATGCGTTGGATGCATTAAATGTCCTTGAGAAAGGAAATGTTTTAGGTATGCTTGTGATTGGGATGCGAATATGGGGGGTTCTTCAGGTGAGCTTTAAGAACCCCCACAGTACCATTTAGCCTTGACTGCTTTGCGGTCTTGGGCATTAGCTCTTCATCGAGCCCGTTGCATTTTTCAACGACTTCGTATGCGTTTTGCGCTTAGGGGGGCCGTCGCAAGTGATGACTGTTGTTTCGCTTTTTTGGATTTCCCTTTTCAATGTGCACCTTTGAAGTGTATGCCGCTATTTATTAACTTTTGAGGTTATCTCAAATATTTTTATACCGAAATAATCTTTAAACTGAAGCCTCCAAACTCTATATGGTTCTCGACAAAAACATGGCTGACATGATTTGTAAAGTTCTGGTTATGTGAAGTTAAAAAAGAAACAGGTGACATTAAGTGTTACTGGTCGTATGTGTAGGACCAAAGTTCATCTTATTTCGCTGTTCTTCTACTTGAACTGTGGGGACTGACTATGAAGGCTTTGAAAAACTCCCTTTGATGCGCATGCATCACAAGAAAACAAAAAGCACACTCTTTCTAGAAACAGTTGACGACTGAGACAGTTTTCATAGATTAATTCAGTAACAGCGTTATACCGACTTGTTAGTTATGAGGTCCTTGAGCTAAAACATTATTTTCTCATTTATGCTATTATCCCCACCTGTGCAGAGTGCACAAGTCAATGTTTCCCCCTTTATGGAGACTTTTGCGATCTTCGAATACTTTTTATTTTTCCCGATGCTTGATCACATGTAACCAAATTAAGACTGTCGAGTCTAATGCGTGTTTCGCCTGACAACTCAGCACTATCTTCCGCGGGAAGCAAATTAATCATTTAACCTGACAACCCCGCGACTTATGCATGTCAACTAGCACCCCAACGAAGTGACGTACATAACGGCTGCCATGCGAACAAAATCAAATTATTTTCACTATTCTCCCCTCGTTCGTTCCGGTGCAGTGGCGAATCTCTGCATCGCCACCAGACCGCAGAATCGCGAAGTAATTAAAAACCGACGCGTCCAGCGAAAGCGCCAATTTGTCGTTCCTTTTCGTTGTGCCCGCTGTACGTGTTCCGGATGTTTTTCCTGTCATTGAACATTGTCATAGCCGTACGCACTAAAGGTACGTGTGCTTGTATCCAAGTGCGAGTTTATCTACATTTTAGTATACGGTTCACATCGCTGGGGCTAATTCGATTGATCATCCGAAGAATTATTCATGTGGGTGTTTGTTTGGGGTGTGTTCCGCGTTAGAAGTTGCCCAGAAAGGTGCCTATGCCATGTCGAATTCACCAGACTGAATGTTAAATGTCCAAATAGGAAAGTGTACCTACCAAATAAATACAGTACTTCTGCCAGTAAAGTTTTAAAACAAACTTCAGAGTTTTAAATACAGTTTTATTTTCTGTAGGTTGTCGGAATAAATTTAATTTTCAATCGAATCTTATATCTACAATTTTTTTTAATAATTATTATGTGATGGAGTTGGGACATGAAGTGATGGTTTATTCACTTATGTGGGGTCAGGTCAGTGGGACACTTGCCTTTTTCCTCAACCGTAGTCAGTTGGATTTCGTTCCATGTGGAATAAAAGAATAGTTTTGAAATTACCCAACCGACAATAAACCACAATGGGACATTTTGTTAAGCGATAGTTTGGAATTTTACTATGGATAGAGTATGAGATTCCTAGACAAGCAATCGTTTACAACATCTGGAACGCGTGATTTCTATTTAAGGGGATTCAGATATGTATGTATCGGTTACAAGCTTTGCTCCAATCTCGTCCGCGATTGTTTTATTTATGGTAACATACTAGAAAACCTTTTCTACTGCGAATTTTTATTTATTGTGTACATGGTACGAGTTTGTGTTGTGGGAGTGATACGATTCTGTAGATATTGTAGAATTGAAAAGATTCCGAGAGAGGGTTATAGAATGAATTTTGTCGGAATGAAATTCATCTGTCCAAATGATTGACACCGTTAAAAAAGCTTTTAACGACAAAGTAACCATAAAACCCTTTGGGCATTCGACTATCCCACTGGTTCATGTCCCATCTGGTCTGTTAAAGATATTTTAACAATTATATTTTATTTTTATTCTTCACCAAACTTACTCTGGATCAGTCTTGAATGTTAAGACGTGGCCGATTTGGATTTCTGCTGCCTTTAGGGTTTGGTGTCGTGGGCGTTTCGCCAAATGTAAAATTATATAACATTTAAACTATTTCTTTGTTTTATTTATTGTTTTATATAACATTTAATTGAATAATCCGACTAAGTATAATAGGGCTCCTCGATAGTATAGTGGTTAGTATACCCGCCTGTCACCCGGGAGACCGGGGTTCGATTCCCCGTCGGGGAGCCCCTGGCGCAAGACTAATGACCTTGCCCAGACAAAATAAATCATTATGGAAAATTTAACAAGCCTCAGGACTTGCTAAATAAGGCCAAGACCGGTTCCCGGTTGTAGTGCCGATGATGATGATAATAGGTGATCTAGAACAATAAACTGTGCAACAATAATTGTCGCACTATTGAACACAATTGCTTCACTTCTGCATAAACCGTTTTCACATTTACTGCACGCTAATTATTCTGAACAATAATTTTTTTCTATTAACTGTTGGTTTTAAATTTTATTTATTCCCGTAGCACAACCGCACGCGTCGAATGTTTAATAAACAAGGCGGAACTCTCGTGTCATTCCATTTAATATCCTTTTTTGTTCCGCTTCCACGATTGTTATTTTGAGGAAACGGAATTAGGAAGACTATTAGGGAGACTACGGCTATTAGGGAGACTATGGCTGTGTGCAGTTTGATTGTGGTTTTGAAATAGGGGTTTTAATTTATTTTAATTATTTAACTATTGTATGTGGGAATATTCTATTGTATTTGTATGTGATGTGTTGATATTGGTAAAGGATATTCATGTGCACACGAGATTGCAATATTTATAGGGGGGGTGATAATTAAACGAACTTAATTATATAACAGGTCAATGGCCAAGGCTGTTAATAAAAACTTCAGTTCCTCCTGCTTCCCTCCAATCGTTATGGGCAAGGGGGTCATATGATGTAGTCTATTATATGGAGTCTTTTAGGCATGCTTTTCCTCAAGTGGATAGTAGTTCCAAAACACTATTATTTCCACATAAAAAGATGTGCCATAATATAAATCCTAAGTTCATATATCCCGCATTAAAAATAAAACTCAGAAATTAGTTAACATTTACTTTTCCAGGAATCCCGCTTCTGTGAATTGTTCGACAAAGTCTTATCGACTTTACGCAAAAAGTTTGCCCAATCTGTAAAAACGAATCTCACCATGCGAGATATAAAACGCTGGTGCAATTGGTTCGCGGACAGTTTGAGGTTTTGTATCACCCAATTTTGTTTTCGAATTACTTTTTTACTAAATATAAAAAAATATATTTTGAGTGCTGGAAATCTTTATTTGGACCTTTACAATTTTTTCTAGTTCACAAAATTCAAATATGATGTCTAGTTCACAAAAGTCAAACATAATTGACGTACGACGACATTTGCAAAAATTATAACATCCTGCGATAGGGTGATTAATTTTGCGCCACCTTATAGTAGCGTCACTTGGGGGATATTCTTTTTGTTCTTTATGAACCAGATCTCTTTATAAATCCCCCAAGTTCGCCCGTTCCGGTCATCACCGTGCTTCCGGAGAATAGTGTCCTTGCGCCGAGCCAGTGGCTTTGTGGGGTCTCTGACAGGCACACACACATTATACAAGCAAATAGTGAAGAACACCGAAAGGAAATTCGAATAAGCAAAGCATCAACGCCGTATACCATAGCTATAACCTAACAATTCCACATCAGTTGAGTGTACTTGAATTTAGAAATCAAATTTGTACACGCGGCAGTAGCCTGATGTTTCTATGCTTCGCTTTTCACACATTTCATCGTATGTTTAAATCACCGTCTTCACTATCCTTGCTTAACGTAACAATCCGACGTGATCTGTATACATACAACACAATATCTCCCATAGGTAAATAGAACTTTACTATTCGATCACGACTTCTGCATGGAGCACCGGCATATTCGCCTGCTCCGACGTCCTCTCGCTCATTCGCTGCTCGCTCCGTCGTTCGCACACGAAGTTGATCGTAACAAAGTTACTGAGGGGGGCGTAGTGTGGCATTTCTAACAGACACACACACAATATACAAGCAAATAGTGAAGAACACCGAAAGGAAATTCGAATAAGCAAAGTATCAAAGCCGTATACCATAGCTATAACATAACAATTCTACATCAGTTGAGTGTACTTGAAATTATAAATCGAATTCGTACACTCGGCAGCGGCCTGATGTGTTGAGCGTTTGTTTAATTATTAGTGATTCTAACCGTCATAGCGTCAGTTCGAATCACACGTTCTTCACGCTATAACTTCCGCTGGCTTCCGTGGTACAGGTGATGCCCAGTAACGGCAAAGCTGAAAAGGTTGTTTTTCCACGACTCTACTCTCACCTGTTCCCTACTGTTCTCGCCTGTGTTGATGCAGCCAAAACTCAACAGAACGCACTTTTTAAAAGAAAGAACTCCCCGCTTGTACTGGGTTAAACTACTTTTATTAATTTCACTGGCTTAATTTTAATGGATCAAATTTAATAGCTCTCCTGGGGCACAACCTTCAGGGATGCTTGCTCTTCAGATACTCAACGCTCGAGATCACGATCCATCCGCTTTATAAATAAAACCAAATGGAGATTTTACACCGCGAAGGGATCGAAATGTAAGCAAGATCTCGAAAAAGATACTTCGGCTGGAGTCAAGTGTTAGGATTTTGTGATAAGAATTCGGTTGGGCGAATTCTCGGAAATCTGGGATATGAGTATGGTAATTGAACATCTGGTTTGGAAATTGGGTGTATGGATGATAAATGAATATTTGATTCGAAACGAATAAACGAAATTTTGTTTTATCGGGACAATGTATTTGTGAATTTGAGTTAAGGGTTATGGGGAGCTGGGTGCAAGAGCGATAAACGAACGTTTGATTCGTTCATAGCGAATTTTGCTGGATCCGGATAATGGATTTTTGAATGTGTCGGGGAAAGAGTTGGTAGGGCTGTTCAGAGCACTACAGTTTCACGTACAGCGTTATGACCCTCTGTTTATTTTTTTTTTTTTTTCCAAAATATGCTATTTGATTTGAAACAGAGGTAAAGCGTACCTCGGCTTTAGAGGAATCTCTGTAAATGCGGGCGTAAGTGTAACACGTGCAAAAAGAGTGTAAATGAACATATTTTGCTTTATATCCTTATTTTGGTCCTTGTGTGCTGGGCACAATATAAAGTCGTCAAGTCAAAATTAGGTACAGATATCTATGATAGATGGTAATCGCATTTCATATGCGAACGTTTTGTTTGATCCTCAAAAGGTGGCCCACCTACATTTAATCGAAATATCCCATCTGGGCTAGCATGTAGCTGTGGATTCAATATTCCTTTCCTTTAACCTTATGATGGCCAATTACCCTATAGTTGGCTCTCGTTGGAGTTTTTATCCCATCAGAAGACAAATATAAACGATATACATATATCTCTACTTTGCCAGTTGAATTTTTACTTAGTGGTTCGACATGGACATCCTATGTTCAATATAGCTTGACCAATGTTTCAAACTATTACCTTTCGACGTTACATGTTCTAGGTAATCGTCGTTCACTTCTGATCACAAAAAATCGATATTGAAAACTGTTCGGTTCTTCAATTGCTGAACTTAATTCAAAATACATTGCTAATTTAATCTCGCCAATTTAACTTAACTTTTGTTTTTTACGAAAGTTAATCCTAATATACTTTAAACTTCAAACAAGAAAGAAATAAATCCTTGTATAAGCTGACTAATAATAAGATTCGTTTGGTTAAACAGATTTTAGTAACACCCACAAGAACTGTTAGTTTGTTGGTGTCCCTACTTGATATCACCCTGCTGAACCAAAGGCGTTGTTACCGGATGCCTGCAACTTTTCGTTTATCTTCGGTCGAACGGGAACTGTGGAAAATTCGGGAACGGCAGCCTTATGCTATGTAAGATGTTTCATGTTAGGATCGAAAAATAGAAAAAAGATAGTTCCGACGCACACTACCGAATTTCACTTGTTGGCGAATATGATTGCTTTCGCAACATGTCCTCAGATTAGTTTGATTATGATATCAAATTTATGTTGATCGTGTTACATTAAGTCTCATGATACATAGTCAGCAATTTGTTACAAAAATATACGAGGGTGGGCTGAAAAGTGATGGACACGTTCTTGGAGACCGCGAATGAAATGAAGTTCTGAAGCGCGATCGACGACAAATGGAAGTAACAATGCATTTTAATACGCATGCGTGAACATGTGTGAGGTCTAGCGTTCATTCAGTATCTTTCGAGAGCGGGAAGAATGGCGGTGTATTCTAGTGCTCTGTGAACGTGACTTAAACAACGTGCTACTTTCAAATTTTTAACTGCTAAAAAAGTAATTCCTACTGAATTTTATCATCGTTTAAAGGCTGTTTATGGTGACGATGCTGTTAATAGGCCTACTGTAAATTGATGCAACAGGGAGCAGACGCCCGATCACTGCTACTGATAATGATGGCCGTCAGCTCGTCAACGATTTGATCCAAAATGATTCTTCTCAGTACATCCTCATCATCATCCTCCTCGGCACTACAACCGGGATCCGGTCTTGGCCTTATTTGGCAAGTCTTGAGGCTTGTTAAATTTTCCATAATGATTTGTTGTTTCCGGGCAAGGTAATTAGTCTTGCGGCAGAGGCTCCCCGACGGGGAATCGAACCCCGGTCTCCCGCGTGACAGGCGGGTATACTAACCACTATACTATCGAGGAGCCCCTTCTCAGTACAACAGTCGCTAAAATGCCCCGACGTCGAATTTGTCATGTTAGAGGCAGCTTGGCACCAATAGTTTGCGAAATGACAGCGTTCGTCCACCTTGCGCGCAACTGAAGAGGTTCGTCGAAACCTGTAGTTTGAACCAATTCCGCATCGATCCCGTGCTATGCAATTTTAATTTTGTTCTCTACTCATAAAAGACCTTTTTTCGCTTCGAAAAGTCTAAGGAATTTTTCAGTGACGGAATAAAAAAAACTTGTTACACGTTGAGAGAAACCCTACTTTGCCGCTTTTATCTTCCATCAACCAACACCCCCCCCCCCCCTTTCACTTCTGCGACGGTCCCCATCAATGCTCGTCTAATCCTCCATAAGAAGTCATAAATTGACTTACGAAAATGTCCGCATCTATCTTTCGTACCTTCATGACAAATCTGATTCTGTCGGCGAAAACCAGCGTCATGGTTACCATTCAGCAGGAAGGTTAATCTACCGACTTCCTTAGCCTTCGTAACGTTTTCATGAAATTCCACAAATATTTCAATACGCTCCCACAAAAATTGTGAAAAGATTTCTCGCTTTTCGTCCACATATTAGCAAGAATATGACCTCCTCCAACCATGACAAATCTTTTTGAACTTAATCAGCCGCCCTGCCCACACCCCACTTTGACTCTCAATACTCTCCCCCTAACCATCTACTATCAGAATGTCAGAGGTCTCCGCTCTAAAACGCAATCGATTCTGCAAAATGCACACATCATCCCTTTCGATATATGTATACGCACTGACTGAAACCAACCTTATCCAGTATTGACAGTCAAGAACGATCTCCTTTTGGACTCACTTCGCCGTGGTGTGCTGCTTGCCATCCAATATAGATTCGTCTCATCTCCTATTGCCATCTCTTTTTATTCCAATCCAGAGAATGTCCCAATAAAAATTGACCAAGGCTCAAAGTCTTTATACGTCATTTGTTTCTATATACCTCCTTCGCAACCTATCGTGTCATACCAACTCGTAATAGCACCAGTTGATCACCTAACCGTTATTGGTGATTGCAACCTCCCTCATCTCTAATGGACGTTGTCAGACGATCAATCTTTTTATATCTCAAACCCCACTAGCACTAAGGAATGACTGTTTATAGACGGTCTCACCAACTCAAGCCTACGTCAAATAAGTAATGTCCCAAATCATGTGGAGAGGCAACTTGACCTTCTATTTACAACGACCCCTATAGTCCCTTAGTTGCGCTTAGCCCTCAACTCTCTCAACAATTGACAATTACCACCCCCTGCTTCTCGTATCTCTTATCGTGACTGCTTAGCTCGACCCCCACTACGCCACGTTAACTTTTCCCACAAATTCCGCAAATCTAACTTTCGCCTATCAAATGAGCATCTTAGCAAAATCGCATTTCGCTTTGATCATCTGGAGGTAGTAGAAGCTACTGCCACATTCTATAAGGAAATCTACAATATCATTTTCCCATATGTCACATATTTTCGAGATAGGATATCGGTTTCACCTCCTCTGTGGAAACGTAAATCTGACCCCTAACCCAACTCCCTTTCCTGTGACACGACTACTTCAACCGGCCCAAAAACTATTACCAATCTTTTCGCTACTTTCTTTAAAAAATCCTTCACGGACAACTCTTTCGAGCCTAACCGCTTTTACTTCAAGGACCTGCCCGAATTCTTCCTTGGCCCTTTCATCTCTCAAATTATCCAGCAGTTAAAGAAAAATTAAACTTGCTTAAAAACGAGTTCGGCCCTGGACGTGATGGACTTCCGGCTGTCGTTTAAAAAAAGGTTGTTCTTCTCTTTCTCTCCCGCTATCAAAGACATTCAATCTATCCCTTACACAAGGTTTCTTCCCAAATATTTGGAAATCCTCTTTTGTCACCCCCATACATAAGAAGGGGCCAAAAAAGGATATTGGTACCTGCCGTCCCATCGCCAAACTGTCACATATTCCAAAACTGTTCGAAGGAATTCTTTAGAACGCGTTATGTTTTCGCTGCAAATCCATCATCTCACCCAACCAGCACGGCTTCGTTACGGGTAGGTCGACGACCACTAATCTAGTTGAGTTCTCATCCCACGCTCTCCGTGCATTAGAGAACAGCAACGAAGTCGATGTAATCACAACCGATTTCAGCAAGGTCTTCGACCAAAATGTACACAACCTCATCCTCTTTAAGCTAACCCTTGGCTTCGAACCCATACTGATTAAGTGGATTTCTTCCTATCTTAACGATCGAACCTACCGTGTCCGATTTAGATTCACCCTCTCCAATCCTTTTCTTCCCACGTCAGGGGTTCCCCAGGTCAGCCATCTTGGACACCTCCTATTCATTCTTACTATTAACGATAGAGACTCCCGTATCAAGACTCCAAGCACTCCTCCATCTCTCTATACACAGAAGACACTAAAATCTTCAAGACGATCCGCTCTTCTCTCGACTTCTCACTTCTCCTAATGGATCTCGACAGCTTTTTCAACGTGATGCCAAAACAACTGTTTCGATCTAAATAGTGTCAAATGTCATTCGATCTCCTGTAAACACCCCCCACCCCCCTCTAACGTGTCTATTTCTTATTCAAGCAACAGATATCATCTGAACAATCGATTCGTGACTAACAGCGGCCTTGGTTTTGTGAAACGCTGGTCGAAAGAATTTTCTAATCCCTACGTTTCTCGATCGCTCTACATAGTATTTGACTGTCTTCTTGAATATGCTAGCCATATTGGGAAAACCCTCTGATTCTACCATGATTCTACCGTATGGGTAGAGCTGTTGGCGATGCATCATGTCGACACGAATACCCAGGAAAGCAAGGCAAGCCCCAGCACACAAGTTCCTGGGAAATAACGATCAGCGGCGCACCAATTCCAGGAAGCCACTAAGGAAAGCAGCACCCAGCAAACGAGCGAACGAGAGGACGGCTGCGGGCCCATATTAGGCGAGCACATCGCCAGAGCAGCGGCAGTCGTGATTTGCGTTTTCTATCGCACTCAAGACCTACCGGTCTTGTATGACTTCTTTCCCATCATCCCTCCATCCAAGTAGTTAGAGAACACCTGAATTAACCCTGCCCACACTATCCTTGGATACCCCCCCCCCCCCCCCACTGTTTTTTTCAAATATCTCGAGACCGAGCCCAACATCCTCATGCATGTTGGTGATTCTGTTTATTGCAAGATGACCAGAAGCCAGAGACAAGATGAAGAACACATCTGTCCTTGTCTCCCTAAAGTCGGCCTCTCACCACCCCATTTTTTTTTTAGAGCAGCGGGAGTCGCCACAGGAACTCCTCGCAGCACGGTCTTAACGAGACCACAATTATAAAGAGAAGAATCAATAAAGAATAGAAGAATCAATAAATATTAACTAATTAGTGGCAGTGTTTTTTGCATTTGCAAATTGCAGAGAATCGTACTGGGCAAGACAATAACGCTCTATGGGTGTTATATGGTATGTGTGCCGGCGTACGGCACGGGTTCACTATTACCCACTGTGTTACCCCGGAGATTGTCACCAAGGTGGGGGTAAAAGTTTCGGTTTCGGCTTTGTTATTAATGGAGCTGAAGATCGATTTATGGAGTGCAACTGCTGTGGATGCTGTTATACAGTTTGAAACATTTTACTTCTGTAAACAATCGCTGCTTCGAGACACACTGGTTTTACTGGGCATCTTGTCGATGGGCTTTTCTATATCACTATAATTGCGTCTATCGTAATGCAATGAAACGACACATCATTAATAATGGCGGACCAACTGACGAAGAGGTAGCAAAAGGATAGACGTCAAGGAATTTCAATGGCGATCATCGCACTTCCCGATTGTGGTCAGTCCAAAACTAGTCGAATGAGATTAAAACACACTTTTCATTCCCTTCAACGCAACACATCGTTTCAATACTTCTTTTATTCCAGGATAATTAACAGTTATTAAAATAAATTCACAATAAAAATAAAAAGTAATACACAGCGAAGACGTTATCAAACGAACAACACTACGCGTCGCAACTCAACCCTCAACTCGACGTTTTACGTGAAGGACAAGACCTGCCTCCACGGAATCTGTTTTAAGATTAATTTATACAGAAAATTGAATTTCGATTTTCGCTCGTCGACCAATAGGGGATGATTCTCCACACATTGGCCCCAGCAAAAGGGCACGAAACACATACACGATGATCGCTTCTGTTGCTCCTGGTGTGTGTCCACGAGTATGCGGACCGCGGATAAACCAAATCAATAGGGGGAACACCATGAGCAATGAGTTGCAGCTGGGCAAAACTTTGTTTAGACGGGGGTGCATGATCATTTTGCCCGTATACGAGGCAACATATGCCATCAGTGAACAAGTCACTCGCACAACGATGATAGTGCCCCCGTATTGATGCTGGTGGCTAACCCAGAATTCTTGTGTGCCTGTTTTAATGCCACAGAATTTGCTTCTCGACGTCTGGGCGCGAGATAGGTGAGCAAGTTTCGTTGGTTGCACAAAACTTGCTGTGACTTGGGATAAGTATTAAAATACGTCGCCCCCGTGCGCAGCAGGGTAAATCTGTTTATGTGAAGTACGCTTGGCTTCCTTGTGTATGTTGCATGTCAGCAATTCCTTACAGGGAATTCTGGTGATGCAACTATACAACGAATGAATATTTCGTTTACAGAAATTTTGATGATGCCTTGCGGTGATGCAGCAAATGCATGAAATGATTTCTCTTTTAGGGAGGTTCCGAAGACGCGTTGAATGCATGTTATGGGGGAAACCCTGTAAAAAGAGAATGTCTGCAAGTGATTGCAGGTGATGGAAGATATTTAGGTGGAAGATTTGGTATGCTTACTTGCAAGGTAAGTAATGGCGTTTCAATGGAACTGCCGTTATATTTGTTTTAATAGGTTTTTTGGATGCCCTAAATGGAAGTTTGGTATCGTACCTGGAAAAGGCGAGCAGTGGCGTTAGTTGAGACCGTCACAGCTCTCCGTCCAGAGCAGAGTCCGGGTCTGGAAGTACGATACGCCAAGCCAAATAAATCGTTTGGCTGGCCAGCGCCGGAATACAGTCCACACGAAGAAAGGAAAGCTGAGGCGTCGCCGGAGAAGGCGCCCTCCCTAGAGCAGTAACACAAGCCATCTTCATCTAATTAACCTTAACACATGAGGAGCGCATAATTCATGCCGACGTCCTCTTCATCCACCGTCTTCTCTCAGATTCAATCAACTGCCTAAGCCTGCTCCCCTCCATCACATTTTACACCAACCCCCGTGTTTGGAAGAACCTAATTTGGTTCTTTAGATAACTCGCCAAGCACGTAAACTTGTCAACAATAGGATGTTGGTGATGCACAGGCACGTGAACAAATGCACCAATATGGATCAAAAAATAAATTTGTCGTGCGTATCTATCAATTACTACTTTATTCAAAAATTTGTTCTAACTTATATACTAATTTACATCACAGAAATCGTGGGAATAGGAAAGGGAATTGGATTGAAAGGTTCGTGTAACTCGAGTGTGGAATTCGGATACCTTGCACAAAAAATCATTCTCATGGCTTACTGAAATTCAAAACCTTGTCTGGCATTCGCGTTTTTTACATATCGCGCGTCTAAATGTCTCATGGTATCCATAAGACATTTGGATCCGTTGCATAAAATTGTTCTCATGAAAAGTTGATTACACGTGCAATTATCGAAATCCAAAAACCTCGCTATATGAATACTTAGGTTTTTGACAGTGTGACAGGAAGGAAAGTAGAAGGTTTATGCTAATGATTGCACTACGGTGTGCAAGAAAATATATAATGTGCGTATAACATTCTTAATTCTTAACACCCCAAAACCTACGAAACCCTTTTATCTTCTATTTACCCGCCTATCACACTTCTTACGGCTTAAATGAACCCATTTCACGGATGCTGTGGTGGGCAAACTCTTACTCCACCTTCTTTGACTTCAATCCCACCTCTTCCATTTTGAAACGCCTCTCTTACCCCTCTTGACCAAGCCCTGCTCCCCACCTACGCTCTCACTACCCATACTCATACTCACACCTTAACCTGCGGCCTACCTCGCCCTTTATTGTCCCACTAGAATTATGCTATATCCATCTTTGTTTAGTTCCGTATTCTCCGGTTTTTACGATATTTTAAAGTTAATGAAGCTGCGACGAAAATGACACCCTTTATTAGATATATACCCTTATCCAACTCCGTTATGCTCAACAGAAACCCATTCGTCATTTTGTCCACTAATCTACAGACTCTTATAAGTCCGCGAATTCTCATCGGTGTGGCAAATAAATTTCGAAGGTTGGCGCCTGGTTCTCCTTACCTTAGGTTTTAGGGATTTATAAGGAGGATTCATCCATCATTTGGTCGTGAATATCCTGCTGGGAAGTAGCGAGCACAGACCCGATTGTGCGTTCGATTTCATCCCACAGCTTGCGAGTGCAGATATTATTTACAAATATCGATTGCATTTGCCTTGTGTAAACGATGGCTGACAGAAAAGAGAATGATGAGACGAAAGTCCATTTCTTAAGCGAAGCAAAATAAATGACGAGACCGGCATTTAGGGACGAGTCTCAGTCTATACCCTTCTGGAGCATGTAAGATTATTCGTTCATGGTTTCCGAAGGCAACGTCGATACAATCTGCTTTCGCTCAAAATTTGAAATACACCTGCAACGTAACTATACAACTTAACGAGCCCTTTTTCGTAGGCTTAGAAATGGGTCGACTCCACGGTTTTATCTGTATTTGCCTCTAAGGATACCGGACTTCGTTTTAAATAATCTTTTCGGATTATTTCCTATTGTTGTGAGATGCTTGTACTTGCAACTTAATTAACGTCGGTGCTCCGGGGAAATGCTTTTTTTGACAGAAAGTTAAAAAATAAAAGGATATAAGAGCACCTGCCCGAAGGAAAAGGCGGTAAAAGGATGACTGTGCTTTTTCTAGAGTTACTCCTTAACTACCACTTTGGAAAATTATGCCCTCCGAGAAAAGTAGAACATAATTGTTGAGGGAGAGTCAAAGAAGTTACCGTAAATTGCTACCAACTGTGGGAGTATTCTCGCTTTGGTATTTGAGTAACCCATTTTCTATTAAGGCCCCATAGAACGATAGAAAGTGGAAAATCGCACGTACCTGAGATAAGTTTAAAGGAGAGATAATTGGAAAGGACTAGTTTGTGCTGTTTCGCAGGACAGGAAGGTGTTTGGAAGGAATCTCTTCAGTAAGAGCTGTTGTACTTTACGACTAACAAAGTTCATTGTTGTTAATAAGAAGCGATGTTGAGAGACAAAACATTAAGAAAATTATTTGTAAGGGATTTTTTATAGTACGAGTACTAAATAAAAGGTTTGTCTCCACTAAAACTTTAGCCTCAATTATTCCACTTTGATGAATATCCTTATTAGGGAAAATGTTCAAAAGGACAGGAATAAAGCGATGTCGCCGGGTGGTTAAATGCGTCTAAGGTAACGAAATTAGGCATCCCTGCCGGATTACAATGAATTTACTGGATGGATAAATATGTTTAAGTTATAGCAGCGTAGGCGGATTATGCAGCGAGACAAGATTTATATATGAGGGAAATACCCCTCGGTCCGATAGTGTTGTAAATCTGAAAGATAAAGAATGTGTTGAGATAAGACAATTGATTATCGTGAAGCTGTAGATGGGAGACATTTCATGGGGTAAAATCTGGGAAATAGCTAGCAAGTCTGGGATTGAATTATTTAGTAGCGAACTTACCAGAAACAGGTACGTTACTGTGAAATCGAAAAATACGAAAGGAAATATGGGATAGATGAGCCTTTGAATGTATGAAAAATTTATTCAACCAATCGCATCAAAATTTTATTAAATGTGCGGTTACAACATCTCAATGTATGAGTGGCTGGAGAACAGACAAAGCGTAATGTTATATTATGCCAAAATAGAAGCTACCAGATAAAGTAAGAAATTTCGCAGATATTACTGTTCGAATATTGCAATAGAGAGAGGGATTATGGCGAATGTGGGTTTTCAACTTACACCAAATTAAATTTTCTTAGAACTCAGTATAGCTAACTATTTATTAGTTTAGTACAAGCGGACAATATAAAATTATATATAAGACTAAGGAACTAACAAGTTAGCTCCTCGATAGTGTAGTGGTTAGTATACCCGCCTGACATGCGGGAGACCGGGGTTCGATTCCCCGTCGGAGAGCCTCTAGCGCAAGACTAATGACCTTGTCCGGAAAAAAACAAATCATTATGAAAATTTTAACAGCCCTCAGGACTTGCCAAATAAGGCCAAGACCGGTTCCCGGTTGTAGTATTACTATTACTATTACTATTCCTATTACTATTACTATTACTATTACTATTACTATTACTATTACTATTACTATTACTATTACTATTACTATTACTATTACTATTACTATTACTATTACTATTACTATTACTATTACTATTACTATTCCTATTACTATTACTATTACTATTACTATTCCTATTACTATTACTATTGCTATTACTATTACTATTACTATTACTATTACTATTACTATTACTATTACTATTACTATTACTATTACTATTACTATTACTATTACTATTACTATTACTATTACTATTGCTATTACTATTAGTATTACTATTACTATTACTATTACTATTACTATTACTATTACTATTACCATTACCATTATCATTACCATTACTATTACCATTACCATTACCATTACCATTACTATTACTATTACTATTACTATTATTATTACTCTTTTGTTTTTTTAAACATTTTTTTATTTTCTTTCTATATTCTTAGTTTCTAAATTAAAGGCTAGACAAAAAATGCTTAAATTCTAGCTTAAATATCTTATATAATAACTTACTGGTCCTTCGCAGACGCTCTAAGCTAAACATTACTTAATATTTATATAATTTGCCTTTCGGCGACAGAACTTTGTGGCAATACTTATAATTATTTGAAAGACAAAGAATAATTTAAAAAACTTTGTCAGTTTTTTTTGTTTTTTTTTTCTTAAAATTTAACTTACTTAACTTAACTTACCTATTTTTTTTTTTTTTTTTTTTTTTTTTAATTTTATGTAAAATCACTTAGCTTAACTTAACTTAAATCTTATACTACCCTAATTCTAGAAAAGCTAAGTCTATGTAGTTGATGATAGTGTGATCCTATACCGACTTTGGTATCCAGGTCTTTATATGCCATTCAACCACCAGAACTGTTGACGCTGTCTAATACTATCGTCCCGGTCTCTGTGGGAGATAGCCCTACTGAAGCGCAGGAGCTCTTCTTCGGTGCGCGTTACTTCCCGGTCGTAGCACAATCGCCCGTCTACGGATGATCTACTTACATGATAGATCAGCGGAATTCCGGATCTATCCTGTATAAGCCCATTCATGTCCAAGTCAAGGAACGCCTCTGGTGGAACAAAGCTGTTGCGACGCACGCTCTCATAGTACAAGGTGTTTGGATAATAGGCCCCGAAAATTAGGTCATTGGACGAGTTTATTGCTCTCGCAATATGTCCTCTGATTAATTTTATCATAAAATTATCCACCCTATTTATGTACGCTTCATTATATAAAGTCTCATTGGGTAATACTTTTTATAGTCCGATTCCGGTGTCCGATATAATCTGAGACAACTTCTGAGACACTTCCTTTCGAACACCCGAATCTTTTCCATCAAATTTGGACCTATGTTGAACCATACTGGGCAACCATATATGAGCATTGGCCTGATTAGCGTCATGTAGCATATGACTTTTACCTTGCTGTCAATTTGGCTACTGTGAAATAGCCTCCTTGTCATAGCAAAAATTTTCTTCGCTTTGAGCAAAGCAGCCTCTACATGTCTGTTGAAATACAGATATTGGTCTAGCCAGATGCCCAGGTATTTAACTAAACTCTTGGTTTCCAGTTTATCTCCATGTGGTCCCACGATAACTAGCTTTCGCCAGTTTTTTCTTGTGTCGTTCGTGGCTTTATGTAATGGCGTTCTAAATAGGATGGCTTCACATTTCTGGAAGTTGATCTTAAGTTTCCAGTCATCGCAATAGCGCTGCACGTTGTTGAAATCTCGCTGTATTAAACTATTTATGATCTCAACTTTCGGAGCTGTTCTGTAAATTATGAGATCGTCTGCGTACGCAATAGCCTGCGGAAGTGCTTCTAATAAGTCGCTAATGTAAATGTTAAAAAGAATCGGAGAGAGTACCGCACCCTGTTGCAAGCCATTCTTGATATTATACGTTTTATTAGAGGTCACATTACCACTTTTGACCACGAACCTCCTGTCCTTTGACATATCGTAAAGTACATATAGTAAAGGCTTATGTATGCCATGTCTGACCAGTTTGTAATACAACCCTTCGATCCAGACGGTATCAAAGGCTTTCTCCAAGTCGATCAGACAGGCCCCTGTGCATTGGTTCCTACATTTATTCCATTGTATGTCGGAGACCAGTTTAGCTGCGGCATGTGTGGTTTCATGACCCGCCCTAAAGCCAAACTGGTTATTTGGAATAATGCTGTTGTCGTCTACCCATTTTAGTAGAGCTTTGTTAATGGTTTTTTTCAAATACTTTACTGATGCTTGGGAGTAAACTTATCGAACGCATGTTCATTGGGTTTGTACAGTCTTTGCCCTTTTTTGGGATGGGCTGAATGATAGCCGTTTTCCAACGCGCGGGATAATATGCATTATTCAACGCGTTGTTAAACAGGACCGTGTATATGTCTATTGCCTTTGGGGGCAGGTTCTTGAGTACGATGTTAGGTACTCCATCTATTCCCACTGACTTTTTGCTTCTTAATGAGTCGAAGATACTCTGGATTCCTTCCCTTGTTATTAGAAGGCTATTAGCCACTACACCATTGGCATTAATGTCAATTGACAGATTATCTTCACTGAATTCGGTAAAACCCGGATTCTCCGATTGCCAAAGTGAAATTTCATTCCGGAGGTGCAGGTGATTGAGTAGAACTCTGTCCTCCAGGTCGTGATTTCGGTGAATGCTTTCATTCACCTTGTACATTTCCTGAAAGACAGCTCCCAAAGCGTTCACCTTTTTCAAAGGATCTTCGATCACGAAGAGCTCACTATTGATGATAGCGTTCTCTGCATCTATGCCAATGTTGGTTAGCAGCTGCTTGTTTACCTCAGTACGTGGAATTTGGAGACACTGAATCTCGTTTTGATTATTTCTCCTGAATATTTTATTTATTTGTGGGAACATATTCGGGTTATTCGTTTTTATAGCTCGAATTCTGTTGTTCCAATACAAATTTGTTGCTATTCTATAATTAGCTTTAAGTAATTGTTGGAGGTTTTTTAATCGGGATTTCAGTGATATTATCTCCTGGTCTTGTCTGTCTGTAAACTGTCTGTGTAATTGTTTTAATTTCGATAGCAGTCTGCTCTTTTTCTTCTGTAGTGCGTTTATTGTTGCGTTTCTGTACATGTTAATGTGATCTGTAACTGTTGTCTTGGGAATTGTTTTGTCCATTGTTCGTTTTACGGTTTCGTCCATTTGTTGAATGTATTTGTCGATTTCGACATTAGTCAGGTTTCTGTTTACTGGCAGATTAAAGTCATTCGAACGCAGTTCTCTTGTTAATGATCTGGTGAACCGCGGCCATCGCATTGCCCCGTAGTTATAGGGTTGCGGGATCACGAATTCCTCCAGATCTGCGAGCTCGTTCGGGAGCTCTATTACTGCCGTGAATGCACAGTGGTCACTGTCGTATTCAATTGTCCGTAAACAGTTTGTGTTTCGTCTGTTGGTGCTAAGTAATCTCAATCGTGAATCGATTAGCAAGATATCTAAGAACGATCTACCTCTGGGGAACGATGGATATTCCATAGCTAGCAGGTCAGTTCTATATTCAGTATGAAACTGATCTAACCAGCCAGCCAACTGATTTCCTCTGGCATTATATATATAATTTCCCCAATTTCTATGCTTGGCGTTCATATCTCCACCTAGGATAAAGTAATTTTTGCCCAGGTGGAATTGTAAGCATCGGAAGAGAGTCTCGAGCCCTGCTATAAATAGATTATGTTGGTGCTCCTCAGGTGCGTAGACCGCAATCGCATACAAACCCCTTCCTTGCTGAAGGGGTATGCGTACGATACAGGCTTCCAGCACCCGGAACCTGCGCACTTTTCCACTATATATTACTTTATGATTGATCCCTTTTCTAATAAAGATTGCGGGAGTATTTGTGGCTACCAATGTTGTAGCCTGGTTTGATGGTCTCCCACCCGACGCCACTTGTGCGTACGACCGCTGCGATGCTACGGGCATTGTTGTAGTACGAGCTGGCTCTGTGTTTTTTTGCCGGATCACACTTCTTGCCATTATTTCTCGGAATTTAGGACAACCTCGATAATTAGCGGGGTGTCCCTCATTCCGGCACACTGCGCACTTTAGAAGGGCTTTGTCTTCTATCCTTTCTTTTCCCAGGCGGCATTCTTCTGCCTTATGGTCCTTTCCGCATTTTACGCAACGGCGCTGCATTTCACAGTTAGCCGCCGAGTGACCAAACCTTTGGCAACGGACACATTGCAGGATGTCTCTGCCTTTTTTTAATTTGTCCCATGTGACCATTTGATGATCCAAGACTGTAATTTTTCTTAGACCACCAATTCTACTGCTGGGTGTTAATTGCACCAAAAAGAAGGGTAGCTTGCGGTTTTCCCTTCTTGCCTTGGGTGTGGTGAATGGTTTTACCGCGGTAAACTCGAGATCTTCGTGCTTCAGGTTTTGAAGCATTTCGAGCAGAGCCTCCGGTTCCATTTCAGGGTCGACACCCTTTAATAGAACCGTTACGTTCTTCGTTTGTTTCGGCGTGAACGAGTAAAATTCCGCGGTGGCTCTTTTTAAGACCTCTTTAATTTTGTCGTGGTCTGCCACCGTATATGTTTGAATGGCGTGCCTGTTACCCGTCAGTTTTTTAACTGCAAAATTGTTACCTATGGCTAGCTTACAAAGACTTACCAATTCCTTACAGTCAACATCTATGGTGTTGATTGGTGGCATTTTTATTTTTCCGCTGATATTGTTGTTTTGCTGCTGCTGTGTTGCTTGCTGGTTCGTTGATCGCTTTTGTGTTGGTAGTTGCTGTTGATGTTGCTGTTGATGCTGCTGATGTTGAAGTTGATGTTGCTGTTGATGGTGAGATTGTTGCTGTTGGCCGACTTTTGGGTTTAGCTTTTTTAGTTGTTGCGGGTTTTGTTCTTGTTCGAGCGCCGCTATTTTTTTCTTTCGGCGTCTCTCTTGTAATCGGGCTCTTGCCATCGCCAGTTTCGCCTCCAATTCACTTATCTCTTCCTCTTCATCCTCAGACTCTGACGATGCAGGAGAAGCGAATGAATTATTTGCCCCATATATGTTAAAATTGGAGGGGAAGGGGAGCTCACTGTCGCCCGTCAATTGTTGATCTCCTTTATCCATTGTCAATTTCGCGGTTTTGCTTCGCGTCACAATGGATTTTTTCGGGGCACCTTTTCGTTTGTGTGTTTTTATCGTCCTCCGTGTTCATGCTGGTTCTTTCCAGTTTGGTTTCATTAAAAAAAAAAACAAAGGCGACCTTTTGAACCACGGCAACTTGATTTCTCCCGCAGGCTGAGTTGAACTCGCCTACCGTCGGCTAAGAGTCAGTAAGGTTGCAGTCGCGCCAAACGATGGTTTAAAAATTGCTTTCTTAACAAGCAATATATTATTTGTTATAATTTTCGCGTTTGCGACCGAAGTGTTATCTTTTTATTGTTTTTGTTTTTATTGTCTCGAATACTTTTTGCGCCCCACTCAACTGTTTTTATATGCACTTCTTTTTGATTATTAATGCACTGAGAGATACTGATTTGTCACTTTTGGCTTTCGTTTTTGTTGTTTTATTGATTTATTGTACTTTATGTTTATTGTAATTTGTGTTTATATTAATCCTTAAAACTCAGTACAGACATTCAGTGAGAACATTATTGTGCACGAAACTGTTTCTTGAGATATTAAAATAACTTTTATTTAATGTGTTCTATTTGTTAACACTGGGCTGTCCGTTTGACGGCATTTATAAACTTGGCAAGGGGTACTTAATTCATTTATGATATCGGAATACACGACAAGGGTAGCTTATTCGAGAATTCACGCGGTTGTCTGCTTTCAATGGCTGTCAAACACAAACTACTATTACTATTACTATTACTATTACTATTACTATTACTATTACTATTACTATTACTATTCATCATCATCATCATCATCGGCACTACAACCGGGAACTGGTCTTGGCCTTATTTAGCAAGTCCTGAGGCTTGTTAAATTTTCCATAATGACTTGTTTTTTTTTTCCGGGCAAGGTCATTAGTCTTGCGCCAGAGGCTCCCCGACGGGGAATCGAACCTCGGTCTCCCGCGTGACAGGCGGGTATACTAACCACTATACTATCGAGAAGCCTGGATTTCTTTTTCACCATACCAATAAATATAGAAAAGTAATTTTGTACTATGATAAGAAGAAATCCGATTGTATGTTTCCGATGTATATTCGGAAGTATAGTGATGATAAAATAACTGCTCCCGAAAATCCTTTTGCGGCACCTACGAAGCAGTTTAAGGTATGTAATAAGGTAAATAGGTGGCTAGATCAACATCACATTGAATATAAGGCTGACCTGCTAGCTACAGAATATCCTTCTTTCCCCAGAGGGGGAGCGTGCCTAGATATTATGCTTATTGACACACGACTTAAACATACACATACTAACAGACAAAATATAAACTGCCTACGCACAATTGGGTACGAGGGTTGCCTTTTATATTTCGGGATTAGAGAACAAAAACAAATATTGATAATCGAAAATCACTTTATTGTTTTTCAAAATATTCCCCATGAAGATCTATACACTTTTGCATGCGTTTGAAGCAATTGTCGAAGCACTTTTGCCACTCTGATTGAGGTATCTCCAACACATGCATTCTGAATGCATCAACCGCTTCTTCAGGTCTCGAAAAACGTTGACCTCTCAGTTTGTTTTTTACGTACGGGAATAAAAAGAAGTCATTCGGTGCCAAGTCAGGACTATACGGCGGATGACCCATCAAATCGATGTTTTGGGTGCTCAAAAATGCAGTTGTTGCAGCCGATGTGTGAGAGCTCGCATTGTCGTGGTGAAGAGTGATCCGTCTTCGGCGGTTGGTTTTCCTGATTTCTTGAAGGACAACTGGCAAACAAATGGTTGTGTACCACTCAGGATTGACTGTTCTGCGTTGTTCTAGTGGTACGGTTGCGACATGTCGAGATTTTCCGAAAAAACAGGCGACCATTTGCTTGGAAGTGCTTCGTGCGCGAACAACTTTTGATGGATTTGGCTCATCTTGAAACACCCAGACAGTCGACTGCTGTTTATTTTCGGGCTCATACGCGTAAATCCACGATTCATCACCTGTCACGATATCATAGACGTGTTTCGAAGCACCGCGACTGTATTTTTTGAGCATTTCTTTCGACCAATTGACACGAGCCTTTTTTTGGGCGATTGACAAATTGTGTGGGATCCAACGCGAACAAATTTTTTTGACAGTCAAATGTTTATGCAATATTGAATGTATGCTGGTCCCACTAACGCCTAAGGTTGTCTCAATCTCATGATAGATCACATTACGATCTTCCAATATCAGTTCGCGCACAGCATCAATGGTTTTCGGAACAACAACTGATTTTGGACGACCTTCACGAAATTCATCTTGGAGTGAACTACGACCACGATTGAATTAATCATACCATCGATAAACACTGGTCCTTGATGGAGCTTCATCGCCAAAACTTGAATTAAGTTCATCCATGCACTGTTGTTGTTGCTGAGTTAATCCACGCCGAAAGTTGTAAAAAATAATCGCACGAAAATGTTGACGATTTAATTCCATTTTTGGGCCGAGATGAATCTTTTAAGTTACTGTAAACAACACAAATAGCGCTCGTATGTCAAAACGTTCTGAGTGCGTATAACCTCAAAAATATCCAACTTTACGACAGAGCTGTCAATTGCCGGATTGCAACACTAGGGTTGCCAAATCCCGAAACATAAGAGGCAACCCTCGTATGAAAATCAGTACTAGAATATTCTAGAGAGTCCGAAACAGAGTACTAGAATATTCTATAAAGTAATGGAAAACTGGAGACTAGGAACAGTAGAACATTCAAGGCAATGGAACGGACGGAAACGAAACGCTGAAACAGTATATATACGCCGCACACAGAGGTGATGAGTAAGAAGTAGAACGTGAAACAAGCGATAAGTCTCGAGCAAGAAGTAGGCAGTAAAATACGCGATAATTACGGAAGCGATAATAAAGAAAACGTTAAGTGTACGGTAAAAAGTAACGATTGTTATTACCGACTAGTAAAATGTCACCTTAATTCAGAATCGATTTAACGGCTCGTATTTGTTTTTAAATAATTAATCCAGCGAACCCTAAGCACGCTACAATTGGTGTCAGAAGTGGGATTAATTATTGGTGAAATAAATAAGTCTGTGGAAGTGTATTGTGACGATGTCAGATCGACATTTGGAGGACCGGAACCTGGATAGCAGAAGAGAGAAGCCAATTCTTCGACAGCGTTTGCAAGCACCAATAGAAGAAGAGGATATTGGAGGCGACACATATGTTTTTGCGATTGCGCCAGACTGCCCGGATGGAGAAGAAACAGCGAGTCAAGATGGTGCCAATGTAACGGAGAAGAGTTCGCCACAGTTGGACATTTCGGAGATGTTCCGGATGATGATGACAAAATTCGACACCGTTAATGCAAAATTGGACGCGCGAACTGCAAAACTGGATGCGCGAGCTATCGATATTAACTCAAAATTGGATGCGTTAGCTGCAAAATTGGATGCGCGAGCTGTAAAATTAGACGCGCGAGCTGCAGAGTTTAAGGCAAAATTGGATGCGCGAGCTGCAGAGGTTAATGCAAAATTGGATGCCCAAAGGCAGTGTATGAAAGAATTCTGGGACTCGGAAGCGGAAGAATCTGAGGATGAGGAGGAATTTGAGCCACATGAAATGAAGAAACTCAGGAAGAGCAAAGCTATGGCCGACAGCAGTGAGGAAGAGGAGGAAAATGACGATGATGTGTTACGTGAAGAACTGAATCATTATCATCGATGATAACCCGATTGAAGAGAACGGCGGGGATGATGAAGACACTGATGCTTCAGGCCGTTCCCTGAAACGGATTTACAATGATGATGACGAGTTGGACGATCGACTGGAAGACGACGACTGTGACCTTATTGAAGAGAATCTTGGTTTGAAAGTCGAAGGCAGAAAGCGTTCCAAGCGTCTGCGTCGTACACAGGACGAAGAAAGTGATGAAGAGGAAGACGACGACTGTGACCTTATCGAAGAGAATCTTGGTTTGAAAGTCGAAGGCAGAAAGCGTTCCAAGGGTCTGCGTCGTACACAGGATGAAGAAAGTGATGGAGAGGAACAGCACGTCGATGAAGGTTCAGCACGTGAGGCTATAGACGAACAGCTATTCGACGCCGAAGACGATGTTGAACGCCGCTCTGAACGTAGTCACAGGGAAAGTGAGGCGGCAAAACATTTCAATGATGAATTGGAAAGGGGTCACTTTACTGATATGGACAATGAAATCCGTAAAACAGATATTCCTGAGCGAATGCAATTGCGCGAAGTTCCGGTTACGCCTGTTCCAGAGGGACCCAATGAACTACAAGATGTAGCTGAATGGATTTACAAACATGCGTTTTGTAAATCAACTGTTTCCGAAAAAAAGAGATCAACGGATGTTGGAGGTCGAGACCGCTATTGTAAGCCACCACATATGGGGGGAAAGATCAAGCAAGCCCTAGATTGTAGGCGTAATCAACAGCTAGAGGTGCCGTTCATTACGTTCTATAGAGAAGAACACGTGAAACCAGAATTAACGTGCGACGATCTATGGAAAGTCTATTACTACGACGTACGCTGGTGTTTGCTGTCAGTTCCAAAGAACCATCCGCTCCAGTTATTTGAAAAGATGCGGAACTACCAGTTCGATACGGTTATGAAATCGACAGATGCTCCAATACCAGATGATATGCGTGTAATTAAAGATGAAGGTCTAGATCGCTTACGTGATGCGCAAACTCCAGAAGAGCTTAAGGGTGTGCACATGCATTTTCTCTTATACTGTTCGCATGAGATCCCTAAAATGCAAGAGGAATTCCGTCGTCAGGAAAAGAAAGAATGGCGGCAGGCTAGAGCTGACGCGAAAAGGAGAGCAGTAGAAAATTTGGATGAAGGTCAAGAACTTCCAAGTGGTGCATCGCGACCGACTGGCGGCTTTTGTTGGCCCGGGAGACCAGTGAACTTAGTTCGGGACGAACTAATCTAGGCGGAGGGTAGTGTGACGCATATGACAATCAGCACTAGAATATTCTAGAGAGTCCGAAACAGCGTACTAGAATATCCTATAAAGTAATGGAAAACTGGAGACTAGGAACAGTAGAACATTCAAGGCAATGGAACGGACGGAAACGAAACGCTGAAACAGTATAAATACGCTGCACACAGAGCATAGTGATGAGTAAGAAGTAGAACGTGAAACAAGCGATAAGTCTCGAGCGAGAAGTAAGCAGTAAAATACGCGATAATTACGGAAGCAATAATAAAGAAAACGTTAAGTGTACGGTAAAAAGTAACGATTGTTATTACCGACTAATAAAATGTTACATTAATTCAGAATCGATTTAACGGCTCTTATTTATTTTAAAATAATTAATCCAGCGCACCCTAAGCTCGCTACAATATTAACCAAAAAAAAAAAAAGAAAAAAGGTAAATAGGTGCGTCGTGTATTAGACCTTAAATTTAAAGCACAGCCATATGAAAGTCGCCTAAATAACTATAATTTAGATGTCTCTGTGTGTCTGGTTATGCGTCGAATTGTCCTCGTTTGATTTAATCTATTATTTATTAAGCGCAATAATTTTGGTCCAGAGTGTATTGACAATAACAGTAGGTAAGGAGTTAAATTTAGTTCACTATGTATATTTAAAAAATAACTGAAATTACAGAAATGAAGGTGGTTTATGTCATGTAAATAAACCTGCCATCTGCAACGTTTCAACAAAGCAGTCAACACACAACAATGTAAATCTCTGTTTCTGACCACAATGCTTTCAATTTTACTTTTGATTCACAATCCTGATAGCATCTTCTCGTCTATTTTTCTTTCCAGCTGGGATTCTTTGTTTACCATACGACAACGTCTGGCCATGTCGATCCTGCAGGACCTGTACCTATCGATTCGATGTTTATATACCGTCCAGATAGACGCTACGAAATATGGCGCTTTATCTTTTACTCGTTCCTGCATGCAGGATGGTTCCATTTAAGCTTCAACCTCTGCATACAACTCATTTTCGGACTACCATTGGAAATGGTGCATGGCTCCAGTCGAGTCGCCTGTATATATTTTGCTGGAGTTCTCTCTGGCTCGTTAGGTAAGATTGAACATGAGACTCATTATAACCAATTTCGTATTTTCGCTATCAACACACAGGGACGAGTATCTTTGACCCGGAAGTATATTTGGTCGGAGCAAGTGGTGGAGTGTATGCCCTCCTGGCAGCTCAGCTTGCCAATGTGATGCTGAATTACCACAGTATGCGGTATGGTATCGTTCGCTTGGCAGCAGTTTTCATCTTTGGTAAATATCCTCGAATGCCGTTAAAGTTAATTTATTCGTACACTCATAATCATTATCTTGGCAATAGCATCCTGCGACGTTGGTTTCGCTATATACGCACGATACGCATCTGAGTCTCCGTTCAGTCCATCAGTGTCCTTCGTGGCTCATTTAACAGGAGTTTCAATTGGGCTGAGTATGGGCCTGGTCCTGTTGGTAAATTTCGAACAGAAGTTGCACGAACAGTGGCTATGGTGGATCACGTTTGGGATGTATACAGCTTGTATAATATTCGCCGTCATTTTCAACGTACTGAACACTGTGACGGTGCACAGACTAAAGGTCGAACAAATCCTTCCCAGGGAGCCGGTATATTACGAATTAGGTATATAGAAGGAACTAGTGAAAAGAAGTCGTCAATATCATCGCATCCGTCCAATTATTCTTTTGGGAAGTCATTGGTGGTTACCATTTTTATTTGCTTAAAAAGGAAACACTGCTTATGTAATATTATCATCCTATTTTTGTTGAGCCCTTGTTGGTGTTTTGTTATTATTTTGACTCGGGATAGAAGAACGTCCTGTTAGGTTCTCGTTCCACAAGCAATAGTATATTAAGGCCAAGGGACATCATTTAGTGCACTGCCGCTTTTTTTAGCCAAATAGAGATTATGTTATAATTTAAATTGAATCAAATGTGACCAAGACAGGCCGCAATTATCTCGCTTATTGTGCAATAACTGAACTGTATGTCATGTAAAATATATATTGTAAGAATAAACCTGAGACTTGCTCCTTAGACGATTACTATAAAGTGCAAGGACACCTCTTAATTGAACTATAAAGTACAAACGAAAATGAATAGAAAAAAGAGACTTTAAGAATGCTATAACACTTTTAAAATTTTGTTTGATCCAGGGATTTTAAAGATTTAGAAAATTTATTTAAAACGAATCTTATAAGCAATTTTGGATTTTTACTGCAAATTGTGTATACTATTATCACTGCCGAATATATATTATATTAGCATGTTGTACATACAAAATGGACGAAAACAATAAAGCATTACAATTATTTTTATAAGCTAATTTGCGTATCAAATTGCGTTTTGTTTTTAAAATTGTTTACAGCAGAATACCTTTTTTTATATGAAAAAATATCGTGAAAAAATGGTAACAACATAAAACTACAACAAATAACTTTTACCAACTACACTTATAGTTATCATTTACTTTCAATAGTACATCAAGATCTGGAGGATTGTGCTTTTATGAAAGCGACCAAGTTTTTGTGGTCGCTCCTGCAACCAGAACAGGGCACACAAAAAAAAAAAAAAGAAGCGTAAAACGATGGTATTCATTTTCTGAACGGTGACACCACGGTTTCCGTCATTTTATAACATAAACATTTATCAAAACATTGCGAGACTGAGAGAATTTATCATTTAGAATTTTCTAGAAATTTCGATGGCGTCGGTTTTTAGTGTTGTTCTTTGGATCTGAGTCAATTAGATTTGGCCATTTATAGGTAAATAATGATGTTGGTTGCGTTTAATAAAATGTAGTCATTTGAATTAAAATAAGCTTTCAACATGTCGAGGAAATAAGACAAATAATTATGACACAAGTATTAGAAATTTCCGGGTATTTGTCGGGAACATACTATCGTCCTTAGAACGCAACGTAGAAATATATACTTGCGAACGTACATATGACCATGATAAGTTAAATTCGGACCGAACAAGGATAATATAAAAATCCGTGCCCCATTATCTAGGGAGATTATAGAAACTAAGTTCTATTCGAACTAAATAAATATTGCCAGAGTTTTGTAAAGTAAAAGTATTCCTGGCCTGTATATATGCGCATATATAGCAGGAAAATTGCCGTCTGTGCATGTGGTGTTACAATGGGCAACGAGAAACTCCAAAGCCATTGCGCGCCTATGTAAGAAAAGCAAATATTGCCGCATGATTGGAAAGTTCTTTTGCTTCCAGGGATAGCCGAAGTCGGCTACTGTAGATTATATAGGTGTCGTACAATTGAATCGGTGGGTATTGCCTATACACATTCTCATTCATTAGAATACATTAGAGTCGATTAATCGTAAATATAAGAAAGGAGCTGGGACAATAATTTGAATGAAAAACTTTTCTTTGGATACTGGGAGAACTTGTTGCGGGTGCCAATAAATGCGTACGAATAATCTTGTGCTTTTATCACGATACACACAATAAACAGCACTAAGGAAATCATAAATAACGATGTGGGAAGTGCAATTATAATTTAAGAAGGGGATCAAAAATTGAATTGAATTCACTGCAATTGGACACCTAAAGAACCAGCAGCGTGAAACAGGCTGTTCTTTTATTTTCTGCAAACTTTGCGTACAATGCGGAGGAAGATATGTCTATTGCAAGGTAATTAGTAAACAAATCCTCTGAGGTTGCGTTTAATAAGAGCATTTCCTTAATTTATGTGCCGAGTCATTGCAAAGGAGGAGAGTTTCGCGTCGTTCAATGCAACATCCGTACTGTGAGGCCACGACAGTGGCTGTTCAATTAGGGACTATGAGTTGTTCTACTAAATGGAACTAAGATAATTCCTTATATAAGACTTCAGATTTAAATCTGCCTGTATATAACATATTCCCTTTTTTTTGGCGATACCGGTGAGTAACCACGTATATACTATAGGTGTTAAAACACGTTCGATCCTCATTTATACTATCGCGCGTGTTTAAGCACAATCCCATATTCAACACAACGGAAGAAATCCAATTATTTTGGGTACATTCCACGGTTAAATTTTATGTTACCTGATACTGAAATCAACCCTCACCCCTATTTTATTCACAAACAGCATTCCATAAATTAAATTACCTTTCGAACCATTGCTCACATAATTAAAAGGCTCGGTGTAAGGAAATTCAGGGATTCAGATAACATTTGCTCTATAATTTTGAAAATGCATTCTTCTTCCCTTCTTAATCCATTGTGAAAAGTTTTGTTTTTCTGTCTTATACAACTTGAAAACACTCAAATATATAACAAGTTGCTATTATAAGAGAATAACTGATTTCCAAAAAGGTCGATCTTTTGTCACCCTTTACCTATTAACCCCCGAGCCTTCACAAGCTTGATAAAATAAAAACTCAGGACACGCCGAAAAAGATGAACCACAGGGGTAATGCATATCCTAGGACCTAGGGCATGAAGTACCATACGTAAGTATTCGTAAACTCGATTAGTCGAAAGTCAGACGAAACAATTTATATTGTATTTACATAGTTAGGTTTCCGAAACACAGGCTTACGCCTAGTATTATTGTTTCAGTAATCAGTACGATAAGAATGGAATGAAAATCCCTGGTTGGAATTTACAAATTGCAATCTTTATAGTATGGCCGTGCTATCTGGGTTCGGACCTCCTGAATTCTAGGTAATAAGAGCGCACACAATTTTACATAGTATATCAGAGATTGCTATCGAGCCGCATTCTATTTGATAATATCACAAACATATGCACGCAATGTATCGTTATACTCTTGTCACCCCGCTTGGACTCATTCCCGTATGGTTAAAATAGTTTAAGAAAATAGCTGTTACGTGGTTTATGGATGATCCCTAGCAAATTTTTAATTATCAATCAGTATGGTGTCGCTCGGTGTTCGGGATGTATTCCCGACCTACCGTTCTGGTACAATTCCCTTGTTAATAACTCCTGTTAGCATTGCCTTCACAGGACCTTTGTGCATGCGGACTTTTTATATTTCGGTTTCTGTGGGCTTAACCACCGTGATCTCTGCCATTTCCGAAAAGTCTCATGCCTCTTCGCCGATTACATTCAACTTCGTGAAATCAATGTCTTTACCAAGTTTTAGCAGTGCTTGAGTTTGCTATGTTTTCCTCGCCTGATAATGCTTGCTGCCAAACCGCCCACATACATTTCTTTTATTCAAATCCCTAGTCAAAACGACGTCCTTAATTGTTTTACGTATTCGTGCTACGAAATAATTTCGGAAATCTTTTGAAAGTTTTCCTTTGTGGTTGTATACAAGGATGTTTCAATTCAACAATTACGTTCCGAATTGCAACGTTGATGCTCCAGAACAGGGCACTGATTTTTTTTATCGATTTTTTTGTGGTGTGTTCTTTACAAAGGTTGTGAGTTTGTGGGTTTTCGTTGGAATCATCATAATAACAAAAACATGTGAATAACTTAAGCAATAATTGCCATAAACACCTTTAATTATATCCAACATTTCACAGGCTGATTTGCATAACTTAACACAACATTTCATGTTGGGAAATCGAAAAGAAAAAAAAACCGTATACCAGAGCATCAATATAGCAATTTGTAGCGATCCTAAATCGCTACTCCTATCTAAAACCCCAATAACATCAAAAATCCTATCCATAATCCCATAACAAAAAACCCAAATTTCATATCGAATCAATGAGCGATAAATTAAACAAAAGTTAATTATCGCACATTGATTCAAATTCCACATAACACATCCAAATCCCATATTGAGTCACATGTACAACGAATTTAACCAAAAGTTATTTCATCATACCTTGACTCAATTCCTAAAACTCCTAACACCATGAAATGCTAAATTCAAAACGCATTTCATGATTCCCTTCGCAGAATCTATCCAACAAAAACCTTTAAAAAATTCTCGGAACAAAATTCCAATCGAAGCACGCCAAGCCTTGCGTGCGCTTCTTGGAATTTTGACATTAAAATAGTTGACAAAAGTCAACTCCAAAACCTATAAAAGGGGAGTGCATGTCAATTTCATCATCAGCCATCAGGAGTGTTGTTTGAAACGTTGTTGCGTACGCAGCTATAATACAGTGGTGAAAAAAAAAAAACAAAAAAAAAAGACAGGATTGAGCTCTTTCATACACAGGAAGTATCTTATTTTATTTATTATAATTCAAATTTAAAGTATTTTACTTATTACAATTATAATTTAAATTGTATTCAATTTATCTTTTCTCTTTGTTTAAACTTCATCCTATTCGCAATTTCAATCTCATTGAATTTTCTCCCCTTTCCTTTAAATTTCCAAAATCGCGTCTAGTGTTTTAAAAACCATAAAATTGATTTTAAATTTTCACACTTTCTCAAACATTTCTATTTTCATTTACATACCATATTTCTATATTCCAGGATTTCTATATTCCAGGTTTGCGCTGAAATTTTGGTTTTCATTTAGGTCTCATTGGATCTTTTACTTTCCCGGTTCTTGTTCCTATCTTCTTTTCCTTGTTTCCTGCACTCCTACTCGTTTTTATTCACCTGCTTCTTATCTGCCTGGTTCCGGTTTTTGTAATTGCCCGTGTCCATCTTTTTCCTTTCATTTATCCGCTCCAAAAATGGACCTGTCTTCTCCTCAGAGCTTGGGGCATCAACCCAATCAGGATTTGATGACTCTTCTTGAGAGATTGAGAAGCGAACTCTCGACCGCGGTAGCCAGGATCGCTGCTCTCGAGAGGGAGAACGCAGCATTGAAAGCTACACCACCCCCGACCCCCTCCAACAAAAACCTGGACCCCCGTCATTCACAGGTCGAACCTGAAATGATAAGCCTCGACAGCGACTTTGATGTCTCTGCCGACGAGAATGGTCTCCATGTCCCTACTCCTAATGCTTGCCGCTCCACGCCCACCTCTCTCCGCGCGGAAAAGCGGAAAACACATCGACCCAAGCTGAACTGCGAGGGAGCTCCCTCCAGTAAACGTTTTGCCACCGGCTGTATGCCAATAATATCCCCAGCTTCGGCTAATGAAATCGTGGCAAACCTCTCGGTACACCCCACTGCACAAAAAGTCATTCCGCTGGAAAAATCGTGCACATCGAAGGTACCATCCTCCACAACCCCGAAACCAAAGACCACTCCAACTCAAAAGGCCAACCAAACATCGGCCGGGGCAGACGTACCTTCTTTAAAAAAGAAGCAGCAACCCGGGGTCTTTGCACGAGACCTTAACCTAAAGGAGTTCGTCGGTGATATGAACCGACAAGGAATATCCAACTTTAAGGCAAAGACCTTGAGTCCAAGTCTCAATAAAATCGTAACCTACGATCGACAAACGTTCTCCAAGGTTAACGATACCCTGAAGGCCAAGGAGGTGAACTATTACACATTCGCCCCGGCCGACGAAAAGTCGAGGATCATCCTCTTAAAACTAGTCGCTGCCTGCTGGGAAAAGGACGACATCGTAACTGCCCCTGAAGCAACATTCCCCCACGTCAAATTCACTGACGTTAAACAATTCTCTCCACCACAACGGTTTGTGAATATCAGACCGCAAAAATACAGCAAAGTAAACATATGGCAGCTTCACCTTGCCCCAGGAACCGACAAAGACTCCATAATACGGACAAAGTCGCTTCCAACTCTCCATCAAAAAGCTGTGTTCGAAGTATTTCATAACAATGAAATACCTCAATGCCGACGTTGCCAACGTTTCGGGCATGTCTCCCGGAACTGCAACATGGCCCGCCGTTGCGTCCGTTGTGGAAAATTCCACGACATTGGCAAGTGCGAACTCCCTTCAGCAAAATACGATCCCACAACAAATGTGCAGGATGAAATTACGTTGCCAATTTGCTGCAACTGCAGTAATAAAGGACATCCGGCCAGCTACAGGAACTGTCCCAAATATAAAGAGATAGTCCACAGAACCAAGGAGACTCGAGCTAAACAAGTAGCCAAGTCAAACTTCGGAAAACAGGCGACACAAAATTTCATCCAAAGTGGATTTACATTCGCTGATAAGGTTAAAGGGAACCAAACAAAGAATATGAAAATCCCACCACCTCCCTCCCAAAAACATATTCAAGTTCCTAAGCGATCCGCTATACAGGCCAACACAATGCCACAAATCCAAGCGGCGGCACAAAAGTCTCCAAAGGGGCAACCCTCAATGCTGGAGAAACTACTTAGTCTCTCTCGCGTGATTGAGGATATTCGACCCCATATGAAAAATTAACAACTGAGGCTGAGAGGGATGCACTCCTTTTCACGGCATATGTAAGACATACGCTTCAAAATGGATCCCAAAATTAAAGTTATCCTTATAAATGTCAACTCCCTTGTTTCGCTATCAAAGCGTGCGATAGTCTCTGACTTCATAAAAGATAACCGGGCGGACGTGGTTCTTGTAACCGAAACTAGGTTGCATCCATGTCACCGTCTCACTTTCCCAAACTTTTCAATGATTCGAAGAGATCGAACCCCCACTGGCGGCCCCACCATCAATGGAGGTGGCACCTGTATTCTAGTTAATAGCGAACTTCACCATGAAGCTATTGACCTCCGACATTTCGAGTCCATAGAGGTCTCCGGAGTTGAACTGCATTTAGCTAATAATGGTAGAGTGAACATATACTCCGTCTACCACCCACATAAAACCAATAATAGCCCCATTAATCCCGAAGATATCGGCCAATTAATAACGTCCTTGGGGCATACACCCTTCATCATCGGCGGCGATTTCAACTCTAGGCATCCCCACTGGAACAACTCCGTCTCTTGCCCAAACGGCACAAAGTTGTTCCAATGGTACAGCGAAAACTGTCATGCCCTCAACTTCGAAATAGTCGCACCTACGGGTGGTACCCGAGGTAACTCCATCCTGGACATCTTTATTGTGTCCAAAGACTTACTTCCCCAAATCACTCCTCCCCAAGTATCGCCGGGTGTGTCTGACCACAACGCTGTGACCATGCACAAATTGGGACAACTTCAATATTACATTGAACGAAAAACTCCACCAACTCTCTCTCCCCACTGATAGGAACCTAACGACGGTTGAGATAAATAACGCTGCAACTCGACTTCACGAGATTCTAGTTGAAACTTCTGAGACTCATGTCCCGAAGTACAAACTTGAAAAGACTTATCAGATTCCCCTTGAAGACCTCACTCTTCGTCTCATCCGGGAGCGTAAAAAGCTCTGCAGAATGAGATATCGTCACCGCTTTACGCAAAGGGAGCCATTATTGCGAGTCATTATTCACAGTATTGGCACACTGATAAAACAAAGAATCCAAAACAATCGCACCCGACAATTGGAAGACAAACTGAAGGGTATTCAGATCGACCAGAACATTTATAAAAATGTTAAAAAGATATGTGGCACCTCTCGTATCACTGGACCAATCATGCACAACGGTCTTGTTGTCAATAATGACACCAATAAAGCAAACATCGGAGAGACCTTTGAAAATAATCACAAGCTCGCTCTCGAGGATGGCGACCCGGAAACGAATGCAATAATTTGTTCAGAGGTTCACAATAAATTAGACAACTTTAACGAGCCAATAGTTGTCTTTAACTCAGCTAACAGTGCATACTGCGACGACACACGTGATAATAGTCACGGCTTCGTCACACCAAATACCCTACAGAACCTAGTTAAATCTCGAAACCCCAAGAAGTCACCCGGTATCGACAATATGTCCTACCACTCGTTGCGAAGGCTTTCTGCTTTATTCTTTATAAAGCTCTCCATTCTGCTCAACCATGCCTACAACATGGGGTATTTTCCCCAAGCCTGGAAGCATGCTGTTGTCTGCCCAATAGCAAAAGTTGGGAAACCAAATTATCACCCCTCAAGCTTTCGTCCTATTTTGCTCCTCACTTGCATCAGCAAAATATATGAACAGTACATATACGAGAAGCTATATAAATTTATCAGTGTCAGGAACTTAATACCTGACTTCCAATTTGGATTTGGAAGAGCGCACAGCACCACTATGGCTCTCAACATATTTCAAAACCACGTTTGCGTGCGCCTCTTTAATAAGGAACCCACCATGGCGATGAGCTTGGAGATTGAAAAGGCTTCTGACACAACCTGGATCGAAGGTCTCGTTTTTAAATTACTGAATACTGGCCTCAGTAAAACGCTGTGTAATATAATCTTCCAGTTCGTTTTAAACAGAACCTTCCAAGTTCGAGTGAATGGAAAGCTTTCCCGAACTTTCAACGCCGCCGCAGGCGTACCACAGGGCTCCATTCTAGGCCCCATCTTATTTAATATCTACACCTCAGATATTCCTCACCCTGTGGATGGTAGAGTAAACCAGATTTGCTATGCGGATGACGTCCTAGTGTACACGTCATCTAAAAGCCCTAAACTCGCAACAAACCGACTCAACCGTCATCTGGACGAACTGTATCAGTATTACAGTCGATGGAAAATCCGACTTAACCCATCTAAAGCAGTAGCTATAATTCTGAGTAGTAAACACTCCCAACCTACTTCTCGATATTCACAGAATATTCGAATAAAAATGGGAGATACTACGATTAGACCACAGGGCAGGATGAAATATCTTGGGGTCATTTATACCCCAAAAATGAATTTCATCAAACATGTGACCCACATTCTCCAAAGGGGCCTCGGTCGGTCTAAGCAACTGCACAACATCTTGAAGTGGAGCAACAAAGTTGACACCAAAGTTAAGCTTCTCTGCTATAAGCAGCTAATCCGATCTGGAATATCGTACGCCTTTCCGATATGGTCCAAATGGAAAGACTTCGAGTTTTCGAAAGAAAGCTCCTCAGAAGATGCATCAACCACTTTAGAAGGCCTGACGGCCGCCACTACCCGAACTCTCACCTATATGAAGGTGCCTCGATTGTCCCTATCCACGAGTACTTGCTAGAACTAGCATATAAGTACCTCGAAAGCATTCAGAACAGCGAGAACCCACTTGTACGGCAATCTTGCGTTCTTGACCCTTCTCTCTCTCAATCTCTTCGGATCAGACCACCACAATTTCTTCTTCAGTACAAAACTGAAGAAAGCACCCTTCCCAACAACATTCTCCTCTATAATAGAGGATTCCTGGACCCATCCCGTAGGGTCTACTGCTGACACACTACAAACACGCACGCACAGTACAAGACAGCACAAGCACACACACACACCGACCAAAGCGCAGATTATCAGACGCCAAAGACGTGATCTGCGTTTACTACCGCACTCAAGACCTACCGGTCTTGTACGATTTCTTTCCCACCATCCCTCCATCCAAGTAGTTAGAGAACATCCGAACTAACCCTGTCCACACTATCCTTAGATACCTCCCCCCCCTTTTTCTTTTCCAGATATCTCGAGACCGAGCCCAACATCCTCGCGGATGTGGGTGATTCTGGTTATCACAAGATGACCAGAAGCCAGAGACAAGATGAAGGATACATATGTCCTTGTCTCGCCAAAGTCGGCCCTCTCGCCACTCTTTTTTTATTTGTTTTATTTCATCACCAGTAGATCACCAGAGGCTGAACCTCTGGCCAACAAAATAATAAATGCGATCAGTGGCATATCAGAGGCCGAACCTCTGGCCGTATGCAACATCACTTAAACTTCAAAGCCCGAACCACTGGCCAAATGTCCGGTCAACAATATCTTAAATTTAAACAATAATAAAATCAATCTATTTTTATATTTACCAAACGTTTCTCGGTCTTTTTATTTTTACACACGTAAACCTCCGCGCTCTTCTTTCGGGTCTACTGTCAAAGCACGGCGCGGAGTGTAATAAATTGTAGCTTATGTAGCCGGCTGAGATTTCCTTGCCTACACCCGGCCTTGCTTTAATGCATCGGTGCTTTGGTTCTAGGGTCTTCATAATGTGGGGTCGAATCACTTTTTTCACTACTGCGTCGTAAACCCATGAAATGCTCTATTTCGCGGATGCAGAAAGGACATTAAGGACACAGAAGGTCATTCAAGTCCCTAAATAAGTCCCACAAATAATGTTAAATCATTTGCTTCACTAGTTGAATGTGCACGAGCTTCGTTTTATTATTACGCTAATAGAGTTTGCGTGTTCTAGTTGGAGGCATTATATTTCTTTATTTTAGTAACAATTGCAACATTTCAAAATGCAAACATTTTTGCTAATATTTTGTAGGCTGCTAGTCACGCATAGTCGTTTTATTGTTTTTTAACATTTATTATTGTTCAATAAAAATAGAAAGTTGGTGCTATCATTAGAAATGTGTTCTTAAGTACATTCAACGAGATACATACCATACAATTTGATCTATATAATTACACTCGTATTTATTTGCACCGATGAGGTTTTCTAACTAAAACTTGTAATAACAAAGCAGAGGATAAAGTTCAGATTTCTTTTAGTTAAATACAAGGTGGCGCAAAATTAATCACCCTATCGGAAGATGTTATAATTTTTGCAAATGGCGTCGTACGTCAATTATGTTAGACATTTGCGAACTAGACAGCTGCAGAATACAAACAGATAGGCAATGGAGGGCGTGTGAATTACTGTCAAGCCATCCTTAATCTCAACAACAAAGAGCACGATTTTGTATCGAAAATCATTATGAGCGACGTGGCGCCGTTTCACTTAAGCGGTTACGTCAATAAACAAAATCTTCGTTTATGGGGCACTGAAAATCCGCGTGTGATGCATGAAGAGCCATTACACCCACTGAGGGCTACTGTGTGGTGCCGCGTTCACGCGGGACGAGTGATTGAACCGTATTTGTTTGAGGACGCCATCGGAAATCATCGCTGTTACTGGCGATCGCTACAGGGCCATGATAAACGACTTCGTACTGCCGGAATTGGATGAGCGGGCCTTGGTGAACATGTGGTTTCAACAAGACGATGCAACCACACACACAGCACGAGCCATAATGGATATTGTGAAGGAAGCGTTCCTGGTCGCGTAATCTCCCGTTTGGGCGATTTGGGATGGCCAGCAAAACCCACACTCCTTTCTTTGAGGTTACTTGAAGTTGCAGGTTTATGCCAACAGGCCTCAGACAATCGCAGCCCTTAAGGAGAATATTCAACAGGAATGCGAGCAGCCATCACCGGAAATCTTGCCGAAAGTCATGGAAAATGCGATAACACGGGTATAAATGTGTATCAACACTGGCGGCAGCCACTTGACGGATATCATCTTTTCCACCTACTATTAATACTATAGGGTTATAATATAGGGACTTGACAACTTTGAATTCAATTTATGAACGCACGCTTTCACTAATCATCGAACTGCCACTGTCAATTTATTCACTAAACATTTTTTTTTTGCGGCAAAAAATAGAGCTTTTAAGCAATGGCGCTCCAATTCCACTCGACTGGTGTCGGCATTTTTTAACATCAGGGGCATCGGTTTCACCAATACGAATGTAAACGCCGTCCACCAATATTTGCAAACAACGACACCTGATATCCTTGCCCTAACTGAGACCCAGGTCGATTCGTCAACTGATTCGACATATCTTCGTTGCTCAGGATACGACACATTCGAGATTCCGTTTTAAGGGCGGAGTCTGCGTCTTCGCGCGGTCCGATCTGGATTGCCAGAGGATGGAGGCGTTGGAACCCAATAATATGGACATCATATGGTTGAGGGTCGTACTGAGGAATTCTGTTAAATTTCTTTGTTGTCTTTACCGCTCCCCGAATGACGATCGACTGACGACATTTTCGAACATCTTTCACATACCGTGAAACTGGATACAGACCAACCAACCAGCTTCTGAAATTGTTTTCCTTGGCGACTTTAATGTGCACAATTCCGACTGGTTGTTACATTCTAACAGAGTCGACGAGGTTGGGAGGCTAGCGGACATGTTTGCTGTAAGCCACAACTTGACTCAACTCGTGGAGGAGCTGACGCGGGTGCCCGATGCCCGAGGCGATTGTGCGAACACCCTGGATCTGTTTTTGACATCCGAACGCAGTATTTATACTGTAGAGGTTTCTGCGCCACTGGGAACCTAAGATCTCTGCTTGGTATCTGTCGCGCAACCGCTTGCATGTCAAGCGAATGACCGGCCTAGGCAGCTTCGCCATGTATGGAAGTAGGGAGCTGCTAACTGGGACGATTTGCGAGATTTCTTCGCATCCTTTCCATGGTCGGAGGTGTGCTTCAGAGACTCCGATGTTAACGCTTGCGCGGAGTCGGTATCGGAGATGATACTTCTCGGGATAAAGATGTATATTCCACATTCCATCAAACGAGGTTCGTCTGCTAAACAATGCGAGCAGATTACGGCGGCAAAAAATGGAGCTTTTAAGCAATGGCGCTCCAATCTCACCGATGTTAACAGAACGAATTTTGTTAGAATCAGAAACGTGTGCAACCAGGCGATTGATACCGCGAAGAAGGCTCACAACGACAGGGTGATCAATAAGCTCCTTCGGTGCCCAACTGGTTCGCGCTCCTTCTGGTCAATGGCAAAGGCTGTCAGCAGTAACTTTGCTTCCTCCTTTTTTCCTCCGTTGGTGACAGACAGCGGGACGTTAGTCACGAATCCAAAGGATAAAGCTAATGTGTTCGCGAATTTATTTTCCGCGAATTCAAACCTCGATCCCGGCCTTTTGGAGCCACCTGTGATCTCGCCGGTACGGTCTTCCATGCGGGATGTGAGATTTCGTCCGCGCACTATTCAACGCATTCTACGTGAACTGGGCTCTAGGAAGGCAACCGGTCCGGACGGAATACCAGCAATAGTCCTTAAGAACTATGCTCCAGAACTATCGCCGGTTCTTGGCAGACTCTTCCGCTTATCTTATGCACGGAGGACCTTTCCTGCCTGCTGGAAAATCGCTCGAGTTCAGCCAATCCCAAAGACGGGAAAAACGTGTCTCCCACAAAATTACTGTCCGATAGCATTACTGTCTATTTTATCTAAGGTTATGGAAAAAGTCATCAATACAGAGTTGGTTAAGTATTTGGAGTGCAACGGTCTTCTGAATGATCGTCAATACGGATTCCGTGGCAGGCGGGCCACGGGAGACCTTTTGACACTTATAACCGATATATGGACATCTGCGATTGAACGGCATGGTGAGTCAATGGCGGTCGCATTAGATATCTCGCAGGCTTTTGACCGCGTCTGGCACGGGGCATTGCTGAGCAAACTTCGTTCATATGGACTTTCTCAACAGCTTTGCGACTGGACGAGGAGCTTCCTCGAGAATCGATCGATCCGGGTTGTTGTGGACGGCGAGTGTTCGGATCTGTATCCTGTTAATTCGGGGGTGCCCCAGGGTTCCTTTTTGGCTCCAACCTTGTTCTTGCTTCACATAAATGATTTGTTGGAGACAACGGATAACAAAGTGTTCAGTTTTGCGGATGATAGTACGCTTGTTTCTTCCTTTTCGAGTGATCGGCCGATAAGTGCATCAACGTCGCACCAGCTGAGATGTAGACAGATTGACTCTCTGAACCAGGATCTAGATAAAGTCCTGCAGTGGGGAAAGGCCAATCTTGTCGACTTCAACGCAACGAAGACCCAGTATACAACATTCACAAAGAAAACCGGATCATCGGTTCCACAGCTGATGATGAATGGCCGGGCCCTCGAGACTGGGGAAAGCTTGAGATTGCTCGGCGTCACGGTCTGTGGGAATGTATCATGGCATAAACACGTATCGGGTATCGCCAGATCAGCCTCAGGAAAACTGAGTTATCTTTTTAGAGCCAAGAAATACTTTACTCCGGCCCAACTTCTTCTCCTATATAAATCTCAAATTAGACCCGCGCTCGAATATTGCTCTCATGTTTGGAGCTCGGCTCCTAAACATACCCTCGACCTACTTGAGAGCGTACAAAGACGAGCAATCCGCCTGATCGGGGACTCGGCGCTGACGTCGGGACTACAGTCGCAATCACATCGGAGGCGTGTGGCCGACTTCTGTCTGTTTTAGAGATATTATCACGGGTGCTGTTCTTCGGAGATTCTTGACATTGTTCCACGCAATTGGGTCTATATGCGCTCCACAAGACAATCCGACGGATCGCACCCGTTTGCGGTTCATCTCCCGACGGCGCGAACATCACTGCATCAGAACTCGTCCCGTTACAGAGCGGGGAAGCTGTGGAACTCCCTTCCCACGCGAGTGTTCCCGGAGTGTTACAACCTGCAACTGTTCAAAAGGAGCTGCAACAGTTATTTGATGGCATGTCGGGGCGCCCAGTCGGCGCTATACGTTCGCCTCTCCCGAGAGAAGTCTAATAAAAAAAAAAAAAAAAACTATAAATGTGGATCAACACTGGCGGCAGCCACTTGATGGATATCATCTTTTCCACCTACTATTACTACTATAGGGTTATAATATAGGGACTTGACAACTTTGAATTCAATTTATGAACGCACGCTTTCACTAATCTTCGAACTGCCACTGTCAATTTATTCACTAAACTTAACATTTTCATCATGGTTGAGTACACGAACCAACAACGTCTGCAGATTAACTACGGAAATTTGGAGTAGGTGAACGCAACTTTAAGAGCGTTAACTCTAATTTTCGATCGTAATTCTCGCTCTAGTAGACATGCAATAAAAAGTTTAGTGCAAAAATTTGAGTCTACATATTCGTTGTGTGATGTTGCCGTGCCCGTGAGACAACGGGTTGGTCGAAGTGTCGAAAATATCGCTGCCGTTCAGGCGTCCGTAGCAAACGATCCAAATGAGTCAATTCCACGGCGTTCTCAAGAATTGGGCATGGCCCAGACCACTTTAAGGCGAATTTTGGTAAGGATCTTAGTTTACACTGATACAAGATCAAGTTGACTCAAGAATTGAAGCCGATGGACCATTTGAAGCCACGTACATTCTCCGGAAAAAAAAGATGTCAAGTCCTTATTGGAAAACCCTATATTTACTATTTATTGGCCTGTAGGAGGTGTGGCAGTTTCATATGGCGCCAAGTCGCACCTATTGTTTGGTAATACCCCACTAGAGAAGCATAACCAAGGTAAACGGGCATTGTCCAAATTCATCGGGCATACAGAAAATGCACCTATGAACGTAGATTTCACGACATCGTCATGGTAGCGGAAACAATCAGAAACCTGGTTTTCGCATAGCATTGTATTTCTAGTGGACAAGACAAAAATTATCCCTATAACGACGAATCGATTGTCTGTGCGTTGCATAATAGTATTTCTCGAGGGAGATTGCCCAACATGCAACGCACATCAAGGAATTCTAACGGGCGCCAAAAGCCAACGAAAATATTCCAACCAGTAGGTTTCCACCAACATGCACCATCTTCCCGTGTGCAAGAAACGGTCGCATCTGTAACCAACCGATAAATCATGATATGCCGGACACCCATATCTTCGGTCCGGTAGCATTACACACGCGCAAGCTGCGTCCTTTTACCATCTCGTTACGGCGAGTATTTCTGTTGCAAAACTAATCTGCGCGCAATGTACTCGTAGGAGTTAAGCTTGTCTACTCAATGAAGTAGACCAAAGCAATACCACCTGCACCAAGCTACCCTACGAACGATGCGATCGGCGGGATGCTGTGTGCGGTCGACGATCGCATGGATATTCATCATCTACTTACTTCGTATGGCCAGATCGCAACCCCTTTTCAGCAATAGGTTCGAAATAATAAAAAATAAAGTATACACCCTCGGGTATGGTGAGCTGCTGAAAATTGCAGACGACGCAGTTTGAGTCCCATGTATTCCGTCTTCCTTTTTGGTTTTGCATGTGCAAAGGGAGGACGATGGTGTGAGTTTTTCTGATGTGGGTGGTGTGGGGCCATGGATCCGGTTGGACGAAATCTGGAGTCAGAAATTCAGTCTGAATTAGGTGTGCGAACGGAGCCCAAGAGAATTCTTATTCGGGTATTAATTTAAACATCAGGATAAATACAGGAACAAGTGTAGCATTTGCAAATCCTTGTGTAACAAGTGAAGAAGTCAATTTAAGTTTATTTGTGCTCTGTAAATGAACATAGGATAAATACAAGAACAAGTGTAACATTTGCAAATCCTTGTGTAACAAGTGAAGTAGTCAACCTAAGTTTATTTGTGCTCTGTAAATTAACTATAGGATAAATACAAGAACAAGTTTAACATTTGCAAATCCATGTGTAACAAATGAAATAATCATCCTAAGTTATTTCATACTTCTTATTTATACTCTGTAAATTAACTGTAAGATAAAGACAAGAACAAGTGTAACGTTTGCAATCCGTGTGTAACAAATGAAATAATCATCCTAAGAATTTTATACTTCTTATTTATACTCCGTAAGTTAACTATAAGATAAATACACGGGCAATCGTAGCATTTGCAAACCATTGTAACGAGTAAAACATTCGTCTTAAGTTCATCATTTCTGTACAATAACTTCAAGATAAGTACCAGCACAATTTCAGGAAAATATATATTATCTTTTGTTTCCTTTCTGAGAGTGGAGTTTTCTTGTGTGTACGGATAGGTGGTAAAACCGATCTCGGGGGAAGCTGTCTCGTTCGTGTCTAAGAGTTGTTGGGACAGACGACCAAGTGAGTTCTGGTAGTGAACCAGTGCAAGGCGACACAATACTGCAACAACAACGAAAAATACCCACAGGGGTCGGAAGTTCATGACCTCACCGACTGGACTCCGCCATCGTTCCCTATTCTGTGCACTCTCCTTCCACGCTTGACCATCTGATCCGATTTCCTCAAGGTCAAACCTTACATTGTCCTTCCATCTCCGTCGCGGTCGTCCTGCCGTTATCTTTCCCATTGGTCTACCGGCAAGAATTCTACGTAGGGTCCTATCGTTGCCCATTAGCGACACTTGCCCGGCCCATCTTAATTTTCGCGACTTGATTACTCTCACTATGGTAGGTATGCGGTATAGCTCTTCCAATTCGTGCTTGTGGAGTTTCTCCATTGTCCTGTCTCATATTTAAATTCTTTAACTTTTTCAAATATCTTGCCTCTGATGTTTATATGTGTTCCCTGAGGTCCACCTGCTTTCGCCGTAATCATGTATTTTGTTTTGTCTTCATTTATTTATAGGCCCACCTCCCGCCGCTTGCATGATTATTTCACCATTTTATACTTACAGTTTCTAGATTATCACCCAAAACGGCTATGTCCTCCGCATATGCAAGCACTTGAGTGACCCCGCTCAGGGATGATCTGGCCATATTGTCGTCCTGTACCTTTCTGATAATATACTCGAGGACAAGGTTAAAAAGACATGGTGAGAGGCAATCCCCCTGTTTTAGTTCGTCCCGGATTTCAAATTGTTCTGAGAGACATCTGATCCGATTTCCTCAAGGTCAACCCTTACATTGTCCTCCCATCTCCGTCGCGGTCGCCCTGCCCTTCCTTTTCCCATTAGTCTATCGTCAGCAATTCTACGTAGGGTCCTATCGTTGCCCATTAGCGACACATGTCCGGCCCATCTTAATTTTCGCGACTTGATTACTCTCACTATTGTAGGTTTGCGGTATAGCTCTTCCAATTCGTGGTTGTGGAGTTTCCTCCATTGTCCTGTCTCATATTTAAATTCTTTAACTTTTTTAAATATCTTGCCCCTGATGTTTATATGTGTTCCCTGAGGTCCACCTGCTCTCGCCGTAATCATGTATTTTGTTTTCTCTCCATTTATTTATAGGCCCACCTCTTCTGCCGCTTGCATGATTATTTCACCATTTTATACTTACAGTTTCTAGATTATCACCCAAAACGGCTATGTCATCCGCATATGCAAGCACTTGTGTGACCCCGCTCAGGGATGATCTGAGCATATTGTCGTCCTGTACCTTTCTGATAACATACTCGAGGACAAGGTTAAAAAGACATGGTGAGAGACCATCCTCCTGTTTTAGTCCGTCCCGGATTTCAAATTGTTCTGAGAGGTGGTTTTCTATTCTAACTCGCTCTTTGTTTTCGTTCATGCAAATTTGAATGAGGGCGGCATATTTTTTCGGGATTCCCCGATTCGGCGTGCACTCATCGTCAAACCAAGGTTTTGACTTAATTCTTTTCTTAAATCCTAATACCTTTTGGGCTGTTTGTTTGATTGTGTCTCTGGTCGATATCTATTTACACACATAGTGTCCACACTATTGGCTTCCACCTCCTCACTGCTCCCATTCTCTAGGATGCTAAAGCTTTTCGCGGGTTCGTCTTGATATTCAGCCCTTTGGCGCAGGACTTTTAGTTTATGAATGTCATCTTTTCCACCTAACAGAAAAAATTGTAAAGGTCCAAATAAAGATTTCCATCACTTAAAACCATTTTTTTTATTTAATAAAAACGTAATTCAAAAACAAAATTGCATGATTAATTTTGCGCCACCTTGTACATCGATCGGTTGTCTTCATTTATAAAGAGATCCTCCTTCCTTTAGATATTGTTAAAGAAGCGCTTTTATAATATTTGTCATGTCTCTGAAAAATCGATTAAGGTCAGTTCAGCATCTCCGACTACATTAAAGCGACACTCCAGAACGTGTCTTCGATTGATCAAATTACATCTCACCATCCATTATCCAATGCACCAATTACTGCAGCACATTATCTGCCCAAGAAAACCTTCTGACACGATAAAATGACAAGAAAACAGCAATGTCATAACACTAAGCTTGTAAGAGGCACAACCCGTCCCACACGCTTACATCCCACGAAACTCATTGTCAGATTAATTAGACAGGAGAAAACAAACACCTCACATTTCCCAATCTCGACCTAAATGCCCCAATTTCTGGCTCGTTTTACCCTCCAATTTGATTTAAGTCACCTTCTTAATTCCAGTCCATGTCTCCCCAATGTTAATTCAGAAACCTTCTAAAGTGTCCAATCATCATATTCGTCTCATAGCAACCCCTTTTCCACCCCTCTTTAGTCGAACAGATTTATCGTTTCCGAATAAGCCAGACAACAATCCACCACCACCCCGATAATTGGTGATGAGGGTGCCGTATCCCCATTCCTCACTCACTTGGCGGCTTCATATTTTCATTGCACCCTTTGCATGCAGAGCATACTTAAAAGAAGTAGTTGTTGGGGGTACGTGGGGAGGCGAATGGATCTCAGTTAATACCCAACGGCACGCGATACTATAATTAAATTGTCTGAGGAGAAACAGACAGGGCGCTGAATAATAGTTTTCAATTCGCCGATTGCAATCCTTAGAATTATGCGACAGTTAGCCGCTGGTTTGGCGACGTCCGGAGAAGAAGGGGCTGCAAAAACGATAGTGGTGTTAGCTGACAGGTAAATTGATAACGGGAATTCTAGATGGAATCCATTTGCTCGTTGTGAATTACCTTCGGTAGTTAGGTTGGGCGGATGGCAATGATGTGTTGTCGTTACGTGGGTGGATTAAAATGGACAATTGTCGTAGAGTTACGTTGCCAGTTGACCGTATATAGAGGAGAAATTTAATGACAGCTTGAAGTAATTATTTTTAATGAACAAAGTTCGATATTGATTGTATGAATATATCATGTGAGTATATGTGAAGGTACTGAGACTGATGCGGCTGTGCCCGGAGGTATGGTAACCTTCGGTCTGTAATGAAAACGGGTATAAATCAAGTCATCAATGGAAAATTGCTCCGTTTAAAGTTCGACCCCCTTCAATGGAATGTAAGAGCAGTTGCGGTATATGTGTACAGTTGAGTGTAGTTGGCGTCAAGATGGTTGGATAATAAACTTTTTACTTTCCCTAGAAAATTATAGCAACTTACAGAAGGTGAAATGAGAATGAGAATGACACATATACGACGTGATATGAGAGGAAACATTTTCGCCCTGCTTTTTTCAACGCCAAGCTTCATAGAGCACTCTAACTCAAATTTCTGACTGCCGCCTGTATTGAGTAAGTAAGGTTTACGACTATGCCGTGCATCACGTCAATGGTAGATCGGGTTCACTGGTCTTCTATACAATTATATCATCCCCTCGTTGAATTTTATATTCATCGTTTGTCGAGTAGAATTGGATAAAACGTGGGTCTTGAAGTTGAGATACGAGAAAAGGACATTAATATTCTATGACCCACAAAGCCTTTCTGATAATATGTATATTTTAAGCTCGCTCTTTGTATGTGGTCTGTAAAATGGTATTAGAGCTGTTACATTTACCTATTCCAGAGGCAAGCCATCGCAATCATAATGTGACGTTGAGCATTGCCATATGGCGTGTTTCTCGTTGTATTGCGACCGATTGTCTCTGAATCCCCGCTTTAAGCGCATCAGTTGTGTTCGATACTGATTACCTGTGTGTTTCTGTCGGATTTATTAGCTCATCACACACTAGGCTGAGCTGGTGCCACTGAAAACAGAGTATGACCACGGAATATTACGTATAACTATGAATACTCGGTATAACTATAGACGTGGAAGCATGGTCGGGAACTGACCAAGTTTCTTTGAGCTTGGAATTATCGCGATGAACTGATCCCAGTTACAATGCGATGTAGAAAAATCTCTCGTATTTGATTTTAAAGGCGCTGTTCATAAATAAATAAACGCCTTACGTCACCCATTTTCTATGCCACGACAAAGACAACTAGCAGGGATAATCAAACCAGTGTATTGGCGGAACCCATAAATCACGCTTGCAACAAAGAGCAAGAAACTGTAAAACACCTACCCACAGTTACATGCGGAATCCGTCAACAAACGGAATGGGTTGAGGAATGAGATCCACAAGAGTAAATATGACGCGTTGTGCTCCTTAAGGAATGCATTAAATAACAACCTAGGCGAGAGCGCCTACAGGATAAAAATAAAAAGACTGTGGCGTTTCTAACAGATACACACACAATACACAAGCAAATAGTGAAGAACACCGAACGAAAATCGAATAACAAAAATGCATCAGAGCTGTATACCATAGCGATAACATAACAATCTCACATCAATTAAGTGTACTTGAGTTTAGAAATTGGAATCGTACACGCGGTTAGTAGTCTGATGCTTCATTGCTTCGCTTCTCAACCGTTTGTTCGTGTGTTCAATGCGCCTTCTTCACAATCCTTGCTTAACGCAACAACCCCGACGTGATCTGTGTACACACAGCACACTCTTTTCCATAGTAAACAGAACTTCACGACACGATCACGACTTCCGCATAGAGCACCGCCACACTCGCCTGCTCCGACGTTCTCTCGTTCGCTCGCTCTTCGTTCCGCCGTTCGCACACGAGGCTGATCGTAACAAAGTTACTAAGGAGAGTGTAGTGTGACGTTTCTAACAGATACACACACAATAGACAAGCAAATAGTGAAGAACACCGAACGAAAATCGAATAAGAAAAATGCACCAGAGCCGTATACCATAGCGACAACATAACAATCCCACATCAGTTGAGTGTATTGAGTTTAGAAATCGAACTCGTACACGTGACCAGTAGTCTGATGCTTCATTGCTTCGCTTCTCAGCCGTTCCATCGTGTGTTCAATGCACCTTCTTCACTATCCTTGCTTAACGCAACAACCCTGACGTGATCTGTGTACACACAGCACAGACTTTCCCATAAGACCACACAACGACAGTAGTCAAATGAAAAAAAGTAAAAGTGAAAGGCCAGAATCGTTGCTGCCCTTTTCCACTGTTGCGAACGCAAGAGGAATGGAACATCACTGAAAGAGAAATACATCCCGTGACCACCGAAGAGGTGCTCTTGGCGGCAAGGGTTGCAAAAAAAAACAAAACCTCGGGTCTAGATAGTTTTCCTACCGCTGTATTAAAGACTGCTTTAACTTTAGAAAAATCCGGGAGTCTCCAGCAGTCTTTTTATAAGCTGCCTTCAAACAGGACAATTTCCTAAACGATGGAAAAACAGCGGCTTGTGCTTATACCAAAAGAAGTCAAGAATCCCGAAGTGCGTCGTCCTATCGTCCGCTGTGCATGCTGGACCCAACAGGGAAACTGCTTAAGCGAGCAATTGCCACTCGCCTGGAGCAATTCACTCATGGGACCTTGGGGTTCTCTGAATGGTAGTACGGGTTCCGGAAAGGCGGATCAACCGCCAAGGCACTATCTGTGTAAAAAGTACTGCACCGTGGTGACACTAGATGTTAAAAATGCATTTAATTCGGTGAACTGGAATCGGATTCTAGAAGCGTTGCGCGATCTACAAGTTTCCCCCTACTTGATGTGTATACTAGCAAACTATCTCTCGGATAGACGACTGTATGTATGCTACAGATAAGGGACCACCCGAATATAAAATAAGAGCGAGTGTACCCAAGGATCTGTATTAGGTCTGCTGTTATGAAATATCATGTTTGATGGTGTGCTCAGGGTCAATGTACCACAAGGAGTTAGAATCATTGGGTACGCAGATGATTTGGGGATAGTTGCCGTAGCTAAACGTCTAGATGACCTGGAGAATATTTGCTCCGAAGCAATCCAGAGCATTAAATGCTGGCTAGATATGGCCAGACTGAAACTAGCTGGACGTAAGACGGGGGCAGTTTTAATAAGCAGCCGCAAGAAAGTTGAACACCTTCATTTGGAAATAGAAGGACAAACAATCAGATCCAGTCCCTATATCTTGGTGTATACTCAACAACAGGTTGACCTTCAAGGAACATCTGAGGAAAACGAGTGAAAAAAACGAGTGAAAAAAACGAGAGTGCTACCCAATGTTGGTGCACCCCGTCCCCACATAAGAAACTGATAACCCGTGTCAACACATCCATTATAATGCACATATGGGCAGGAGCAGCATAGTATAAGTCGTACATGGGGGGAGTGAACTCAACACATAGGATGGCATCACTAAGAGTATACTGCGCATTCCGAACGGTATCCGAAAATGCCATAAATGTCTTGGTAGGGAGGAAACCACTTGACGTCACAGCTAAAGAAAACGCTGCGTTGCATGAGGTCTCACAACCGAATCGCCGGCGAATGCGGTCACAATTAGTGCTATCGAGCCTAAGAGAGTGAGAACGAAGGTGGGATTCTTCCACCAAAAAAAGATGGCACCACACCATCATACGTGATGTAGAAATCTGGGTGAAAAGAAAACATGGCGAGTTGAACTACTACCCGACTCAGCTAATATCAGGACATGGGTGTGTGGGGGTTCTTTAAGGCATTCCCAAAGAACCACCCACTCCCTTTAAATTAACCTGTCTCCCACTTACCAGGCAAGTCATTATACTCACCTGCAAATGAGCAGCGTAAGCTACTCTGCATCACCTTCCACCTGAAAACAAAAGCCCACGGCAAGATTACCATCTTGTCGTGGCATCAAACTTTCACCCCGGGGCATGGTTGCATCCAACGCATCATGTTACTGAAATCTAATTCGTTACCTCGTCATGTAACTGACATTAATCCCCGAACATGTCAATGCGCATTGCTGAGAAACACTTTCTCATCCACGTTCATGACATGTTCACCCTTGCCTTATCTGCTGAAACATCGGTGGATCGTTCAAACAACAATCCGTTGGGCCAAGAAGACACGCCCACTAGCGTACTTGTTGACACAGCTGCAGCCGATAGTTTCCCTACCATTTGGTAATTAAATATTTCCCCCATATCCTTAGGTTCGCAAACATTGTAACCAATTCCCTTTTATCGGCCAGCAACCGATTATGGCATTTGGGCATGCACATGATTGTTACTTAAGCAATCATATCCATGGCCATGTCTTATGATGCTCCTGCCTGTAAACTAAAACAAACACACAGTAGCCTCACTGTGTTTATTCTACTTACCAACGACTGGTCCATGGCCACCCCGGGTGAGACGTATGCTTGCACATCTGCAAGGTAAATTCCTCACCATCGTACCCATGTACCAGCACATTTATGCAAACAAATCTCAAATCTTCGGTTGACCGATCGTCACCGAAGAATGTATCGCCTACAACGGCATGATCGTGAACGCCAAAAAACACGATAATGATTCTATGTAACATCGGCTAAACCACGAACGAAAGTGAACCTCATCGTATGACCCTTGAAATAGCGTTTCTGTTTACTTAGGACTCAGAGGCCTATTTCGTTCTCAGGCGTTCATCACGATGAATTATTGGCATATGGGAATCCGCCCATTTAATTCCAATTCGATCGCCCATTGGCTATCACCAAGGAGAAGGTCGGATTGGCTACCCTTAGATCGAAGAATCCATCTTTGTGATGGCTGGTGGAAGTTGAGACGACGATCACCAACGAGTCAGATTTCTATCACCACAGCGGACAGTCGCGCCGCTTAGCGTTACCTTTTCACCAGCCGCGTTACGAAGTAGCCAGTTTTGTTTTAACACAGTCAAAATATGCGAGTTTGAGTGCGGTGTTTCCTTTTAGTCACCTAGTCGAGAAATTCGTTTTGTTCGTTAAAGTGAAGTTCGTTTGACATTTTAAACGATCCTGAAGGAGTGCAGGTGCCCACCAGTTAAAGGATTAAGTGAATTATATTGTTGACTCTCCCAGTTAAAGGATTAGGTGAATTATATTGTGAACTCCCAGTGTTATGCGCATGTGCCGATGCCATAACGTAGATTAAATAAAAAACACTTAATAACTAAAAGCTTGCGTGCCTATTTATTTCTTTCGCTTTCTTGAAGTTGTTTTATTTCGTGGAGAATTTTCAGAGAAATCAATGGTAAGTGTTGGGGTGTTGAGTGGAACTGTAAGGGTTCCGCCAAACCCCACTGTCTACTTACCGTCAAACCACCATAATATTCAGCCAATTTCCTAACTTCACAAATGCAATCGCATTAGTACCTGAAAATGCTTCACGCATCATATAGATCAAATCTATGATCTTAAAAAGTCCCTGTAAAGAAAACTTACCTTTTCGTGCATCTCTTCGCATACAATTTTCCGTAAGATTTCTTGCTTTATTTATCTGGAATTCCAAACCAATTCGGCACTTTCGGTACCAGACAAATTCCTGTAAACAAAATGATTCGGTTATGATACAATGTAACCGTCATGACAGGGGCCATAAATATGGCGCCGTCTATTTTCCCAGCCGCGCCATGTGTACAACAATGTTCCCTACATACACATTGGCTGGCGACTTACACCCAAGGTTCCAAGCAAATACGCATTCCGGGTCACTTGGCATCAATTAAATCCTACAGCATAAACAAATGCAAATAGGAATTCAATACCTACCCTTACTAGCGATGCCATAAACACCATTTTCCAGTAACCTAGGTAAAACCCATTAGCACATTTCCACATCGCATCGTTGTCTCTTTATTTAGCCGCGACGCACATTTCAAACAAAGATCCCATTAGCATCCGACGAGTTCGGATTTATTTGCTTTACCGAAATCGTATCCCGTGAATGCACTTTATGCCCTTCGTTTGTTCTAGGTTCGTTCTCATCCATGAAAGATCTGTAGCGGCTCCGCCAAACCCTACGGTCTACTTACCTGAAAAACCCCCATAACTACAACCCAACTCCCTTTAGTTTGCTAATGCAACACTATTAGTACCTAAAAATGATGCACGCATTTAAGAGATCAAATCTATGATCTTTAAGTCCCTGTAAAGAAAACCTTCATGCATTCTCTTCGCATACCATTGCTCCTTAAGATTTCTTTATTAACTTACCAGGAATTTCCAATCAATTTCGGCATCTACGTCGCCAGTCAAATTTCCTTAGACAAATTCCTGTAAACAAAATAATTCGGATTGCATTCAATGTAACCATCATAACAGGGACCATAAATATCGCGCCGTCTATTTTCCCAGCTGCGTCATATACCTTTTCATACACATTGCCTGGCAGCGTTTTTTGTTTGTCTTATCAACAAACAACCCAAGCAGCTGCATATAATTAGCGGAATAGACGCCGAAACCAAATTCTCCAGCATTTCCTAATGCAAATATGAACCCGGTTTCTATTGCAGCCAGAGATGCCATAAACATCCAATTTGCTTTTAGCACCTTTTTCTCCTAACGTCGAAAATAGCGACGAGGCATCGTGTAAACAATGACCCGCATTACCAGGGCGCATGTGGTCATTTTTCCCTATTGTCCTTGCCGCCTGCCTGCTTTCGAACACATGCAACAACATTGAATCTGTTCGATTGCGCACATATACCACTGCACCACTAGTCACACCCTTAAGAGAAAAGTTTTTCTCTCTCTTCCTTTTGTTTCCTTAGCGAAATCATCTCTGCATGAGATGACGATCGCCGAGTCAAATTCCATCCTTTAACCCGAACGGGTCGTGTCTCCTATCGCTACCCTGGTGCACACAGGGAAGCGATAATCAGCGATAATCGCGTGAGTCGGGAGTCGCGTGCGGGTAACCACAAAATGTATTCGGTGTTTCACCTTTCAAATATTATTTAAACAACACCATTAAAGTTATATCAAATCGTTTTTTTTAAATTGTGTATTTGTGTCACCGCCAACGAACAGTGTAACATTAAAATAAAATAAAACAAAATGTAGTTACCACAGTGCGTTAGTTTCTTGTTCTTGTTCGTCGGTATTTTTGGCGTTCGTTTGGTTGGTTGCGAACAAACGTGGCGGCGTTTCGTTCATTCGTACTGCGGCGGAACTTTTGATTGATGGAGGAGGAAGTGAACTAAGTACCCATGCTGGCACATACTTCCTCCCCACAGAACCATGCACACATACCACCATGATCACGATTAGCGAGTGAGCTCTGCACGGGCAAGATATCGCTGTCCTTTTCCATCCACTGACAGCCCTGGTTACGCGTCACTCCCGCTCTCCGGTGGGCACGGAGATGCGCAGTTAAACCGGAGTCGTGAGAAGTATTTTGAACTTGTCGTTTTCCACCTGTTTGGCGAGTTTGTGCCGCAGTTAGTTTGAGTTAGTGACAAAGAATTTATAAGTGAGAAAAGTAACTTTATTGTAAAACAATGAACTCTAAATGGCTCCTCGATAGTATAGTGGTTAGTATACCTGCCTGTAACGTGGGGGACCGGGGTTCGATTCCCCGTCGGGGAGCCTCTGGCGCAATACTAATGACATTACCCGGAAAAAAACCAATCATTATGGAAAATTTAACAAGCCTCAGGACTTGCTAAATAAGGCCAAGACCGGTTCCCGGTTGTAGTGCCGATGATGATGATGATGAACTCTAAATAGCTGTTGATCGGTGCACTCTTTGCACTGGTCGTCATCGCCGTTGCTGGTGCCTGTTAAAAAAACATCAGCAAACATATTACAATTAACAATCAATAAAATAGTATTAAATTAAATCCGTGCATTTAATTGTCCACACTCCTGGGTGTATTTATTCCTTTTGTGTTGTGAGCAGTGTCCACGTGAACAACTTATGATGGAGGAGGAAGTGAACGGAGTGCCCGTGTATTGGCACAATACTTCCTCCCCACAGAACTAGTGCCCATGTCTGGTACATATAACCAACCCCCGCAGATGCTTTCGGCAGTACTTGCGCAAGTATTATATAAGCATGTGAATCACCCTTACTGCTTGTACTGCGAAGGCAAAATAGAAAATGCGGAACACGTACTCACAGAGTGCGTGAGATTCGACAGCGCACGAACGATTTTGGAGAGACAAATGAGGCGGACAGTTACTACGGCAGGAGGAATAAAATACATATTGAGTTCCATACATGGATGGTCCGTAGCAAATGATATTCTATGTGACATGATGCAGCAGTTGCGACGCGACGAGCGGAGTGACTGGTAAACTCTGTCCCGCCCCGCAATGGAATATCTAAAAGCAAGTTCCGCGGGGACCAACGGGAATATGTGTCTGGCGGGAGGCGGTTTAAGTTGGTCAAAACCGGTATGCCTCTGGATCGTTCCAGAGGTATCTTCTGAAGATTTCCACCTTTCTACCGAAACCACATAAAAAAAAAAGAAAAACCATATCCTTCCTTCTAAACCATTTCCTTGGTTCTCAGGCGGTTCGAAGTGGCTTGTTAAGTTTTGATAAAATAATATTGTGGTAATTTTAAGGTCCTTTAAGTCTCTAATGAGCCTTCCCATTGGACAAGTAACATAAACCACTAAGTTTCTCTCCACTTTCTTTATTAATTCATTTAACAAAAAAACTCAAACATAAAAAATTAATTTATTCGGTCTTTAGCACAAACAAAGGACTTCAAATTCACAGAAAGATGCTTGATGAATTAATACAAGTGTAGTGTATTTACAATTTGTGGGTGTCCCGACCCAACGAGTTCATTATCACTATGCTACAGTACACTGCTTTTATTTAATGCTATGTCTTAAAATTGATCGAGATATGCTTAATTAACTATTAAATGCGCAGAGTATTTACAATTTGTTCGGTTAAATCCATGGTCACTTAACCAGACCATTCAGAACAACGTTCGAATAACACTACAAGAAACGATCCGTGTCAGTAAAAACTCTAAATGGCATTGCTGGAACGTTCGTCCACCGACAGTGGCTGATTCAGACTGGAATTATTTAACGTGGAGGCACGACTTGCCTCCACGGAATCCGTATCGCGATTGAAGATTCATTCACCGAAGACGACAGCACAGCAAATTTCGTACATTGCTTTGGTGCCCAACAAGGGATGATTTTCGCCGCATAGGTCCAGCAAAAGGGGGTGAAACATACACACAGATCGTGGATCACCGAATGCACAAGGGGAACATTAGCTGACATGGTTGCAGCTGGTGCAAATATCTCGACGTAGATATTTTGTGTTTACACGATCAGCAACTGCGTACAGCATTTATGCCGATCGTGCACATCTTGGCGGCATCTCCAAGCAGTCGAATTCTCGCTGGTAATTTTCCATTTTTGAGGATTCGACCTTCTTGGCGGTAAGCCGTATGACGTAATGTATTTGTCGATGTATGACCGACCGATGTGGGCATGGATAAAAAGGAAAAGAAGAAACATCTCTTGCTCCTGTGCGGCAGACTTGTTAGGAGATATCTCATTGGTGTGGTTTGGTTAATGTTGGTTGCTTGATGGTGCAACCAAATTGCTTTTAAGGCACATGATGCGTTTAATGCGACCATGCCCTTGTGGAAAAACACCAATTTATTGCTGATGGATTTTGCATCAGCGCAATTATAGTTCTAAAGCATTTCCGAAGATATTGGTACAACTATGGAAGGTAAGTACATATTTTAATGTGTTTTAGGAAGACTGTTTCTTCATCATAGGTTGTAAGGTAAGTAGCGGCGTTCAATGGAACTGCCACAATACTTGTTTTATATCATTTTTGAATGCCCTAGGGGGAAGTTAGGTGTTGTACCTGGAAAAGGCAAGCGGTGGCGTTATTGAAACCGCCACAATATCTCTAACCCAGCCTCTACGAAAAGCTTTATCTTCCACCGCTATCCCTGTCTTCGATTTCAAAATTTCACTTTTCTTGAAGTGTTGAAACCAATCACTAACTGCCGCCCTCAGTCGTTGATAGCATTCAGCAAGTCTCAGTCGCAGATTTCTTCGTATTGAATGAGAAAATAAAACTTCTCACAAATGACGCAAATTTATGTCGTACACTAACATTTTGATTCAAAACTGACTTTATTGGAGATTCTATGACATTATGTTTTGCAGATGTTCATTGTATGGCATCTATAATAGAACTGTTGCCACTAAACCCATTAACTTGTAAGTCAATACTTACCGTTCACTTGTTATTTTAGCCATATCTTTTTGAATAGTTTTATCAGGAATTTTTACTATATAACTACCTTTGCTGTCGATTTTTGAGTTATTATGGATAAATTATGTTCACACGCACAAACCTTTTCATTTTGTTTACCCATTTTGTTGAAAATGATTTAACAAAAAGCAAATTGTTCAATTAACTATTAGAAAACCCGACTTTTCTACAACAATAACATCCACGATTGTGTGGCCGAAACCAATGGTCAAGCTTGACATGTTGCTTCTCACTAACTTTCGCAGGTTGCTCATGAATGTTGATAAACTGTCAAACGGAGTGTTCGGAAACCTTTTCCTCCCAATTTTTCTCTCTTACGTTTCCAATCCTCAAGTAGGGTCTCAAAATGCAATGGGGTATAATCACCCAAAAAAAAAAACCCAAGATGTGCGACACCGTCACATTTCTGACACCCTTCGTTCTTGTTTCTAATTCCTAAACACTAAAACACATAGAAAACTCTTATTTTAATTGCTTAAAATTTACGTAAGGGTCCTTTCGTGGATAACGATACCAAAGGTATTTTAGTACTCGTGTATCTTATTTGCATCGTTTCCACGGATGTGTAGCACTACTTGTCCGGTGAAGAGCGTGTAGTTTTTCAAACTCTTTGATGTGGTTTTCTGGGCTCCAGGATAAATTTATGCATATTTACAGGTTTGCCCAAGAATAATTCGGGGTGTTGATGAACTAAAAGTTAACCAACACAGATGAATCACCATGCGGGGAGCGCCCACCTTGGTAAGTATTTGAGGGTGGTAGTTTTTGGACGTATCATTAGTCACTCGGTCTTTTTTCACTTAAACTTTTTGACTCCACTATAATGTGGACAGAACGCAAACTCCATTTTCTTCCACATACCCACATGTCTCATCTGATTAAGCTATCATTCGTGCCCCTTATTCAATGAATTATTAAAGTCTCCACTGAGGAGATTACAGTCGCTGTCATCATATTTTCATTAAAGTCCTCCGAATCCCCATGGGCGGGCATTTTCCCAGCTAGTTACAGTCTCATTTGGTTCTGATTGTCCCTTTTGATGATATCGAGTTATCACGTTGCTGTCATCAAATAATCCAAAGATTATGATATATTATTCCCTCTTGGTGTTCGAAATCGATAAATGAATAAGGCCACCAGGCTTTTTGAGCTCACAGATCTCAACATACAAGTACGAAAACGAATACCTCGGTCCGTGCAGAACAATAATTATTCTTAAACTAGCTGGAGGAAACACCATCAAATATTTGTGTAGGTTTGCTCTCATTCTCGAGGCTTGTGTATTAGCAGTCTACAGGACGTTAGTGAACGAACTACTAAAAAGGACATTAGCAATCCCTGCCAAGTCGGCAACCAACGATAGCGCGGGAGAGTGCCACCATTACGACATGAAAGTGAATGACCGCCTGCATATTCTGGTTGCTTTCTGCAGACGTTTTCAAACACCGCCGGAAGTCATATTAAAAAAAAAACAGTAAAATTGGAGCAACTCCCTCAAAGGAAGGAAGGAGTTTCGTAGTCATAGTGATGTAATTGCACAACAACGAGCTTGTTCCTATCACCACCTCCATTTGTCTGCAGTTCACCGCTAAATAGTCCTGTGAAGCACATGCTCGCTACACGCTAGGGAACGTTCTCTAAACAGGACACGTTCCCTTGTTCGGTAATAAAATTTAATTTTGTATTTTTGCAAATGAGCAGGTCGAGGTGGTGGGCAACCGCAGCCACCAAAATATTCCACATTTGGCAGGAAAGCAGGTATCTGAGGATGGTTGCGATGCGTCCATGGCTAGAAAAGGTGTACTTATGTAGGAAGCACGAAGTCACGCGATCTTGTGCCGAAAGCCCATATATTACCTTCGGGGTGGAATACCGACTTAAGGTGAGGGCTGTTAAGGGCGCATTTACTGGGACGTAATTATGTCTGATTTGCAGGAATTAACTTTGTTCCCAAGGGCAAAAACTTCTGGAAAGTATATTGCTCTATAAACATTTATATGAGAATAAGGGGGAGTTCTATAAATGTGAGATTGTCGGAACACAAACATGTTGTGGATAGATTGTCTTGGTTTAAATACTTCTTCTGATGTGGCTATGAAATTGGCCTTTTCTCTTGCAGTACATCATTAAACAGAGATTGTGATTATATAGAAGTAGCGATGATTCTTCTCCGAAAACTTGATTTAACTTTCTTAATCGTTTTTAGTTTCGATTTAAAGGAATACAATGTAAATGTTTTTTGTTAATAAATGAGTTTTTCATCCAATAAGGATATAGTGTGACGGATGAAAAGGTCGAAAATGAAACGAGAGTAAACGCAAGGGTTGTCATACCACTATTGCAGTCGCGGCCATTGAAAACAAGGCATCAAATCATCATATTGTGTATACTCGCAATGTTACTCAGCGCAACCGGAGGAATTTTTTTTTTTTAAAGGAACCAATTCCGGCGTTGGACTTTTTTTTTTTTTTTTTTTTTTAGTTTTTAAACCACATTTATTTTCCTAATTCTTTTTACATGTATAATATTAGGGGTAAATGTTAAACCCTTTTCTACAATCACAGTCCTTAAATTAACTTATTGGCTCTATGCGAGCTCTCTAAATTACACATTACAACTTGATTTTTATATATGCCTTTCGGCGTACATCTTTTTTTTTTCTTTCTTATATATATATATATATATATATATATATATATATATATATATATATATATATATATATATATATGAAATAAGTCATATATTGGAGGGACTCCTCGTTTACATCTATATGTATACATTATTATTACAATTTTTTTTTTTTTTTGTTAATTATAACAAACAAAAACTTCAAAACAAAACGAATAAAACATAAAATAAGAAATAAAAAATAAAATAAAAATAAAAGTAATGGGGAAAGGAGGACTGGGGGAGGGGGGACAAGGGGAAAGAGAGCGTTGCTCTTGAGAGGCATACTATATCTGAGGAAGTGAAGTCCTCTCCTCGTCGAGAAGCCACCACCATTTGGGAGATGTTCGATCTTTGGCTGATTTATCTCTTTCATTGATCGCCGTGCTAAAACGCATGCGGTCTGGGGCATTGGAGATATCACTATCATGGAGAATTCGTTTGTCCCTGGCACCACGGAAAGCGTGGTAAATAATCGGGACTCCATGCATGTCTTGGATAAGTTCTTTTTGATCCAAGAAAGGAAACGCTTCTGGGGGAATAAACCCATTCTGGAGGGTATTCTCCAGATACATATCATTGGGATAGGATGCTCCCGAGATAAGATTATTGTCACTGCACATTGCCCTTGCTGTGTGACCACGAATAATTTTAATTATGAAATTGTCTATCCTCTTTAACCCTGATTTGTTATACAGGATTTTGTTGGGATAGAATTTTTTGTATTGCGACTCTGGTGTTCTATAAAGTCCTAGGCAGGAACGCAAACACTGCCGTTCGAACACACGAAACTTCTCCATATAAGGTGGAGATATATTATACCATACTAGATAGCCATAAATCAAAACTGGTCGCATGAATGCCGAGTACGAAATTATTTTGACTCTGGGGTCAAGAAGACTACTCCGGAATAGACTTCTTGTCATAGAATATGCGCTTTTAGCTGCGGAGAGGGACGCTGCTACGTGCTTGTCAAAATATAAATACTGGTCTAGCCAGATACCAAGGTATCTAACTACAGTTTTCACTTGCAGTGGAAGGTTATTGTTACCTACAATAGAGAAGTGTTTCCAGTAGTATTTTGTATCCCTCGAGACCCTGGATAGGGGCGTTCTGAAAAGAATAGTCTCGGTCTTCTGGAAATTAATCTTTAATTTCCAGTCGTCGCAAAATTGTTTTATTTTGTTGAAGTCATCTTGAAGGTGCCTATTGATGTCGTCTATTTTTCCTCCTGTTCTGTACACCACTATGTCATCGGCGTACGCAATGGCGTTTTCGAGAGAACTCACTACATCACTAGTGTAAATATTGAATAGAATGGGAGAATTCAGAGCTCCCTGCTGTAAGCCATTTTTAATTTGGAAGGTCTTGTTGGAGAGTATGTCCCCGCATTTCACCACAAAATGTTTGTCCATTATCATATCATAAATAATGTATAGCAGATATTGCGGCATACCCAGGTTTGTTAACTTATAGACAAGTCCTTCTAACCATACGGTGTCGAAAGCCTTTTCAAAGTCAACCAAGCAGGCGCCTGTACATTGTCGCTTCGCCTTGTTCCACTGTATATCGGAAACAACTTTCGTCGCTGCATGAACTGTATCATGTCGCGCTCGAAAGCCAAACTGGTTGTTGGGGATGATATCGTTTTCATCACACCAACCTATCAGTGCTTTGTTTATAATTTTTTCGAATACCTTGCTGATGTTGGGAAGCAGGCTGATCGAGCGCAGATTAGCTGGATTGCTCTTCTCCTTACCCTTTTTGGGGATAGGGTGGACTACTGCAGTCTTCCAATGGGTTGGATAGTGTGCATTGTTTAGAGCGTTGTTAAACAAAGTAGTGTATATGTTCACTGCTTCGCAAGGCAAATGCCTTAGAACCACATTTGGAATGCTATCTATTCCAGATGGTTTCTTATTTTTTATTGAGCTAAGTATGTTTCTAAGTTCATCCTTGCCCACAAACATATTTGTATTTTCATTTCTGACGGGAGAATCCGCCCTATTATTTTCGCCGAATGTGATGAAACTATGGTTTTCGGATCGCCAGTTGTGAAGTTGATTGCGCAGCGAGCAATGTCTTTGACGGGCATTGCTTTCAATTTCGGTGTTAGCATGAACTGATTCGTTAACTCTGTACACTGCTTCGAAACAGGCTCCAATTGAATTCGCTTTCTTTTGCGGATCTTCGACTACTATTACTTCATCATTGGAGTTGATGTGCTCTAAGGTGAGTCCTGCGTTCAGCATTATCTGACAATTCTCGGGAGTCCGTGGAATTTGGAGACAGGGAATGTCATTGTGATCTTTTCTTCGAAATATTTTCTTGATTTGTGAAAACATGTTCGTGCGATTGTACGTGGACTAGACTGTTAGAAACAACCAGCCCAGATGGAGTAATCGTTGTTGCCGCTCAAGTTCAACCAATCCCAAAGAAGGGGAAAAGGAGTCCCCAACGAAATTACGGGCCGATAGCGTTAGTGTCCATGTAATCAGTCATCAAGTCATCAATGCAGAGTTGATCAAATATTTGGAATACAACGGAGTTTAAATGAGAGTCGTATGGATTCCGTGGCTCCTCGATAGTATAGTGGTAATATACTGTCACGCGGATACCGGGGTTCGGTTCCCCGTCGGGGAGCCCCTGGCGCAAGACTAATGACCTTGCCCAGACAAGTTAAATCATTATGGAAAATTTAAAAAGCCTCAGGACTTGCTAAATAAGGCCAAGACCGGTTCCCGGTTGTAGTGCCGATGATGATGATGATGAAAACATGTTCGGTCCGTTTGCTTGGACAGCTCGAATTCTGTTGCTCCACTCCTCATTTATTACTGCTCGGTAATTATCCCGGATCAGTTTTTGAAGATTTTTAATCAAGGACTTGATTGTTTTGATTTCATTGCTATTTGGGTCACTGAACTGCCTATAGCACAATTTCAGCTTTGAGAGCAGGGTGCTCTTTTGCCTATACAAAGCATCGATAGTTGCATTTCTGTATCGGTGGGTATAGCCATCCATATGAGCTACTTTGGGGATGGAACGATTCATTGTGTTAGTAACAATATCGTTCATAGTTAGGAGGTAATGATCGATTTCATCATTACGGAGGTTTCTATTAGTCGGTGGGTATATGCCAATGTTGCGGATTTCTCTTTTTACTATGCGATCGAAACGCGACCAATGTGCTTTTCGGAAATCGAAAGAGTGTACCTGGTCGTACTGCTCAAGTAGATGGTACTCGTTTGGCACGTGTATTACGGCTCCAAGTCCGTAATGATCGCTATCGTACTCAATTGTGCGAAGACAATTTTGAGTAGTTACCTCGGTATCTGGTAACTGATTTCGATCATCTGTCATAAGTAAATCCAGGAAGGAGTTACCTCTTGGATAAGACGGTGTACTTGTAGCGTACAATTCTAGTTTATGCTCGATCGCATTTGTTTGCCACCAATCAAACAAGGCATTGCCTCTGGTGTTCGAGGTCAGATTGCCCCAGGCACTGTGCTTGGCGTTAAAATCACCTGCCATTAAAAAGTAATTGTTTTCCAAATCTAACTTGAGACTTCGGAAAGCGTATCAATTTCACTGATGAATTGGGTACCTTGAACAGATTCAGGAGCGTAAGCAGCGACTATATATAGATGCCTTTGACTTTTTAGCGGAATGTCTATAATGCATGCCTCTAGCACCTGGAATTTGTGTACTTCCGTGCTGTAAACGACCTTATGGTGAAGACCTTTCTTAACTAAGATAGCGACCCTAGAACGTTTGAAATAATAGTGAAGAAGAACGTGTGATTCGAACTGACGCTATGACAGCTCGAATCACGAAAAAAATTTTACCTAAGCGTTACACACCAGGCTACTGACCGTGTTTTGAATTTGATTTCCAAACTCGAGTATATTCCACTGGTGTGAATTACTTTTATTTATCGCTTGGTATACGGTTCTGATGTATTTTTCTTATTCGATTTTTTCGTTCGGTGTTCTTCACTATTTTTGCTTGTGAATTGTGTGTATCTGTTAGAATCGCTACAATCCCATCCCGTCGAGTAGAGTGTGGTCGATCTCGTCTAATTATGTTATAATTTTTGTAGCCCATTTTGTGCCTTTGGTTTAGCTTAGTTTCGCTAGCCAAGAGCACATCTGGGCATTCGACTTGGAGCAGATTGCCTAAATTATCCCTTCTTTCGATGTGGATTAGTGAATTTACATTCACAGCTATAATTTTTAGGTTGAGTTCAGACGGAGGGTTGAAGATTTTGATGTGGAGAGTTATTTGAGAACAGGGTTGAATAGAGAGTATCTATTCGTGCTCTTTGTTCAGTCAGTGTTCTTTCAAATTCGGCAAATTGTCTTTGCATGGTTAATAACATTGTTATTATTTCTGAATGTGCCTCTGGTGCAGGCATTTTCCCATTATTATATGTATGTTCCATGGATGCTGGTTGCTTAGGAGCATCGGCCATTTGTGCATATGACACACAAGGAGCCACGAAATTGTTGTAAGAACGAGTTTTCATTTTTTTCTCTTCTTCAATTTGTTTCTTTTTGGATTCCAATTTTAATTTCATTTGTTGAAATTTAGGACATCATCTAAAATTAGCAGTGTGACCTGTATTTTTACAGAGGACACAGGACAGTGTTTTCCTATCTGGAAGCTGTTCCTTGCCCAAGGGGCATTCACCAATGGTATGGTCGGAGAGGCACTTTACGCGCCTGAATTGCATGTGGCAGTTTGATGCCGCGTGCCCGAAGTGTTGACAACGCATGCACTGCAATACGCAATCGATTTTTCTTATTTTTTCCCAACTTATTGTTTGGTGGTTGAGGTGTTTGATGTATCGGAGAGCATCAACTATACTGTTGGGACTCAGTGATACAATAAAGAAAGGCAATTCGCAATTGCGTTTTCTGGAGTTGGCGGTAGAGAAGGGTTTCACACCTGTAAATTTTAAATTGTCTGTTTCGACATTTTTTAATTCCTCTAATACCTCCTCAGGGGAAAAACATGGATCAACGCCTTTTAGGAGCATGGAGATTATTTTCTCCGATTTCGGGGTGTACGTGTAGTACTCGCTTTTTGTCCTACCCAAAGCAGGCATTACTTTGCGATAACCTTCAATATCATCGCACATTAATTTTATTTTAGAATTATTACTTTTTTTTGTTTTGAAATCTTTGCAAATTAACTCACCTAATTTTATAACGTCCTTTCTTTCCATGGATGTAAGTATTATAGGCGGCGTCTTTTCCTTTTTGTTGGTTACGATGTGCTGGTTTGTTTGCTGCTTCTGCATCTCCTTTGTTTGATGCCTTTTGTTTGCTTCCTGATGTTGTTCCTGATTTTTCCGTTTTGCTGTTGTATTTTCTTGGCTTTGTTGTTGCTGCACCAGGTCTTTTAATTTGAGGATTGCTTCTCTTTGTTTATTGAGTTCCTCTTTTTTTGTGTCAATATCCGCAAGGAGTTTTTCTAATTCCGTCGGATCTGTTGCAGTACCTGTGATATTGTTTTCTTCCTCAGCAGGTAATTCGATTTCACTTGGGTCAAGGTCAACCAATTCGTTGAATTGGTTACCTGCGCCTGTGTATTCGTTTTTCTTTCCTTTTGCATTTTTTTCATTCGTCGCCATTTTGTAAAAAAAAAATTGTTTTTTCAACTTTTTTTAGTTCCAACGATAGAGGTATATCTGTAAATTAATAATGTATATATATATATATATATATATATATATATTTTTTTTTTTTTTCTCAGATTGCTAGGAGGGTTGAATCGTGGGTATGGTCGCGTGCCAACTTTTTGAGATCCCCCCACTTCAGTAGCTGATAACTTTTTGGATTTTGAATTTATTACTTTCAATTTTTTTTACTATATTCTTGAAATATTAATAAACATCCTATAAAAAATGAATAGTAAAAATATTGACTGCTTTTTCTTTTTACAGCACTTCAAAAATTGCGTTAAATTCGTGCGTCTAGACCAGAATATCCCCTTAAACACTATTTTTTGGTTTAAAATATATATTTTTCATTTAATATTGAAGACTGCCTTGTTAAATTTTTTAATTCATTGGCGTCCTTACCCTCGGACGCCAATTGAGACTAATCCCCGAATAAAAAATATGGGGTGACGAAAGGCCGACCTTAGGAAGACAAGGACAGATGTGTCCTTCATCTTGTCTCTGGCTTCTGGTCATCTTGCGATAACCAGAATCATCCACATCCGTGAGGATGTTGGGGTCGGTCCCAAGATAGCTGAAAAGAAAGGGAGGGGAAGTATCTAAGTATAATGTGGACAGTGTTAGTTCAGGTGTTCTCTAATTACTTGGATGGTGGGAAAGAAATCATACAAGATGGGTGGGTCTTGGGTGCGGTAGTAAACGCAGATCACGTCGTTGGGGTCTGAAAATCTGCGCTTTGGGGATCACCGATTACAAGATCCATCGCCCTTTTATTCAAAATCTCACCAGGATTTCATCGGATGCATCGAAGTGCAAGCAGAATTTCGAATAGTAATTCGACTGGAGTCGAGTACTGGGCATTGTGTAGGAATTCTGTTAAGCGAATTCTCGGAAATTTGGGGTATGCAGGGTGTGGGGGTTCTTGAAGCTCACCTGAAGAACCTCCATATCCGCAACCCATATTTACATCCCAATCACCAGCACCTGAAAACATTTCCTATTCCAAGGGGAGTCTTATTACATCCGCCGACATTCACTGTCGTGCCACTCCCGCTCTCCGTAGGGCGTGTCGAGAAAAAAGTGCTTCACCTTGTTTAAAATTTATAAAAATCAATTATTACTATTAAATAATAAGTTTAAGTGAAGTATAAAAACACTAACATATTTAGCAATGGCTGAGAACAAAGTGGTTTTTACAAAGAGAATAAAACGGAATAAACTAAATTAGTGTGTTTCTCTCCCAGTGCGTACTTTTCATTCTCCCGGTTGTAGACAAACGTGGCGGCGTTTCGTTCTTTTGTTTCGGAGTTTTACTCGGAGAACAATTTATGATGGAGGAGGAAGATGAACGGAGTGTCCGTGTTTGGCACAATACATCCTCCCCACAAGGGCATATGAAGATATGCACTGGGGTTAGGGTATTGTGATTGAACATCTGGTTCGATTTACCATGTGTTTGTTTTTATTTGGGGATTATGGGGAATTGGGTGTATTGGCGATAAACGAACATTTGATTCGTTTATCAGGAATTTAAGTTTGGGTGTAGGGATTTGGATATATGTGTCGGGGAAGGAGATGGTAGGGCTTTTCAGAGAAAATACAAGATTAGTGTGTTGGGTTAAGGGTTATTGCAGAAGAAAATATGAATGAAATTTAGGAAAGAAAAACCGATGTATTTTACAATTTTACTGCAATAACACGAAGAATGCAACACAGAGGCGTGTACAGATTTGTGATGTATATGGTGATGGTACTCAATCACAATTATCTGTCAAAAACTGGTTTGCTTGATTGACTTGATAACGTTGGCATTATAGATAATGTTGAACATATGAACCGCCATGACACCTTTACGCAACAAAATATCTATCCAGAAATGATTTTAAAACCATTTACATAAAGAAGATTAGGGATTTCATGAGCGGAGTGAACAACTTAATTGACTGAATTTTCATTTGGAAAATGCAGTTGAAACAGGACAAAATCAAGCCATTTTTAAAGTGTATGGTAACAAATGATCTTAACGGAAAGCCACAAAGACTACTTGCGTTAGTTAGTTTGTTAGGCGAGGTCACGGAATTCTACAGAAAAATAACAGAAGGTTGTTATATATTCGTTATAGCTAGTTTTTCCAAAAAAAAGAAACTACTTACTGAATGTTCATATTCCTCTTCTAGAGCTTTATTAGCTATTGTCGCCTTTTTCCATAGAGCCGGCAATTGGTAAAGATAAAATCCATTGTTCATCACACTGGCAACAAAATAAAACGGCATCTCGTTCACCTACCACTGTGATATATTTCCACATTCAGTACCAACCACAACTACGTACAATTCCTTAATATCAAGTGAGAGTTTCAGAGTGTGTGGGTTGATAATTCAACAGACTGCTGCCATAAATTTGGAGAAAGCTTCTGAACCCAAAACCACCTTCAGCAATAGCAATAAAGGATTTATTTGTCTTTGCTAAACATATCTGTTTGAATCTCTTTGTGAACCCTTATTAATAATATGTGATGCAAATGCCGCCCTGTCTGTTAACCACGCTAGTGAGTTAGATGTGTTCAGTGCAAGGAGCTCAATATTTACATCAATACCTACAGCTAGAAGCTTTCGATTTAGAACTGAAAATAGATTTCATTTATTATTTAATTGGGGTATTTCCATTCGAATGCCTTTTGCGGTGCTCCTTTCAACGATAGTTAATCGCAGCCATGAAGTTTGAAATATTCAATTTTGTAAAACCACTAGTAAATAATAATTGGTAAATCGACTGCCGAAAAGGCTGCGCCCTGTAAATATATTCGGACAGATTCTATTGCTATTCGTTTTTTCTGGTTGCACGCAGTTGTGGGTTTGAATCTAAATCACCACAACTGTGATTAGCCAATTCATTTCACACTGTAAACTAAATGATTGGAATAATTAAAAAGAATTTCTGCAATTGTGATCGTGGATTCGATAGGTATACACATTTGTGATTGGAGCTGGCGAATCTGGCTTGAGGGTTTATTTGATTTGGAGACATCTGTACGTGTGGATTCATGTAATAGAACTGAAAGTAATTTATTTATTTGCCTCACTTTCTTTAAAATAATATACTACATAATGGTAAAATAAAGCTCAAACAAAAATTCAGTAATATGAAAATTTATTTATTATTTATTTATTTACAACTGTTGAATCTTTAAAAGCCTATCATATAAATAGGGACCTTACAAAGGGGATACAAAACTTTACTATTTCGTCAGTTTAGTCGATTGATTGAATTTTGATAGACATTAGCGCCAGTAAATCAAATGGGTATTCATTCAATGGACAAGGCATCATCTTTCTGAAGTTCTGGAGCGTGTTAAATAATTCATCAAATTATTGATGGTGGTACCACGTACGTTCTGGCATCCACTCTATTTCTCAGCTGACTTGTCGTCTATTGCTCACATTCTATTTCAATCGTTTGTCGATCAAAATATCGATCATAATTTAACCTACCATTCCAACAAGCTCGAGCGATCTTCTCTAATGTTATTACCGCACATGGCGTGCGCAGATAATAGTAAATTTTGTTGAATTTGTTGTAGTGGTTTAAATGTCCGGAGGTCTGCGCAGTATTCCGTACGTTTTCACTCCAATACCTTATTGCTAAACCTTATAAATCACTCTAATATATTTGAGGCTAACATCTCTCGATAAGATTTCTCTCTTAACTAGAAGTAAGGGTTTTTATAAGGCTAACAATAATTTATGGCGAAAGTCTCTCGATTGAAGCCTCACAGCAAAAGGAAATACTAGACCTGATCCAAAATTATAAGTTGCACGTGCGGAGATTCAAATCTGACATTATACGAGGGTTGCCTCTTATGCTTCGGGATTTGGCAACCCTAGCGTTGCAATCCGGCAATTGACAGCTCTGTCGTAAAGTTGGACATTTTTGAAGTTATACGCACTCAGAACGTTTTGACATACGAGCGCTATTTGTGTTGTTTACAGTAACTTAAAAGATTCATCTTGGCCCAAAAATGGAATTAAATCGTCAACATTTTCGTGCGATTATTTTTTACAACTTTCGGCGTGGATTAACTCAGCAACAACAACAGTGCATGGATGGACTTAATTCAATTTTTGGCGATGAAGCTCCATCAAGGACCAGTGTTTATCGATGGTATGGTGAATTCAATCGTAGTCGTAGTTCACTCCAAGATGAATTTCGTGAAGGTCGTCCAAAATCAGTTGTTGTTCCGAAAACCATTGATGCTGTGCGCGAACTGATATTGGAAGATTGTCATGTGACCTATCGTGAGATTGAGACAACCTTAGGCGTTAGTGGGACCAGCATACATTCAATATTGCATAAACATTTGACTGTCAAAAAAATTTGTTCACGTTGGATCCCACACAATTTGTCAATCGCCCAAAAAAAGGCTCGTGTTAATTGGTCGAAAGAAATGCTCAAAAAATACGGTCGCGGTGCTTCGAAACACGTCTATGACATCGTGACTGTTGATGAATCGTGGATTTACGCGCATGAGCCCGAAAGTAAACAGCAGTCGACGGTCTGGGTGTTTCAAGATGAGCCAAATTCAACAAAAGTTGTTCGCGCACGAAGCACTTCCAAGCAAATGGTCGCCTGTTTTTTCGGAAAAACTGGACATGTCGCAACCGTACCACTAGAACAACGCAGAACAGTCAATTCTGAGTGGTACACAACCATTTGTTTGCCAGTTGTCTTCCAAGAAATCAGGAAAACCAACCACCGAAGACGGATCACTCTTCACCACGACAATGCGAGCTCTCACACATCGGCTGCGACAACTGCATTTTTGAGCACCCAAAACATCGATTTGATGGGTCATCCGCCGTATAGTCCTGACTTGGCACCGAATGACTTCTTTTTATTCCCGTACGTAAAAAACAAACTGAGAGGTCAACGTTTTTCGACACCTGAAGAAGCGGTTGCTGCATTCAGAATGCATGTGTTGAAGATACCTCAATCGGAGTGGCAAAAGTGCTTCGACAATTGGTTCAAACGCATGCAAAAGTGTATAGATCTTCATGGGGAATATTTTGAAAAACAATAAAGTGATTTTCGATGATCAATATTTGTTTTTGTTCTCTAATCCCGAAATATAAAAGGCAGCCCTCGTATTTACCATGTCTCTCTGTGCTATTGAAGCAAACCATGTTACCTCTCAAATTTTGATCCCACGCATGATGCTTTATATGCCATTTTTATAACTGCAGTGGCAAGAGATTTGTTTAAAATAAAATAGAATTTTAAGATCCGCGTAGTTATACTCGTAGTAATCAAAATTGACAAAAAGGAACTTGGTTAAAAATTAATTGCGAACAGTGCACCACTAACATTTCTCAATGTTCACCTTCTACGTGTTTCCGAAAACCCTTTCGTAATTGAGCCCATACTGTGAAACTAGTATTTGGTGAATTTTCCAACAAGGCGTATGATAACTACCGAAGTACTGCAGAATATACTATTGGCCCATTTCTCATTGACGCACTGAGGATATCTAATATCTTTCAACTAAAATGTTAACGGGGGAAGAGATTTGAACCCGGGAGATAATAACTCCAAATCGGATCAGGAATAGAGTCAGCTGCAGTAATCTGTCTTTAATTGGCGTGGTGATGTTAATCATCTTGACGACGCTGGCTTCCCACATGCAGCGTCGGTGAGAAGTTCTTGGGCGAAGCGTACACACCTCAATCGGGTAATTCTGGCACAAAGCCATCAACTAGTCTGCGATTAAATGCCATCATTCAGAGATCTGATTCCGGCACATGGAATTAGACGCGCGTCTCTGGAAATTCCTCAGATTTTTGAGATCCGCTTTTGAATAGAGTTACAACATAATTATCTAGCGATAGCAATTAGTAGAGATTCCAGACACGGGAGCAGTTTAACAAAAACCCAGAGGCGTGGGACAATTCGGAATTCAGATAAATTGCTGTGTGTGGAGCTTCGGCTTCGAAGAGTCATAACAACAAATTATCAGATTTATAAATGACCTCATGAAACAGTAGGGTGGGGTCATCCCAACCACTGATAACTGTGTGAATGTTTGTAAGAGACTCGTCTCCATGAATAGCATTTTACGAGTTGAATGAGCATTAACTCAACGCTAAATGGTGGAGTTAAAAAAGAAGAATTATAAAATGACTGTAATATTGTAAATATATGTAGCTAAACGATGATACCAGCTTATTAGTGTTAGGCCTTTGATACGTGGTAGATCTGTTACTACAGTCTCAACCTGCACTAAAGTGTGGAAGAAATTTTGGAGACACAAAAACTGGCACTTAATACTTCGGAACTGTATCTACCTCGTTTAAATGAGAATACATTATAAAATATCTTCAGTTGTAGAATTATTGGACCCTGTAATAATTGCTGTTCCATATGCACACTTTTGGACCCAGGTCCCATCGCGAATCGCGCAATAGACTCTATGTGGAGAACTAAGGAAACATTAACAAAATGTTCACATGAGCAGATGCATTTTTTTTCACTTAGGTAAACCAATGAAAATTGTAATACGAGGGTTACCTTTTATATTTCGGGATTAGGGAACAAAAACAAATACTGATCATCGAAAATCACTTTATTGTTTTTCAAAATATTCCCCATGAAGATCTATACACTTTTGCATGCGTTTGAACCAATTGTCGAAGCACTTTTGCCACTCTGATTGAGGTATCTCCAACACATGCATTCTGAATGCAGCGACCGCTTCTTCAGGTGTCGAAAAACGTTGACATCTCAGTTTGTTTTTTACGTACGGGAATAAAAAGAAGTCATTCGGTGCCAAGTCAGAACTATACGGCGGATGACCCATCAAATCGATGTTTTGGGTGCTCAAAAATGCAGTTGTCGCAGCCGATGTGTGAGAGCTCGCATTGTCGTGGTGAAGAGTGATCCGTCTTCGGCGGTTGGTTTTCCTGATTTCTTGGAAGACAACTGGCAAACAAATGGTTGTGTACGACTCAGAATTGACTGTTCTGTGTTGTTCTAGTGCTACGGTTGCGACATGTCCAGATTTTCCGAAAAAACGGGCGACCATTTGCTTGGAAGTGCTTCGTGCGCGAACAACTTTTGTTGGATTTGGCTCATCTTGAAACACCCAGACAGTCGACTGCTGTTTACTTTCGGGCTCATGCGCGTAAATCCACGATTCATCACCTGTCACGATGTCATAGACGTGTTTCGAAGCACCGCGACCGTATTTTTTGAGCATTTCTTTCGACCAATTGACACGAGCCTTTTTTTGGGCGATTGACAAATTGTGTGGGATCCAACGCGAACAAATTTTTTTGACAGTCAAATGTTTATGCATTATTGAATGTATGCTGGTCCCACTAACGCCTAACGTTGTCTCAATCTCACGATAGGTCACATGACGATCTTCCAATATCAGTTCGCGCACAGCATCAATGGTTTTCGGAACAACAACTGATTTTGGACGGCCTTCACGAAATTAATCTTGGAGTGAACTACGACCACGATTGAATTCACCATACCATCGATAAACACTGGTCCTTGATGGAGCTTCATCGCCAAAAATTGAATTAAGTTCATCCATGCACTGTTGCTGAGTTAATCCACGCCGAAAGTTGTAAAAAATAATCGCACGAAAATGCTGACGATTTAATTCCATTTTTGGGCCGAGATGAATCTTTTGAGTTACTGTAAACAACACATATAGCGCTCGTATGTCAAAACGTTCTGAGTGCGTATAACCTCAAAAATGTCCAATTTTACGACAGAGCTGTCAATTGCCGGATTGCAACACTAGGGTTGCCAAATCCCGAAACATAAGAGGCAACCCTCGTATTTAATAAAATAATTCGGTTTACAGAGATATTCAAAAATTCTTTTCTAGAAGTATGTGTTTACCTCCAAGAAGTTATTCGTTACTTTAAAGAGTACTTCAGTTAATTTTCTTTCGGCTTATAACTATTCTATTACTTCAGTATTAAGCAAAAGGAAAAAGTATTGTTATGGTTTGAGTCTTGGCAGAAATTTGTTTTGATTTTTTGCATTGATGACATTGAAAATAATGGAATGGATCGAGCAAAATGGGAACACAATTGGTTATGTAGGCAGTGGAATATATGACCCTTTACGGTTACCAAACGGAAGGACCTACCGAATGTCATGATTAATTAGGTTTTTTCATCTTGGATCTGTAATACTTTTGGTTTTATTGGTCGACTTTTAGTTTTTTCGCCTTACACTCACACAAAAGGGGATTTGGAGATACCACCAAATGTCAAAGCATTGTTCGCATTGAAGAAAACCTATAGAAAAGAGGTAGACAGGATTCGCCTAGGTTCTAATGATGGATTTAAAAAAACTTACATCTGAGTCCCCAATGAATTTCGTTTTCGCATCCTCTCGGACACTTGTGTTTCTAACAGATTCACATACAGTACACAAGCAAATAGTGAAGAACACCGAAAGGAAATGGAATAGGCAAAAGGTATCCTCGGCATACCAAGCAATAACATAGCAGTTCCACACCAGTTCAGTGTACTTGGGTTTAGCAATCGATTTCGTACACGTGGCAGTGGCCTGATGTGTTGAGCATTGGTTCAATCTTTTATATCTCATAGCGTCGGTTCGAATCAAAGGTCTTCACTTTCGTCGCAAACGCTAAAGATGTACGAAACGAAAGATGGAGTGAGGTGTTTCTTGCATCCTTTAAGAAACCAAAATCCCTTGAGAAACCCCACTTTTCACAGATTCGAATATGTTGTCGTTCCAATTGGGAGTTGAATTATTTTGAGTGTTGAGAAGCGAATGCGCTTGATGCGAACGTGTTGTGCCAATATATCTGTGGCGGTTCCGCCCCACCCCACTGTCTACTTACCGTAAAATCCCCATAACATTCAGCCAATTTCCTAACTTCACTAATGCAACCGCATTAGTACCTGAAAATACTTCACGCATTATATAGATCAAATCTATAATCTTAAAGTCCCTCTAAAGAAAACTTGCCGTTTCATGCACCTCTTCGCATACAATTTTCCGTAAGATTCCTTGCTTTACTTATCTGGAATTCCAAACCAATTCGGCACCTTCGGTACCAGACAAATCCCTGTAAACAAAATGATTCGGTTTGCGTACAATGTAACCGCCATGACAGGGACCGTAAATATTGCGCCGTCTATTATCCCAGCCTCAATATGTGTACAAAAACTATTTACACACACATAGGCAGGCGACCCCTTTGGCCAGCGATAAATAGCACCATCCACGTTAAGACTAATGCCTTAGCAATGCACTAAGTGCAAACAAAGGGACGCTGTCCGGTGGCAGGCATCTGGCGATACGGCAAACTTTTAATCGTATTCCCAGCATTTCCCTATTGACAGACAATCTTCAATTTTTTTGTCGCCACAAAGCGAATTACCCGACACATACAAAGGCATGCAAGGGAGTCGTTTATGCCACCGACCCAAGATACGATATACAAGTTCCATTGTATAAAGTATCGCATCCCATTAGCACCTTTTTTTCCTAACGTCTATCATAGCGACGTTGCACAGCACAGACATAGATCATGAATCTCCTTTGTCTTTGCCGCCTGCCTGTTTCCTTGATCGACTGCCTTCGAATCCGTGTAAATAACATCGATCTGTTCGATCGTGCACACACACCACTGCACTGAAAGAGTGCATTTTCTTGGCGGCCGCACTCTTAAGAGAAAAGTTGTTCTCTCTCTTCTTTTGTTCTTAACCCTAACCTAGGATGGAATTCATGTCAGAGTTCTATCCTCGGTGAGTCGTTTTCCACCCACTGACCGCCATAGTCACGCGTCACTCCCGCTCTCCGTCGCTGCGGAGACGCGCATGTACATTTCCGAGTCGTGTTCGTGTTGCACCCGAAGTCCATACAATCAGTGTTCGAATTAGTTCTTATATTTCAAACAGTGCCACCGTAAAATGTTAGTATCCAATAATTAAATGAAACGGAACAATAATCCACGGATTCAAACTAGTTATCACAATAATAGTTTTTTCTCCTCTTTAAAATAAAAAATAAAACTAAACAAAGAATGTGTTTTCTACTTTTACTCGTCCTGTGTTGGTGTTTGATTTTCGTTTTGTGTCGGCGGAACAACGGACGAACCTTGGCGCGGTAACAATTTATGATGGAGGAGGAAGTGAACCAAGTACCCATGCTGCTACATACTTCCTCCCCACAGATCGGCATAGACATTAAGGTTTGCTGTAACCTTATGTCTGTAAGCGATGAGTTAGTCATAGTATTACACCTACATAACATAATGGTCTACCGAGTTGCCTAAAAACCTCGGCCTAAGGACGTTCCCGACGAATATTCCGTTTTCTTTCCATGTTTGACGACTCCTTTTTACTTTTTTTTTATGCTTTAAAAAAGCATTTATTTCTTTGTTTAAATTACATTTTGTCTTATTATTTAGGATTAAATGTTAAATCAATTTATAAAATACATTTTTTTTTAATTAGCTTACTGGCTCTTCGCGAGCACTCTAAGTTATACAATTTTATTAGATTAAAATGTTTGCCTTTCGGCTTATCTTTTTCTTGTGATTATGTTTATAATTAACTTAAATGATATTACATAACTGTGTACAAAAGAAGGTCCTCTTACATTTTTACTTATTAGTATATGTATTACGCACAAGAGAAAAAAAAGGATTTTTTTTAATTATTTTTTTTTAACTTTTTTTTTATTTATTTATTTATTTTTTTTTAAGCAAACGAAAAACCAATAAAACAAAAGGGGATTAAGATAAAGGGGAAGGATTCAGTCCCTTCTTTGTTATTGAGCCACCATCAATTGGGTTGGGTTCTAACTTTTATGCATTTATCTCTTTCATTGATCACAATACTGAAACGAAGGCGATCTGGGGCGTTAGAGATTTCACTACTATGGAGAATACGTTTATCCCTAGCACCACGGGAAGCATGGTAAATAATGGGGACTCCATGTTTGTCTTGTATAAGGCATTTTTTATCCAAGAAAGGGAACGCTTGTGGGGGAATAAACCCATTCTGGAGCGTACTCTCTAGATACATGTCAATGGGATAGTACGCTCCCGATATAAAATTGTTTTCACCGCCCATTGCTCTTCCAGTGTGATTTTAATTGTGAAATTATCTATTCTGTTTAGCCGTGATTTGTTATACAGTACTTTATTACTATTTATTGGCCTGTAGGAACCCGGAAGTTTATGAACTCACCGACTCGACTCCGCCATTGTTCCCTGTCCCGTGCGCTCTCCTTCCACGTTCTACGATCCTATCAGATCTCCTCAAGGCCAAACCTAACATTGTCCTCCCATCTTCGTCGCGGCCGCCCTGTCGGTCTCTTTCCCGGTTGCTTACCGTCAAGAATTCTATGCGCGGTCCTATCGCTGCCCATTCGCGCCACGTGTCGGCCCATCTTAATCTTCGCGACTTGATTACTCTCTCTATTGTAGGTTTGCGGTATAGCTCTTCCAATTCGTGGTTGTGGAGTTTCCGCCATTGTCCTGCCTCCTCGTCATATTTACCGCCAAAGATACCCCTTAGAACTTTATTCTCGAATACGCGGAATTTGTTCTCTTCCCATTTTGTGAGAGCCCATATTTCGCATCCGAATAGAACAATCGGCATGATAGTGGTCCTGTGGGGAGGAGAAGTTTGTGCCAGACACGGGCACACGGTTCACTTCTTCCCCATCACTTATACCGCTGCATACGAAAACACGAGCTCCAAGGATTAAGTCCTCGCACCGAACACCGCAGCAAAATGTTCACAGAAAATTGTCACCAAAGAATGAAGGAAAACGCACCGATGGTAGTCTCCGGAATAAAACGCACTGATTTGGTGTTGTTAATTTTTATTTAATTTTTACGAAGCACACGTGAAAATAAAACACACATTTGTGGCTGGTGATCACCGCTATTGTTTTAATGTATTGTCAAACACGACACAAACGATTATTCTCCATTATCGCTTCCCTGTGCGCACCAGGGTGGCGATGGAGCCGCGACCCGCTCGGGTCGAAGGATGGAATTTGACTCCACGATATTTTGCTCGTTCAGAGCTCACTCGCTCATCGTGGTCATGATGGTATGTGTGCCTAGAACAAAGAAAGACATAAAGTGCATTCCTAGGATACGATTTCGGTAAAGCAAATAAAACCAAAATCGTCGGATGCCAATGGAATCTTTGTTGGAACATGTGCGGCTAAACAAAGAGACGATGTTCCGGTGTGAAAATGTGCTAATTGGTTTTAGCGAAGTTACTGGGAAATGGTGTTTATGGCATCGCTAGAAAGGGTACGTATTGAATACCCATTTGCATTGATTATGCTTGGATTTCGATTGATGCCAAGCGACGCGAAATGCGTATTTGCTTTGGGTTGCACATTGTGCTGGGAGAAAAACGTCGTCAGCTAAATGTATACATAAAGAAATTTATCGTATACATGAATGAAGCTGGGAATAGGCGACGCCATGATAATTATCTCTGGCTGGAATGGTTACATGATATGTGAACCGGGGTTTTTCTTTTCAGGATAATTTATGATAAGGAAAGTAAGAACTCTTACAGGGGATTTGTAAGCGAAGGAATGCTTGAAAAGGTAAGAATTCTCTTGCAGAAGCTTTACGACTATAGCTTTGCTCCAATTAATGCGTGTAGCGTTTTCAGGTGCCTAATGCGATTTGCATTGGCGAAATTATATGGGAAGATGGGTGTTATGGTGTGTTTAAGGAAAGCGTACCGTGGGATCTGGCAGAACCGCCACAGTCCTATAGACAGGGAGCTTTATATTATGTGATAGCAGTTTGGATTTCAGCAGTTTACTGACTGCATGCCAACTAGCGTTGCCGGAGTGTAGTCTTTTGTTAATTTCCTTCTACATTTCGTTACTGGCCGTCAGTATTGTTCCCAGGTATTTAAATTCTTTCACATTTTCAAATATCTTGCCCCTGATGTTTATGTGTGTTCTCTGAGGTCCACCGGCTCTCGCCATTATCATGTATTTCGTTTTGTCTTCATTTATTTCTAGGCCCACCTCTTCTGCCGCTTGCATGATGATTTCACTGTTTTTACTTACAGTTTCTAGATTATCGCCCGAAACGGCGATGTCATCCACATATGCGCTCACTTGTGTGACTTCGTTTAGGGATGATCCTGCCATGTTGTCGTCTTGTACCTTTCTGATGACATACTCGGGGACAAGGTTAAAGAGACATGGTGAGAGGCCACCTCCCTGTTTTAGTCCGTCCAGGATTTCAAATGGTTCTGAGAGGTGGTTTTCTATTCTAACTCGTCCTTTGATTTCGTTCATGCCAATTTGAATGAGGGTGGCATATTTTTTCGGGATTCCCAGCTCAACTACAATATGGCAGAGTCTTTGCCTTTGGACTGAGTCGTAGGCTTTTTTGAAGTCACCGAACAGTTGGTGAACCGCCTCTCCGTATTCCCACTTCCTTTCCAGCAGTTGCCTTATTGTGACCATTTGGTCGCTTTGTGACCGGTTCATACGGAATCCGCATTGGTAGTTACCCAGTATTTCTTCTGCGTACGGTGTAATTCTCGCCAGTATGACATTTGTTAGTATTTTGTATGTGGTTGGGAGCAATGATATTCCTTTGTAGTTTTCGCAGTCAGGTCTGTCGCCTTTTTTGAAAATGGGGACGACTATTAAGGTTTTCCATTCTTCCGGAGTGACTTCCTTATCCCATATTGTTTTATTCAGTGGGTGGTACTTTTGAGCGCGTGCCTCTCCTCCATGCTTCACAAGCTCTGTCGGTATGCAATCGACCCCGGGAGCTTTGTTGGTTTTCAATTGATGTATTGCGTCTATAACGTCGTTGAAAGAGGGCTCTGGGATCTGAGGCTTAGCTGTATGTACGTCTGGTGCGTATATTTGTGGTTGATGGGTGTGCACATTGAGCAGGTTTTCAAAGTAATACAGCACTTTATTAGGATAGTATTTTTTGTATTGAGACTCTGGTGTTCTGTAAAGTCCGAGGCCGGTATGCAAACACTTTCTTTCCCGCAACACCCGCAACTTTTCCATGTATGATGGCGATATGTTGTACCATATCGGGCAACCATAAACTAGCACTGGATGAAAGCGACTATGAAATTAGTTTCACTTTGTGATCTGGAAGGCTACTTCGGAATCGACTTCCCTATATCGAATATGCAATTTTAGAGGAAGAGAGGGACATTGCTACATGCTTGTTAAAGTATAAAACCTGATCGAGCCAGATACCACGGTATCTGACTTCAGTTTTTACTTGTAGTGGGAGATTACTGTTCCCTAAAATGGAACATTTTTTCCAATTCCGCTGGGTATCCTGCGATGCCACGGAAAGGGGCGTTCGGAAAAGAATAGTGTCGGTTTTCTGAAAGTTAATCTTTAATTTCCAGTCGTCGCAATAATGCTTTATATGGTTGAAGTCATCTTGAAGGAGTCACGTTGATGACGTTTATTTTTTCTCTCGTGTTGTATACTACAATGTCATCTGCGTATGCAATGGCATTGTTGAGAGAACTCACTAGATCGCTAGTGTAAATCTTAAAAAGAATGGGTGAATTCACTGCTTCCTTCTGTAAGTAGTTTTTAGTGTGGAAGGTCTTGTTGGATAGTATGCCTCCACATTTTACCACAATTTGTTTGTCCATTATCATATTTCAGGTAATGTACAGAAGATATTCAGGCACACCCAGGTTTGTTAACTTACAAACAAATCCTTCTCACCATACGGTGTCGAAAGCCTTTCCAAAGTCAACCAACCAGGAGCCTATACATTGTCGGATTGCTTTGTGCCATTGTATATCTGAAACAAGTTTTGTTGCAGCATGAACCGTGTAATGGCGTGCTCTAAAGCCAAACTGGTTGTTGGGAATGAGGTCATTTTTATCGCACCAGTTTATCAGTGCTTTGTTTATAATTTTTTCTAATACTTTATTGATGTTGGGCAGCAAGCTAATCGTGCGAAGGTTGGCTGGGTTCACCTTTTCTTTTTCCTTTTTGGGTATCGGGTGGACTACGGCAGTTTTCCAACGACTTGGATAGTATGCATTGTTGAACAGAATGGTGGAATTTTTCACTGCTTCAAGAGGCAAGTGCTTTAGAACAACATTGGGGATGTTATCTATTCCAGACGACTTTTTGTTTCCAGTAGATCGAAGGATGTCCTTAAGTTCGTCCTTGCGCACTAACATATTCGTATTTTCATTTCTAACGGAGGAATCCGCTCTATTGTTTTCACTGAAGGCGGTGAAATTGCGGTTTTCGAGACGCCACTTATGAAGTTGATTGCGCAGCGCACGATGAGCTTGGAGGGCACTGCTTTCGAGATCAATGTTCGAGCGACTGGATTGTGACTCTTTCGTCTGAATGTTTTATTAATTAGTGGGAACATATTCGTTCCACTGGCTTGAATGGCTCGAATTATGTTGTTCCATTCTTGATTTATTGTTGATCGATAGTTATCATGATGGTTTTTATCTCCTGGGTATTGGGATCGCTAAACTGTTTATAAAGCAATGTCAGCTTTGAAAGCAGGGTGCTCTTTTGTCTACACAGAGCCTCGATTATTGGGTTTCTGTATCTGTTGTTATAGCCATCCGAGTGAGCTACTGTGGGGATCGAGCGATTAATTGTGTTGGAAACAATGTCGTTCATAGTTGATAGGTAATGATCGATTTCATCATTACGAAGGTTTCTATTGGAGGTGGATCTACGCCATTGTTGCGTAGTTCTGTTTTTATTATGCGATTCAATTGCCGCCATTAAGAAGTAATTATTCTCCGACTCTAACTTCAGGATTGGGAATAGGGTATCAATTTCATTTATTAATTGTGTACACTGCGTTTTTTCAGGGTAAGCAGAGATCATGTATAGATGTATTTGACTTCTCAAAGGAATATCTATGATGCCTGTATTCTTACGCAAGATAACTTCTTCCTATGCGGAAGTTGTTCTTTACCCAAAGGGCTTTCCCCAATATTATGATTATTTAGACACTTTACGTACCTAAACTGCATATTGCAGTTCGGTGCAACATGCCCAAATCGTTGACAGCGCATGCACTGCAAGACACGATACGATTTTCTTATTTTCTCCCAACGTATAGTTTGGTGAAGGAGTATTTTAATGTGTCGAAAGCCGTCAACTTTACTGTTGAAGCTTAGCGATACAATAAAAAAAGGTAATTGGGTATTACAATTTCGGGACTTTGCTGTGGTTTAACATCCGTAACTGTTAGGATTTCGGTTTCAACTGCGAAGGATCAACTCTTTTCAGGTGCATGAAGACCACCTTCTCTGATTTTGGGGTGTACGTATAGTACTCGCTGCGCGGTTGCTCTAACAGTGATTTCATTTGTTTGTAATCTTTCAAGTTACCACATATTAATCTTATCTTATTATTACTGATACGTTTAGTTTTAAAACTTTTACAAGTTAACTCACCAAGTTTTATTAGGTCTTTAGCTTCCATTGAGATAATAACTATGGGGGGCTAGTTCTCTTTTTTTTTTTTGATTTGTTGCTCCATGTGTTCTTGTTGCTGCTGTTGTTGTTCATGTTGCCGGTCTTTGGTTTCTTGTCCCTGCTGTACCCGGGGTCCATTCTCTTCTTTCTTTTGCCATTGTTTTGTGGTGTTTTTTTTCTCTTTTTCTATTGCGAGAGTATCATTTATTTGTTTTTGTATCTCATCTCTCCTTCGGATGAGCTTATAGCGTTTGCGACGATAGTGAAGAGTGTCTGATTCGAACTGACGCTATGACGGTTAGAATCACTAAAAATGTAACTAATGCTCAACACACCAGACCACTGCCGCGTGTACAAATTCTATTTCTAAACTCAAGTACACCCAGCTAATGGAGAATTGCTATGATAACGTAGCTTGGTATATGGCTGGTGCATTTTCTTATTCGATTTTCTTTCGATATTCTTCACTATTTGCTTGTATATTGTGTGTATGTCTGTTAGAAATGCCACACTACTCCCTTCTCAGTAACTTTGTTACAGTCAACTTCGTGAGCGAGCGAGAGGACCGGTTCTCTATGCGGAAGTCGTGATCGAGTAGTAAAGTTCTGTATACCTATGGGTGATTGTGTGCTGCGTGTATACACAGATCACGTCAGGGTCCCCTATTATTTTGCGTTTGCGACGATAGTGAAGAACTTGTGATTCCGAACTGACGCTATGGCGGTTAGAATCACTAAAAATGTAACCAATGCTCAACACATCAGGCCATTGCCGCGTGTGCGAATTCGATTTCTAAACTCCAGTACATTCAACTAATGTGGAAATGCTATATTATTGCTATGGTATACGGCTTTAATGGATGTGATTTTTGGGGGTGTTGTTCTTCACTATTGGTCGTGTGTATCTGCTAGAAACGCTACAAGTTCAGTAATAAGTTTTGACATCGAAGGTTAATGAAACATTTTTAATTTTGTGCATACGAATTCCAGGTACATTACAAGTGAATACGAAGTATAACCTTAATTTTGAAGTAGCTGAAATGGTTCAAATTAACTTACCAATTGGTCCTGCAAAATTGTTCGATGCCAAGGAATCTGTATTTTATTCCGTGAAATTATTAACAGTAATTAATTTTTATTTGGTTTTTAAAATCCTTTTTATACGAAGGATTGTTTTTAGTTTTGTTTTTAAAGAGACAAAGGAAATATCAAAATAGTGGGTCTTTGAAGGCGAACGGATTCCGAAGAAGGTGGAGACGGTGAAATCGAACGAAAAGGTGACCATATTTTAGGATATGTGGTTGCTAGGAAACACGGAAATAAATGGAGAGTGCCATGGAGCGTTGTTGCACTGGTCGAGCAAAGAAATTAAAAAAACGTTCTCACTTGAATATAGTTTTCTAAGCATTTATTAAATGACAGTTATATATATATATATATATATATATATATATATATATATATATATATATATATATATATATATTTTTTTTTTTTTTATATTTTTAAACCACATTTATTTTCCTAATATCTTTTTACATATTATGTATAATATAAGGTGTAAATGTTCAACCCTATTTTACAATTACAGTCCTTAAATTAACTTACTGGCTCTATGCGAGCTCTCTAAATTACGCAGTATAAATTGGTTTGTGTTTATGCCTTTCGGCGTTCGACAGTTATATATCTTAGAAGAGATTAACCTGTGGGCATTTGTAGCTAGTGTGTCGGCGTACGACACGGAATCAGACAAATACCACCACGACTCTATTGAGTGCACTAATCGATCCTCAGGAGAACACAGGAAAGTCAATACACCGATGTACACTGGAAAGCGATGAAAATAAAAACAAAACATTTGCGTATCCTCTTACAATGGTTCTTTATTGGGGTAATTGTAATTGCTCACAGGATTCAAATTGTCGTATAGCGCTTTAAAAGACAAATCACTATATGTCTTTACTAAACTGAATATTATTGTTCTACGAATTCCAATTTAGGAATATCGTTTCAAAAATGCAAATTACTTTCACTGGATGTATTTAATAAAATGGTTTTAGCAAACGACCGAACTCTCACCGTTTGGGTGACTCGTGACTGACCTTGTGGCACTTGTACCCACTCCGAAAGAAGAAATCTGACTCGCCGATGCAATTCATATCCGTCAGATTCAACGGTGGTGGATTACATCGGTGTGGGAGGATTCTATATGTGTCCGTATAGGACAAGTACGTTGCCCTTCAGCCTGCATATCGGCAACGACGAAAATGCACCCCCAAAACATGGGCTGGTATAATGCATTGCAGGCATTATAGAGATACGCGATAGCGAAGGTCGCCGTAAGGAGAAATAGGTTTCTGTGTCATAAATAAACAGAAACGCTATTTCGAGGGCCATAAATCTTTGATGACCTGCGCCTGAGAACGAAACAGGTTTTTGCTTTAAGATTCACAAAAACGCTATTTCAAGGGTCACGATGGTATGCACACCGTGTTTACTCACGCGTTCATGATAATGCCGTTGTAGGCTATACATTCTGGTGACGATAGGTCAGCCGAAAATTTGGGTCTTGTTTACAAGACGGTGCCGGTACATGAGTATAATGGCGAGGAATTAGCCTTGCAGATGTGCAAGCGTACATCTCGCCCAGGGTGGCCATGGATCAGCGGTCGGTTAATAGGGTAAACACAGTGATGGTACTGTGTGTTTGTTTGTTTAACAGGCCGGAGCATCGTTAGGCATGATCTGGGGTATGATTGTTTAACGTCAATGATATTAGTGCCCAAATCCCATGATCGATAGATAACCGACAAAGGAAATTGGTCGCAACTGTAGCGAACCTTGGGATTGGGACAATATTCACTCATGAACCGTAGCAAGAATATCGGCTACAGCTGTGTCAACAATTACGCTGGCCAGCGAGTATTTATCTATTATAATTGCTGACAAGCCGAGCCGATTGTCTGGCACGGTTCATGTAATATGAATGAAATAACTAACTTGTTTGAGGTGTATACCTGCTGGGGTTTTACTTTCAGGTGAAAGTTATTTGAAAGGAAGCTTACACTGCTCGAATGCAGGAAAGTATAGTGGTTTATGGAGTGAGGGAAAAGTAGGTTGTTTTGAAGAAATGTATGGTTCTTTAGGAAGGTTTTAAAGAGCCGCGACAAACCTAACCTAAGGCGGAGCACGAAAATATTATTTGCTTGTTTCTTCGTCTTACAGATATTTGAGATTTTAGGTTTCAGCCCTTCGCTACTCTATACCCTCACTCTTCTTCTAACCAAATAGTATTCTTTCATCTATGAAAAAAAAACCTTTTGTGTTCTAAAATTAAAAATAAGACTAAAAAAGAAATGAGTTGAATGGAAACGTAATCTAATTTGCGAGCCCTGAAAATTACTATTACCTATAAGGCACTTCATCATCATCATCATCGGCACTACAACCGGGGACCGGTCTTGGCCTTATTTAGCAAGTCCTAAGGCTTGTTAAATTTTCCATAATGATTTATTTTTTCTGGGCAAGGTCATTAGTCTTGCGCCAGAGGCTCCCCGACGGGGAATCGAACCCCGCTCTCCCGGGTGACAGGCGGGTATACTAACCACTATACTATCGAGGAGCCCTAAGGCACTTATTATATTGAAATTCTTCAACCAAAACTTCATAAAATAAAATGATTTTAAAAGTAATTACAATCGCCCTTTGATTTACGGGTGCGATTAATTGGAACTCGAAACTGAGGTTGATGTAGACGCTTAGTTTGGTTGACAACCCGTTTGTAAAATTGAAACGTGACGGACCTAAAAAGCTAAAATTCCAGCCAAACAAATTAAAACCAAGTATCCATTAAAACCAACCAATTCATCCAAACAGCGACTCCTTCCACACAAACGCAACACAACCAATCGTAAGCAAGGTCTTCAATTATCAAATTGACGCCTTACTAAGAATACACCCAACGACTCCACAGGCGTTTGTACTTAGGGCTAGATGTGAAATAGAGGCAGAACCTCGAACCACAAACAATTCAAAAATACCTTACAACTGGGAGTTCAGCCATCAAATGTCTGGCCATGAATAAATTCCATTATCACCCAATGACAGTTGCATTCGTATCCTGACGAACATGAATTTGAGACATAATGAGATCAAAACAATCTTCTTCTTTAGGATCACGCATCTGTCGTCGTCGATCCTCCAGTGGCACGCAACAACGAACGGCACATTCGCAAGATCCTTCTCCACGAATTATCTTTTAAAAACTAAAAATCAATCGAAACGGAAATTGCTTAGCGGATAAGGAGGATCCACTTGAGATGTTCTCATCCGCGCACCGTGCATATGTTGCTCACCTTATCGGGTACCGTAGCAGATAGATTCCTCTTTAGTCGATTTGAGTAATGGAATGAATTAATCTGCTCCGCCTCGTTTAGCACATTTCACTATTAGTTCGATTGCCATGAGCCCCGTTAGGAGGGCCTCTAATAATTTGATCGACCAAATGACGCAATCCCGGCTCATCCCTTATCATTGTTTGCATCTGAAGTCTGCAGGTAACTAATGGATACACAATGAGAATCCGCATCGGAGATCCATTTAATTAAGTCGGTGGAACGTGTGGCCAGCACGGGCCACCATATGGCTCGGGATATCTCTTCAAAACGAAACTGAATCTTAAAATGCAAAAAGGACACACGTCTATCGAAGGCATAGAGCAGAATGCGGCCTGTTCCACTTTGTCTTTCTCCGATGAACATCATTTACAACAACCGCAACAACCTGGCGCGGAATAACCGAAAATAACACTCAGCAACATAAGGACCTAGACAAGCAATATGCGGGGGGCGATAAAGGATCAAACTGAGATCCTCACATTTGCCTTTTTCACTTTTATAAGAAACTCTCTGTTAGGGAGGCCGTCGGACGCTAAATGCACGAGTGTCATGAAAGTGAAATTAGAAAGTAGAAATTTTCCTTAGCCAACTGCTGCTGTGAAATCTTTTGAAATTTCATTTTCAAGTGTCCTGCAGGAATCAGTAAACATTGGAAATTATTGTTGGACATGACACCCTGTCACGTGACAGCTGTCTAAACAGTAGTGGTAGACCCCGACGGCAACCGCTATAAAAATCAAAAGTTTATTGCGCAGGATATGCACCTTGCGTTTAGACAATGTCCTTAAGGTAATACAATTATACGAAGGCTCCTGGAATTATGCAAATTGTCGTTCACAAAGCGAGAGTGGTGTCGGGTAATTACGTGGTCCATTGCCTTGATTCGGCGATGGTAAAAGCAACGGAAATTAAGGATTAGAAATGATAACCATAATTTCCTTCATTTAGCAGGTAATTAATTACATCCTTGCGGTTCATTTGCTTATGTGAGAAATAATGAAGGATTTGAAATATCATCAGTTGACTAAATCTCAATTGATTGTGTTTCGTATTTTTTCTGAAGCTATATCACATCGAGGGTTTGAACATCATTTTGAAGTACGAAATGAGCAACGAGGACGTACTACAAGGCATTGAGTGAATCCTTTTATTAAGGCGAAACACAGAAGGCACCGGATACGACAATAGCTGCAACCCGCTCACCAGTATCTCATGGTTTACATAAAACCACTTTGTCACAATGTCTATAGGTATCTAATGCAAATGCGCGAAAGTGAAAATTTGTTCCCCGAGGGATAAGTATTTCGAGAATAGGGTAAAGGATATGAAATCCAACTGTGCTTCATCGTAATAGCGGTAGAGTTTGTTTGCCAAACGACTCGTTTGATACTCTTGTTTGTGCTTCTTGTATCTTGGCATGGTATTACGAACGTGTCGACGGATGTCGAGATTGAATTTCCCCACAAGGGGATCCGATTTGTTAATAAGCCATGATGAGATGGTTTTTGTCTAGGTGATCTCATTGGATCTGAGTGGGGTAAGTGTAGAGAGAAGATTGAATGCTTTTTATTAAAATGGGTCTTATCCTTTGTTGGAAATATTGGCGAAGGTCGCATGATATACATTGTTGCAAATGGATACGGTGGCTGCATTTTAGTGCTATCGACAATGGGTCGATGAAGAGTGTTAGCTAGAGAAGACTCATGTTCCGTAAAATTGCTTCCCAACGTATTGACACCAACAGTTTCGCATTCCAGCCCCTGGGTTCAAAGAGAAGACTGCTTTGGGACCATATTCATAAACTCATTTTATCTCAAAAGTGGTGCTGAACACGCTATAGGGTCAGGGATTCATTTAATCGTGCACCTCATTCCAGCGATTGCATTTCATTAGATTATGTTAAGTGCGTAATCGAGAACGTTGTTGATATTTACAACGAATGGAATTAGCAAGTCCTTAATAACAGCTGTCAGATTGCGTGGCTTTTTATGCTGCGTCATTCTTTTTGAGTTAATCAATTTGTGTGGTCTAAAAGAATTCTGATGACATCGAACTACTGAGTCAGTTTAGAAAGTGTAGAAGAAATAGCTAGGATACGAAGGAAAAAGGAAAGTGTGTGGCCTACGCAGCTTATTCTGTGCGAGAATTAGCAGCCGCTTACCAGGTGTCCCAAAATTCACGCAACAAATAATTTTGATAGGTAATACAATTTGCATTAACTATAGATTTTAAATTATTTGACTCTTAAAGTATACATTATGTCAAAATGTAAACGGGACTTTGGCTGTTTTTCTGGTCTATGTCGGTCTGTCTATAACACTGGAGGTGTTTCGCCGAACACTGTTCCAAAGAAATCGAAACACGGATTTTTTTTCGTTTAAAATTTTCTTTATTATAATATGCACAAATAGTTTCGATGTTTCACAATATAATATAATATTATAATATAACACCACAGGTTCTTGCTAACTCACATCAAACAAAACACAAGTTACCGCGCTAACGTTTTGGAACACACATTTAAAGTTCAACGGAAAATAAAACACAAGTTACGGCGCTAACGTTTTGGTACACACATTTAAAGTTCAACGAAAAAACAAAACACAAGTTACGGCGCTAACGTTTTGGAACACACACGGCGCGACCTTCTCGGTTAACACTTCCTGTATTCCCCCTCCTTCGTTCGGAATCTCTGTTTCGACTCAAGTTAATTCGCTACGCGGATACCTCCTCGTCAGGTTCTCTAACTGGACTGTCGTAACTTCTCTGGGGATGATTCCATTCACCCCATCGTTTCCTTTTCCCTTTTGTAGTGCTCCAAAAAGCCCTACCATCTTTTTCTCCCATTCCTAATCCAAAATCCTATCAAAACCTGAAAAAACCCAAACATTATCCAAAATTCGCAATAAACGAATCAAACATTCGTTTATCGCATAACATTTGCCCCCACGGCATAATTAAATCCAGAATCAAAATTAAAATTAAAATTCACAATAAACGAATCCAATATTCGTTTATTGTTCTATATTTGCTCCACAGCATCACCCAAATCCAAAATTCAGAGATTGTTATCTCTATCCTAAAAATTCCATTGAGTTGAACAAACAAAAACTCAAAAGCAGATACATTCACACATCTGCGTAATGGTTTCGTAAGAATTCAAGAAATTGATTTCTTATCTTGTGTAAACACAACATCTCGCTCGAAATATCCAAAAGATCGAGATTGTTGCACGAAAATGTGTATCTTTGAGATACAATTTTCGATTCCTTTTCCTTTATAAAGGAATGGTTTCGTGATCTCCGGGCCGCAGTTTAAATTCGTATCTTGTCCCTGGAGGAGATACCCCAGTGGGAGAAATAAAATCTGAAAACTAAAAAACCCGGTTTTTCATTTCACCTGGCCTGGAAGACCCAAAGAAGAGGACATTCGACCCATAACTAAGGACGTTGCTCTTCCCTTTGGACTCAAAGGAAGCACGGCAAACGAACCCTGTTGTGCGACAGGTTTTCGGGAACTTTTAGAAGAGATCTCTTAGTCCTTTTAAGGATTAAGACACACACTCCCCGAAACCAGAAGTACAACACTTTCGCTGGTGGTCACTTTCTCTCAATCGAGAATCTCTCCACCAGTAAAGACCGTGCTCACACATATAGACGCGGAGGTTATTGCATGCACGCTGTAGATCATCCTGTGATCAGAATATCACACCTCTAATGGATTGCTTACGTAAACAATCGAGCGTGTGATTTACAGTAGTCGATCTTGGGATCGTGTTTACTTTGGCCTATGGGAACAGCGTTTTCGTTTATTGCTGTTGCATCGCAATGGCCTTTGTTTAGACGAAGTATATTGCGGCAGGGACAAAGGCTTTGTCGACGGATTAGTTTTACAGCAATTAGCTTATCGCCGGTGCTGTGATTTTTGTCGACATCTGGCGCAGCTGTGCCAACCGTTTGTGTACATCCAGTTAATGGATCGATACACAATATCTATGCTGGGTCACGTCCTTCGATCGCCGTGCAGGCGTAGGAAAAATTGTTCGGACTTGTGGCCCATGTATCTGTGGATACGTGGGCTTGTTGACTCCAGGATGAATGTTACCTTTTATTTCAGGTGGAAATGAGGACTTTTGAGGGCACGTGTCTGTGGGCACGTGTAATTTGGATATAGGTGAGTATGTTCCTTGGTGAAACGATGATATCTCGACCTATAGTGGATTGTGCCGTTCGTAGAACCGCCACAGGACTATGTCAATAAAATCAACACAAGTCAATTGATCATCAAACTTTATTCGAAATGGGATTCATTTAAGGATGTACATTTCTTTCCACGAAGATACAGTCATCCATACATTTTTGATAGACGAATTCCGAGATCACCTTCAGTACTCTCAGCGAATTTCCTTTTATGTCTTCGATCGCCTGAGTGTAGCAGTGAGTTCCAAATGAGTGGTAATTTGAGTTGCCAAACAGTAAAAATACCTAGGATGGCTTATCTGAAGAACACAACGCTACCTCGTTGGTTACAAAGAAACTCACAATGTAATCGAGTTATAGTGCTTGTGAAAGTTCTCTCACAGTGTAGTTACGACTTTCGACAGCAATTTTCATCACCCAGTGATGTTTTCTTCAGTAACTACCGGTACCAGCCATTTCAGATGAGGCAAGTTTTCAACGATTTCACGGCCCTTTTTATATAACATTTTCTCTAACATGCTCAACACATCCGATCAAGAAATTCCGTTCGTAGCATAAGATTAAAAAATAAAAATAACCATTCGATCAATTTTTTCCCATCGTAAAGACCGCCGATAACATTGAGGTAAACTAATGTTTTATATTGCTACAACAAGTTAGTTGACAGAAGGCCTTCTAACTCAGTGTTAAAGTAGATGACAGTTGTATTGTAACATTAAAAAAAAACGATGTTTTTAGAAACCATTAACTTTGGGCATTGGAATGAATCATTCCCGGTTATAATTTCAAGGAGTGTTCAGTTGAACATTAAGTATGCATATCAAGTAAATAACTTTCACGATTTTGCTGACACATAGCCACATTTTTGCAGAAATTTCGAAAAGTACCCGAGCTTAAAGTCGCATGAGAAGTTATACTATCAGTTAATGATCTGCATAGTAAATGTGTCACTTTTCGTGAAGTGCTCGACATATGGGAGAACTGCCAACTGCCATGCGAATAGCACAAAATTCAGATCTTGCGTGATATTGGCACATCCTTTAACTAAGTTATATTTAGAAATTCAAATTAAACAGTCATGAAAACGGAATGAAATTCACTCCATTTAGACAGTGAAGCTGTGATGGATTTAAATTTCACCGCCTTTATTTTTGAAAGATTTACGCCATTGTAAAATTTCAGTGCTCTCTTTCTGTAGGAAGTCGCTCGTCACTTACTAAATTGCGGAAGTCAACGAAAACAGCAACAGCTAATTATTTAGAATTTTTTTTAGAAAATTCGATGGCGTCTGTTTTTATTGCTGTTCTCTGTGTGCTGACGAGTTGGCTTTTACTCCTCAAATGAGGTGCTGGTTTTTGTCTGTCGATGCGGTAAATAAAGCGTTTAAAATATCTGGCGTAAAACTAAAAGGAATACTTCACATGGACAAAGTTCTAATTTTTGCGAAATAATTGCCAATGTTCGGACTACCTGTAATATTGATTCGCCTAACGGCCAATACCCAAGGAATTCAATTACGTGGCTGTTTCAAAACAAAAGCATTGGAATTTCAACAACCCTCCGAAATTAATTGCAGCTATAATTTGAAAGGAGTTACTTGTCAGTCGACACAATAGAACAATCGGGTAAATTAGATATTAATATAGAAACACAAATGTGGCTACCTCTTTACCAGTGAGCCGTCGAGGTGGGTAGAAAATAAACTGATGGGATGCAGATTTTATTCCGGAAGGGGACAATGAGAGCGAAAAACCCCGTTGCGAGAGGGAGTATTATATATCCACGCTATCAAATGTTAAAATCCAATTTTTAAACTTACCGGGATGATACACCAATCACTCGTGCACTTTGGCTGAACAACGATTCTCGATGTTTATTTGCTCACCTGACTTAAACTGAACTGGTGTATTCTTTGATTAATGGGTTTCGAGCGAAAAGACAGAAGCATGCAGCAAGGCTGGTTGAGTATTGTAAGTGAAAGACCTGGGAGAGGTTAGGTAAGCCTATCGGTAGGATGGAACCATTGCCATTTTTTTTTTCGAAACTCGCGCTGATAAAGGATTTTAAAGTGCAGTTAAATATTATAGTACAGTTCGGGAAAAAAACAAGGAGACGTATACTGCTTTGTGATTATTTGTCGATTTACTTCCAGCGAGATTTACTTCCAGCGTTATGACGGTAAGAATAGCAAAAAAAAAAAAAAAAAAGAATGCCACGTTAGTTCCCTGCTACATGTAGCAGATGTATTGTCATTTTGAACTACTCTTTACTGATGTGGACTGCAATGTTAATAGCCATGGTATACGCTTCTGATGACTCAATTTTTCGACTTTTCTTTTGATGTTGTTTTTCAATATGGTTTGGATATCGTTTGTAACTATTACAAAGCCACAGGCGGCGTATCGATGTACATTAGTTTTGAACACCTGAAGCTCACAATAAGAGGTAGACTTATTAGAGCGACACACGCGTAGTAAGTATAATGATTATGATACTACAGTTATTCCAACCGCAGCGGAAAACACAGCAACAAAAGAGAATCGGAAATATCATCAGCCCTTATACCAGAGCAGTAACGTAGCAATTACAGCCAGTTGAGACATTCCCGTATTAACTGACCGTGGTTTGATATTTCGAATCTCCCCTGCTTCGATAATCATAGCCCTAACCGAGATTCAGTTCGACTGATCAACTGATTTCCAGATTTTGTTTCAAAGGTAGTGTCTGCATCTTCACCTTATCCTATTTGCCTTGCCAAAGGGAGGAAGCGTTAGAACCCAATAACTTGGACATCGTTTGAATGAATTCTTTGTCGTTTGTACCGCTCTCCAAATGACAATCGACTGTGATACACCTTTCACGTACCGTCAATTGTATACAAATCAACGTTCTGAGATTGTCGTTCTGAGTGACTATAACGTATACAACTCCGGCTGATTGGTATATTCTAACGGAACCGACGAGGCAGTGAAACTAGCTGGGATGTTCGTTGTTAGCCACAATTTGACTTCGTGGAGGAAATTACGCGAGTGCCGGATGATCGAGGTGATTATGCGAACACGTTGAATCTTTTCTTTATAGCATTCGAGCATCCGAGCTGGGAATTTATACCGTGGAAACGACTGCGACATAGGGAAATTCAGATCCCTACTTGATATCGGATACGAACTGTGGCGGTTCTTTAAAGCTTTCCCAAAGAACTATCCATTTCTTTAGATCAACCTGCTTTTCCCTCACCCACAAGACACCATATCTACCTGCAATTTTGGGCTGCGTAAGCTACCTTTCATTCTCTTTCACCTGAAAGTAAAACTCCAGCAAGCATGCACAAACAAACAAATAATTTCATTCATATTACATGAGCCGTACCAGACAATCTGCTCGGCTTGTCAGCAATTATAAACGATAAACACTCGCTGGCCAACGTAATTGTTGACACAGCTGTAGCCGATATTGTTGCTACGGTTCATGAGTGAATATTGCTCCAATCCCAAGGTTCGCTACAGTTGCGACCAATTACCTTTATCGGTTATCTACCGATCATGGGATTTGGGCACGAATATGATTGACGGTAGACAATTATATCCATGGTCATGTCTAATGATTCGTTGTCTAAACAACTACCAGCTACTATTCTCATGCTGGCTATTCTAAACGAAATGTTTCTCTGTACTCTACGTAAAGAGAAGAAATTATTTTTGCCTGCATGCCAGCATTCCTGTGCATTATCCAATGCCTAAAATAAACATACACCCAAATCTAGTAGCCTTTGCCGTCGCAGCAAAGTTCTGTTGACTTATCGCCAACCCAAATCGATCCCCTATCGTACGATGGGAATACACCCACCGATCATCATATGTGACCAGCCGCATGTTTGTTTTTTCTTTCCTTCTTTCTGGCTGAGGAAAATACATTCACCCTATCTGGAAAGATTGTTTTTCCCTGCGATGACATGCGTGGAAACTCATCGTAATCACTAGAGGCTGGGTCAACGTCTCCCAGCTCGTGGAGTCAGATTTCATATCCCTAAGCGTGCGCACTTACCTTATTGGAGTCCCCAGAGGAGTCAACAAAATTCATCACGGGAGTTGAGAGTTTTCGTACAGTGTGTGTGTATCGTTTGGTCTTTTGGTGGTCGATTACTTTATGCAGCAGACGGTGGAAGGTTAAATGAATCCGTGTCATACTAGACAGCTACTAAACCTTACCCACATAACCACTTATATTTTAAAGGAATAACCAAACTAACTAGCTCCGCTGGGGGTACGGGGTTGCAAACCGATATGCGGGATTTTTTCGCATCCTTTCCGCAGTCAGACTTGTGCTTTGGAAGCACCGATGTTAATGTATTCGCGGAGTTAGTCATAGAAATTATTCTTCGCGGAATGAGCTTTACATGCCGCACTCCATCAAACTCCAGAAGCCTTGGTTTGATAAAAAGTACGAGCAGATCACAGTAGTAAAAAATTGAGATTTTAATCAATGGCGCTCCAATTCCACGGAAGAAACAGAACGAATTTTAACAGAGTCAGAAACGCTCGGAGCCAGGGGATTGATACCGCGAAGAAGGTTCACAATGACAAAATGACCAACAAACTGCTTGAATACCCAACTGTTTCGCATCCCTTCTGATCAATGGCAAAGGCTACCAGCAATAACTACGCTTCCTCCTGTTTTCCTCCGTTAGTGATGGCCAGCGGGACGTCAGTCCCGAATTGAGAGGATTAAGCCAATGTGTTCGTGAATTTATTTTCCGCGATTTCAACCCACGATGCCTGCTTTTTGGAGACACCTGTAATTGCGCCGATGCAGCCTTCAGTGCTAGATGTGAAATTATGCCCACGTGCTATTCTACGTGGACTAGACTGTTAGAAACAACCAGCCCAGATGGAGTAGTAGTTGTTGCCGGCTGTTGGCAATGTTTTTCCTGCTGAAGAATCGCTCGAGTTCAGCCAATCCCAAAGAAGGGGGAAGGAGTCACCGACAAAATTACTGGCCGTTGGCATTAGTGTCCATGTAATGTAATGGAAAAGTCATCAATGCAGAGTTGATCAAATATTTGGAATACAACGGAGTTTAAATGATCGTCGTATGAATGCAGGCGGTTAACGGGAGACTTTTTGATCTATGTAACTGATATGTGGAGATCTGGAATTTTTTTTTTTTTTTTAATTAGACTTTTCTGAGGAGAGGCGAACCTATAGCGCCAAGTGGGCGCCCCGAGATGCCATCAAATAACTCTTGCAGTTCTTTTTGAACAGTTGCAGATTGTAACGCTTCGGGAACACTTGCGTGGGAAGGGAGTTCCACGGTTTCCCCGCTCTGTAACGGAACGAGTTCTGATGCAGGGATATTCGCGCCGTCGGGAGATGAACCACAAACGGGTGCGATCCATCGGATTGTCTTGTGGAGCGCACATACGCCTAATTGTATGGAACAATACCACGAATCTCCGAAGAACAGTACCCGTGATAATATCTGTAAAACAGACAGAGGTCGGCTACGCGCCTTCGATGTGATCGCGTATTTAGTCCCGATGTCAGCGCCGAGTCACCGATCAGGCGGATCGCTTGTCTATGTATGCTCTTAAGTAAGTCGAGGGTATGTTTAGGAGCCGAGCTCCAAACATGAGAGCAATATTCGAGCGCGGGTCTAATTTGGGATTTATATAGGAAAATAAGTTGGGCCGGTGTAAAATATTTCTTGGCTCTAAATAGGTAGCTCAGTTTTCCTGAGGCGAACCTGGTGATGGTCGACACGTGTTTATGCCATGATACATTCCCACAGACTGTGACGCCGAGCAATTTCAAACTTTCCCCAGCCTCGAGGGCCCGGCCACTCATCATCAGCTGTGGAACCGATGATCCAGTTTTCTTTGTGAACGTTGTATACTGGGTCTTCGTTGCGTTGAAGTCGACAAGATTGGGCCTTCCCCACTGCAGGACTTTATCTAGATCCTGATTCAGAGAGTCAATCTGTCTACATCTCAGCTGATGCGACGCAGATGCACCAATCGGCCGAACACTCGAAAAGGAGGAAACAAGCGTGCTATCATCCGCAAAACTGAACACTTTGTTATCCGTTGTCTCCAACAAATCATTTATGTGAAGCAAGAACAAGGTTGGAGCCAAAATAGGACCCTGGGGCACTCCCGAATTAACAGGATACAGATCCGAACACTCGCCGTCCACAACAACCCGGATCGATCGATTCTCGAGGAAGCTCCTCGTCCAGTCGCAAAGCTGGTCGGAAAGTCCATATGAACGAAGTTTGCTCAGCAATGCCCCGTGCCAGACGCGGTCAAAAGCCTTGGAGATATCTAATGCGACCGCCCTTGACTCACCATGCCGTTCAATCGCAGATGTCCATATATCGGTTATAAGTGTCAAAAGGTCTCCCGTGGATCGCCTGCCACGGAATCCCTATTGATGGTCTTTCAGAAGTCCGTTACACTCCAAATACTTAACTAAATCTGTATTGATGACTTTTTCCATTACCTTAGATAAAATATACAGTAATGCTATCGGACGGTAATTTTGTGGAAGACACTTTTTTCCCGTCTTTGGGATTGGCTGAACTCGAGCGATTTACCAGCAGGCAGGAAAGTTGCTCCATGCATAAAATAAGCGGAAGAGTCTGCCAAGAACCGGCGATAGTTCTGGAGCACAGTTCTTAAGGACTATTGCCGGTATTCTGTCCGGGCCGGTTGCCTTCCTTCAATCTAATTCAAGTAAAATGCGTTGAATAGTGCGCGGACGAAATCTCACATCCCGCATGAAGACCGTACCGGCGCCAGCACAGGTGGCTCCAAAAGGCCGGGATCGAGGTTTGAATTCGCGGAAAATAAATTCGCGAACACATTAGCTTTATCCTTTGAATTGGTAACTAACGTCCCACTGTCTGTCACCAACGGAGGGAAGGAGGAGGATGCTGACAGCCTTTGCCATTGACCACAAGGAGCGCGAACCAGTTGGGCACCGAAGGAGCTTATTGATCACCATGTCGTTGTAAGCCTTCTTCGCGGTACCAATCGCCTGGTTGCACACGTTTCTGATTCTAACAAAATTCGTTCTGTTAACATCGGTGAGATTGGAGCGCCATTGCTTAAAAGCTCTATTTTTTGCCGCCGTAATCTGCTCGCATTGTTTATCAAACCAAGGTTTATCAGACGAACTTCGTTTGATGGAATGTGGAATATACATCTCCATCCCGAGAAGAATAATCTCCGATACCGACTCCGCGCAAGCGTTAACATCGGAGTCTCTGAAGCACACCTCCGACCATGGAAAGGATGCGAAGAAATCTCGCAAATCGTCCCAGTTAGCAGCCCCCTACTTCCATACATGGCGAAGCTGCCTAGGCCGGTCATTCGCTTGACATGCAAGCGGTTGCGCGACAGATACCAAGCAGAGATCTTAGGTTCCCAGTGGCGCAGAAACCTCTACAGTATAAATACTGCGTTCGGATGTCAAAAACAGATCCAGGGTGTTCGCACAATCGCCTCGGGCATCGGGCACCCGCGTCGGCTCCTCCACGAGTTGAGTCAAGTTGTGGCTTACAGCAAACATGTCCGCTAGCCTCCCAACCTCGTCGACTCTGTTAGAATGTAACAACCAGTCGGAATTGTGCACATTAAAGTCGCCAAGGAAAACAATTTCAGAAGCTGGTTGGTTGGTCTGTATCCAGTTTCACGGTATGTGAAAGATGTTCGAAAATGTCGCCGGTCGATCGTCATGCGGGGAGCGGTAAAGACAACAAAGAAATTTAACATAATTCCTCAGTACGACCCTCAACCATATGATGTCCATATTATTGGGTTCCAACGCCTCCATCCTCTGGCAAGCCAGATCGGACCGCGCGAAGACGCAGACTCCGCCCTTAAAACGGAATCTCGAATGTAAGTCGTATCCTGAGCAACGAAGATATGTCGAATCAGTTGACGAATCGACCTGGGTCTCAGTTAGGGCAAGGATATCAGGTGTCGTTGTTTGCAAATATTGGTGGACGGCGTTTACATTCGTATTGGTGAAACCGATGCCCCTGATGTTACAAAATGAAGACACCAGTCGAGCGTGGGCAGAGCCTCGAGAGCGAGCCCTGTTATGCGATGACGAACCTCCTAAAGTTCCGTTATTTATCATGATATCTGCATGCACCCTGGCATAGTCGCCCCCGGAGATCCGAATGGGAGACTAGTTTACCTCCGGAATTCTTTATATCAGAAGGCACCGCCATGACTTATCTCCGTGTCAGTCCGAGCCATCAGCCACACATCCAAAACACCGTCGAAGATGTCTCTCGGCGATATCGCGGAATGTTCAGCTGACGGGGTGGTATTTCAACTTGGACCGACTACCACCTAACCAACCTTTACTCGAACCGGTCCATCAGCCAAGCTCCGAAAGATGGCCGAGGATTTCTCCCGACCATTTCACGGAGCCTAAAGCTTGATGGGGTGGTATTTCACCGGGCGCACAGGGCGTTAGGACCCCGGCTACCACTCGGCCTTTAGTCGTCTCTTACGACAAGCCGGCCTAGCTGTTAGTATATTTTAACACCCTACTCACAGGGCGTAGAAAAAGATGATATATCAAGAGCGGCCGCATTGGATATATCCAAGGCACGGGGCGTTGCTAAGCAAGCTTCGTTTATATAGATTTTCTCAACAATTTTGCGATTGAAAGAAAAGCTTTCTCGTGAATCGATCGGTGCGAATTGTTATAGATGGCGTATCGGATCTATAGTCTATTAATTTCGGGGTGCCCCAGGGTTAGTTTTTGCCTCCAACCTTGTGTTTACTTCACACTAATAACTTGTTAGAATCAGCGGGTAATAGAGTATTCAGTTCTGCGGATGATATTACACATATTTCCTCATTTTCGAGTTATTGAGCGAGGAAAGCGTCAATGTCTCAGTAGCTGAGATGTAGCCAGATTGACTCTCTGATTCGGGGTCTGGATAGGGTCCTACAATGCAACGAAGACGCAATATTCAACATTCACAAGGAAAAATGTATCGTCGATTCCACAGCTGATGATGACTGGCCAGGCCTCGAATCTAAGGAAAGCATAAATTTGCTCGACATCACGGGATTTTGAAGTACCTTTACATGTCAGAGAATAGTGCAAGCGGATGGAGAGGAAGTGGATAAGAAAAGGAGGTGTCGATGTACATTGGTCTTAAATGCCTGGACATCACAACGATTAGGAAACACATGATAAGGTAGAGTACTCCACATTCGTGTGGTTCGGCTAAAGCGTGACTCTCTATGTTTGGTACTATGCCGGAAAATTCAGTTTATTTGTCCTCCACAAGATAACCCGATGGATCCCATCAATTTATGATTCCTCTATAGAACGGAGAAGCTGCGGTATTCCTGTGGGGAGGAAGTAGGAGTGCTGGCGTACGGCACTGGGTTCCCTTCCACTCCCATCGTCACTAAAAGCAAGTTCCGCCAGTGTGCGGTTTTCTTCTATTTTGCGCCGACACTGGTGCGGGTTCCTTAGGAACACCACCGTTGAATACTTCACAAAGATGATCTCCATTTTAGAGTTCACCAAAAACTGGGCACGATTGACGAGTAATAAATGAAACACAGGAGTTGTTGTTCGAATCTTTATTAAATAAAACAAACAAATGTTATTCCGGTTATACACTTGGACGCAATACAAAGGTAAATCTTGGCTGTATGCACTGCTCGTAGTTCTCCTTACTATAAACTTTACACGAATCACTTGATATCTGGGTTCTGTTTATAAACTAAATACATAAAGTTACTGTTCACGAAAGGGTGAAAGTCTTGAACACACAATTGTCATTGAAATGGACTTCCATGGGGTTTGTAAATATAGGCCGCTGGATGCTCTAAGTATGTCGGCGCACAATGATCCGCCGAACGATAACCAACGACAATCACTGTTTAGTAAGATTTCAAATTTTTAAGTCGGAATCCCCGCAAAGGGGTTGTATTTATACGCGGATCAAATAGGCAACTCGATTAATTTAAATAGGCTGATCGATTAATTCAAATAACTCCTACGGCGCAGCAACCTCGACTTCGCTCCAAGACTCGTAAAATTTGACTCCTCGAGACGTTGAGTCAATCGTACCACCAGTCGCAACTCGGGTGGATTTTCGACGCGGTGGTGAGAAGCGAATCAGATATTTCTTTCTGGTGGTGACCAATGAAAAATCAGTTTGGTTTAATTGGAAGGGTTTCCCATGTGGTCGTTCAGATCTGTTTGGATGTACATACACTGAAAGTGAGGACAAACGTTAATGCATCGGCGGTTGGATGTGAAAGAAGAGAGACCAATCATGCAGCTGTTCAAACAAATGAACATGCGTAGACGCTGAAAGAATTGTTATCGTAAACGATAGAGGGTATATTGGATAAACAATCCCACAGGCAAGCGCTGAAATGGACATTTGTTTGTATTAGCGATCGAACATGGGACGAGACCGTTGGAAGTTGTTTGAGGTAAACACATTAGCGTCGCGTCCAAATCGTTGCATTTTTATCGCTTATGTAACCAGTCGGCGATAATTGGCTGCAGCTGCTGAAAATTCGATGTAACAGGGAACATAGGAGGGGTACACAATCGCGGTTGTGTATACAACTACGTCGGTTGTATTTGGCCTCCATAGCGCCTCAAGGGTCGAATTCCAGTGTGAATAGTTACACTGAGAGAGAATTCGGCTGTTGGCAGCTAGGCGTAAGTTGCGCTATACTTTGATGGTTGATTAGAAACCGCCGTGGGTACAGATAAACTATGAAAATCTGCCGCGCACGTGTGGGACAGAAAACGTAGGCAGGCAGGGGTTCCAATGATTGTTTCCATAGATTATTGCAGTTACCTAGTACGGCAGCCGAAATGTTTTTCGGCCGAGATGCATTGATGTATGCGGTAATGGAGAACTGATTTCTTTCAGGTTAGAAACGGTTGAAAGGAGAGCTTGGTATTGCTCGTGTGCAGGTAAGAGGTAATGCTTGGTAAGGTATTGCAGGTTGGGAATGGGGAGTTGGGTTAAGCAAATGGTTGGTTCTTCGGGCGAGCCATAAAGAACCACCACACTCCCTCTCGATGTGAGTGATTCCAAAGCGTTACAATCTGCAACTGCTCAAGAGGAGCTCCAACAGTTATTTAATGGCGACGACTCGGCACTATAGGTTCGCCTCTCTTGAGAGAAATATATTTAAAAGTAAATGAATTTGAAGATGTGCTTTTCAATATCTTATGCGTTTGAATCTATCCGTCAAAAAGGAAAATCTGGTTCGATTAAGTAACCAATTACTTAGTTGGAGACGTTTTATTGTTTTGGTTTAGGAATATGTATTTGCAATATTTTCTATAGGATATTTTGTGATGGGGGGTATAGTGGGACTTTTCAAAATCCTAAAAGCACACTTTCAACTCGCTGGCGATTTTGTTAAATCCCTTTAAAAGTTGCATTTTTATACTTTCTAAATACTTCACAAACTTTTGTTAGAATGCTACGAAAATCGCTCATTTATTTTATCGTCCCTTTCTCTCTTTTTCGTGATATAGTGTTCGTGGAAACCAAAGTAGGCTCGAAAAGGTTTAATTTTTCAATAAACAACATGACAATTTTGTGCTTCAACTATTAAAACATTTTGTAATTATTCAAGTTAATTATTAAAGAAACGATTGCAGTGTAAAAAATCGTTGTATTGTCTGAGAATCATTTTAACAAAAGGAAACTTCTGAACTGATGAAAAATGTCCTAATTTGTGTCGGATCCCATCTTTAGGGCACACCCTTTAGGTAGTCCAGATTTCTCTCCTTATTGATCCTTCTATATTCGTCCGACACTTTCTCAGTTGTCTTTACCCCCGGGGAGATGAATGGCTATTATTCACAAGGCGTCTCAACCACCCTCTTAATATGTCAACTACCCTTTTGAAGGAGCAACTTATAAGGCTAGCTCCAATTTTCTCAAATTAATATATCCATTAATATTCCAGGACAGGGGTCAACTTACGACATCGAGCAATACTTTCCACACTCCATGTGTGATATGAAAAATGGCATCCAGGCAAACTGACGGTGCCATGGTGAAGATATTTGGTATGACTAAAAAGGCCATTCCCTTGTCTCGCTCTCACTCCCGGGGAATTGATGATGTCGACCATAAACAAACGGCAAGCACACAAATCCAGCTCGTGCTGTTAATTAATCTATAACCACCTGCTTGGTGTACCGTAAATGTACATCTGGAAGAGTCCTAGAGCTGGCCATATCCTCCCCTTGAACGCGGTCATACATTCTGCTTATGCAGTGCAACACGAGTGTATGTGTCTAGGCCGGGCGCACACGATTCGTTTCCATTTTGCGCCTCATCATAGTTCTAAACTAGTTTCAGGCTCACGTTACGTTCCGCACAAGTGCTTAATTGCAGCGCGCGCACTATTTCAAGACGCTCGACTGGAAAATTGCATCTAGAGCAACAGGGGCAACCGGCGCAGCAGTAGCAGCAGCGCACACGGAAGTGAATGCAAAACTTCCTAATTAACGGCCGTGATGCTGTCGATGGTACTGACTGGTATATCCTCACCTGAGTCGGTCGGCTGGGTTCTAAAGTCGACGCTAATGATGCCAGCGATGGCGATGGTGATGATGTGACGCCAATGCTGCCTCCCCAATGCCGCCTCTATTGTTGATGCTGATGGTGATGTCGATGTGGATCGTGGAACTGATGCTGATGATAAAGTCTATGGTAAAAGTGCTCTTTGATTATCAGCTAATTGCGGTGTGCTTCGATTCAGAAAATATGACGAGACGACATGAGCTCGCCACGTTTGTACAGTGCTTCTTCAGGAACCCAGAAATATGTACACAGGTGCCGAGCCCTTAATGACCTCGTGCTTCGGTGATTCAAAGTGAACTCAAGACGGAGTGCCTCTAATTACTGCACTACTAAGGGGATCAAGCACTATACTCGCTATGGAGCACAAGTTCCCAGCACCTGCTTCTTTACAGAAGGTCTCTTTTATTGTTATGTACACATCTGTAACACGATGTCTTTAGGGGTTGTGTCATGCATCAACGATAGCCCGATTGAGTCTGCCTTGTCAATTACTGTCAGTAAGTTGTGGATTGATATATAATAGTAACAAGAGGGTTTTATTATTTTTTAATATACGAAGAGAACTAAATCGGGGTTGAAATTACAAGTGCCTCACAAGCATGGTGATATTCATGAGATACTCCACTTTTAAATGGGCGCATGTTACATGTAGAGAATCTAATGTTACCACTAGCTTATTGAAAATGTTTGCAATTAGTAATTTAAATAAGTAAGTGTTAAAGTTCAATACTATGAATTTGGGCTGAAACACCCTTACATTTAGGTCACATGTGTATCTCTGATGAGGAAAGGAAAAGAAAGAGAATGGGAAAAAAGGCGATTTTTACAGATTGGAGACAGAATTTGTAAAGTATGTTGCATTAATCTTTGCACAATATAAAAGGATAAGGGAAGATTTAAAACAGTGTAGTCACTTGGCTGTTGAGGTTGCTGACCGTGGGTGTTGAGGTGGCTGATCCTTTGATTCTTTTTACTCCTTCTAATTCCTTTTCTGGTGTAATTGAAATTTACTTTTAAATTTAATTAACAATCTTTTCCGTTTAGTCTTCTCTTCTCCTTTTCATTTTATTTATGTTTTATAGAAGTAGATGTTCCTTGTTCTCGATTTTTACGAACAAAGTCCCCTTCAAAATTTTTCCTTTTTAGTTTTTTTTTCGAAGCCTCCTTTTTCTTGTGTACAGTTGTTGTGTATAGTAGTTACTTGTGTTTTGTTATTTTGTTATTGTTTATTATTTATTTGCTCCGTTTCGTCGGAGTTTTGCGGGGAGGAGAAGGGCCCACGCAACAGGTATTTACAATTGTAAAAAAGTAAAAAAAAAAAACAGTTTTACTAGTAGCATAAAGTGAAGACCGCCACAAGTTCTTTACAGGACTCTGAATTGAGTTCAATTCAAAAATGCCGAAGATTTGTTTACAAGTGATGTTTTTTCGGGCAATTTTATCGTATCGACTCCTCAGAACTTTCTGTTTTTACTTTAATACAAATGCGAATGTAAAAAATGTTTCTTGTTTCTTTTTTCCGTTCGCTAATGCTGTCGAAAATATCTATAGTAGAGTATGTTTAGGAGCAGAACTTCAAGCCTGTGCCCAGTTTTCGAACCCGGTATAACATGGGATTTGTTGAGTGTTATTGGTTCGTAAATTTATGGGAGGTACCTTTTCCTTTATTTGGGGCGATTGATTGAATTGGGTTTCCAACAGGTGGAAACGTTTTTCTGTGCATAAGATAAGCAACAAATCTAATAAAAGCCGTCGACAGTTTTGAGGTAGGTTTGTTAAGAACTACTGTTGGCGTTGCGCTGGATGTTATCATCTTATTCTCAAAGACGGAATCACCAATCCCTTCCGTAAGGAACAAATACAACACCTTATTACGAAACCCCAGTAGAGGGTTTATGGGTGTTCTGGCTCAATGACGTCACGATAGATCGTTTGCGGGCAGAGGGGGGTGGTGTCCGGACCGGGGGGGGGGGGGGTGCCCCGCCCGGGTTGGTGTCTCGGGCGCGGGTTGGCGTCTCGGCTGCGCCTTGGTGCCCCGGCTGTGGGTTGGCGTCTCGGACGCGGGAACACACTATAGCAGTTTTGGTTGATGCCTCGACTATTGGTGTGGAAGTTCCCTTGGGCATGTCTCGGACATCGGGGGGATGTATGGGGTGGTTAAGAGAACTTGGATTATAACAGTTTTGGGTGGTGTCTCGACTATTGGGCTTTTGTATTATGTATAATTGTTTGATCAATATCCCAATAGAGGTGCTTTATGAAATTAAAAAAATACTGCTGAAAAAGCGTTACAGATGATTGTATTGGGTTATCAGAGGCTTTTGTTATATTTTTTGCCGTTTACGTGTATAAATGTTATATTACTTGGGGGATATATTATTAAGTGCATATGCTAGGGAAGTTTTAGTATCATACTGTTATATTGATGATATGCTTTATTTTTAGAGCTGGATATATACTTTTAGGGGCTTACGCTTAAGTTATTACAAGACTTTGAAAGATAAAAAAATTAAAAAAATTAAATAATTAAAAAAAAATAAAAAAAAATAAAAAAAAAAATAAAAAAAAATAAAAATAAAAAAAAAAAATAAAAAATAAGAAAAAAAAATGTGAATTTCATCATATTGCGTAATTGCGTCGTCAGCAGAAAAACAACTCAATTTGCTAGTGTTTTAATGAGTCATCGAATGACTATATGAAGTTCATCATATTGCGTAATTGTGGCGTCAGCAGAAAAACAACTCAATTTGTTAGTGTTTTAATGAGTCATCGAGTGATTGTGTGAAAGAGTGAGGTTGTGTGAATGGGTGAGATAGCATTGTTTAGCTGTGGGGGTACATAAACGAGTTGCGTTCAGCACACTTCATCATTCAACAGCCAAACTTCAAAACGGTAAGTTCTTATATATATTTTTTCAATTATTATTATCAATAATTTATATTTTTATTATTTTCACATAATTTAGATATTTCACAACTGTAATAAAAATTTCATCACCACTTTTTCAACAACAAATTAGAAAAAAAGTAAGTTATCATATTTTCAATTATTAATATAATTTTATTTAATTCATATTTGATATTTTTTGTATATATATAGATATTCCCAAACCAAAAAAGAAGACTTCATAACAGAATATTCGAAATTTCATCACCAGAGTTTCAACAACAAATTAGGAAAAAGGCAAGTTATCATATTTTCAATTATTAATATAATTTTAATTAATTCATATTTAATATTTTTTGTATATATATAGATATTCCCAAACCAAAAAAGAAGACTTCATAACAGAATATTCGAAATTTCATCACCAGAGTTTCAACAACAAATTAGGAAAAAGGCAAGTTATCATATTTTCAATTATTAATATAATTTTAATTAATTCATATTTAATATTTTTTGTATATATATAGATATTCCCAAACCAAAAAAGAAGACTTCATAACAGAATATTCGACGAAGGACTAACACAAATTTGAGCAAAAACAATCATAATCAAATTGTAAGTTATCTTATATATTAATTATTTTTCATTTTCAAATGTTAAAAAACAGATGCAACGTTAACGCAGTGCTAGTGTTTAGAGAGTGTAATAGTATCGGGTCGAATAATCTCATTGTTTGTGCTTGCGTCATAAATTATTTATTTTATGATTTATTTCATCAAATGTTGTGCGTAATATTCAACGAAGTTTTTACATAACAATAACGCGGCGCTAGTGTTTAGAGAGTGTAATAGTATTGAGTCGAATAATCTCGTTGGTCGCAGTGTGGATGATTCATAAAATTATTTATTTATTTTATATATTTGGTCAAATGTTGTGTGGTATATTCGTCGGATTTCGGGGGAGGATGTTTTCTGAAAACCTAAATTGGGTTTAATTGGTGTGAAATTTTTTCTTCTATAGAAATAGATATGTGCAATTGTGTATAGATTTAAGTCGTTTTTTTTTTCAACAACAACAACAACCACAATAATAATAATAAAAATAATAATAATAACAACAACAATAACAATAACACACGGAAAAGAATAGGGCAAGGGTTGAACGAGCGCCAACAACAACAACCAACAATGTCAGGAGAACAACCTGCTAAAAAATCCAAACAGCCCACCTTTAAAATATGTTTGTTTTGTGATGAGAATGTTGAAGAACAGCTTTGGGCCCAACATCAAGGAAAAAATGCTCACAAAGCAAACGCTCAACAAACCCTTAATGAAAATGTCTCCTCAATAGAAAGCGCATTCAAAAATCGTATGAAAACATTTGTCATTGCCAACAAGGACGAGGACATGGTAAATATCAAAACTTTATTCGAGAAGAATATTCCATTGATTGACGAGTTACTGGAAAATCAATTGAAAGTTTTGAGAGGCCTTAAATTCAGCATGGAGCTTTTTGCGAAGTTTGCAAAATTTACAAAAGAATGTGATGAGCTAGTCCAACTGGATATTAAAAGTATGCAAACAAAAATGTATACGATTAAGAATGAGGAAGATATAAGGGAAAATTTGAGCACGGCAATCGAGAATATCAAGGTTAAGCTGGAAGAATTTCAGGAAAAAGATAGCGGATGGTCGTTGATATCATTTCAAAGAATCGAAATAAACATCAATGAATACGACCCGATTCGAGCTTCTTTATATTTTACTTTGCCCAAACAAATAGTAAGCAAACACGCCTGCATCAATGTTAAAAACGGAGATGAATACTGTTTTAAATGGGCTATTATATCGGCTTTCACCAAGGATACAACTAATGCTGATAGACCGTCACACTATAAAATTGTAAACATAGCAAGCGAAACATTAGAATACGAGAATGAAATACTTTGTTTCAAAAATATGGAATTTCCTCTAGCGGTCAAGAACACGCGCATCTTTGAAGTCAACAACCCAACCATCAGCGTAAATGTTTTTGGCTATGAAATTAATGATTGATACGAGTAAGGAATACTCTTTCTATACACAACGAAATGAAAGCGACAACAACGACATTAGAAGCAGTAGGAGCAACAACAACAGCAATAACAACAACAACAGCACAATGTCATTGGATCTGACAGAGTTGGAGCGAGATAAGAAATTAGATAAAGTTTATGGTCCATATAAAGATTTAAATGATAAATGGAGAATGGGTAATGCCGAATTTCAATTGGGCGCCAATGAGATCACCATTAATGGCAATAAGTGGTCTATTACACCGGGTCTTATTGAATTGCTGTTCTACAAAAAACCTAAGCACTATAACGAAGACGACTTGCGAGAATATAAGGAAGTTTTAAATGAAACAAATGCTCATAAGCGTAGACATGATAAAAACGAACAAATCAAAGCAACTAAACCAATCAAGTACAAAACGATTATAAAATCATTATTCCAGAATGAGAAAAAAGGGTCTGGTTTAATGAGAGTAAACACCCAGAAACCGAATTATATATATTGGGATGATCCTAATGAATTAGTCGATCGATTAAGTCTTTTGGTTTCATCACAATCAGCTGGTCACACGAATTATAACAATGAAATTATATCCATCATTGAAGAACTTCGCGAAGCAGATATTATATATTAACATCGATATACTCGAGAAACGAATAAATACTTTATTGGTATTTTATAAAGAAAAATGATGGATTAAGACATTTGATTTCATCACAATCAGCTGATCACACGAGTCATAACAATGAAATTATGTATCAATCATTGAAGAAGAAGAAGAAGAAGAAGAAGAGTTGAGGGAGAGCAATATATATATAATTGTGTAAAATCTACATTTACATGGCCATTCCAAAAATGAGTGTTGACAAGTTCGGTAGTTCATCACATCATCGGGATAAGCATTTGAGAAAAGTCTTAGGCTTTAATTTGGATCGCGGTAAGAATATCAATCTTCATTTTAAACGGTTGAAAAATTTAAGTTTACCCATTGACGACGATGATGCAGTATCCAAAGTATTTGTTGTTGATAAAGTGAATCAAATGTCGTTGAAAGTTCAAAAAGACAAAACACAATTAAACAATAAAATTGCTCTGGAAAATAAAAAATTAACAGCAAATCTTCAAAGCGGTAGAGAAGCCTATACGAAATCGATTAACGCGTTAAAGGAGGAAACTAAAAAGGCTTTAGAATCAAACCTAACCCATATTGAAGATAGATTCGGAGGGTTTGAAGATTACTTGTTCCGAAAATTTATCGAGCAAAAATCCTCCAGAATTGTTGAAGAGCACCAAAAATAATAATAATAAGAAGAAGAAAAAAACATAAAACATTTGATAAGATATGAATACTCGCAATGTTGATGATGATGAAAAGAGAAGTATTGTGAATGAACTTCATAGACAGGCTCGTAGAAATTTCAAAGGGTGGCGAGTAATCACAAAAGGAATAGATGATCTCTGGCAAGCGGACTTAGTTGAGATGGGTGCATATTCAAAATTTAACCGAAGTTATCGTTTTATCTTAACAATCATAGATACTTTTCCAAAATTTGCTTGGGGTGTACCGCTTAAAACTAAAAATGCTTCTGATGTTACACGGGCTATGAAGAGTATATTTGTCGGAGAGGAACGATCACCAAAAAATTTACAAACCGATCATGGAAAGGAGTTCTTCAACAAAATTTTCCAAAATGTAATGAGAAAGCATGGTGTTAATCATCATTCAACGTATAGCGCTGTAAAGGCATCAATAATCGAACGATTCAATAGAACCCTTAAGAGTCTAATGTGGAAGGAATTCAGCTATATTGGATCATACGAGTGGTTGAATATTTACAACAACTTGATTATGAAATATAATAACACAAAACATCGAACTATCGGAATGTGTCCAAGTAAAGTAAACTATTCAAATGAAAAGCTGATATTAAACTCGGCCTATCATCATCATCATCGGCACTACAACCGGGAGCCGGTCTTGGCCTTATTTAGCAAGTCCTGAGGCTTGTTAAATTTTCCATAATGATTTATTTTTTCTGGGCAAGGTCATTAGTCTTGCGCCAGAGGCTCCTCGACGGGGAATCGAACCCCGGTCTCCCGGGTGACAGGCGGGTATACTAACCACTATACTATCGAGGAGCCCAAACTCGGCCTATAACAATGTTAAAATATATGACAAACCAGCATTTCTCGTTGGCGATCACGTGCGAATCAGTAAAAATAAACATGTTTTTGAGAAAGGCCATACACCAAATTGGACAACAGAAGTTTTCAAAATCAAAACAATTAAGCATACGAATCCGGCTACATACATAATGGAAGACTGTGGGGTTTATGTTTTGTTTCGTGGTGGCGGGTTAATGTTTTTAGTGGTCGTAGCGGAACGCCAACCCAGTCCGGCCACAGTCAGTAAATTTTCGCCGTTGTAGGAAAACACTTGGTTACTCTGGTAACGCAAAGCAAAAGGTTCTTTATTTCAATATTATGACGAAACAATATTTGCTAATCCGACTCCATTAGGTGAATTCAATTTTATCATAAACCTTAGTTCTTAATTTGTAGTTAGAATAGTAATATTTTACAAACACGAGTCCTTAGTTGAAGTTATATTAATATTATTTTACAAACACTAGTAGTCCTTAGTTGAGGTATATTAATATTATTTTACAAACACTAGTCCTTAGTTGAAGTCATATTAATATTATTTTACAAACACTAGTCCTTAGTTGAAGTTATATTAATATTATTTTACAAACACTAGTAGTCCTTAGTTGAGGTATATTAATATTATTTTACAAACACTAGTAGTCCTTAGTTGAGGTATATTTATATTATTTAACAGTACCGCACACGAGGTATTTTACAAAATTAATTTGCTTTTATATACGCTTGTTCTTCACGATCTCTTGGGACATCCCATGAGAGATTTTTATTAACTTCTAATTAAGCGCTGCCCGTCTAATAGGATCCACCACCATTGCCTCACTATGTTACTTATCCCCTGGGACGGCCCAAGAGGCATGTAAATTAACGTGAGGGCGCGACCTGCCCTCACGGAATCCGAACCGAGATTAACCTCGGCCATCGAAACGACAGAACACCAAAAATTCCACCCATCGCTACGATGGCCATATATGGTGCGATTTAGTTTGTTAAGCACACGAAAAAGGGTGAAATACACACACATGATCCCCTTTGTTGCTCATTGCCTGTGTCGCCCAGCATGCGAACCATAGACTGTGAATCAAAATAAAAATAAACACATTCGCAGCTGGGGCGAGATGTTCTGAAAAGGGTTATTTGTTTACATGATCAGCGACTATGTGTAGCATGATTGCTGATCGTACGCATGTTGTTGTTGGCATAAACAGAGGTCGAACCGTCGTGTGAGTATTTACACTGGCGAGTTCTCTTTGCTTTTTTGCTGCCAGGTGCGACTTTCCATTTCGTGTGGCTTGATTTAGCGACCGATGTGGGCATTGTATGAAAGAACCAAAAGGACGAAATATCTCTAGTGGCATTGTAGCCGACCTCTTAGGAGACATTTCGTTGGTAGGGACTAATGCAATGTTGGTTGCTAGATGTGCGACCAATTTGCCCTTCCTATGGACATGCTTGTGTTGCTGATGGTGTTTACATAATCAGCGCAGTTAAGCATTGCAGCTGATGGTTAGTCGTAAGGGCAGGTAAGTCATACTTTTCAGGTTTAAATATGCCCATGTAGGGAATGTCTGCTGTTGCTGATATTATTTTCGTATCAACAGACATTGTGCTGGTGGTTTTTCGTGGTTATTGGAATAGTCAATGCAGGTAAGTACACGGTTTATTGAAACAGGATGCTCATGCAAAGGGTGTTACCTGGTGTATATTGACAGGTGAGCAGTGGGTTTCACAAGAACCGCCACAGGACTATCAGGGAAATACAATACGAGGAGGATTCTATGAGTATGAACTGATGAAAACCCAACATGCAAATAATTATCTCGTTGAAAAAATTCTAAGCACAAAAGGTGATAGAGTTCTTGTAAAATGGTTAGGATTTTCAAACAAACACAACTCATGGATTAATAAAAGCAATATTATATAAAAAGCCTTGTCTTTTAATTTCCTATTTCATTCTATATTTGACCGTGAACATGTCAATAACGTTAACTTTAACAGGAAATACATCGATTCTCAATACGAGTTACTTTCCCCCCATCGATTTGGATAGGGAATACGAGTGTGGACTAATAGATTTTCACACATATAATTCGGTGCCCAACATTGATTTGGAAAATAATTTATTTCATATAAGTGATAAAATCATTGAAATTCCCGTGGGATCATATGAATTCCAAGATATCGTTGAGTATTTACAAAGAAAATATGAGAGCGTAAACAAATCTGGAGAACTTTACATTGACGCCAATTACAACACGTTCAAAACAGAAATTTATTCTAGTGATACTATTGATTTTAGTCGAGGCCGAAGTATTGGGTCAGTGTTTGGTTTTAGCAAGAAAATATTAAAAGCAAAAACCGACTATGAATCAGACTTGCCTATTCATATTACAAATGTCAATGCAATACGTGTGGAATGTAACATTGTGACCGGGTCATATATTAACGACTCGCCCGCACATACGCTTCATGAATTTTCGTTAAATGTTAGTCCAGGACATAAATTAGATGAAGTTCCTAAAAATGTTATTTATTTGCCTATGACCGTCAGACGGATAGGATCAATTACAGTTAAAGTCGTCGATCAGAGCGGTAATCTTATTAATTTTCGCGGAGAAACAATTACTCTCAGATTACATTTAAGACCGAAAAAAACGCAATGATTATCTATAATAACAATATAAGCAATAGAAAATTCGAACCTCTCACCACTTCTTCGTTGTCATTCAAAGGAGAAACATTATCGAGAGGGAGACCACCATCTCATCGTCTTCAACAACAACATCAACGAAGCGAAAAAAGGAATAGAAAAAAACTGAGTGCAATCAACAAAAAATATTTAAAATCGCTAAAACTTCAGATCAAACCATGAATCCGGTTTTAAGTGTTTCGCAGAAACTCATCTACGATGAAAGCATTATAAAAAAAGAATATCATAGCTATATACCATACTTACAAGCCTATAAAAATAACGATGAAATTAGAATATCTATTCAGAATCAAGATATCTACCTGCTACCTTGTGAGAGTTACATTTATATTGAAGGATTCGTAACTTTGGACAATGGAATAAAATCGAATAATATTAAACTGAAAAACAATTGCATGGCGTTCTTGTTTGAGGAAATTCGCTATGAAATCAATGGAGTTGAGATAGATCGCACGCGATATACGGGAATAACATCGATGATTAAAAATTTTGTCTCATTGAACCATAACGAGAGCACAATGTTAAACAATGCCGGATGGTTTGTGACGGAGGAGGATCATCTTCTTGAAAGTGGTTATTTAAATTTTTGTGTTCCACTTAAAATGCTTTTAGGATTTGCCGAAGACTTTAATAAAATAATTTTAAACTCTAAGCATGAGCTCATACTGCTACGATCAAAATCTGATTCAAATGTTGTCTACTCGACTGAAGCAGGGGAAAAAGTTCAACTAAACATCTTGAATATCACATGGAAAGTTCCTCACGTACAGTTGGCTGATTTCTCAAAATTGGGAATTATCAAAACAATAAACACTGGACAGAGTTTAAAAATGGCATTTCGAAGTTGGGATTGTCATTTTAACCCGGTGCTATCACAGGGAATGCATAACTTGTGGATGGTGAAACTTTCTCCGCAAACCGAAAGACCGCGATTTACATTAATTGTTTTTCAAAATCCAACAACTGGCTTGCAACATTGTGATTTATCAGACGTAAAAGTACATCTAAACTCTGACACATATCCATATGATGATATAAAAATCAACTTTAGTCGAAATCGTTATGCTCTTCTTTATGAGATGTATTCCAAATTTCAACAGAGCTATTACATACGTGAACCACAACCTCTGCTATCACGAGACGAATTCGCAAAAGTAGCTCCAATTATTGTTGTAGACGTAACGCATCAAAACGAAACTACTAAAATGAGACCTATTGATATCAAAGTGGAGCTTACTACTAATACAAATTTACCACCAAACACAACCGCGTATTGCGTTCTCATATATGATTGAGTTGTAGAATATACACCACTTACGGGCGAGATTAGAAGAGTTGTTTAGTCGATGATCAAATTAAGAAGGGCTCGCACGTCTCACTCCTCCCCCCGCCAAAGAAATGAAGAATTATGGAGCAATATTTTATAACTATAGACGTGCAAGGATTTAAAGTGAAAAACAACAAATTCATTTTTAAAAGAAATAGCCGTCACTTTTAGTTTCCCTCAATATCATCATTTTCTCGTTAAATCGCCCTATGCCTTTAATAAATTATCATCTAAAGATCAGAGACAAGTGAATTGGCTAAGCAAAAATCACCATAATCTTTCTTGGAATCTCGGCAATATAGCCTACAAGAGCGTACAAAATTTTCTAAGGCAAAACATAAAATCCGACGATAGAATTTTCACAAAAGGAATTGAAAAAACGAAATGGATCTCTACCATCATTGGCGAAGCTACAAATCAACAAGTCTACAATATCGAAGATTATGGATGCAGTAGCAGCTTTAGCTATCTTCGGCGAGACAATCCCCAATATTCAAGATGTTATCATCATCATCAACATTATCTTTATCGACAACGACAGCATCATCTCCAACAACAACAACAACAACAGCATCAGAGCGGAATCTGCGCATTAGAAAATTCAATGTTAATAAGACATGTTGTCCCTGTAAACAAACTAATAGAATGTGAATAAAAAAACGTCTTTTCAAATTATATAAAAATGTTTTCTCTTTATTGATTATCTACAAAAATTTTTTTCTTAGATATTTCCAGATGAACAGTTTTATTTAGGGGTCCATGGTATGTCAGCGTATATCCTTTCTCGTTGATTGCTTGCATTGTTGTCTCTGACATTTTGGCATATCGTGAGGGAAGGAAAACCTGGGAAGGGTGCAAGAAAAACAATTATTAATATATACCCTTTTTTAATTTTTAATGGATTACTTACTAGAAAGTCGCCCAGATCGCATAGAATGGCGTTTCCATATATAGTTTTGCAAATTTTTACTTCTTGGATATCGTATGGCATGCCGAGGGTCAAATTTGGAAATTTAATTGTATTCCTAAAAATTGAGGCCTCGAGTTGATATAGCTCTGCTTCAGGATCCACTGTTGTGTTGTTGTTGTTGTAATCGTGAAAATATCTAAATTATACAAAAATATTAAATATGAATAAATGAAAAAAAATATAAGAACTTACCGTTTTGAAGTTTGACTGTTAAATGATGAAGTGTGCTGAACGCAACTCGTTTATATATCCCCACAGCTAAACAACGCTAACTCTCGTCCATTCATTCACTCATTCGCGAATAAACACATACTCTCTCTCTCTTTCCACACCACACACACACACACACACACACACACACACACACACACACACACACACACACACACACACACACACACACACACACACATTTTAATTAGGACACATATAGAGTGCAGACGTGTTCGGACGTGTTTCTATTCGATCGAACAATTACAACATAGAAATTTAGTTGTTTTTCTGCTGACGCCGCAATTACGCAATATGGTGAAATTCACACAATCACTCGATGACTCATTAAAACACTAACAAATTGAGTTGTTTTTCTGCTGACGACGCAATTACGCAATATGATGAAATTCACATTTTTTTTCTTATTTTTTTTATTTTTTTTAATTTTTTTTTATTTTTTTTAATTTTTTTAATTTTTTTATTTATTTATTTTTATTTATTTAATTTTTTATATCGAATATTCGTCTTTTAAAACTCCGTAAGTTTGCGAGAACAGAGACGGGACAATGAGTGCTGAACGAAAAAAAAACGACTTAAATCTATACACAATTCCACAAATCTATTTCTATAAAAGAAAAAATTTCACACCAATTAAGCCCAATTTAGGTTTTTAGAAAACATCCTCCCCGATGATACGTAAAATCCGACGAATATACCACACAACATTTGACCAAATATATAAAATAAATAAATAATTTTATGAATCATCCACACTGCGACCAACGAGATTGTTCGACTCGATACTATTACACTCTCTAAACACTAGCGCCGCGTTATTGTTATGTAAAAACTTCGTTGAATATTACGCACAACATTTGATGAAATAAATCATAAAATAAATAATTTATGACGCAAGCACAAACAATGAGATTATTCGACCCGATACTATTACACTCTCTAAACACTAGCACTGCGTTAACGTTGCATCTGTTTTTTAACATTTGAAAATGAAAAATAATTAATATATAAGATAACTTACAATTTGATTATGATTGTTTTTGCTCAAATTTGTGTTAGTCCTTCGTCGAATATTCTGTTATGAATTATGTCTTCTTTTTTGGTTTGGGAATATCTATATATATACAAAAAATATTAAATATGAATTAATTAAAATAATATTAATAATTGAAAATATGATAACTTGCCTTTTTTCTAATTTGTTGTTGAAACTCTGGTGATGAAATTTTGAATATTCTGTTATAAAGTCTTCTTTTTTGGTTTGGGAATATCTATATATATACAAAAAATATCAAATATGAATTAAATAAAATTATATTAATAATTGAAAATATGATAACTTACCTTTTTTTCTAATTTGTTGTTGAAAAAGTGGTGATGAAATTTTTATTACAGTTGTGAAATATCTAAATTATGTGAAAATAATAAAAATATGAATTAATGATAATAATAATTGAAAAAATATATATAACAACTTACCGTTTTGAAGTTTGGCTGTTGAATGATGAAGTGTGCTGAACGCAACTCGTTTATATACCCCCACAGCTAAACAATGCTATCTCAGCCATTCACACAACCTCACTCTTTCACACAATCACTCGATGACTCATTAAAACACTAACAAATTGAGTTGTTTTTCTGTTGACGACGTAATTACGCAATATGATGAAAATCACATATTTTAATTCCTATTTTTTTTTTTTTTTATTTATTTTTTTTTTTGTTTTTATTTTTTTTTTTTTATTTTTTTTTTTTTCTAATTATTTAATTTTTTTAATTTTTTTATCTTTCAAAGTCTTGTAATCATTAAAGCGTAAGCCCCTAAAAGTATATATCCAGCTCTAAAAATAAAGCATGTCGTCAATATAACAGTATGATACTAAAACTTCCCTAGCATATGCACTTAATAATATATCCCCCAATTAATATAACATTTATACACGTAAACGGCAAAAAATATAACAAAAGCCTCTGATCACTCGATACAATCATCTACAACGCTTTTTCAGCAGTATTTTTTTAATTTCATAAAGCACCTCTATTGGGATATTGATCAAACAATTATACATAATATAAAAGCCCAATAGTCCACACACCACCCAAAACTGTTATAATCCAAGTTCTCTTAACCACCCCATACATCCCCCCGATATCCGAGACATGCCCAAGGGAAGCTTTCACACCAATAGTCGAGACATCACCCAAAACTGCTATAATGTGTTCCCGTAGCTGACACGGCAACCCACAACCGGGACAACAACCCGCAGCCGAGACACCAACCCGGGCGGGGCACTAGCCACCTCCCCTGCCCACAAACGATCTATCGTGACGTCATTGAGCCAGAACACCCATAAACCCTCTACTAACCCCTTTTCTAAATTGTCTGTTTCGAATCTGTTGTACTATTAAAAAGTGCGACCGTAAAGAGAATATGACAACTTCAGTCAAAGGAAGGATTCCCTATTCTTATGCAATTACAATCGGGACACAATATCAATGGGCTAAACTCCTCTTAATTTAATTTCTAAATTAACTTTTAATTTAAATTTAATTTGATTACATTTGTAAATTACTTGGGGTGTGTGTGTCACAATCTTAAGCAATTTATGTTTACACAAGTCTTTTTGGTCTTAACGATTTTTGTAATTTATGTTTACGGATGGTTAACACTTATAAACGTATTGGGAAAGATATTTGACGACGGTGGATTTGTGGGGGTTCCACCAAACCCCACGGCCCCTTACCTGAAAAACCCCCATATCTACATCCCAGTCGGTATAAGTTTTTGCCAATGCAATTGCATTAGTACCTGTAAATGCTTCACGCATCAATCTTATCAAATTTATTTATTTAAAAGCTTTTGGAAAAGAATTCTTACCTTCATTGATTCATTCGAATCCAAAAATTCCCCATAACAATTCTATTCAAATTTATCACAGATCCCAATCTTACATACGCATTTTCCTGGTCGAATTCCTGAAAACAAAACAAATACATACAATGTAACCATCATGACAGAGATCATAAATATTGCGTCGCCTTTTTCCCAGCCTCACCATGTGTATAATAAATTCCTTGATATACACATCGGCTGGCGACCTAAACCTAAGGGACAAAAGCAAATATACGCATCTCGCGTCTTAAACCATAAAGTAAATCCTACAGCATAGGCAAATGCAAATAGGTATAGTATGCTTACCCTTGGCAGCGATGCTATGAACACCGATTCCCTGTGGATACGCTAAAACCAATTAGCACCATGTCCACCAGCATTGCGGTCTATCAATACAGCTACAATGCACGTTCCTAGTCAATGATCTATACGATCTCTTTGTCCTACATATTACTGGATCCGTTACCATTGACCTTCTCACATAAGTAAACAAAGACCCAATGAGCATCCAATGAGATTCGGCTTGTTTGCTTGGCCTTAGGCCCTTCTTTGTATTAGATTCGTTCCCATGGCTTTGGTCCATAAAAGAACCAACGTACGCACATACATGTGTACCGTGACGATATTCTCTATGAGATCTGTTTGGTTACCCCAAAGAGAGACTTTACGTCTCTCTTGGAATAGGAAAATGCACCCCTTAATTAAGAGAGCCAGTTTCACTGGCCGAATTTTTTTTAACAACGAATGAATATCGTTGAGTCTAATTACATCTGCCGACCACCACAGTCGTGCCGCTCCAGCTCCTCGTCGCGCGACCACTGGAGTTGTAAAAATTGAGTCGGATAAAATTGTTAGCAAAATACTCGATTAAAACTAATGTCTCTAGTGACCGCGGTCCAAATAAAACTGTGTAAAATGTGAAAAGAAATAAGCTATTAAAATAATAAAAAACGGTGATCACCAATAGACAGTGTATTTCCTTTTTCGGTTGCAGTTCCTGAGTGTTTTTAGTGTGTTTACTTCCTTCTCGTTTTCTCCTGGCGAACAGTTCTCTTTTGTTGCTACGGTGGACAATCGGAGTGTTAACGAAAAGTTGTGGGACGTAGTAGAACTCGCTCCCCTGCCAGTGCCACGACTTCGTACCCTGCAGATTTATCAAGGGGTAATACTGACTGCCAGTTGTTTAGTTGGTTTTTAACATTCTCATGACATCTGCTAATTCACGTTCTCTCATTTTTTTAATCTTCTTTCGCAATTTTCAGAACTTGCTTGATATTTTTTGAAGTTTGCAATTTTTGGAGAGATCAGAATCCTCATTCAGTCAGCTTAATACAAAAATTTAATAAATTAATACAATAAAGAAGAAAAAATGTGTATATATAAACTTAACTACTAACCTCAAAATTAAGGTATAATAAATTAAAAATTGAGGTATTATAAGGACGGGGATTTTTTTTTTTTTTTGGTTTGGGTAGGAAGGTGGAAATCTTCAAAAAATATCTTAGGACCGATCCAGAGGCATGCCGGATTTTTACCGACTAAAACCACCTCCCGCCATGCACATATTCCCGTTGATCCCCGGGGAACTTTCTTTTAGATATTTCATCGTGGTGCGGGACGGAGTTTACCTGTTACTCCACTTGTCGCGTCGCAACTGCTGCATCAAGTCACATAGAATGTAATTTGCTACGGACCATGCCTGTTTTAAACATAGCATGTATTCTATTACCCTTGCCGGAGTAACTGTCCGTCTCATATGTCGCTCCAAAATCGTTCGCGCGGTCTCGAATCTCACGCACCCTATGAGTACGTGTTCCGCATTTTATATTTTGCCTTCGCAATGTATGCAGTATGGGTGAGTCACATGGTTATACTTGTCCAAGTATTGCCGAAAGCATCCATGTCCTGATATTAGGTGAGTCAAGTGGTAATTCAGCTCGCCATGTTTTCTTTTAACCCATGTTTCTATATCAGGTATCATGGTGTGGGTGCATTTTCCTTTGGTGGAAGAATCCCACCTTCGTTGCCATCTCTTTGGCTTGAGAGCTCTAATTGTGACCGATTTTTATTTCTTAACGACTTTTGTCTCATTCGAGATGTCACCGATTTAATGTTTCTCAGGATACTTACAGCACGACAATGACCATACTGTTAGTGGTTTCATAGTATTTCACTGACGTGAAATTTGTGGGAAGTATTTAAATAAATATATGGGTGGGCTGAAAAGTTTCCGATCTAACAAAGATACAGGATATTTTTTCTTAAAATTTGTTTTTATTTTTCTACATAGTCTCCTTGTAACTCTACACACTTCTCCAAGCCATGCTCCCATCTCTCTAACGCGTCCAAATAGTACTCGGCGTTTTTCTTTGCAAAATAACTGTTCACGAAGGTCCTCCGAGCAAAATTTTTGGATTAGGGAACAAAAAGAAGTCGCTTGGGGCGAGATCCGCTGAGTAACGCGGATGGTCAAGGAGTGCAAACCGTAATTCGTGGATTTTCGCCAAGGCAACCCCCTCAGGTGTGAGACGGTTCGTTGCCTTGGTGAAACAGGATTTTCTTTTTCTGCAAATGTGGCAGTTTTTCCCCAATTTCTCCCTTCAGTTGGTCAAGTAATGATGCGTAGTATGCTCCCCTATGGTTTTTCCTTTTTGAAGTTAATCGATTAAGATAACTCCATGACTATCCCACAAAACAGTCCCCATCACTTTCCCAGCCGAAAAAAGAGTTTTTGCTTTTTTTGGAGCCAATTCCCCCTTTGGAGTCCACTGTTTTGACTGTATTTTGGTTTCGGGCATATAATGGTGTATCCAACTTTCATCGATAGTAATTAATCGGCGCCAAAACTCGGATTAATTGCGCCTAAACTGCGCCCACAAAGCCTTGGAAATGTTCGTTCGAATAACCTTTTAGTCTAACGTGAGTGAGCAAAGGCGGCAACAAACGCGCGGACAGCTTTCTCATACCTAAATCTTGATTTAATATGTGACAAACACCTTCTTTGGACATTTTCATAGCGTCTGTTATCTCTCTCACTTTAATTCGGTGGTCATCTAGCACCATTTGGTGAGCTTTAGCGATGTTATCGTCAGTTGTTGCAGTTTTTGGACGTCCCGAAGGTGCACCGTCTCCCAAGCTCTCACGGCCACGTTCAAATTCAGCTGCCCAAAATTTCACCGTGGTAAATGATGGTGCAGAGTGCACATACACAGAGTCCATCACATCTTTGGTTTTCGTAGGCGTATTGCCTTTAAAAAATAAAAATTTAATGCCAGATCGATACTCAATTTTGTCCATTTTCACAAAAACACTTGTGGCGTAGGGGTAGGTGTGTCGCACGGGCACTGGGTTCACTCCTATCCCCAGCGTCGATTTGTTCATTCGGGCACTGTTTACCTAACGCCAGCGAAGGACAATACATCGATCGCGCCGGAGAAAACAGTAGGAATAAAACACGCTGTTACTCTCGATCCAAATGATTTTTATTTTAATGTATCTTAAGCCAAATATTTTGAGAGTTCACAATTGGTAATTTATAGAAGAAACTTAAAACTTCGAGAATTCATTTCGCAATACTGTTTGTTATGTTTACTAAGTTGGATTCGATGCAAATTGTTAAGCCATTTTACAGTGGAATTAAGCATTATCGTATGAAACTAATCACAGACACTGAATACGTTTCTGTTGTCGCCGCGGGTTTCAGATTGATTTTTCATTAAGGGAGAATTGCACGACGCTAGTGTTAATGTTTGTTAAGAGCACTCTTTGATGCGCGTTTAGCGGAAAATTTATGTGGAGTGGAGAACTGACGAGTAAGGAATTCACCGGTACTGGATTAACGGGTTAGGAGAACTCGCGTAGATACTTTGTGGGCACGCACCGTACCGCGCACACGGTACGGTGAATGGTGGACACGACCGACTCCGTTGGTCGTTGGAAAGCGACTGATCGTAAAAGGGGCAAGAATTCATTCATCCTGTGGTGGCGGTTGAGTCATAGCAGAAATAAACTCACTGCCACTTCCTAGCAACTCGAAGGGGATTGCTATGCTTGCATAGGCAATTCAGTTCCAGTGAATCCTCGCCGTATAAGCTGAGCTGGATTCGTTGGTTGTGCATACCGGGAAATTGATATTGCTTGGGTGCAAGCAAGAAATATCATTTAGGTAAGATATTAACCGAAGCAATTTCGGGGAATTTAAGATTGCTTGGTTGCAGGGAGGGAATATAACTTAAGTAAAGAATTGACCGAAGCAATTTTGGGAAAATGTATGTGGGGTGATGTAATTGAGGGAAATGATTAATATTCGTTGTAAATTGGAATATGCTTTCGTTACAGAATATGGTTTTCGGGGGAAATTAGAATTGCGTGGTCGCAAGCAAGGGATGTGGTTTAGATGAAGAATTGACCGAAGCAATTTTGGGAAAATGTATGCGGGGATGATTTAGAATATATTCTGTTGGATTGTATTCTGTTGCGTGTTTTGGAGTGTGTTTATTGTAAAGTTTGGGATGTGTGCTATTGCGGATTTTGCATGGGGAGTTGGGTTAAAGTGACGCGCTGTTAGCAGTCAAGCTTGGTTAGAATTGTGGGTTGGTTCTCCATGTGGTGTAGAGAGCCCCCACAGTACTCCCCCCAGTGACGTAGTCACGAAATAAAGGTCGGGTGGAGGGAGTGGTTCGGGGTGTGACGGGGAGAGGGGTAGGTGCCTAAGGTCAGGGTGGCCCCTCTTGCTTCGGGAGGCAGGGTGGTGGGGTATTGGAACTGTCCTGGAGACGAATTCCTGTGTCGTGGTGGGGCCTGGATGGATAATTGGGGGTGGAGTCGGTTGTTACCGCGTTGATGCCGCAGGGGCAAGGGGTGTACGTCGTGGTCCACTGACCTGTTGTGGGTCGCTTGGACCAGTAGGTTTATCGTCCGAGTAGGTCGGCACCTATCGGAAATCTGGTCGCATCTGCGGTGGCTAGGTGGCATGTGCGGGATGGAGGAGACTTATCCCACGATTACTCTCATCCGCAGGGGCGGGTTGCCGTGTGCGGAATAGAAGGTAGACCCGAGTCCGGAGTCGGTGTCTTTCGTCCATACGTTAGTATGGGGAATTGTTTACCGGTGGGACCAGGGGGGGGGGGGGGGGCGGACACGCTGTTGCGAGGCTTACCGATCGAAGGGGAGACCGGTATATCGGCACCGGTGTCGAAGGCGGAGCTCGATATATGGTCGCTGCGTCCGCGACCGAACGGCAACCTGGGAGAGCGGGCACGTTGGTTGGAGGTAGGCGGCTAGTGAGGGGGCTCCTGGTGGATGGTTGGTTGTGTCCAACCGCAGGGCGCTTTAGGGTGATGGTGCGCGCTCCGAAGTGTAGTGTGGTGCACCTGGTGTGTGGGGCGGCGTAGTGGGACGTGTTTGCCTTTGGGTTATTGCTTGGGTTGGACCGTGGTGGCTTGGGGGACGTCGGGAGTACCTAGGAAGGAGGATCCCTACGTGGGAGTAAGGGTGGTATAGGCGGGCGTCCTGACTATTGTTTGCCACACTCACATCGACTCACTCAAACGACTGTCAAATAAAAGCTACGCATCCAAAATGGCTGCAATTTTGGTGAGTAACTGTCAAAAGTTGCACAACTACATTCACTAGCTTTTATTGACGGGTGTTACTATCTTCACGTTGAGGTCGGAATATTTTCACCCTCGAATATCACTTTTTTTGTCCACTGTAGGGGGAATATAATTATATTATAACAACATAATCTCTATGCAATACTGTGTAGTAAAATCTTCGCAATAAAAAAGAGTTTGATACAGCTGTAGTATAAATGTTTTCGTAATACACCCCCTTCACTAATTGGAAAATGGCACCCCCTGGATGTCTCTTCTCGGCACAAATGTAGCCCCTAAAATTAAATTTAAAAGCCTTATAAGAACGTAGCAAAGCACGGATTCTATTTTCAACCACAGAATCAAATGTTTCCGAGTAATCCCTGAAAAATTGAAACACGTGCAGACATTATAACTTCGTTTTTAATTTGATCCTTGAGAACTTTATTATTTGCAATGTACTAAGTCACACTGAATTTGAAGGCTTAATTGAAGCCTTGTTTGATGAGAATGGAACAAACTGCAGCATCGAATGTGGAGTAGGTACATCAATTGACAGCCCGAATCACCTCATCCTACATTCATCAAAGTCCTTTGATCCAACCGGAGATTTACGTTTTTCCACATTCCTTTCACTAAATTTAATAAAGGGGATATTTGAAACTTAAAAAGATTCACACAAACTGTGTGCAGTTGGTCAAGATTTGAAATCCTGATATTCAACAACTTCCTACTGTCACTTAAATACTCCATAGCCTTCAACAGAGTGAATAGCAATTCCAGTTTTATTTAATCTGATCTTCAAAAGATAGGGAAAGAAATCCTGCGCTGTCAATAAAACGGTTTAATTACGTCCAACGGATATCCTTGTAAATTGAATGTATGTTAATCAAGTTGAAATTCCTCACAGAATGAAAAACACAAAAGCTCAACCCGAACCACTGGTCAGCTCTCGTGAGTTATTCCAATTCTTCCTACCATTTTGTCCTGGAAGATCCTCTGAAATTAATGAGTAGCGGCTGAATGAATGACAAAGCCACAAAAGCCAATGAGCGAAGGGATAGCATCTTGCATACATTAGTGACTGGGTTGGCAGAAATATTACGCGATATTCATGCTACTTAATGCAAAAGGACGACTTCGCAGGATTTATCCACTTCAGCTGCTATTGCTCCAACAGGATGAAAAAACAGTCTCATGGTGACCGCACAATTTATTAAATGTGTGTCCGGTGCAGTTTGCAAGTTGAATATTTTCGAAAACCATGGCCCAAGGGGAAGAGCTGTTTAATTAGTATTACAACTTATTACGTCGAGAAGCCATGTCTAGTAATTATTGTAATTTACGGTATTACATCTAAAGCAATTATAGTTATTACTTTGCGAAAAAATGTAGTGATAAACTGGTTGTGTTGTCTGTCTGTCCACATCTATGGGGTGGATCCCATTTGAGCAACGTAGTCCGCTACAAAAGACAAATAACTGAGTGCCAAACGCAAGAAAACGTCGGGGTTGATCAATCTATCACAGGCAAAGTTACGCTTGGCTATTATCGGCGCCTTTCATCAGACGCATGCTCACGAAAGTTAAATTGCAACAAGAGAAAAGCAGAGCCGTGGAAATGGTTCAGCTTGTGAATGAGAACTGATTCTTGTCGTAAGATCATAACAATTTTGTTTGGAAACTATGCGAGATTATGACCTTGCACTCTTCTTAGTGATATCGATCTAATTGTTTGTGATTCTTTACGACTGTTTAATGTTTTGTCTCATTTTTCGGTAACTAACTGGTCTTACCCTAATCGACGATTTGCCAGCCAAAGCGTACTTGATTCACTCTCTTCCTGCCATCATCATTAAGTTCCCTACGTATCTTTTATATCTTGTTTAGTCAAAAACATCCCATTTACCGCAATCCACACGGAGCAATGTGGAGAAGACATGATCCAATTTGGCAACCCATTGTTTTCTGTCATTTGGTCCCCGCTTTTTTTTTTTACAATAAATTACACAATTATTTTCCAAAAAAATAATAATAAATCCTGTTTTATATCTCTTAATTTTTTTTTTTTTAATTTAAAGACATTTTTTTAAATTGTTTTTTGCCCGAACACAAGAATTGGAATTGGAACCAAACGAAACATTATTAGGTATTCAAATAAAACTAAGTGGACGAAAATAATACTAAAACTAGAACTACATCTAGGGACGGGAAATGAGAGCGTTGCGCCTCAAAAGCATATTATATTTGGGGACGTAAAGTCTTCTCTTCGTAACACACCCATCACCAGGTGGGAAGAGATCGGTCTCTTTTAAATTTATCTCTTTCACTGATCACCATACTGAAACGTAGGGGATCTGGAGCATTAGAGATATCGCTATCATACAGAATTCGTTTATCCCTGGTAGCACGGAACGCGTGGTAAATAATAGGGACTCAATGTTCGTCTTAGATAAGATTGTGGGGGTTTTAGTCTGGATGCCGACGTACGGCACGGGGTTCACTATTACCCGTCGACGATTTCTACACAAAAATTGTCTTCCCAAAAGGAAACTGAACACCGAATGAAAAGACGAATAAAAGACACTGAATGATTTCGATGTTAATGTTCTTTATTTGTCCTTGGTGATTTTTATATTGTACATTTGTTTTAATACTCAACATTAAGAAGCTTGATTTAAAAGGTGTTCGTATCATTAAATTACCGATTAAATATCGTTGAAACACTTTTCTAGCTTGTCTATTTTAGATTCTACCAATATTTAAAACTGCCCCTGTTGCTATGTTGTTATTTAAGCACTAATAATTCGCACGCACTTCCCCTTGAGCCGACTGCGTTTAAAGGAAAGTAACTCGCGACCCGTGTTGCGTGTGGAACGACTCGGTGCGGTGATTGCAAGAGCGATGTGCGCTCGGTGGCGGTTGGATCTCGACTGGCTAATGAAAGCAAAAGTTCATCGCGTCGTGGCAGTAGAGTCATAGCTAAAATAAACTCACTGCCACTTAGGAGGAATTTCCAGAAGAGTTGCTATGCTTGCATAAGAATTCAGTTCCAGCGAATCCTCGCCGTATAAGCTGAGTTGGAGACGTTGGTTGTGTATACCGGGAAATTGGCATAGCCAAGTATGATCAAGGGCCTTGATCGTTGTAGCTGTTTCGTTGAAAATTAGCTGTCGCTTGGTTGCAGACGAGAAGTATGATTTAAGGAGGAAATGAACCGAAGTGGTTTTCGGGGGAAATTGGAATTGCTTGGGTGCAAGCAAGGAATATCGATTAGATAAGATATTCACCGAAGTAATTTCGGGTAAATGTATGCAGCACGATGTAGTTGGTGGCGATGATTAATATTCCGTTGTAAATTGGAATATGCTTTCGTTACATAATATGGGTTCGGGGGAAATTAGAATTGCTTGGTGGCAAGCAAGGGAATATGGTTTAGATGAAGAATTGACCGCAGCAATTTTGGGAAAATGTATGCGGGGATGATTTAGAATATATTCTGTTGAATTGAATTTTGTTACGGGTTTAGGAGCGTGTTTATTGCGAAGTTTGGGGAGTATGCTATTGCGGATTTTGCATGGGGAGTTGGGTTAAGGTGACGCGCTGTTACCGGTCAAAGTTGGTTAGAATTGTGGGTTGGTCTCCGTGTGATATAGAGAACCCCCACAAGATCTTTTCTATCCAAAAAGAGTAACGCTTCTGGGGGAATAAACCCATTCTGGAGAGTACTCTTCAGATATATATCATCGGGATAGAATGTTCTCGATATAATATTATTTCCACTGCATATTGCCGTTATTGGCGCAAGACTAATGATCTTGCCCGGAAAAAACAAATCATTATGGAAAATTTAACAAGCCTCAGGACTTGCTAAATAAGGCCAAGACCGGTCCCCGGTTGTAGTGCCGATGATGATGATGATGATTGCCGTTATAGTGTAACCACGGATAATATTGATTATGAACTTATCAGGCCTGTTTAGTCCTGATTTGTCGTTGAGGACTTTATTGGGGTAGAACTTCTTATGTTGTGACTTTGGTATTCTATATTTGCCAAGGTAGGAACGCAAACACTGCCTTTCGAACACCCGGAACTTCTCCACGTAGAATGGTGATATGTTATATCATACCAGGCAGCCATGCACCAATACTGGTCAGATGAATGCCGAGTATGAAATTATTTTCACCTTGTGGTCCAGAAGACTATTACGGAAGAGACTTATTGTCAAAGCATATGTGTTTTTAGCTGCCATAAGAGCTACTGCTATGTGCTTATCGAAGTAAAGATACTGATCAAGCCATATATCAAGGTATCTAACTATAGTTTTTACTTGTATGGGAAGATCATTACTTCATATAATGGAAAATTGTTTCCAATTCTGTTTTGTATCGCTCGATGTTCTGAAAAGGACAGCTTCTTTTTTCTGAAAATTGATCTGTAATTTCCAGTCGTCGCAAAAACATCGTCATCTTGTAGAAGTCTGTTGATGACATCAAACTTTTCTCCAGATCTATACACCACAATGTCGTCGGCGTATGCAATTGCATGGTTGAAAGAGCCCACTATATCACTAGTGTAAATGTTAAACAAAATGCAGGAGTTCACTGCTCCCTGCTGTAAGCCATTTTTCATGTGAAAAGTCTTGTTGGAGATTATATCTCCAGATTTCCCCACAATCTGTTTACCCATTATCCTATGGTAGATAATGTATAACAGATATTCGGGCATACCTAGATTTGCTAACTTATATACAAGTCGTTCTAACCAAATGGTATCGAGTTTTCAAAGTCAACCAAATAGGCCCTGTGCATTGTCGCTTTGCCTTGTTCCACTGTATGTCTGACAGAAGTTTTCTCGCGGCATGAAGGTGTCGTCCTTCGCTCTGAAACCGAACTGTTTGTTCGGAAGAATACAATTTTTATCACACCAATTTATCAATTCTTTATTTACAATTTTTTCAAATACCTTACTGATGTTTGGAAGCAAACTATTCGAGTGAGGATTGGGTTGCTTTTGTCTTTGCCCTTTTTGGGAATGGGGTGGACTCCTGCATTTTTCCAACTGGTTGGATATTATGAATTATTGTTGAAAAAATAGTGTAAAGCCTTACTACTTCAAGGAGCAAACGCTTTAGAACAATGTTTGGAATACTATCGGTGGGGAAGCAAGTATTGTGCCAGGCACGGGCACTCGGTTCACTTCCTTCCACCACCAAAGGCAAAGTTCCACCGTGCACCAAAGAAAAGCACAAACTGTTCGCCAAGACAACGCGGAAAAATAAAACACACTATTTCTTTTGTTTATTTTTATTTATTTTACGGTAGCACTGCGTGAAAGTTACAATGTGAAGTCAATAAAAACACAATCTTCGAAGACTGCAGTAAATATAATATTCGACATGGCGGTTGCATACACTGCACTTAGGGTATTCTCGGGTGTCTGCAGCGCTACAGACAGCGGGAGCGGCATGACCATTGAGGTCAGCGGATGGTAAAGGACTCAGCGATAATCATCTCGTGCAGAGATGATTCGCTTATGGGGTGAGTTTGTTGTGTCGTGGTAGACATCCTCTCCACTAAGGATATCGTTTTTACCTACCACCAGAGAAACGTAAATTCTCTCTTGGTGGAATAGGAAACCAGATCTTCTGATGAAGATCATGGCGGTATGTGTGCGATCGTCAGATCTGAGTTGTTTACATATGCGCGGAGGCAATGGCAAAGACAAAAGGGAGATATGACCAAATGCGCCGTTGTTAATGCGTTTCGTTATTTACGCGATGCGTCGTCGGCCGAACGAATCCCTTGCATGCCTTTGTATATGTCGGGTAATTAGCTGCGGCAGGGAAAGAAATTGAAGATTGTTTGTTAGTGGGAAAACAAATGATGAGTTAGTTCTTATGCATGTTTACATGCGTAGAAATATGGTTTATGGCATCTGTAAAAACAAGCTGTCCGATATAGGATTGTAACACAGACAAAGAGTGCCGACTGGCTTGGGATTCATGATGCCATATGCACTTTAAAGAATTATTTCTAGGAATTTTATCTAACGCGTTGTATGCATTAAATGTCCTTGAAAAAGAAAATGTTTCAGGTATGCTGGATAGAGGTTGCGGTGTAGGTGTGGGAAATTGAAATTTGCCTCGGAACCGAAGGTACCGAATAGGTTTTGGGATTCCTGAAAAGGTAGAAAAGAAATCTTACATAAATTATATGCGATGAGATGCATGAAAGTAAGTTTTCTTTTACAGGGATTTTTTTGATTATACCTTAGATAATCCTAGATGCATAAAGCATTTAAGGTGCTAATCCGATTGCATTAGCGAAAACTTATGCAGACTGGATTGTAGAGATGGGGGTTCTTTAGGTAAGTAGTCAGTGGGCTTTGGCCGAACCGCCACTTATCTATTGCAGGAATTTTCTTGTTTTTAATAGATCTAAGGATGTCCTTTTTTTGTTTTATCTCTACATTTATTAACAATTCAATTACAGATTTTACTTAAGACTAAATGTTAAATTCTATTAAATATCATTCTTACATTAACTTACTAGCTTTCCGCAAACACTCTAAATTATACATTATCAATCTTTTGTTTGTCTTATGCCTTTCGGCGTACAATAATTAGTGTTTTTATGACATATTACAATAATCGATATGTTTTCTTTTTAATATTTGTTCTATTCTTTTTATATCATTTTTTTTTCTAAGGATTGCGTGAGTTCATCCTTGTGTACAAACATACTCGTGTTTGGATTTCTAAGAGGGGAATCCGGTCTATTGTTTACACCAAATGTAGTGAAACTTCGACTTGTAAGTTGCCAATTGTTAAGTTCATGGCGGATTGAAATATGGTTTCGTAGCCCTATTTTCCAGGTCTCGGTTAGAATGAACGGACTCGTTTGCTCTATACACTGCTATAAAACAAGCATCAATTTAGTTCGCTTTCTTTTGTGGATCCTCGATTATTATTAAATCTCCGTTGGAAATCACATTTTCCAGGGCAAGTCATGCGTTTAGGACTGTTCGACAATTTTTCGGAGTCCGCGGAACTCACAGACAAGGAATGATGTTATAGTCTTTTCTTCTAAATATTTTATTTATTTGTGGTCACATATTCCCCCCGCTTGGTAGAAACCTTGATGTGGTGCGGGGGCTTAGACTTCAATGAATCACTCAGGCTATGCTGACGGAAGCATACACTTCCAACAGGGGCACCCATGTCAGACGGGCTAGCGAGGAGTAGCACACAAAGATCCACCACCCATAATACAGGGTGTTACGCGTCACTGTGCCCATTGGATGCTTTGCAGCCAGGGGTATACCGCCTGTATTATAGCGGCGCCTCTCTGGCACCGAGGCGAATCAGAGCAGTAAGCAGACCTTTCCATATCAAAGAGGGGCTATGATGTGGCGGACTATTTGAAACCCCAAGACTCGTGGGAACAAAAACGAATAATCAATATACAAAAAACAATCTCACAAAAAACCCGGTAGGCGTAGGTGTGACGAGCCGACACTACCATAAGGGAACAAATCATCAAGATAAGAAGACGTAGGGAAAAACGGAAAAAGCGGGATATACGCGTCGGGAAGTGGATTGTTCGAACGTTATATAAACCAGGCGCGATACAGACGGTCGCAGAAAACGCGAAACAATACAGAAGAGACATAGCCGTGCTCCAGGAAGTCCGACTCCCACATCAAGTAATCAAGACCAACGGGTTAACACTGGTGTGTGGAGGTGCCGAAACACATAACCTCGGGACTGGCTTCATCATAAGCAAGAATATTATTACCCATGTAAAAGATGTGAAATTTATTAATGACCGACTGTCGGTGCTAAAAATACAAGGACCATGGTACAATTATGTATTTATAAGCGTACACGCCCCAAGAGAATCTATGGACGAAGAAACGAAGGACACATTCTACGAGACCCTAGAGGAGGTAGTCGATGGGATCTCAACTGATTAAAACAATATGGGACTAGGAAGTCATTCCGGAAGAATGGAAAACCTCAATAGTCGTGCCCATTTTCAAAAAAAAGTGATAGATGTGACTGCGAAAATTACAGAGGAATATCATTGCTTCCAACCACATACAAAATACTAACAAATGTCATGCTGGCGAGAATCGCACCGTACGCAGAAGAAATACTGGGTGACTACCAATGCGGACTCCGTAGGAAGCGGTCAACGAGCGACCAAATGTTCACAATAAGGCAACTACTGTAAAAGAAGTGAGAATACGGAGAGACGGTTCATCAACTGTTCGTTGACTTCAAAAAAGCCTACGACTCAGTCGCAAGGCAAAGACCCTACCATATTGTGGTTGAGCTGGGAATCCCGAAAAAATATGCGGCCCTCATTCAAATCAGCATGAACGAGAACAAAGGGCGAGTTAGAATAGAAAACCACCTCTCTGAACCATTTGAAATCCGGGACGGAGTACAAAAGGGAGGGGGGGCACTCTAATATACTCTCACTTTTTTTTGTGATTAAAGTGTATACAACTTCCACACTTTACTGTTATTTTCTCTGTGCGGAGAACACACACACGTGTATACAACACGTGTATACAACAATACTTTAAATATTTTTTTTGTTGATGAGTCACGATTGATGTAGTGCATTCAACGACTTTGTGTGGATTTTTATCTGCTTGTTAACCGTAAATCTAACAACAACGGGATTTATAGTTTGGCTGCTCTTGAATCATCATATTATTATTATTGTTTATTGGCCTGTAGGAACCCGAAAGTTCATTACCTCACCGACTCGACTCCGGCATTGTTCCCTGCCCCGTGCGCTCTCCTTCCACGTTCGGCCATCCGATCCGATTTCCTCGAGGTCCAACCTAACGTTGTCCTCTCATCTCCGTCGCAGCCGCCCAGTCGGTCTCTTTCCGGTTGGCTTACCGGCAAGAATTCTATGCACGGTCCTATCGTTGCCAATTCGCGCCACTTGTCCGGCCCATCTTAATCACAGTTGGTGAACCGTCTCTCCGTATTCCCACTTTTTTTCCAGTAGTTGCCTTATTGTGAACATTTGGTCGCTTGTTGACCGGTTCTTACGGAATCCGCATTGGTAGTCACCCAGTATTTCTTCTGCGTACGGTGCGATTCTCGCCAGTATGACATTTGTTAGTATGATGTATGTGGTTGGGAGCAATGATATTCCTCTATAGTTTTCGCAGTCAGATCCGTTACCTTTTTTGAAAATGGACTATTGAGGTTTTCCATTCTTCCGGAGTGACTTCCTTATCCCATATTGTTTTGATGAGTTGGTGGATCTGTGGGGGTTTAAACATTACACGGAGAACCAGCCCACAATTTCAGCCCAATCTTGCCCGCTAACAGCGCACCACCTTAACCCCAATTCCTTCCACCAGCTATTTCATCTGAAAAAAGATATATCCCAAAAGGACGCAGTACTGAATTCATTATTTATACAAATGATGTATAATTGAATTCAGCACCACTTGCCATACAGCAACCCCATTGCGTTAACCCCATGAGATTTTCACCGGAAATCTCAATGTCATATTGGTTAGCGACAAACAAGTCTAATCAAACGACGCGGTTGCATCATCGCAAAACCGCTGGGGTAATTTTCAAATTCTTCGAGTTTGGTTCCCACTCTCATAATGCCCAAGCCGTTGCAGCGTTCATCAATAAACTCTTTAGTCAGGTGAATAGCACAAAACAATTTTCATCCCATTTCATGTTCCCCTTCGTTGAGTGCATTGCACTCTGAAATCAAACCGATGTCCTAACTAGGTCACTCGGTCATCGCCAGATTTTGCGTTCGTGCATGCAATAAGCCAATCATCCCCGGGATCATTGCGCTTTTCGTTTCGGTTCTCTCATTCTCTCTAGTCGATCGACTATTGAATTAACCAAAGGTTTTATTGACATCGATGGGTGGGTAAAATGAGAAAGCCCAGATGAGAGTATGATCTCAATTGGTTGATCATTGTGCATATTCCAAGAAGACAATTTTCATCCCTGATTGGGAGTAGTCGAATTTCAACCCCCAAACAGTGCACACGAGGCGAGTGTTTAACACGCCGGAGTGGTCGCTCGTGAGTTCGGTGAATTTCATTTTTAACAAATAACAAAAATTCGGCGTCAGTGGATAATTCATCATCATTATCGGCACTACAACCGGGAACCGGTCTTGGCCTTATTTGGCAAGTCCTGAGGCTTGTTAAATTTTCCATAATGATTTGTTTTTTTTTCGGGCAAGGTAATTAGTCTTGCGCCAGAGGTTCCCCGGCGGGGAATCGGACTCCGGTCTCCCGTGTGACAGGCGGGTATACTAACCACTATACTATCGAGGAGCCCAGTGGATAATTACATAGGATAATGTTTAGTTGCACGATAAATACGGCTTGACATATTACAATAAAATGTTAACAAGTAGAGTACTTCAAATAAAACCCTAAACCCAATAGAAAACCGGTGTTACGTAAAAACAAAGTGTAATCTAGAAAGCGCGTTGTAAATTATATACAAGATTGGCATTCGCAGCCATTCATATATGTTTAAATGAGCATTAAAGTGGGATTCACAAAATAAGCAGAAAATCAGAAATCTTCTTGTGGAACAATTTTAGTCTAAAACAATTAAAGGAACAATAAAAAATAAAAACAAAAGCTAATTTGTATGTGATTAAATATGAGGTGCATCAGTGCTATCGCCAGAGTAAAGAAACAAATTAAATAAAGAAAAACATTAAAACAGCTAAATCAGCTCCCCAGCGTTTTTAGTTTTATTCTTCTGGGTGAACAATTTTCGGCGACCAATCGTTGGTGGGTGTTGAGTGAATCAGTGTCGTACCGGCACACAACTCAAACTCCCATAGATCTTTCAAGCGGGTGCCTCTCTTCCATGCTTCATAAGCTCTTCCGGTGTGCAGCGGACTCCGGGAGTCTTGTTGTTTTTCAATCGAGTTATTGTGCGTACAACTTCGTCTAAAGAGGGCTCTGGGATCTGATGCTCGGCTGTATGCACGTCTGGTGCGTTTATTTGTGGTTGGTGGGTGCGCACATTGAGCAGGTTTTCAATCGACTGTTTCCATCTTGTCCCGATATTGTTTGTTTCTGTGACCAGACAGCCGTCTCCGTCTCGAATTATTTTGGCTCTCCCTCGGTAGCTATTTCGAATTTATGCCGGCATACATACCTCTGATATTCTTTGCTCTGGAATTTTCTAGGATTCGATCAGAGTCTTATCCAATTCGCGTATTTTGCGTTTGAAGAGTCTCACTGCCTCTTTCCGAATTATCGTGTATCTTCCTGTCTCGACTTCATAATATCTTTCTAAGTGGATCACTCTGAGGCGTTTACGTTGTTCGATCTTCGCCCTGCACTCATCGTCAAACCAAGGTTTGGACTTAATTGTTTTCTTAAATCCTCATATCTTTTGGGCTGTTTGTTTGATTGTGTCTCAGATCGATGTCTATTTAGTGTCCAGATTATTGGTTTCCTCTTCCTCACTACTCCCACTCTGTAGGATGCTAAATCTATTCGTTAGTTCCTCTTGATATTCAGCCCTTTTGCGTAGGTCTTTTAGTTTATCAACCGAATTTTTTGCTTGTGTCCCGCGATTGCCCATGTGGGTTTACTGCAAGCCGACTTCTAATTTTACCCATCACTAGAAGGTGATCGGAGTCGCAATCTGCTCCTCTATATGATCTTACGTCAAGGATATTCGAGTGTTGTCTTTTGTCTATGAGGAAGTGGTCTATTTGGTTGCGCGTTACGCCGTTGGGTAATATCCATGTGACTTTATGGGTTTGCTTGTGCTTGAACATGGTGTTTTTCACTACCAGGTTTTTTGAAGCTGGGAACGTGATAATTCGAATTCTATTATCATTTGAAACGTCGTTTCGACTTTCTTTGCCTATAGTTGGTTGAAAGATATCTTCCTTTCCAATTTTCGCATTGAGGTCCCCGAGGAGGATTTTAACATCGAATGATGAGATCCCATCGAATACTTCCTCTAGGGTCTCGTAGAATGTGTCCTTCGTTTCTTCGTCCGTAGATTCTGTTGGGGCGTGTAGGTTTATAAATATATAATTGTATCATGGGCCCTTTATTTTTAGTACCGACATTCGGTCATTAATAAATTTCACATCTTTTACATGGGGCGTAATCTTCTTGCTTATGATGAAGCCGGTTCCGAGGTTATGTAATTCTACCTCGAATCAACACTCTAGTACTGTACGAACTAGTTTTCGACCATTGCAAAACTTCGACAGTTCTTATACTGGCCATTGACTACAATGTGTCTTTGCCCGGTTCTGTAGCTGATTTTCTTTTCATAGGAAATACGCCAAAAACGATTTTAGGAACGCAACAGACGTGTAAAGATCCGATAATTAATTTTGATTGCGAAGTACGTGTTGACTTTTCCCAACACAAAGATAGCCTAGTTTTCAGAAAAAAAAGAAACCAGTGCAGTAATTATGTTATTAGTATCAACATCACCATCCATAAGAGTGGGACTGTAATCATTTTCAAAGGTCTCTTTTGTTATGTTGGCTACACTGTACTCGTCGTTTATAATACATAACTTTACATAAATGGACCGGCGATACGATAAATACCACACATAATAATTCACGTTTTGATACGTGATACGATCTTATATACCGTACTTAATGTCGTAATGATAGCTGTCTTAAATCTCAAAAATCTATAATATGCCTCAACATTAGAAAGAAAAGTATGCGTAGACGTTTATCCTGTGAAGTATTTCACTTGACATATCGTATTTGCCAATCCTCTCCCCCTTATTCTTTCCACACTGCGCGTTAACATTCAACAAATATTATTAAAAATGGGTCAATGATTCAATTTCATTGCACACAGTTTATTTATTTTTTCATTCGTGATTGTATTTCATATAATTTATTCCGAGTGGTTGGTATTCAAATGCAAAAAATTACTTTCGGATTCAAAACCTCGATTTTCATCATAACTAAGTCGATGTTTTTTTTTCTGTTAAATATAATCCCATTCTTTTTTTGACTCATTCAAACAGTCGTAATCTGTTACAAAACTGGGTACGTTACAAAATGGCGTATAAGGAAGAATGACTGCAGCTGTAAGTATAAATCATCACGCTCCGCAATAGGGGTAACTATACCAACCCTAGTAGTGTCTTTTATTTGCTGTTCACGGTGTGAATGCCGAGGTCAAAGTCGCCATAGTCCACCATTGTAAAACAAGCTCCCGGTTGAACCTGATACTTGAACTTGGTCCTTTTATTTCTAGTTCCCGTGGCATTCCTCACGGTAATATAGTTTCAGTACGACTTAATTAATCAACTGTTTCTCTCATAGTAGTGTCATCATAGGAGCGGCATCTGTAACTAGCTATTCCACACCCGAAGTTCTAATTCAAAAGCTTGCCTTTGCGTGTGAATAACTATATTCCCTTAAGTGAATTTGCTCTACTGCAGACTACACCAGCATGTATTGTCTGCCTTGCTACTATCCCAACAAACTCCAAAATGTGCCGAATAACCAAGGATATTTATAGACACTTTTACAAGTTCTGTGACATAAAGGCGACGTATAGGCCTTTTCAACTAGAATGGGCTTCATTAACCGTATCTAATATATACCCAACTACTCCGGTCTTCTATCGGTAAAGTTCTTTTTTATAGGACTTTGACAAAAGTTTTCGTAAAATCAATTGAACAGGAACTTCCTTTTTTAGTTGGTCCTTGATTGATGACACAATTCCTGCCTGTCTATCTATAAGTACATTTTCGAACTCGTTTCATGTCCATGATGAATTTGTTCTATTTGAAAAGGCAAACAACTTATCTTTTTCTCACCTGTACTCATGCTTCACGTGGAGTCCTATCAATCACCGTCAAATCAAAATGAACTGCTTCCTGAACGAAGGCTAAAAGCATAGGTAAGTCTTATTGTAAAATGTAAGTGCCCACCACAGAGTTTCAATTCTTAGTAAACCCTTTTCAATATCATAAAGTCAACGGAGTTCTGCAAAACTTCCACAGGATTATGTAATTATCCGGAATGCCTTTTGTAAAAGGTATTTGGGAAGGTAACAAAAGACCTTTTCTTCAGGTCCATTAAGGCGGAAACTGCGAAAAAACGGACGGGGCAACTATAAAGCTGCGCTCAACGCGAACCCTTTGTGCTCGTTAGACAGAAGTCTCCAGGACATTCGCTTGCGATGTGCACAGAGATAGTTCACATTCGGCTGTCGCATATACGAAAAGGAAATAAATTACTTCAGCGGCGGCAATAATCTATAAAGCTTTATTCGATATCCGTTTCCTGGAAGTGACGGACGATATTTGGGAAACAAATACATTCCATTAGTAGTTCTTGAACAGACAGTCTAGGAGCATTCGTGTAATAGCGCAACAGAAGTAACTTCCCAAGAATTGAGCTTGATGCACCCAGAACATCAAAAAGGGACTGGCCTATAGGACTTGAAAGTAACTCAAGGAGAGCTGTGTCGATAGTCAAGGACTAGTAAGGATATGGCAAAGTGAGTTTTTCTTTAATGAGCACTTGAGCATTGATGCTAGCAAGTGGTAGGCTTTAAAGTCGTTCCAAGATGTACTGTGAGGCGTTCTTAGGTGGTCCTTGACGATAAGAGTCATCGTTTGGAGATGTATTTATGCATGAATTGCAAAGTAACATAAGTTTCTTTGGGACTGAAAGGATGCGGATTATGGTGAGAGGATAGTAAATTGTGGGACAAGTGAGCTAGTAGAGTATGCAACTGTAAGCAATTGGTTGGCAAACTTTAAACCGATAAAGGGATATTGGCATATTGTGGCCAGAGTCGGCAAGGTAGTGAGGACAAATACCGATTTATTTAAGTTCGGACTTTGGCAGTGCAACCAACATCGAGGATGCATACTTTTGAGATGAATTTAATTCATCCTATGGACAGTATAAATTCACAATGAAGAACATCTGATGTGATCTGGTGAGGTGGAATGGAATGTACGGGTAATAAGTTTTTATATTTTTTTCTATAGCTTAACAAAATCGTTGGGAGAAAACATTGTTATGATCCGACGCCGTGCTTCCTCGGTTGAGGGAAGAGCGTGGACCTCTTATTTTTCCTTTATTTAATATTCTTTCAACAATTCGCGTTTCAGTGTTTATTCGCTCCGCTTGAAAATATGTTTGTGCGGAAGTTTATTGCAATTGATAATCAATTATCAAAGAAAAACTATTCCGTCTCTTCGATATTATTTAATTATTTTTTTTTTTGTATCTTCTTCTCCACTCAACTCAAACTCTCAATCTAAAACTTACAAATTCTCAAACTGAACCAAACTGATAACTCAAACTTACTATTTCTCAAAACTCAAAAACTCAAAAACTTAAACTCAACTCAAAACTTAAAACTTAAAACTCAACTCTGACTTAAACTTACTTTACAATAAATTTTTCTCTCTTCTTATGCAACTTATTGCTCTAATTAACTGTAAATTATAATTTGAACAAAAACCATTTTCTCGAAGTATTACTTACTCTCTGTGACTTTTAAAATGTTTCAAATGAAAAAAGGTGCATGTTATGAAAAAGGGGCATGTTATGAAATGTACTGTAATTGACTTGATATAGAATATTGTGTATGTTTAATTATGATATGTTATGTATTAAATGAGAATGTTAGATATGCAAGGAGAAAGTTTTAAGGATGTGTTAGATAAGTAATGAGATTCAGTGTTAAAGCTAATAAGGACAGTAGTATTCTGGAATACTACAACATTAATTAAATCTAGTTGTTAATAATATTTAATTGAGGGGGTGGAAAGATATCGCACACAGAGCAGACAGGTACATTCTGGATAAATTAACAAGAGTTGGCAATTTTCCGAATTAATGGCATGATGGCAAATTAGTTTCAGATTTTGTAACTTATTAGCGTTTTATTGTAATAAATGGAAGATTTGTTGCTCTGTCGGGGATTCGGTCTCCGAATATTCCGGCACAATATCAAAATAACAACTTTTGTTTTTGTATAACATTATAATTTTATTATCTTTAAACAAATGTTGTTTTAACACGAACACATGAACACACGACTTGTTTGGCAGTCTCTTTACGGCAAGAGAGCCATGCAGATTTTCAAAACCAACTGCACTTTATTTACCCTTTCATTCCTTCCCACGTCTACTCTTTTTTCATATCATTGTACCCGTTACTCCTAATAGGATGCCGCGACAGGATCGTTGGTGCCTGTGTGTGCGAAGATGCGGTCATGCGCTGGGGGTGTTCTTTTTATGGAACAATTTTCCGCTGCTTATCTTCGCCTGGCACTGTTTATTTCAGAACACTGTATTAATGTGTTCGCTTATCTATTGCTGGTCCCGACTTGCATGCTTTCCTGAGGCGGTATTGGTTTTCTGTGTAGGGCTATTTCAATGGAGCGGGAATTTCGCGTTGATTTGTGTAACATTCGCGGCTTGAGATTGTTGAGGGCCCATCGATATAACTGAGGAAAAGGAACGACTTACCTACTTTTGGTGTGGTGTGCCCTCGCTGTTTACCCTGGTGCAGTTGTCTCAGAATAAAACTGTATCCTTTCCTTTGTTTTATTATTTCACTTTTGATTCTTTTAATGTTTTACTGTTGGCTTTGATTTTTAAGATTCAAATCAGTTACTCCTTAATCGTTTTATTTTTGAATTTTAAGATTTAAAATAAGAGTTGCTTGGCTGTCTGCCGCGGCTCCGGCCTCTGAAACTTTACTAATGTCGAAATCGAAAATTACTGCCCTATTATTCTTTTTTCAGTTGAGAATTGTCAACTATTTTGGTGTAAAAATTCCAAGGAGCACAAACAAGATTTTGTGTGCTTCAATTGGAATTGTGTTCTGGGAATTGGTTAAAGGTTTGGTTGGATAGGTTCCTGGAAGGGAAATCATGAAATGGGTTTTTAATTAGGCATTTCATGATGTCAGGACTTTGGGAATTGAGTCAATGTGCGACGAATTAACTTTTGATTTAATTCGTTGCTCATGTGACTCAATATGGAATTTGGATGTAGGTTAATGGGAAATTGAGGATTTGGATTATGATTATGGGTAATGTTGGGGATTTGGGTGGGAGTTTCGATTTAGGATCGCCACAAGATGCAATTCCTCTTCTCTGTCTGTCCACGTTTCTAACCAGAAACCAACTATCCTTGCACTTAGCGAAACCCAGGTAAATACTAATAGAGATATTTCCGATTTGAATCTACCTGGATATAACTTATTGCCTCTGTTCTTTCCACATCGTGGTATAGCCACATACGTACGAAATGATATTGCTTATCAGTTTCTGCCACAATATGGGCTCTGTTCCAGAATTTAATTTCTCTTGGCTAAAACTCCACGTTCGTAAGCATATCATACATTACTGCTTTCTTTACAGAAGCCCAAACTTGGATAGAAATGCATCCTTTAACGAATTTGATGATCTGTCTGATTCTATCGATAGGATCTTGACCATATATACGCACGGAAAATCGTTATTGCAGGTGATTTTAATGTTTTTTTTAACTTAACTCTATTCTAAACCTATCATCAAAACTAAATTTTCGAAATGCTAAATCTATGTAAGCTTTCCGTTGTTTGTCGGGTTTTTTATTTTTTTTATATTTTTAATGATTATTATTTCTTTAGTTTTATAAGAAAACAGGGTTTTAATTGCCACTCAGCCACCAAAATCTCTGGTGTTGCTTATTCGCGTCTTTTCGGTCTCTCTGTGCTACTGCCGTATTGAACTGCAGGCTCTCTTCATTAGTGTGCGCAACCTCTCGATTAAAACATAGTCGTTTATCTATACCCGACCGACGCACGTGATAAATCAACGGTATAGCGGATTCATTTTGTATGAGGCCGTTCATGTCAAGACTAAGGAATGCTTCTGGTGGAATAAAGCTATTGCGACGTACCTCCTCATAATACATATTGTTTGGGTAATATGCACCAAAAATCAAATCGTTCTGTGAGCTCATTGATCTCGCAATATGCCCTCGGATCAGCTTGATCATAAAGTTATCCACTCTGTTTATATTGGCCCCACTGTACAACGCTTCATTGGGATAATATTTTTTGTGATCGGATTCAGGAGTCCGATGTAGGTTGAGACACGTCCTGAGGCATTGCCTCTCAAAAATCCGAATCTTTTCCATTAAACTAGGTCCCACATTAAACCACACTGGGCATCCATATATGATCATCGGTCTGATGAGAGCCATGTAGCATATAACTTTAACTCTGCTGTCAAGTTGACTATTATGAAACAGTCTTCTTGTCATAGCGTAAGCTTTCTTTGCCCTGGCTAGGGCAGCTTCCACATGTTTGTTAAAATATAGATACTGATCCAACCAGATGCCTAAGTATTTGACTACGGTTTTGGTTTCCAGTGTTTGTTGGTGTGGTCCCATAATAGCTAGCTTTCGCCAGTTTATCCTGGTGTCTCTGGTAGCTTGAGCCAGTGGTGTTCTAAAGAGGATGGTTTCACACTTCTGGATATTGATTTTGAGTTTCCAGTTGTTGCAGTATCGCTGAACATCATTGAAATCCCCTTGTAATAATCCGTTAATGATTTCAATTTTTGGTGCTGTTCTATATATTATCAGATCGTCTGCATACGCAATAGCCTGATGAAGAGACCTTACCAGGTCGCTAGTGTAAATATTAAAAAGGATCGGAGATAACACCGCTCCCTGTTGCAGACCGTTTTCTATATTGTAAGTAATGTTGGAGGTCACATTGCCACTTTTGACGACGAATTTCCTTTCATTCAACATGTCGTATAGTATATACAGTAGTGGTCTATGAATGCCTAGTCTCATTAGCTTGTAATATAACCCTTCTAATCAAACGGTGTCGAAGGCCCTCTCCAAGTCAATCAAACAGGCACCTGTGCACTGTTTCAGATTTTTATTCCACTGAATGTCTGAAACCAGTTTAGCTGCGGCAAGTGTGGTTTCATGACCAGCTTTAAAACCAAACTGGTTATTTGGAATAATATTATTGTCCTCAACCCATTTAAGTAGAGCCTTGTTTAGAACCTTTTCGAATACTTTACTGATACTCGGTAACAAACTGATCGATCGCAAATTTTTTGGGTTTGTTCTGTCTTTCCCTCTTTTTGGTAACGGTTGGATGATGGCCGTTTTCCAACATACTGGATAGTGTGCGTTGTTCAGAGCGTTGTTAAACAAGACTGCATATATGTCCATTGCGATTTGAGAAAGATGTTTTAAAACAATATTGGGTACTCCATCGATTCCAACAGATTTTTTGTTTCTTAATGATGCAAAGACGTCATGGATGTCTTCACTAGTGATCAAAAGGCTGTTAGCGCTTTCGACAGTGATCTCGGCGTTTGCCGTATTTTCATTACTGAATTCGTTAAAACCATGGTTTTCTGATCGCCACTGTGAAATATCATTTCGAAGATGACGATAATTCAGTAAAACTCTATCTTCCAAGCCATGGTTGCGACGAATTACTTCATTTGCCTTGTACAGTTCTTGAAAGACGGCCCCTACAACATTCACTTTTTCCAAGGGATCTTCAAACACAAAAACTTCGTCATTTAGGATGGGGTTGTTTTTGTCTATGCCTATATTTGCCAGCATTCGTTGGTTTTCGTCAGTTCGTGGTATTTGGAGACACTGAATCTCGTTTTCATTACTCCGTCTAAATATTTTATTAATTTGCGGGAACATACTAGGGTTGTTGGATTTTACCGCCCGAACTTTGTTGTTCCAATACAAATTTGTTGATAGCCTATAGTTGGCTTTTATCAGCTGTTGGAGATTTTTTAATCTGGACTTCAGTGTTATTATCTCCTGGTCGTGCCTATCAATAAATCGTCTGTACCGTAGTTTTAGTTGCGACAGAAGTCTACTTTTTTTTCTGTGGAGTGCGTTGATTGTGGCGTTTCGGTACATGTTCATGTTGTCCGTAGGTGTGGTTTTTGGTATTGTTTTGTCCATAGTTTGTTTTATGGTTTCGTCCATTTTTTGTATGTATTTGTCGATGTCATTGTTGGGTATGTTTCTGTTGGTAGGAGGCCAGACTTTGTTTGAAACCAGTTCTTAGGTTGGCTTCACTTTGTAATTTCACTATATATTTTAGTTCCTTTTGTTTTTTTTTTTTTTTTTATTTATAATTATTGTTTTTGTTTTGTTTTTCTCTTACATCAATTTTTTTTTTTCGCTAAACATGTGCTCACATACACTCTCACAGTGGATTAGTATTAAACGGTGTTTGTTTTGACTGTCAAAACACGTGGCTTCGTTCTCTTTTATTTGTTTATATTTATGTATAATAACTTTGTTTTGACTGTTCTTGTCACTAGAATTGATTTATTTATAAATAGTCTTATTATTTCAAATTTCACTCGCGACTCATAAAAGTAACATTTACATTTATCTCGATCGGCGAATTGAAAATACGTCCACACTCGGCCAGTGTGTATCGTTGTGTGTGGTGATTTTAATGTGCATAACTCTCAGTGACTTCATCACTCCGGACACACAACTCCTGAAGGTCAATATGTCCAGCTTTTTGCTGATTCAAATAGTTTAACTCAACTTGTCAATGAGCCAACACACAAGACCTAATTTTAACCTCCCACCCAAACAAATACACAATTGAAGATTCTTCGTCCTTGGGCACTTCAGACCACTGTGTCGTCTCAGCTAAATTTGCTCTAACCAACAGTAACGTTAATGAGAAAGCTCCGAAAAGAACAGTTTGGTTCTACGAGAAAGCCAACTGGGAAGGTCTGAACGTCTTTTTGGGGACGTTAAATTGATCGTTACTTTTCCTCAATGACGATGTTGACTCTATAGCGGACACATTGACAGACATGATTCTACTTGGCATGCGGACCTTTATTTCACCCAGAGAAAGAGTATCAAACCCAAGAAAAATATGTGGTTCGATTCCGGGTGCAGAGAATCCATTACGGCTAAAGAGTTGAGCTTCCGGTTGTATAAATCAAACAATACTGAGGAAAACCGGGAAAGATTTAAGAGAGCTAGAAATGACTGCAATGCGTATATTAAACGCGCCAAGTTCTTGCATGATCAGAGAGTGAGATAAAGAATACTACACTCTCGCACAGGTAGTAGAAACTTCTGGGCATTCGTGAAAAACATTCAAAACTCAGTCTCTTCATCCATTCCATCGCTTATAGTCGATGACAAACCAGTCACCACTGCAATAGAGAAATCGAATCTACTTGCTGCACATTTTGCAGTCAACTAAACGCTGCGTGATTCCACATCAGTTCCGCCTCAACTTGAGCATAAGCAGTACACCATGAGCCACATTCGCTTCCGTTGCCCGCGCACTCAAAGAACTAAACGCACACAAATCCGCTGGTCCGGATGGCATTCCCCCAATCCTCTTCAAGAGATGTTCCTCTTCACTCGCTAAACCACTACAAAAACTCTTCCATTTGTCTTATTCTAGTGGCCGTTTCCCAAATAGATGGAAGTCAGCGAACGTTCAGCCAATTCCCAAAAAGGCTGACAAATCATCTCTTTCTTCTTATCGACCCATAGCACTAACTTCTATTCTCTCCAAGGTAATGGAATCTCTTATCAACCGTCAACTTTCGAAATATCTGGAATCAAATGACCTACTCAATGACCGCAAATATGGATTTCGTAGCAACAGGTCCACACGAGATCTGATGGCGTATCTTACTGAAAAGTGGAGCCATTCCATCCACTACCTCGGTGAAAGCAAGGTAGTCGCATTGGATATTTCAAAGTCTTCGACAGAGTTGGGCATCCAGCCCTTTTGTCAAAACTGCATTCATATGGAGGACAATTCCCTGATCCAATGGATAAGAGACTATCTGTCTGGCCGTTCAATCCAAGTGGTTCTTGATGGTGTCAAATCCGCCTCCCATCAAATTAATGCAGGTGTTACCTAGGGTTCGGTACTCTCACCCTCATCTTTATAAATGATCTCTTGTCAATCACTCACAACCCAATTCACTCGTTTGCTGATGATAGCAAGTTGAGTTTCTCATACTCATACGAACACTCCCGTCCAAACTCTTCGAACGTCACTACCAACCCGCAACTTATGCCTTATACATTGAATTCCTACCTCAACAAGATATATCAGTGGGGATTATCTAACCGACTAGAATTCAATTCCCAAAAAACTCAGTGCTGTCTCTTGTCATCAAAGGCGAGTCCCAAAGTAAATATACTGTCTATGAACGGCACTTGCATTGACGAAGCCAAGGAACTCTCAAGACTCGAATTAATTCGACTCTTAACTGGAATGACCAAATATTTGAAGCTGCGAAAAGTCCAGCCAAATGTATGGGGTTCCTTAAGAGATGCAAAAGATATATCACTCCATCCCACCTGGCCACTATTTACAAGGCGTATATTCGTCCAAAAATGGAGATCAGCTCCCATATTTCGTGAGGCGCAGCCAAAACTGCACTACACGTCCTCGACAGGATGCAAAACCGAGCAGTGAAACTTATTGGAGCCTCGGCTGTAAGTCGATAAATTCCGTCGTTAAAACACAGGCGCAATGTATCATGTCTATCTCTTTTCTATAGGTCATACCACGGTCGTTGCTCAACTGCACTTGCTGAATGTGTTCCGCCCATTCAGACATCATCCCGCGATACCAGTCAATCTGTGAATACGCATCAGTTCACGTTGAAAGTGGACTTTATGCGCACAAATAAACATAGAGAGTCATTCTTTAGTCGAACCACACGAATGTGGAATGTTCTGCCTGATCATGTGTTTCCTGGCCCTTGGATTGGCCAGACATTCAAGACCAATATACATCGACATCTCCTTTACTTATCCACTTCCTCTCCATCCGCGCGCACTGTGCTCTGACAGTTAAGGGTACTTCAAAATCCCCTTTTGTGCGCGCATGTTACGTCAAAGAATCCTTCGACGACACCAAAAAACCTATCTATCGAAATGTGTAACTTAATTACAGATTTCCTAGGAACATTAAAATATAAAAATTGCAATGTAATGTCTATTGCAACATGTGATAGAAATAAAACTTATTAAGAAGTAATTAAAAAGTAATTAACAAGACTTCGTGGAATCACGAAATAGGCAATTAAGCATATTGCAATACAATATATATTATGTAGAAAGACAAGCCTAGGAAAAGATCTTGATGTAAAATTAAATTCAGTTTTAGAAGCGTCTCTCTGAAGAGCAGACGATTTTTTGACTCCAATATAAATTAAAATAAAAATATAAATTTTTATAAAATAAAATGTTTTTTTTTATTATTTCACTTAAGTGTAATTTAGAAAAAACGTAACTCGCGTTTGTGTAACAAAAAAAAAAAAAAACAAAAAATGCGTTTCTAATTGTCCTCTTTCTCTGAATCTATCGAGATAGACACATCTGACTTCTGAAATAGATATTTTGGTATTTAAAACTTATTCTGTTGTCTTGCTTTAAATAAAACGAAATAATTTTCATAATATGTGATCGTCAAATGTTCTCTTCTAGGGAGTCGACACAAAACGAATCGGCAGATCTTTCTTACTCACACGGTGACGGAGCATTAAGTAAATGTGGTACTTTTACTTACTGTGTTGTGTTGGCTGGACTGTATTCTCGAATCAAAATAGAACAAAAACCTAAAATTGACTATTTAGTAATTCACTGGCTTTATTGAATGGCGATGCGAACTTATGATGTAAAAATAAAAGTTTGTACTATGTCGTGTCACTGTTCCTTCTCGACTTACTGCTTGAATATGGTTCTGTTTTGTTATTTTATCTCCATCTTTTTTTTCTAGGCACAATGTATTATGGACATAACTTGTTGCAATAGAGCCACTTTAATAGAAGGGTTCTAGAAATATGTAGTGTTCGGGTTGTGTGTAGATTGAAGGATTGTTGTATCTTCATCACCCTTGGTAGAGCCAGAGTTGTTCTCTTTGTCACGTTGAAAAAACGTCTTTCTTTTTTTTCCGTAATCTATCTCCTTTTTCATGTTGCTCTTGTCGTTACAAAACATAAAGATCGGCATCTCTTATTTGCTCTCATATTTCTAGTAACACAACTACGTTACCGTCAGAGGTTGTGACACTGGCTGAGCGCCACAAAGTGTTCTAAGCAGAATTGTTATAATTATTTATATAATTGTAAACTGCAGCACGTACTGATAAGTGTTCAATATAAAACAACCACTATCAATAAGTCAAAGCCAAAGAAATCCCTTTTTGCTGTTGTCCACTATTTCAACTCAACTGTGAATAATCCAGTGAAACGTGTTCTTAATCATGAGCTAAGAGATAAGTCGTTAGCGACGCATCATTAAAATCCCAGGAAGGATAGCATAGGACTCTCGCTCTTATAAATAAATCATATTTAAAATATGAAATATTTGTGAGTTTGGTAGAGGGAAGTTGTTTCCAATTCACTACTTCTTTGTTTTTTAGATACTCCAGAACACTTCCCCCCACTAGTGGTAAGAGGTGCACGGGGCTTATTCCTCTTCGAATATTAAAATCTTCGCATCATTAAAATTCCAGGAAGGATAGCATAGGACTCTCGCTCTTATAAATAAAACATATTTAAAATGTGAAATATTTATGTATTTGGTAGAGGGAAGTTGTTTCCAATTCACTACTTCTTTGTTTTTTAGATACTCCAGAACATTTTGTGGGGGTTCTCTATATCACACGGAGAACCAACCCACAATCCTAACCTAACATGCAAAAACAAATCCACAATAGCATACATCTCCCAATCTGCAAAAAAGCATTTTCCAAACCTCCAACAGAATATTATTCAACCGAATATATTTTAATCATCCCCACATACGTTTTCCCAAAATTGCTTCGGTCAATTCTCCACTTAATTCATATTTCCATGCATGCATGCTCATACTTGCTCGCGTCCCCAAAGCCAATTTCCCGGTACACCCAACCAACGAATTCAACTCAGCCTGTACGGCCAGAATTCGCTGGAACTGAGTTCTTATGCGAGCATAGCAACTCCTCCAAAATTCTTCGTAATTGGCAGCGAGCCTAATTTCGCTATGACGCACCGCTAAGACGCATTGAATGAATTATTTTCATTCATAAGTCAGTCGATCGCCATCCACCAAAGTCCGCGCACGTCGCTGAAGTCGAATCTCAACTCGGAAGAAGTCACCTCGAGGCCGTGCATAGTCATAGTCGGTGGAGTGCGCGTAGTTACGTGTCACATTAACGTGTCCGTACATCACCATAGAGCATCCCGCCCTTGTAAATTCACATTCTTTCGCAGAATAGCCCTTTTCCGATCCGTCGCTGTCCGCCGGCCCGTTTTTTTCACCGAGCTCCTTCGGTCAATGAAACGCGATCAGGGCACAGATCGATCGTGTCGTTAGTTAGGAAATATCAGTTCAGAGTACTACATAGGAACTCATTTATATCAGTCTCAAGGTTACACAAGCCAATACAGAAACGCAGCTATCGATACTCAAATCATGACAAAAAAGTTCTCTCCTATCTAGACTGAAACTCCTCTATCCGCATTTCACCTAAACCCGGAATTAAGGACACTCAAATCCTTGATACGTAACCTTCAAAAAGTGATTCGTGAAAACTACAGAACAGCTATAAGCTCAAAATGGGAAAACAAAATTCGAGCCATAAACCCAAACTGCTAGAACATGTTCTCCCAGATAAACAAGATTTTCCGAAAGAGTAATCATAATGACATTCCCTGTTTGAAAATCGCTCGAACACCAGTGAGTTGTCAAATACTGCTAAACGCTGGTATTACCACCGAAACAATATTATCTCTGATGGTGAATCCTTATTAATAGAAGATTCATTAGTAAAAGCGAATGCTATTGGTGGCTATTTCGAGGCCGTGCACAGAATGAACGAATATACCTCACCGCAATCATGATTTAGAACACTTCAAGATCGAATCATCAAATGGCTTAACAGAGCCCCTTACTATATGAAAAAACTTCGTGGATGGCTTAGGTTTTAGCATAGCAATTGGCGAACCAGACAAATTAAATAGACATATTTTTCATCCACCTTGGTGGTGGCTTAATGCCGAAGATTGCAGTCCTATCTATAGATATAATGGGTTAACCACTTTCTCTGCTTTTCTTTCTGCTTTTATTTCTATAGTACTTTTTTCTCCTTTTAATTAAGCTAATCCTTTTAATTTTAATTTTAATTTATAATAGTATTAGAAAAAAAAATATATATAGTAGAAAATAAACATTAAGAAAATAAATACATAATTAAAAAAAAAATATGTATATATATATATATATATATATATATATATATATATATATATATATATATATATATATATATATATATATATATATATATATATATATATATATATATATATATGTATATATATATATATATATATATATATATATATATATGTATATATATATATATATATATATATATATATATATATAAGCAAACAACAAAAAAACAATAAACATGAAAATCATCATAATGTAACCAGATTCAAGTTTTCCTTTTTTTTTGTCCGATATAATTTGTAAGTTTTCTCTAAAATTAAAACAATAAAAAATAAAAATACCCCTTAGGTAACATATTTGTATAGAACACAAAATAAATGTGCGCAGAATAATTTAGAGTGCTCATATGTTCCAATAGGTCTGTGGGGGTGAGGATTGTATTGTGCCAATCATGGGCACTATTTCACTATCTTCCCCAGGATGTTGCTCGACGAATATCCTTCAATAAAAGGCACGGGTGTTCTCTGTTATATTAGTTTTTATTTATGTTCTTTCCTTTTTTTTTGTTTGAATTTATTTTATCCGACACGAGCTGGCTAAAGGAAGCCGAATTGAATTTGGATATTTTAACAGCGGTGCACATTATGAAATCCGATTTCAGCAGAGAACTGATGGTAGTATTTGTGTAGTAACCGTAGTATCTTTCGCGTAGCTCTTTTTTTTATTTCAAAAGACATATGTCGTTTACGAATAAGTAATCTAGCACGAGAGAACAAACTTTGGTTATAATCTTGTTTAAATTATTCACAATAATTTTAACATCGCGGACGTAAAACTAAGCAAATCGCAGAACAATTAATCACGTAGACTCACTCTTATTCGATTGCGTAACGGGAGACTACATCGCACGCGAGCGTGTGCATCCGCATGCACACGCTGCGGTCGTTGGGTAACGATTTACCCCGTTGTTGGTTGTTAATCGACTCGTTGGAAAAGGGATGAAGTTGGGTAATTTAATTTTCACACTTGACAACCAAAAGAGAAAATACTTCTGCTCGCTCATTGCCACGTTCGTCGATGTGTGGTGAATAATCGGTTAATTGATAACCGACGAACATGGGAGAATGAGAGAACAGAAACACGATGTATGATGATCTCGGGGTGGATTTGGTTGTGTGTGCATGAATCAATGTACTTTGAGGATAACCCATTGACCCAATTCGGTGAATATGGTGATCTCAGAGTACATTGATCTGTACGAAGACAGAACTGTGAAGGAGGGGAAAATTAAGCTGGTGCTATTCACCTGCGAGAAGAGAGCATTGATCCCCAGCGAAGGAAGTGTCTGGAGAAACTGGGAAGGACGCCGAATTGGCCAGGGAAATCTGATCATGGGAACTAACTTAACTGCTTTAATAATTTGCCAAGCGGTCGCAAGATTAACTAACCACCGTTTGATCAGACTATGCCGTTGCTAACCGACACGATGCGATTTCCTGTGGAAATCTCATAGGTTAGCGTAATGGGGTTGCCGTATGGCAAAAAGGTAGCTAAACTCAATTATGCATTGTCTGCATAGGATCATGAGTTTAGCTATGCGTCCGTTTAACATGTTTTAAAGATGTAATAGCTTATAAGGGGAATGGGTAGAAATAACGCGCTGAAAGCGGTCGAAATAAGTTATGGAATTGTGGGTTGGTTCTCCATGTGGTATAGAGAACCCCCACAGGTCCATTTAGTCTACCATTGTAAAAAAATCTTATCTGCACTTCTTTTTCTTTTGCAAATAAGTGCGTTAAAAAAGTGTTAACCTGCAATCTTTGAGATTCGGCCATACGGGGGCTTTATCTTACTAAAACAACCCGCAGACTCTAGAAAAAATGCGTGGGCGATGAAAGACCTACTATATCAATTTTGGAGAAAGAAAAGGACTTATTAGAGAAAGCAATGCACGGAGACTTGTCAAGACGCGTGGTACTGCTATTCACTGGAAATGAGATGTGAGACGAGTACATCACACACATCCGTCAGGTTTTTCATCGGTTGTGCTGTTTGTTCACTTTCACATTCTTCGTCATGAAGTCAAGCATAGGGCTTATCAAGCTTAGTGCTTTTCTAAGACCTACACTGTTTCTGTGAACTGTGTTGGGTCTATTTTTGTTTGAAATATGGTTGCGAATTTGTTGTTGTGTACACATACCGGACTCATCCCACTCAAGTGTATTTGGCAAGGACATCCTGGCCAAATCACCCATTTATCGATACACCTCTTTCGTTGTTAAATATGACTTCATTACCTCTGATTACTAGGACGGGGTCTAGGTGCAGAAAAATATCCGCTTTTTGTACGTCTGGTTGATCACATACTTATAGGCCTAGGCGTTGAGATCCCAACCTACAACCCTGTATTTTCCTTTTACAGCTCAAACTCAGATCTTCGGATTCATTAGTTCTTAGGCTCGCAGCGCCAAAGCAGCTAACATAGTACACTCTTTGTATTTTTGCAAGAAGAAGTCCTGTACGTTATTCGATGTCTGTTTCTGCAAAGGATAACCTTCTAGCAAGACAGATTGTTGCTTTATCTGTGGTGTATTAACTCGGTCTGCATTGGGGAGATATTTATTTGACTCGTTTGCCAATAACATGGCAGCGTTGCAATTTAGTGGCGTTTGAGTTAGAATATCTTTCGCGACCCCGCTTATGTTAAGGTTTATTTGGATCCATTAAGGCAGCCTTTGTTTTCTTAAATTCCTGCGCCTCTGGAATTATATTGAAGGTGGTGTTTTTGGCGATGGCCGATTGTACATTGAAGATGGTGTTTTGTGTGATTTCACAGCGGTTCCCCGTTTTTAATCGTTCCACGTGGATAAAAATCCATTGAGTACCATCATCGCCAAACTGTTGTAATTGGACAGATTTTTGATAAGTACTTTTCTTTAAAGATGTTATCTACTACCTTGAAGTTCATCCCGTAGTCACTTCGCAGTGTTTGATGTCGCGACGAGCTGCAAATCTTCGGACGGCTTTGAAGAAATCTTTTGAGCTGTAATCAGTCGATGTTGAGAAGTAAACAACGGCTACCTTTATAACATGGAGTTTCGATTTTTTGAGAGAACTTTAATTGAACTGGACGGCGTTATTTAATTCGGAACACTATGCATTCAAAAGCAAGTGTTAGAGTTGAAGCGACTAGCTGACCCATGAGTTGTTGTGAAAAAATGCTTTGTATGAAGGTGAGACATTTGTGTATGAAGATATTGGTAGGTGCTCTCCCAATGAGGGTGCATTGTATGCCCCCGTGCATTGGAATTACGTTAAACATATTAATAATTCCAGTTCTGCCGCAGATATTGTCGACGTAAAAGCCCTTCGGAAAGGTTCCACGGCTAATGGGAATTTGTTCTTTTCGTCGAAAAGCGGTCTTTCGTCTCAGAAACTCATCGGCGACGACAGGATTGCGGTTATTCTGCACCGAGAGTAAGTGGAACACCCATCTCGCCGAGATTTTATTCCCTCCCAATTTTTCGTGCAGCTGTACTATGACTAATGAGGCTTACTAAAAACAAACTATTTTCAATACTACGACCAACACCTCTTGGTTATTCTAAGGACTTATTAAACGACTTTTCTATTTTCATTTCGTCAGATCATATAGGTTTCAGTAAGGCTATCAGCGATTAGGATGAAGTAGATATATATTTCCCGATGGTGGTTTGGGAATAGAAATTGAATACAACTTCTTTCCATAGAACACCTTCTTAGGTAAGTACTTACCTTTCATCGGTTAGCTTAATTTTATTTAGAAGAGGTAGCAAATTCAATAATGGATTGATTTCACAGAAGAACTCGAATTTTGATAGAAACAAGTTGTTGCGTATTCGCCCTGGATACAGCCAGCGAATTCGCAATTGAATGCTATCCGTGGCACCAATCTAGATGATGTCAACAATCAGCTGACATTAGAAATTAAAATTCTGTTGGTTGTCAAACGACAACCATTTGTTTTTCTCTTCTTCGTTAATCTCTTGACGTCACAAGCCACAAATCATTTCTAATCCGTGGAAATCCCCTTAATCAAATAGAATAAACCAATTTTGATCACATCAAACCAACCCGCGTTGTTTCTTCTTTTGTTTGGGAAGATTCTCTTGAGAATTCCTGCTATACTTTGGATTGCTGCTCAGTCTAGAGATTCGTTAAGGAGAAGTCCTGCTATATTCTGGATTGCTTCTCAGTTTAGAGGTATTCTTTGCTATTTTCACATTAATTTCCAGATTATTTTAGAGCCATCATCGTACGCCAGGAGACACTATCGTGTTCCTGACGCCAGCACCCAGCCCACAACAAATCAAGAACCCTGTGTTTGTGGAAGGTGTGTTCAACGCGTGTTGAGCACACAATACAAGTTTTCATTATCGTTATAATTTTTGTTTTATTGTGACAACGTTAATTTTTATGTTTCCCGACTAAACTAAAAACTAAAATAATTAAAAACAGAAACCTCGTACAATATATACCGCTTGCATTATTTCTAAAGAAGATATAATACTTAATGGAAACATGTAAGATTATAAAAATGTAGGCAGTTTTAAAAATTGTAATCGGGTTCTCTAATTAAAAATCAAACGTATTCAGACTTGGAATGTTTGAAATCTTAAGCGACAAAGTTTTGGACGTGTGGTTAGCATACAACCTCTCCCTGCCATCCAAGCGTTTCCCGTATACTTCTTGCTTTTATGTCTCACGTGTTGAGAATCATTTTAATTATTTCCAATACAATTATTCACTTGCCTGTTAGGGTTTGAAAATGACATATGATTTCATTACTTTTCTCACCTATGAGCAAACACTTAATTATGAACGATCCATCAATTAATTACAAGAATTCAAGAAATGCTCTCGCCCATCGGGTATCACTTGCTACTCCCAATCAGAGGATGAACAATTCCTCCCATTGTTAACCCACCTACAAGCTCCACCTTTGCTTCTGAATAAACATAGGCGGTCAGTCTGCAGAAACTCCAATACTAATTAGTCGTGTCCACGCCGACACAAGCTTCACCACTCATTTTAATTAGCACTATCCACCCAAACAAGGATACCGTGTAGCATCTGCATGAGTACAATTCGCAAAATTGAAGCTTCTCCAAAGCTATTCTCCTTTTCCTGTAAAATACCAGCCACAGAAGTCTTTCGGGATTAATTACAGGGTGGTGGCGGTAGTCCACGTTTGAAGGGCTGTTTTTTTTACCCTTTTTTAGATATCCTTCACGGGAGTATGTTGTTATTAATTTTGTTCTTTCTCTTTGCTTCGATTTCGAGTTCTTAACTGCCCGCGAAGAGGTGATTTTGATAGCCTCACAGCAACCTGTCCAGTGCTACCGCCATAATTGTCTTAAATTAACCAATCTATAGGAGAACATATGGCCCCCTGTATGCAGTCTGGGTAAAGTCTCGCAAGCAATCTTGTTGTCTGTCTTGCGGCGAAAAATGCCAACAACCGCGACGAGCGTTATGGATTTGTTAAGTCCTTTGTGGATGTAAAGATTGCCGGTGATTTTAGGGCCCATACTGCTTATTAATTTTACCCCTGGTCGTTTTGGCGATGGAATGCAGATCACGCCCTCCTCGTGTGTCCAATTTTAATTAGTTTTCTGTAGTAAATGCGCCTGCGCACAATACTCCAATTTGCGGTTTACCAACAGCTACCTTTACTTGTGTAGACCGTCTGTGGTTAGCGCGGATCCCTGTGATCAACGAACAACACTCTCCGATACCGATGTGTACGCAAATCGATTAAAATTTAAAACGTAACACAAACCGAACACAACCATTCACCTTAAATTAGAGTAATTCTCATGGAAAAAGGATATTTATGTGATACCGTGGTGTACTATAAGACGCAGCAGGATTAAATACATAGCTCGAAGATAAGGGTGGCAAGCTATGGATAGGCACAGTAACTTTGTAGGCCGGAACGCAGATGCATTATGGCATTTATTTTGCTGGTTGCTGCCAGTCGTCTCACCAGAACTGCAGTTGGTTGGAAAATTGATCAAAAATTCATAGGCCCTGGGGCTTAATTTTAATTTTTACCCACAGATGTCGGGGAATTCGTGAAAGCACATATTAGCTCCGATCAGGGATTCCTCTGAGGAAGGCGGAGCAATTGTTATTATTTAAAGTCGACAAGCAAGCAAGGCAAGGAATGCCGGGAATATCAGCAGACTGAATGGAACTTGTCTGAACTGCTAGACTAGTTAATAAGAACGTTCTGCCTCGTGTCTGATAAACTTCGATCCTTGACTGACCTTGGACGTCGAATTTTCAATACAACTTGATGCTACACTGTACAAATCGAAAATTCGGATTGTGTTTTACAACAGTTCTGTTGTTTGGTTCCAAGACTTTTACATCCAAAACGTTGTTTCGTGAATAAACATTTTATGTTAGAATTTGGTATCGAATTTACAAGAAGCGCATTTAAGGATTTTGTTTTTTTGTTTACTACTTGAAAATGGCCCCCCACTTGGTAGAAACCTTGACGTGGCACGGCGGCTTAAACTACAATGAATCACTGAGGCTATGCTGATGGAAGCATACGCCCCCAGTAGGGACACACATGTCAGACAGGGTAGCGAGGAGTAACACACAAAGATCCACCACCCCTAATCCAGGGTGTTACGCGTCACTGTGCCCATTGGATGGTTTGCAGCCACGCGTATACCGGCTGTATTATAACGGCGCCTCTCTGAAAACGGGTCGAATCAGAGCCGTAAGCAGACCTTACCATATCAAAGAGGGGCACTGATGTGGCGGACTATTTGAAACCTCAAGACTCGTGGGATCAAAAATGAATAATCAATATACAAAAAACAATCCCACGAAAAACCCGGTAGGCGTAGGTGTGATGATCCTGTGGCGGTTCTTTAATACATTCCCAAAGAACCGCCCATCCTCTTAAATTAACCACCTCCCAAACCCACCATACCTACCTGCGATTTTGGGGAGCGTAACATAAGCTACCCTTCATTCTCTTTCACCTGAAAGAAAAACCTTATCAACCATGCACATCAAACAAATCATTTCATTCATACATGGAACGTGCCAGAGAATCGGCTCAGCTTGTCAGCAATTATAAAAGATAAATACACGCTGGCCAGCGTAATTGTTGACATAGCTGTAGCCGGTATTCTTGCTACGGTTCATGAGTGAATATTGCCCAAATCCCAAGGGTCCCCTACACTTGCGACCAATTTCCCTTATCGGTTATCTACCGATCATGGGATTTGGGCACGAAAATGATTGACGTTAGACGTTGGATTGTAGGTTTGAGTCAGATTTGTATCGCCCAACAGCACAGATGTGCCCCACGATCGTGTCGTTAAAAAGCCAGTGTCGGTGTTGAGAGAAAATCGTCGTTTAGTTAAAGTCAAGTCAAACATTCACATAATTTATTTCGCACCGTTTCATCCTTTTTTTTTAAACTATTTCGCGTCACCGAGCAGTACGTAAAATAGGATATTGTGCTAATTAATAACTAAAACTTACCGTAAGCAAACAAATAACAGTATACCAAAGCAAAATAATATACAACCTACAGCCAAGATAAAGTGTTTTATTATTGTGACATTTTTTTATTCTGATCTTCATTCGTGTGTGTTGGAACTTTCTTCTGGTGATCATTTCTGCTTGTGGTGCTCTCTCGCGGAACTTTTTGATTGCTTGGGGAGTGAAGTGAAACCGAGTCGCGCGGGCACCTACTTCAACCCCACAAGCCGACACTACCATAAGGGAACAAATCATCAAGAAAACACCGACTCGGCAAAAAGAAGACGTAGGGAAAAACGGAAAAAGCGGGATATACGCGTCGGCACGTGGAATGTTCGAACGTTATATAAACCAGGCGCGATACAAACGTTCGTAGAAAACGCGAAACAATATGAAATGGACATCGTCGCGCTTCAGGAAGTCCGATTCCCACATCAAGTAATCGAAACCAACGGGTTTACCCTGGCGTGTGGAGGTACCGATACACATAACCTCGGAACCGGCTTTATCATAAGCAGGAATATTACTCCCCATGTAAATGATGTGAAATTTATTAATGACCGAATGCCGGTACTAAAATCCCGGCCCCATTGCACAATTATGTATTTATAAACGTACATCCCCATCAGAATCTACAGACGAAGAAACTAAGGACACCTTCTACGAGTATTTGATGGGATCTCATCATTCGATGTTAAAATCCTCTTCGGGGAGCTTAATGCGAACATTAGAAAGGAAGATATCTCCCCAACTATAGGTAAAGAAAGCCTACATGACATTTCAAACGATAAGGGAATTCGAATTATCACGTTCGTAGCGTCAAAAAATCTAGTAGTGAAAAGCACGATGTTCAAGCACAAGCAAATTCATAAAGCCACATGGATATCACCCAACGGCGTAACGCGTAACCAAATACACTACTTCCTCATAGACAAAAGACAACACTCGAATATCCTTGACGTAAGATCATATAGAGGAGCAGATTGCGACTCCGATTACCTTCTAGTGATGGGCAAAATTAGAAGTCGGCTTGCAGTAAACCCGCATGGGCAATCACGGGAGACGAGCAAAAAGCTCGACATTGATAAACTAAAAAACCTGCACAAAAGGGTAGAATACCAAGACGAACTAACGAATAGGTTTAGCACCCTAGAGAATGGGAATAGTGAGGAAGAGGAAGCCAATAGTGGGGACACTAAATGTGCATGGATCAGAGACGCAATCAAACAAACAGCCCAAAAGGTATTAGGATTTAAGAAAACAATTAAGTCCAAGCCTTGGATTGACGATGAGTGCAGGGCGAAGATCGAAGAACGTAAACACCTCAGAGTGATCCACTTAGAAAGATATGATGAAGTAAATACAGAAAGATACGCGACAATTTGGAAAGAGATAATGAGACTTTTCAAACGCAGAAAACGCGAATGGGAGATGACTCGGATCGAAAAAATCATAGAAAATGCCAGAGCGAAGGACACAAGAGGTATGTATGCCGCCATAAACTCAATTAGAAAAAGCTACCGAGGGAGAGCCAAAATAATTCGGATACAAACGGCTATCTAGTCACAGTAACAAACAATATTGTGGAAAGATGAAAGCAGTACTTTGAAAACCTGCTCAATGTGCGTACCCATCAACCACAGATAAACGCTCCAGACGTACATACAGCCGAGCTTCACATCCCAGAGTTCTCTTTCAACGAAATTGTAGACGCAATAAATAGATCGAAAAACAATAAGGCTCCCGGAGTCGACTGCATACCGGAAGAGCTTATGAAGCATGGAGGAGAGGGCCCCGCTCGAAAGATCCACCATTGATTATAACAATATGGGATAAGGAAGTCATCCCGGAAGAATGGAAAACTCAATAGTCGTCCCCATTTTCAAAAAAGGAGACAAATCTGACTGCGATAACTACAGAGGAATATCATTGCTCCCAACAACATACAAAATATTAACAAAACTCATACTGGCGGGAATCACACCATACGCAAAGGAAATACTGGGAGACTACGAGCGACCAAATGTTCACAGTAAGGCAACTGCTGGAAAAGAAGCGGGAATACGGAGAGCCGGTTCACCAACTGTTCGTTGACTTCAAAAAAGCCGACGACTCAGTCGCAAGGCAAAGACAAGGCAAAAATATGCCGCCATTATTTAAATCGGCATGAACGAAAATAAAGGCCGAGTTACAATAAAAAACCACCTCTCAGAACCATTTGAAATCCAGGACGGACTAAAACAGGGGGCAAGTTTTTGAAAAAGTTAAACAATCTATATATCTGGGAACAATACTGACGGCCAGTAACGAAATGTCGAAGGAAATTAACAAATACACTCCGGCAACGCTAGTTGGAACGCTCTCAGTAAACTGCTGAAATATAAACTGCTATTACGTAATATAAAGCTCCGGGTCTATAGAACCACAATCATGCCGATTGTTCTATACGGATGCGAAATGTGGACTCTCACAAAACGGTAAATTGCGCGTATTCGAGAATAAAGTTTTAAGGGGTATATATGGCGGTAAATATGACGAGGAGACAGGACAATGGAGGAAACTCTGTGGAGTAGGTTAGTCGGGGCGCCGGCAAGGGCGCAGGGTTCACCAAACCTCCCACTCTCTGCTGCCAAAACTGTCCCACAAGAAAAACCAACAAATTAAACACTGGTTTGGATTTGTATAAAACGTTCTTTTTTTATTTTTTTAATGTTAGTTATTATTAGTCGGGAAAACCACGTGAACTTTAAACGTACACGTATCGCTGACTTAAGGTCTTTGTTATTACTTATGGATAGTTCTGACACAACACTAAAACAACGGCACGCACCTCGGGGGATAAAAATCACTCGACTTTGGATTATGCATCCCCCCACGCCACGGGGAGCGGGAGAAAAACCTAACGTCGCGATCGGTAGTTGGAATAAGACTCTGCGATATTTGGCCCGAGCAGAGCCGACTCGCTAATGGGATGAGTTTGTGGTGTGGTGTTAGATATCCTCTCCACTAAGGATATGTTTTTACTTACCACCAGAGAAACGCAAAGTCCCACTTGGTGTAATAGAAAACCAGCTCTCGTAATGAAGATCATGGTGGTATGTGTGTGATTGTTTAGATCTGTGTTGTTTACTCATGTGGGAAGGCAATGGCAAAACAAAGCAGGCAGGCGGCAAGGACAAAGGGATCGAGAAGATCGTTGTGTATGAAGTGCATTGCGGCTAAATAAATAGACGACGATGCATCGTAGAAATGTAGTAAAAGAAAAGATGAGACGAGGGCATCATAAAAGTCTTAAATGAGTGATGCCCTTGTGTAAATATACGAATAGACATTGGGAGAGGTGCTAATGGTTGCGATACTTTATATAGTGAAAATTGAATGTCGTATCTTGGGTCAGTGGCCAAAACGAATTTGCTTGCATTTGTATATGCTGGATAATTCGTTTGTTGGCTAAGCACGAAGTTGTGATTGTTTGTTCGCTGGAAACCAAATCATGGGTGAATATATTGCAGCTGGGTAAATAACCGTGTTGCTATTATGCTGGTGATGCTAAAGCAATTTAGGTATACGATGGGTGGTCGTGTACCGTATCTTGCTGAACGAAAAGGGATCGAATTTTTATGGATGTTTACATGCGAAGGAATTCGGTTTATGACACTAGACGCTAGTGTTTGGTTTTGTCCCTTAGACAAAAGGCTGCCGAGGCCGTGGAATTTCCAGGGCCATGCGGTATGCACGTAGACAGCGGAATTGCTTGGCATACGAGAGTTGCCTCTTATGTTTCGGGATTTGGCAACCCTAGTGTTGCATTCCGGCGATTGACAGCTCTGTCGTAAAGTTGGACATTTTTGAGGTTATACGCACTCAGAACGTTTTGACATACGAGCGCTATTTGTGTTGTTTACAGTAACTCAAAAGATTCATCTCGGCCCAAAAATGGAATTAAATCGTCAACATTTCCGTGCGATTATTTTTTACAACTTTCGGCGTGGATTAACTCAGCAACAGTGCATGGATGAACTTAATTCAATTTTTGGCGATGAAGCTCCATCAAGGACCAGTGTTTATCGATGGTATGGTGAATTCAATCGTGGTCGTAGTTCACTCCAAGATGAATTTCGTGAAGGTCGTCCAAAATCAGTTGTTGTTCCGAAAACCATTGATGCTGTGCGCGAACTGATATTGGAAGATCGTCATGTGATCTATCGTGAGATTGAGACAACCTTAGGCGTCAGTGGGACCAGCATACATTCAATATTGCATAAATATTTGACTGTCAAAAAAAATTTGTTCGCGTTGGATCCCACACAATTTGTCAATCGCCCAAAAAAAGGCTCGTGTCAATTGGTCGAAAGAAATGCTCAAAAAATACGGTCGCGGTGCTTCGAAACATGTCTATGATATCGTGACAGGTGATGAATCGTGGATTTACGCGTATGAAAGTAAACAGCAGTCGACTGTCTGGGTGTTTCAAGATGAGCCAAATCCAACAAAAGTTGTTCGCGCACGAAGCACTTCCAAGCAAATGGTCGCCTGTTTTTTCAAAAAAACTGGACATGTCGCAACCGTACCACTAGAACAACACAGAACAGTCAATTCTGAGTGGTACACAACCATTTGTTTGCCAGTTGTCCTCCAAGAAATCAGGAAAACCAACCGCCGAAGAGGGATCACTCTTCACCACGACAATGCGAGCTCTCACACATCGGCTGCGACAACTGCATTTTTGAGCACCCAAAACATCGATTTGATGGGTCATCCGCCGTATAGTCCTGACTTGGCACCGAATGACTTCTTTTTATTCCCGTACGTAAAAAACAAACTGAGAGGTCAACGTTTTTCGACACCTGAAGAAGCGGTTGCTGCATTCAGAATGCATGTGTTGGAGATACCTCAATCAGAGTGGCAAACGTGCTTCGACAATTGGTTCAAACGCATGCAAAAGTGTATAGATCTTCATGGGGAATATTTTGAAAAACAATAAAGTGATTTTCGATGATCAATTTTTGTTTTTGTTCTCTAATCCCGAAATATAAAAGGCAACCACTCGTTCCAGAGTGCCGGATGGTTTAGGGATTCATAATTAGATAGGAGAGAATTTTTATAGGGAATTTGTATGCGAAGAGATGCATGAAAGGTAAGGATTCTTTACAGGGACTTTTAGATTATAAATTTGACAACCTAGATGCGTAAAGCATTTAAGGTGCTACCTTATACAGATTGGGATGAAGTTATGGGGGTTTTTCAGGTAAAGGGGCCGTGGGGTTTGGTGGAACCGCCACAACTCCACAACCACGAATTGGAAGAGCTATACCTCAAACCTACAATAGTGAGAGTAATCAGGTCGCGAAGATTAAGATGGGCCGGAAATGTAGAGCGAAGGGAGAACCATAGGACCGTGCGTAGCATTATAAATGGTAGACCAATGGGAAAGAGACCGACAGGACGGCCGCGACGGAGATAGGAGGACAATGTTAAGTTTGACCTTGAGGAGATCGGATCGGATGGTCAAGCGTGGAAGAAGAGTGCACAGGACAGGGAACGATGGCGGAGTCGAGTCGGTGAGGTCATGAACTTCCGGATGGTATAGCAATAGTAAATAGTACTACTTGAAAATGGCATATCTAAGATTCGAACCTTCTTTAAACAACAATCCAATTATGATAGAATTTTAAACATTAAATAAAATCGTTTATTTGTTTTTGTTTTAATACAACTTTCATATACTTTTCTAGATTTATTTATGTTAACATTAAATACACACTTATAACATTTTTAAATTTTATATAAAGTTATTGTTCCGATTGGTATACATTTTTTTAGGTTGAACACCGCTGTCAAATTTTATTCTTCTCGTCTAATTTCACTTCATTGGCTACAGTAATTTCATATTAGATGGCAACAAGTTCTGATCGTAATAAACTATTCTTGCATTGACAAACATTTGGTTGTCAGACGTCGTGGTTAGTAGTATTCTGACATTCAGAATGATAGATTCTAGCCCAACAATCAGTTTTTGTGTGCGAAACTTATAGTAGGAGAATCGTGTATTCTTTTTCTCGTTAAACCGTACACCCATTCTACCATTTCAAAAAGTGGAGTTTTTTCTTCACATGTTACACAAACCAGTGGAACCATGAAATTTGCTTTCACATATTACTATCTCAGTGAAATTCATGTAGAGATTATGACCAGAAACCAATAACATCATCATTGAGTGGCACATATTTTATTATTCGGCCAAAAATGCCCGTATATCCTCGTAATCTACATGTGCATAGGTCCTGAAAGATTGTTTAAGCCTAATAGGATGCACAGTTGCAGTATCAATACTAATCAGGATGCGAAATGAAATGTCGCACGGGTAACTAGCTAAGATTTATCGGAAAAGATTGGTAAGTACACTGGGAGTCATTCACGTATGACAATCAATGAGCTTTGGAAAAAAATTACGTATCCAGCACAACAAAATATTTTCGCTTCATATCCTTTTTACCGTGTTTGATAACCTATAAACCTCAATTAAGATTTTTCAGTTTGTTTTCGTCAAGCGTTTTGGGGCAAATTTTGTCTTCCAATTCGGTTGTCTGTTGTTAAGCTTCTCCTTTCGTAATGTCATCCTTCGGATGAGCCCAAAGGGCTTAAAACTATTATAAATCCTCAATACGTGACAGAGTTTTAACGGGATGACACAGTAAATTATAAAATATGATCCACATTCGTGTGTATCCTGACGGAATCCGACAGAACTCTGTGAAAGCAGAGATCACAGGACGAAGAACTAAAGAAACGTGTCGCTGGACGGCTATTTTCTCATCTGCCGCCTGTCGTCTGTCGCGCAGGACGAACCGGCCGTGTTACAACCATAAATAACTCGTATCGTGTTAATCCAGGCAAAAGGACCTCTCCAATCGTGTGTTCAGATGGATTTAACGGGTTTGTTCGGAACATTGATTTCCGTCATACATCCCAACCCGTATGCTCAGGACTTATGTCATCAATATTCATAATTCATCCAATGAAAGTCATCACTGAAACTTTTTTCGTGCGTTTAAGCGCGCACACACTTAACAGGCAGGCAGAAGGACATCTGAAACGTTGATGTATACGCTAATTACACGAAATTCTGAACGATTGAGGCCGAATGTGAATGTGTCTGTGTAGCACGACGATGACTGGACGAGCACATGCCTCGCGATGGTACTAGACCTACCTAAATGTGTGATTTGTTGCCAACATTATGAATTCAACGAAAGGATATGGTGAAACCGTGTCTTCGGAATGTCATAGCATTGTAAATGGGCGAGGCACGGCGGCAGGAACGAGTATCACAACTCAGTTGAATTATGCGTGTCATATTAAGGACATCGCTCACGCGATGAATTCGTTGATTATGCTCCTCGTGGGTCAATTCGTTAATTCATTAAATGTTGCCGAGGACCTCCCAGGATCTCCATAGAACAACAAATTCATCGTTAGTCATGACTGTCCTTGAGTTTGAAGTTTTCTCTTATTTACGTCTGCCTTTGGCACTGAAGAACTTCAACGATGGACGTAATAAGAGAACGTGCATGTTTGGCACCAAGGATACAATGAATTTATGAACTGAAGAACGACAACGATGGACACAATAAGAGAAAGTACTTGTTTGGCACCAAGGATACAATGAATTTATGAACATGGGCAATTGGTAATTGTTTGTGAGGTTTGTTCTGCAATCTGAAATTTGGCTAACTGTCGAATGTACGTAATGTTTATAAATGTGGCTTTTTCGTGTAATGTGAGGTTACATCGATTATTGTTGGTTTTTGGTTTGGATTTTTTAAATCTTGGCAGATTTTTATTGTCACCCATATGTCATATTAAGGGCTCGACACAGTGACGTAGTACCCACTCTTTTATTTACATGCTTGCTTTCTACAGTGTGGTAATTCGGTAGCTTGTTATTCCCCTCCATAAATGTAACTGATTTAATTCCACATCATTAATAGTACGGAGAAAGTGACAAACCAGATGTTTATTGTATAATAAACAATATATGGTTTTGAGTATGAATCGATGGCATGTAATCTTCAAAACATCATGACTTGAAAGTTTTGAACTTTGTAGTGTCACACATTTTCAGACAGTCTGTCAGTTTTAACCACACCGTTGGCAACTTTGAAATATTGAATTCATGGATTGTCGCATTGCAACTGTCTTTCTTTAGAAAGCTAAGGAAAAAGTCTCTTGGCAATAAACTAAATTCGGGGAATGTGCAGCTGAAATATCGTCATAGTCTCTTATTTTTGTGGAACTATTACTTCAAATCATCATCTTACCAAAGGCATAAAAACTAGGTCATGAGCTCCTACCGTATCAAGGACGATGTTGGAAGCAAGTACAAGTTGTCTCTTATCGTACTCATTGTTTTCTAATTGTCTCGCGACACAGCTAAGTTTCGTAATGATTTATGTCAATATCCTTGTTTTGTAATGTTTCCTTTTTACATATTAGAACTACTCAAACGGTATAAAAATATTAAGAGGGTATTCTGGTCTAGACGCACGAATTTAACCAAATTTTTGAAGTGCCGTAAAAAAAAAAAACAGTCAATATTTTTACTATTCATTTTTTATAGGATGTTTATTAATATTTCAAGAATACAGTAAAAAAAATTGGAAGTAAAAAATTCAAAATTCAAAAAGTTAGCAACTGATGAAATGGGGGATCTCAAAAAGTTGGCACGCGACCATACCCACGATTCAGCCCTCCTAGCAATCTTAAAAACAAAACGATTATTAATTTACAGAAATGCCTCTATCGTTGGAACTAAAAAAAATTGAACAAAAAAACATTTTTTTTTTAACAAAATGGCGCCTGCTTGAAAAAAAAATTATTTTTGTAACACTTTTTTGTAGATTTTCGAATTTTTTAAAAATAGTTGACATTGGAATTTGGGGATGAGGAGAATTGTTCATGCAATAGAGAAACCTATAAAGAAGACATGTACTAAATTTGAAGTAAATCGGTTCAGTAGAACTTGAAAAATCGTGGGTATTGTTTCAAATAAGATCCCCCACTTCATCAGCTTCTAACTTTTTGAATTTGAATTTTTTACTTTCAATTTTCTTTACTGTATTCTTGAAATATTGGGCTCCTCGATAGTATAGTGGTTAGTACACCCGCCTGTCACCCGGGGGACCCGGGTTCGATTCCCCGTCGGGGAGCCCCTGGCGCAAGACTAATGACCTTGCCCAGAAAAAATAAATCATTATGGAAAATTTAACAAGCCTCAGGACTTACTAAATAAGGCCAAGACCGGTTCCTGGTTGTAGTGCCGATGATGATGATGATGATGATTCTTGAAATATTAATAAACATCCTATAAAAAAATGAACAGAAAAAATATTGATTGCCTTTTTTTACACCACTTCAAAAATTGCGTCTAGACCAGAATACCCCCTTAAACGCCGCGAAGGAAATAAGGGTTACTCATGTTAGAAAAAGTAAGTGAAGCATAAAAATACGGTCGATTCTACTTGTTGCATATGAAATGTATTTCAGATGATCCACTATCAAAAGCTTGTTGCATACGTTCAGCAGAACAATTCAACATAAGGCCGAGCAGCCACTTAGTGGTAAGCTCTTTAATTTTAAGAGGTATTTCTCATCCCTGTTAAACCATCTTTCCCACTAGAAAATTCCCAAATAAATGAAGCGAACAGATGAGTCGCGAAAAAGTGACCATTCGTCTTTCTTTTCCGATCGAGCTGTAGCACTGCCTTCTAATCTATCGAAGACTATTGCGTCATTACAAAATCGTCAATACATAAAATACTATATCATGAAGCATTTCATTTCATTGGACACCGTCGCAATCCATATGCAATTTGTTTGATTACCTAACCTAATACGATTAACAGCGGCGTTCCCCAGGGTTCTGTACAATCCCCCGATCTATTTCACATTATTAGGAAATATCTCTTAATCATAATTTCAAATTCAATGTGTATTTGTGGCGGTTCCGCCAAACCTCACGGCCCACTTACCTGAAAAACCCCCATAACTGCTACCCAAATTCGCTAATGCAATCACATTAGCACCTTAAATGCTTTACGCATTAAATAGAGCAATTTATAATTTAAAAGCCCCTAGAAGAGAATTCTTACCTTTCATGCATCGCTTCGCCTACAAATTCCCTATAAGAATTTCTTCCTAACTTATCATAAATTCCCTGAAAGAAAATTCATCGGTTCACATATAATACAACCGCATAATCAGGGAATCTTACCCTTGAGTTGGCTTATCCCAGCCTCAACATGTGTAGAATAAAAACTACCTACATACACATTGGCCGGCGACCACTTTAACCAACGATAAACAGTCCAACGCAGCTGCGTGTAATTAGCACCATAGACGTTGAGACTAGTTCCCTGTAAATAAGATAGAATCAATTAGCACGATGTACATGGGCATTGCGGCTATCGTTAGAGCTGCAATGCATAGCTTAGACAATGATCTACCCGATCTCCTTAACTTCCCATATTTCCGGATCTGTTTCTCATGACTAGCGGCATTGAACAAACAGAAACCCCAATTAGCATCAAATGAGATTCGGCTTGTTTACTTAGCCGAACTCACATCTGATTGATGCACATCATTCCTTTTCTTGTTTTCAGATTCGTTCCCATGGCCTTGTGTATGAAAAAACCAATATGATCTTCACTCACACATACACATACATTACCAAGTCCGTCTTCCTTGTTTTCACCACGAGAGACAACTTTCTCTCTCGGGAAAACTCACCCCATGAGGGAGTCGGTTCTGCACGAACCGTTTATTACTGAGTCAAATTACATTCGCCGACCACCACGTTCGCTGCCGCTCCCGCTCCTCGTCGCGCGCCTAGGACGAGAAAATACCTGGAGTCGTGTGTGTAGTAAAATAAAATTTATAAAAATCAATTTAATATTAATAATAAGTTTAAGTGAAGTATAAAAAACACTAACATATGTAATAATACTGAGAACAAAGTGGTTTTTATTAAGAGAGTTATCTTTCACAATTTTAATAACGAAAGTGAAATAAACTATAAATTAATTAAGAACAACTTGTGTTTTATGTATCAGTGTTAATTGCTATCTGGTGGACAGCGTATGCCCTTACTCCCGCCGGTGGACAAACGTGGCGGCGTTTCGTCCTTTTGGTTCGGCGTTTTACTCGGAGGAACCTTAGTGGCAGTCGGGTGGGGATAGGAGTGAACCGAGTGCCCGTGTCTGGCACAATACTCCTAATCCCCACATACTCTTACTGCTTCGAGCAGTCTCGATTAAGGTCTCACTCAAGCAGCAGAGTACTCTGCTAATCGGAATCATCTAACTGGGCGGAATTCAAAGATGCGGATATCGATGAACTTAGAGGTCGCAATAGATCGCCATACACTGAATTCAAAAAGAAGAATTGATCTCAAAACAAAAATGGTGATCCGCTGACAATATTTCGATATCGCCAAATCGCCAAATCGACGGCATGAGTGTCGTAATCGGATCTTGAGCTATTGAAAGTTTACTCAGAGGCGGAGGACAGAGCTGATAAAGAAACTTTGATCATAATCGGGTCGTGTCAGTTAAGCAGTAGAACACGGTTACAGGGAAAGAAGAGCGACATTCACGAGATAGTTCAAACAACGCTATTTCAGAAGTTATTTATAGTATCTACCTCTAAGCTACCTGCTTGAATTCATTTCGGTGGTACCAGCGTAAAGTGGCTGACATTCAGGAGGTTATGATAGGATATGGAGTCATTTTTCAATCAGATGCAAAGAGTGAGGTTTTACTTTGGCAGAATGAACAAACCTCAAAAGTTTACTAGGAGTCAATGGAGACATAATCGAGGTGATACGTACGGCAGGGTTTCGGTCACTATTATCAGAAAAAAAGGAAGGCACAATGTATGAGCTCAATTGACATGGTGATGAGGAGATAAGCGATATTCCGTTATCTGTAAGGTGCGCACATGAAGTAAAGTAAGTTGGCCAATCTACTACTCACACAACTTTAATCCAATCCTTGGGGCTTTATTGCCATGACTCAGGTATTGCAAGTCCGTATTCGTTAACATAAACATGTAGTACAAAATATGAAGTGACAGTCAAACAAAACAACCATCATTAACCATTCATCAGTTCACTTGTTTTTGGACCACATAGCACTTGACCTTCTTCCTTCACTGTGGATACCTTAAAGTGACTATTAAACCCTCTATATGTGGCATTGTGGGGTTTCTAACAGATACAAACACAATATGCAAGCAAATTGTCAAGAATGCCGAAAGGAAATTCGAATAAGCAAAAGCATCAGCGCCGTATACCATAGCGGTAACAAAACAATCCCACATCAGTTGATGGTACTTGAGTTCAGAAGTCGAATTCGTACACGCGGCAGTAGCCTAATGCTTCAACGCTTCGTTTCTCACCCGTTTCATCGTGTGTTCAAATCACCGTTTTCACTATCCTTGCTTAGTGCAACAATCCGACGTGATCTGTACGACACAACACACACTCCCATATGCACACAGAACTTTACCATTTACAATCACACGACTTTTACGCAGAACACCGGCTCACTCGCCTGCTCTGACATTCTCTCGATCGCCCTCTCGAACACTCTCTCGCACGCTCTTCGCGTGGTCGTTTGCATTTCAAAGTTGATCGTAACGAAAGTTACTGGGAAGGGAGTGATGTGGCGTTTCGAGCAGAAACACACGACAATAGTGAACAACAACACCACCAAAAGCACACCCATTAAAGGCGTATACCATATAATATAGCATTTCCATATCAGCCGAATGTACTTGACTTTAGAAACTGAGTTCGTACACGCGGCAGTGGCCTGATGCGTTGAGCTTTGGTTCTATCGGGTTTTCCAATAGGGACTTGACAACTTTAAATTTAATTTGTGAACGCACCCTTTCACTAGTCATCGAACTGTCATCATCATCATCGGCACTACAACCGGGAACCGATCTTGGTCTTATTTGGCAAGCCCTGAGGCTTGTTAAACTTTCCATAATGATTTTTTTTTTTCGGGCAAGGTAATTAGTCTTGCACCAGAGGCTCCCCGACGGAAAAACCAACTCCGGTCTCCCCCGCGACAGGCGGGTATACTAACCACTATACTATCGAACTGTCACTGTCAATTTATTCAGTAAACTCAACATTTTCATCATGGTTAAGTATACGAACGAAAAACGTCTGCAAATTATAAAAATTTACTACCGAAAAAAAGCTATTGGAGCACCCATTATCTTTTAGTGATTCTAGTCGTGGTAGCGTCGGTTCGAATCCCACGCTCTTCACCATCGTTACAAGCGCTATAGCACCAAGAGACGGGCGCAGAGATGAGAAATGGACAGCATTTACTTGTCCTTAATGAACTACTGGCCTATGTAAGGTAAGAGAAAAATAGGGTACACGCCACGGCATTGAATTTCTTGAAAGACGTCACAATTCCCTGAGAGATGCAATAAACAGCCGTTCGCAAATTGATTAGGGACGAGAAAGTAATCATGTGCGTGCCGCTTGTGTTTGACCCGCGCAGATATAAAAATAAAGAATTAATAAGTTCATACGAAAATGTTTAATAGTTTACGTGAAAACAAATCAACCCCACAAAAAACAAAAGGACAAACAATAAACAATAAATTTAAATTTCATTAACAGTTTGATTAGCTATGCAATAGTCTCGTGAGAAAAATAATAATATATCGCATACCTCCGAGATCCCCATTTTTTTCTTTCACTTGATTAAGCATAATCAAGCAAAAACGATAAATTGGTTTCAGTGACATTATAAAGTGCGCTGCTTCACAGCAATAATAACAGTCAAAACAAAGTAACAGAACGAAAAGTGAATCAAAAGTAATCGAAAATAATCGAAAATAAACAAAAATAAAAACAAACAAACAAATTGAAGAATAAAAAAAAAGTGCATAACAAAATCCCTTCAGTGAGGTGCGACAAAGAAACTATCAATTAAAATATATCACCTCGCAAGCGTGAAAATTGAAACAGACAATATATTGCTCATTAAGCAAGTGGTTTTTAAGGCAGCGTTTGGTGCGAGCGCAGAGTCACTGACTCCTACTCGACGATAGCCAAGTTAGAGTCGGCCTACGGAAGAAATCGAGTTCGTGCTTCGTATTGCGGGTCGCCTTTGTTTTTTTTTTAAATGAAAACAAATTGGAAAGAACCAGTATGAACACGGATGACGACAAAAACGCGACAACACACAAAAGAAAAGGTACACCGAAAATCTCCATTGTGACGCGAAGTAAAACCGCGAAATTAACAATGGAGAAAAACGGCCAGCAAATGGAGGAGGACAGAGAGCGCCCCTCCCCCTACAATTTTAATATGTATGGGGCAAACAATTCGTTCGCTTCTCTTGCATCCTCAGAGTCTGAGGATGAAGAAGAGGAAATAACTGAATTCGAGGCTAAACTTGCGATGGCAAGAGCCCGTCTAGAAGAGAGACGCCGAAAGAAAAAAATAGCGGCACTCGAAAAAGAAAAAGACACCGAACAACAACAAAAGCCGAAGCCAAACGTCGGCCAACAGCAACAGCAACAGCAACAGCAACATCAACATCAACAGCAACAATCAACACAAAATCGACCACAGCAAGCAACACAACAGCGGCAAAGCAACAATCACAACCAAAAAATAAAGATGCCACCGATCAACACCATAGATATTGAGTGTAAGGAATTGGTAAGTCTTTGTAAGCTAGCGATAGGGATACAATTTTGTAATTAAAAGACTGGCTGGTACCAGGCATGCCATTCAAACCTATGCGGTGGCAGACCACGAAAAAATTAAAGAGGTCTTAAAAAGGGCCACCGCGGAATTCTACTCGTTCACGCCGAAGCAAACAAAGAGGGTAACGGTTCTATTAAAGGGTGTCGACCCTGAGGTGGAACCGGGGGCTCTGCTCGAGATGCTTCAAAAGTTGAGGCACGACGATCTCGAGTTTATCTCCGTAAAACCGTTCACCACAACCAAGGCAAGAAGGGAAAACCGCAAGCTACCCTTCTTTTTGGTTCAACTAACGCCCAGCAGCAGAATTGGTGGTCTAAGAAATATTACAGTATTGGACCATCACAGTGTCACATGGGACTAGTTAAAAAAAGGCAGAGACATCCTGCAATGTGTCCGCTGCCAAAGGTTTGGTCACGCGGCGGCGAACTGTGAAATGCAGCACCGTTGCGTAAAATGCGGAAAAGACCATAAGGCAGAAGAATGCCCTCTGGGAAAAGAAAGGGTAGAAGACAAAGCCCTTCTAAAGTGCGCAGTGTGCCGGAATGAGGGACTTCCCGCTAATTATCGAGGATGTCCTAAATTCCGAGAAATAATGGCAAGAAGTGTGACTCGGCAAGAAAACACAGAGCCAGCTCGTACTACAACAATGCCCGTAACATCGCAGCGGTCGTACGCACAAGTTGCGTCGGGTGGGAGACCATCAAACCAGGCTACAACATTGGTAGCCACAAATACTCCCACACAGACTGAAACAACATCGCAAGCAGACGTGGTCACGGTTCTGCTTAATCTGCAGAGACAGATGACACAGCTGCAAAACCAAATAAACGAGATCTACTCGTACTTGCCCAATCTAAACAAAAAGTCAATATAAACCCTCTAACCACAACATCAATAAAAGCTCTTGTCGTGAATGTAAATTCACTAATAAGAACTGAGAGAAGAGCCAATCTTTTCAACCTGTTGCAAGTTGAACGGCCTGATGTACTTCTGGCGGGGGAAACAAAGTTAAACCAGAGACACAAGATATGGCATAAAAACTACGATATTATACGAAGAGACCGACCTAACTCCTCTCAAGGGGGGGTGGGAGGGTCGTGTCGCAATCTTTATTAGAAAAGGGATCCCTCATAAAGTTATATGTAGTGGAGAAGTGCGCAGGTTCCGGGTGCTGGAAGCCTGTATCGTACGCATACCCCTTCAGCAAGGAAGGGGTTTGTATGCGATTGCGGGCTACGCACCTGAGGAGCACCAACATAACCTATTTATAGCAGAGCTCGAGACTCTCTTCCGATGCTTACAACTGCACCTGGGCAAAAATTACTGTATTCTAGGGGGAGATATGAACGCCAAGCATAGAAATTGGGGAAATTATATATCTAATGCCAGAGGAAATCAGTTGGCTGGCTGGTTAGATCAGTTTCATATTGAATATAGAACTGACCTGCTAGCTACCGAATATCCATCGTTCCCTAGAGGTAGATCGTTCTTAGATATCTTGCTAATCGACTCACGACTGAGATTACTTAACACCAATAGACGAAACACAAACTGTTTACGGACAATTGAATACTATAGTGACCACTGTGCATGCACAGCAGTAATAGAGCTTCCGAACGAGCTCGCAGATCTGGAGGAATTCGTGATCCGCAACCCTATAACTACGGGGCAATGCGATGGCCGCGGTTCACCAGATCATTAACAAGAGAACTTCGTTCGAATGACTTTAATCTGCCAGTAAACAGAAACCTGACAAATGACGAAATTGACAAATACATTCAACAAATGGACGAAACCGTAAAACGAACAATGGACAAAACAATTCCCAAAACAACAGTTACAGATAACATTAACATGTACAGAAACGCAACAATAAACGCACTCCACAGGCAAAAGAGCAGACTGCTATCGAAATTAAAACAATTACACAGACAGTTTACAGACAGACAAGACCAGGAGATAATATCACTGAAATCCCGATTAAAAAACCTCCAACAATTACTTAAAGCTAATTATAGATTAGCAACAAATTTGTATTGGAACAACAGAATTCGAGCTATAAAAACTAATAACCCGAATATGTTCCCACAAATAAATAAAATATTCAGGAGAAATAATCAAAATGAGATTCAGTGTCTCCAAATCCCACGTACTCAGGTAAACAAGCAGCTGCTAACCAACATTGGCATACATGCAGAGAACGCTATCCTCAATGGTGAGCTCTTCGTGATCGAAGATCCTTTGGAAAAGGTGAACGCTTTAGGAGCTGTCTTTCAGGAAATGTACAAGGTGAATGAAAGCATTCACCGATATCACGACCTGGAGGACAGACTGAATCACCTGCACCTCCGGAATGAAATTTCACTTTGGCAATCGGAGAATCCGGGTTTTACCGAATTCAGTGAAGATAATCTGTCAATTGACATTAATGCCAATGGTGTAGGGGCTAATAGCCTTGTAGCGATTCTAACAGATACACACAATTCACAAGCAAAAATAGTGAAGAACACCGAACGAAAAAAATCGAATAAGAAAAATACATCAGAACCGTATACCAAGCGATAAATTAAAAAAATAATTCACACCAGTGGAATATACTCGAGTTTGGAAATCAAATTCTAAACACGGTCAGTAGCCTGGTGTGTAACGCTTACGTAAAATTTTTTTCGTGATTCGAGCTGTCATAGCGTCAGTTCGAATCACACGATCTTCTTCACTATTATTTCAAACGCTATAGCCTTCTAATAACAAGGGAAGGAATCCAGAGTATCTTCGACTCATTAAGAAGCAAAAAGTCAGTGGGAATAGATGGAGTACCTAACATCGTACTCAAGAACCAGCCCCCAATGGCAATAGATATATACACGGTCCTGTTTAACAACGCGTTGAATAATGCATATTATCCCGCGCGTTGGAAAACGGCTATCATTCAGCCCATCGCAAAAAAGGGCAAATACTGCACAAACCCAATGAACATGCGTTCGATAAGTTTACTTCCAAGCATCAGTAAAGCATTTGAAAAAACCATTAACAAAGCTTTGGTAAAATGGGTAGACGACAACAGCATTATTCCAAATAACCAGTTTGGCTTTAGGGCGGGTCATGAAACCACACATGCCGCAGCTAAACTGGTCTCCGACATACAATGGAATAAATGTAGGAACCAATGCACAGGGGGCTGTCTGATCGACTTGGAGAAAGCCTTTGATACCGTCTGGATCAAAGGGTTGTATTACAAACTGGTCAGACATGGCATACATAAGCCTTTATTATATGTACTTTACGATATGTTAAAGGACAGGAGGTTCGTGGTCAAAAGTGGTAATGTGACCTCTAATAAAACGTATAATATCAAGAATGGCTTGCAACAGGGCGCGGTACTCTCTCCGATTCTTTTTAACATTTATATTAGCGACTTATTAGAAGCACTTCCGCAGGCTATTGCGTACGCAGACGATCTCATAATTTACAGAACAGCTCCGAAAGTTGCGATTATTAATAGGTTAATACAGCGAGACTTCAACAAAGTGCAGCGCTATTGCAATGACTGGAAACTTAAGATCAACTTCCAGAAATGTGAAGCCATCCTATTCAGAACTCCATTATATAAAGCCACGTACGACACAAGGAAAAACTGGCGAAAGCTAGTTATCGTGGGACCGCATGGAGATAAACTGGAAACCAAGAGTTTAGTTAAATACCTGGGCATCTGGCTAGACCAATATCTGTATTTCAACAGACATGTAGAGGCTGCTTTGCTCAAAGCGAGGAAAACTTTTGCTATGACAAGGAGGCTATTTCACAGTAGCCAACTTGACAGCAAGGTAAAAGTCATATGCTACATGACGCTAATCAGGCCAATGCTCATATATGGTTGCCCAGTATGGTTCAACATAGGTCCAAATTTGATGGAAAAGATTCGGGTGTTCGAAAGAAAGTGTCTCAGAAGTTGTCTCAGATTATATCGGACACCGGAATCGGACTATAAAAAGTATTACTCAAATGAGACTTTATATAATGAAGCCTGCATAAATAGGGTGGATAATTTTATAATTAAATGAATCAGAGGACATATTGCGAGAGCAATAAGCTCGTCCAATGACCTAATTTTCGGGGCCTATTATCCAAACACCTTGTACTATGAGAGCGTGCGTCACAACGGCTTTGTTCCACCAGAGGCTTGGGTATGAAAAGGCTTATACAGGATAGATCCGGAATTACGCTGATCTATCATGTAAGTAGATCATCTGTAGACGGGCGATTGTGCTACGACCGGGAAATAACGCGCACCGAAGAAGAGCTCCCGCGCTTCAGTAGGGCTATCTCCCACCGAGACCGGGACGATAGTATTAGACAGCGTCAACAGTTCTGGTGATTGAATGGCATATAAAGACCTGGATACCAAAGTCGGTATAGAATCATAGTATCATCAGCTAGCTTACATAGACTTAGCTTATCTAGAATTAGGGTAGTATAAGATTTAAGTTAAGTTAGGTTAAGTGCTTTTACATAAAAAAAAAAAAAAAAAAAAAATATATATATATATATATATATATATATTAGGTAAGTTAAGTAAGTTAAATTTTAAGAAAAAAAAAACAAAAAAATTGACAAAGTTTTTCAAATTTTTCTTTGTATTTCAACTAATTATCAGTACTGCCACAAAGTTCTGTCGCCGAAAGGCAAATTATACAAATGTTAAGTAATGTTTAGCTGAGAGCGTCTGCGAAGGACCAGTAAGTTATTATATAAGATAATTAAGCTAGAATTTAAGCATTTTTTGTCTAGCCTTTAATTTAGAAATTAAGAATATAAAAAGAAAAATAAAAAATGTTTTAAAAATGATTAAAATGAAAAAAAAATGATGCAATAAACAGCAGCACAATCACCACACCGGTAGTATCGTCACGACCCTATCGAAAGAGTAACCGTTTGTCTGGCAAATCAGTTCCGCAACCCATTAGTGAATAATTTTAGATTGTTCTGTAATACAAATATATGTGTTTTGAAATAAATTTAATTCAGGAAAATTATCGTTTGGCCAATTATCACTGCAAAATTAAGCCGCCTACAACAAGAAATGGACAGCGAATATCATGCCGTATTTATAACACCGTATGCCCATTTAATAATTGGCGCTTTAAGTACGATTTTGGTAACAACGAAGACGCCTGTCACCAGCTGAGGAGGAGGGTGCCCCGCCTCGCTAAAATCGGTTACCAACCTTTAGGAAGAAGATACCTGCATCGAAAGAGAACTAGTGGGTATTCACATCGTATCTGTCATCGTTCAGACCGGAAGAGGGAAAACAGCGTTCATCTACACCACCGTGGACCTAGTTGCACTCAACGCAACCGTGTTCATGTTTTTTCAATATCATCTTTTGAGTTTTATAGTCTGTGCAGAAGTTGACGTACGATTCACAACTTCCGTTTCAATGTTAAGAGAAGCAGTGAGGAAAATCGGGGTACGATCAGTTCGATCATCAAGAAGGGCTAAGATCGGAGTAAAATTAAATGCGAAAGACTGAAATCACTGAATCGAAGGAGAAACGGAAAACGGGGCCAATGAAGAAGTAGTTTACTACAGCCACATTTTTTATTATTCCCTTCTTGGTCTACTTCTCTTAGGAAATGCGAACTTTAAAAGGCTGAATCAATTTTCACCACCACCCCCATTAGCCAAGCTTCAGAAAATAATCAAGGACTTCTTCCAACCATTTCAAGGAGATTAATGGGGTGGTATTTCACCAGGCGGCTGGGCATTGGGGCCCAACCTACTATTCAGTGATTATGGAATAGCAAAAACTGTCCGTTTAATCTAAGTGTGCATAAGAAAACGCATAAGACAATCTCCTTACGAACTCAGCCATTTGAGTAAAGCAAACCAGGGCAACATAGGTTGTAAGAAATACCCTACCCATCCCTGACAATTATAAGGATGTTATAAACCCGCCTGTCACGTGGGAGATCGGGGTTCGTTTCCCCGTCGGGGAGCCTCTGGCGCAAGACTAATGACCTTGCCCGGAAAAAAAAAAAAAAACAAATCATTATGGAAAATTTAACAAGCCTCAGGACTTGCTAAATAAGGCCAAGACCGGTTCCCGGTTGTAGTGCCGATGATGATGATGATAAACGGGGTAGAGATACAAGTAAAAGATAAGAGTAGGCGGAAATGCTTTTAACTCGGTGAATTGGAATCGGATTCTAGAAGCGTTGGGCGATCTACAAGTCTCACCCTACTTGGTGCGAATATTAGCAAACTATCTCTCGGATAGAAGACTGCTCTATGACACAGATGAGGGACCACAGGAATATAAAATAACAGCGGGTGTACCTCAGGGATTTGTATTAGGTCCGCTGTTATGGAATATCATGTATGATAGTGTGCTCAGAGTCAATGTACCAGAAGGGGTTAGTATCATTGGGTACGCAGATGTTTTGTGCAATAGTAGCCGTCGCTAAACATCTAGATGACCTGGAGAATATTTGCTCCCAAGCAATCCAGAGTATTAAATGCTGGTTAGATATGGCCGGACTGAAACTAGCTGGACATACGACGGATGCAGTTTTAATAAGCAGCCGCAAGAAAGTGGAACACCTTGATTTGGAAATAGAAGGACAAATAATCAGATCCAGTCCCTATATTAAATATCTTGGTGTTATACTCGACAACAGGTTGAGCTTCAAGGAGCACGTGAGGAAAGCGAGTGAAAGAACGGCAAGAGTATGCAAAGTTTTGGCGAGACTGCTACCCAATGTTGGAGGACCCCGGCCCCACATAAAGAAACTCATATCCAGTGTCAACACTTCCACTATAATGTATGCAGCTCACATATGAGCAGGAGCCGCGCAGTATAATTCATACATGAGGGGAGCGAACTCAGCGCATAGACTAGCATCACTAAGAGTATGTCGTGCATTTCGAACGGTATCCGAAGATGCCATAAATGTTTTGGCCGGGAGGACACCACCTGACATTGCAGTTAAAGAAAACGCTGCATGGCATAAGGTCTCCCAAAAGAATCGTTGGAGAATGCGGACACAATTAGAGCTCTCAAGCCTAAGAGAATGGCAACGAAGGTGGGATTCTTCCACCAAGGGAAGATTGACCCACACCATGATACCTGATATAGAAACATGGGTGAAAAGAAAACATGGCGAGCTGAATTACTACTTGACTCAGCTAATATCAGGACATGGATGCTTTCGGCAATACTAGCACAAGTATAAGCATGTGAATCACCCATACTGCTTGTATTGCGAAGGCAAAATAGAGAATGCGGAACACGTACTCACAGAGTGCGTGAGATTTGAGACCGCACGAACGATTTTGGAGAGACACACGAGACGGACAGTTACTCCGGCTGGAGTAATAGAATACATGCTTAGTTCAAAACAGCCATGGTCCGTAACCAGTTGTATTCTCTGTGAAATGATGCAGCAGTTGCGCCGTGACGAGCGAAGTAACAGGTAAACTCCGTCCTGCCCCGCGATGGAATATCTAAAAGAAAGTTCCGCGGGGATCAACGGGAATATGAGCCTGGCGGGAGGTTTTTAGTCGGTAAAAACCCGACATGCCCTTGGATCGGTCTAGAGGTATCTTTTGAAGATTTCCACCTTCCTACCAAAACCAACAAAAAAAAAAAAAGTAGGCGGGACTGATGAAAATCAAGGGTCTACGTACGTTTTCTATCTACGTGAAAAATCAGTTGACATCACCAGAATACTAGGAAGGAACAGAGTCTGAGTTTAGTGGAACAGTAAAGGAGTTGATCGGGATCCATGCGACAATGATGATTCGCGTACCACCATAGTCAACGCGATGAAGAACAACCAGAGGTTTTACTTCTCAACGACTTTTCAGAAATTGAGGTTGACATACGTGTCCCTGGCTGAGACAATATGGAAATTGGGGAAGAACCCGTAGCAACATAATCGACTTGGAATGGGAAATGGCATATTAAGAATGACTGTCCAAACTATACATGAAATCGCAGCAAATCAAGGACGTGACAAGACCTTGTGTCTAACATACCGCGGAGACCATTGCATATACGAATGTCGCAAGTTAAAGGAGGATAATGTTAGCGTAAACTGGCAGGTCATGAAGAATGCAACCTTCTGCTTCTAGTGTCCGCATTACCAACATGCTAGGCCAACCTGCATAGCACTAACATGAAAGAAATGTGCAAGGTGGTATCATGTCTTTGTGGGGAACGAAGTATTGTGCCAAACACGGGCACTAGGTTCTACTTCGCCCTCACCGACATCACTATAAGTTCATCGAACGTTCAGCCGCAGCAATAGTGTTCCAAAAAAAAAAAAAAAAACAATTACACCAAGGGCAAAATAGGCGCACTGAGAGGGAAACACCAACACAGGAAGTAAAACACACTGCTATACTGTTTATTATAAAAGGTTGCTTTATTATATCTGCAATTAATCGTTACACGTGAATGCGAATTAAAAGGGCGTATTAAACCGCGAATGTAAATCTATTATATTATTTCGAAACGGCTTTCTCGACAACACTCGACTGTTAATAACGCTCGGGGGTGACCTGTGCGCCCCCGTGCGCCCCGGGGAGCGGGAGTGGCACGACCGTAGTGGTCGGCGGATGTAATTTGACTCAGCGATAAACGGCTCGTGCAGAGTCGACTCGCTAATGGGGTGAGTTTGTGGTGTGGTGGTATATCCTCTCCACTAAGCATATGTTTTTACTTACCACCAGAGAAACGCAAAGTCTCTCTTGGTGGAATTGAAAACCAGATCTCGTAATGAAGATCATGCTGGTATGTGTGTGATCGTTTAAATCTGTGTTGTCTACTCATGCGCGAAGGCAAAAAAGGAAAAGATGAGACGAGGGCATCATAAAAGTCTTAGATGAGTGATGCCCTTGTGTAAATATACGAACAGACATCGGGAAACCTAATGGTGCTAATGGTTGCGATACTTTATACAGCGAAAGTTGTATGTCGTATCTTGGATCGGTGGCCAAAACGAATTTGCTTGCATTTGTATATGCTGGATAATCCGTTTGGTGGCTAAGCACAGAGTTGTGATTGTTTGTTCGTTGGAAAACAAATCATGGGTGAATATATTGCAGCTGGGTTAATAGCCGTGTTGCTATTATGCTGGTGATGGTAAAGCAATTTAGGTATACGATGGGTGGTCGTGTACCGTATCTTGCTAAACGAAAATGGATCGAATTTTTATGGATGTTTACATGCGAAGGAATTCGGTTTATGATACTAGATGCTAGTGTTTGCTTTTGTCCCTTGGACAAAAGGCTGCCGAGGCCGTGGAATTCCCAGGGACATGTGGTGTGCACGTAGACAGCGGAATTGCTTGGCATACCAGAGTGCCGAATAGTTTAGGGATTCATGATTAGTAAGGAAAGAATTCTTACAGGGATTTTGTATGCGAAGAGATGCATGGAAGGTAAGGATTCTTTAACAGGGACTTTCAGATTATAAATTTGATAACCTAGATGCGTAAAGCATTTAAGGTGCTAATGCGATTGTATTAGCAAATACTTATACAGATTGGGATGAAGTTATGGGGGTTTTTCAGGTAGGTGGACCGTGGGGTTTGGCGGAACCGCCACATCTTCACTCGGAGGAGCTTCCGAAGTGTAGTGAAGTACGCAAGTCACATCGCAACAACCCTTTTTAGTCAATGAACTGAAACAAGAGCTCAATGCGTTACCTCCGTGCACATTAATTGGGGCGAGAAGCGTCATTTTTATATGATGCCCGTCGATATGTACCAATGCCAAAAGCTGCATGAAATATCCATTGTCTCACATCAGAATTCATCCACTACCTAGAAGATCAAAAATTGTAATATGGAAGAAATTGGTACGCAAAATTTTTTTGTAGGGACATAAATACAATAATGTGTGGCAAAGTCATTCGAACAGTGTCAGACAACTGTCTTAAAAGTGGAAATGGTGTCAGCAGGTGGTTTTTAGTTAGATAGGAGAGAAATTAATTCTCAAACTACAAGTATATAGTGGACTTGTATATAGGGATCGCTTTGATAGGTTAGACTTCACAAAGTTTCAAAGCTTTATACGGGAACGATAGGATATTCTCAAGTGAGTGACCCAACAAGATATGAAATAAACGTATGACGTTTACGTCGAAAAAAGGAAATAAGTTTAGTCACAGAAGAACGTCAATTTAGAATGCCCAAAAATAAAACAAAAATACTTAGTTAATTCGTGAGATGTGCAGCTAAAATGCTCCCAGAATTCCTTATTTTTGCCGAATTAAAATTTGGAACAACCGTATTGCCAAATGCACGACCACTAGATCGACATCCAATGTATCACAAATGCCTGAGCTTCCTCTAATTGGAAAATGCCAGCGTTCTGTTTACAGACCATGCTCTTTCAGCCAAAACTCAATCCGAATTCTGTTTTAGAAATTGCATTTCTCAGTGCCAAATACATACATCTATTCGATTATCGATTCATGGCAATGGCGTTGTTGTGCAGTATCTTCTGGTAGCATCCCCTGCAAAAACGAAACCAAATATCACTGGAACATTCTTGCGAAGTCGTTCACCCATAACCACAACAACGTCGGCTGTCTACCATAACTTGACGTCTCTGCTCCTCCAAGAGGACCGTCTGAACCAATTGTGCAGCATCCAATTAATTTCTTCAACAACAAACCGCGTCCAAAGAACCAAACTATCATAACGGCAATACGGCGTTAGAATTACTGCTCCAAGCCACATTCATTGTTGGCCGCAGCCCATCAAAAATGTAGTCAAGTCGTTTAAGTGCCTTAGACGGCGGTCGGAGTGCCGTCACCTCTTCCTCCAGCTGTTGCTGTTGTTATTCCTACCGGTCTCCTTTGCCAATTGTATCATCTTCGACGCCAAATTCCTTATCGGGCGGACTTTGTTATTCCACACGTCTGATTCTTTGCTTTTCTCCAAACATTAAAAATAAAAAAGCGAATTTATAAGAGGGCAGGATTCGCAGCCTTCTATAGGTATATCTATCTGACAGAGAGCCAACTCCGATTCCGATCGTTCTTGGCCAGATTCAGAAGTCTGAACCGAAGATACAAATTGGGATTCCAGATACAAAGTTGTACAATTTAACAGGTGGTCTTAGGACGCCAGTCACATTTGCGGTTTGTCTTTGGTGTCAGACAACAGCGTAGTGTGTTATACCAATGTGTGTGCAAACTGGCAAACGTCGCAAATTGTACAGTTCGTGTCGGTCACATGCTTTCAAAACCCAAGGAGCCTAACTCCTTGGCATATAGAATTGGCGACCTTCGATTTATTTTCAATGTATGTATTTGGCAACTTTCTAGGCGCTTTCCGTTTTGAAATCCTGGTGAGAATGCTATGATAAAGCAGCAGGATGTGTTGTATATGGAAACATGTTTTTAAAATAAAATTTTACTAACACAAGCCAGATGATATTGGAATATAAAATGGGACAGGGAAACGAGAAAACGTAGCATTCGCATTTTTGTTCGAACGAATTTAACAGTATCGATGCATGTAAGTGCGAGGAAGGTTTAAAGGAAATTGCGTTCCAGTTCATCACCAAAACTTATAAAAATTACTTTTCCATAATTCGATTGTTTCGTTACTGTCCATACACAATACTCAATTAGATTGTTGCTAGCCGCTGCCTAATCTGATTTTATCCTTCTGTGGAAAGATAATGTGCCATAATATAGGAAGTGCAATGTGCCATAATATAGGGAGTGCAACATCAGGTTGCGTGGCAACCACACAAAAGTCGGAAAGTTTGCGTTCGATTGATGCATTTTTAGATATATTCTTATCCCCTGGGATATATGAAATTGGATAATATCTGATGTGTTCAGATATTATATAATATCTGATGTGTTCAGGTATTTACGCAGCATTCAAGTCCGCAGGTAATTTGCATTTGACACACATTAAGTCGTTCGGGTACAGTCCCTTTGCTTGATAAAATGTCAGGTGGTTTTGGGCTTGTGGTGGGATGACTCATCGCATCATCTCCGCTTCATATTGGAGCTCTATGGGTAATAATGAACCAATTTGGAGGGCACTAAAAAAATATAAGATACCATAGAAACATCTGTGGCTGTTCCGCCAAACCCCACGGTCCACTTACCTAAAAAACCTCCCATAACTCCCATTCAATCTCTTCACTTCGCTAATGCAATTGCATTAGCACCTGTAAATGCTGCACGCATCAAGCTTCTGTAAACAATTCTCTGTAAGAATTCTTCATTACATTTTTAGGAATTCCACAACTCCCATTGCTTCCCGTCAATGCATTTGCAATGGCACCTGAAAACATTTTCTTCTCCAAGGACATTTGATGCATACAACGCAATATCTGAAATTCCTAACCACAATTCTTTAACGTGCATATGCACCATAGATTCCCGATCATTAGGCACCTTTGTTCCACCAATGCAATTCCGCCGTACATGTGTATACCACATGTCCCTGGCATTTTCACGGCCGCGGCAGCTCTTTGACTATCGGACAAAAGCAAATACTCTCATCTTACCCTAGAATCATAAAACGAATTCCTTCGCATGTAATCATGTATACAATGCGATCCCTTTAGCATCACCAGCGATACACATTTCCCATTGTGTAAATAGAAAAACCATTAGCACTTCTTCCTAATGGCGATACATTTACTTACGCATCCGCACCACTCATCCATGTCTGTATGACGCCCTTATTTGCTTTTACCAAATTTCTCTGATGAACTGCCGTCTATGATAGCTGCAACGCACAGCATAGACACGGATCATAAATCTCCTTTGTCTTTGCCACTTGCCTGTTATGTTGTTCCATTGCTTTCGAGCACGTGTAAATAACATCGATCAGTACGGTCACACACGCATACCATTGCACTGAAAGAGTGCATTTTGTTGGCGGCCGCACCCTTAAGAGAAAAGTTTTTCTCTCTCTGCTTTTGTCCTTAATACTAACCTAGGATGGAACTCATGTCAGAGTTCTATCCTCGGGGAATCCATTTCCATCCGCCGACCGCCACGGTCGTTGCCGCTTACGCTCTCCGTCGCACGGCGGAGATGCGTTCATCAAAAGTCGTGCGAGTTTAATCCGCTGAGGTACGTGCCCTTATTCTGGTATTGTGTGTCGCGCGCCGAGTTATATCCAAGTGTAAATTCCACTTAGTTGAGGAATACTCCTTGCCAAATCGTTTCCATTGGATAATTAAGATTGAGTGTATCCTTTTGTGAACATTATAAACCAATAGAAGAAATCATCAAGTTTCCATCAAATCAGTGTAGTATTAATGTGACATAAATGTAGTTTTCGGCATAACAAAAAACAAACCAAAATAACAATATAAGGATACAAATAAACAACTGAGCGTTTCAATTAATTTCTCCTGTGTGTGACGTTTTTCTCTTGGTGATCGCTGTTCGGTGCGTGATCGTCGTTCCTTGTTGGTGTTTTCTTTCGCCAAATCTTTTAGTGACGGTGGAGACGACGTAGAACCCTGCGCCCATGCCGGCGCTCAGACTTCGTCCCCCACACATCATCCCCTGAACTGCGCTACTTATGAATGATTTTGTAGACTTTAAAACGTTTCAAAATTGTTGTGTGACAACAGTTTCAAGTAGCTAGGTGGTAGTCGGCCCCAAGGTGACATACCACCCCGTGATGTTGTACATTCCGCGATATCGTCGAGAAAAATCTTCGACGGTGTTTCGGATGTGTGGCCGATGGGCCCGGACTGACATGGATATAAGTCATGATGGTACCTTCTGATATAAAGAATTCCGGAGATAAACTAGTTTCCCATTCGAATCTCCGGGGAAGCTATGTCAGGGAGAACATCATGCAGATGTTACGATAAAGAACCGAACTTTAAGAAATACGTCATCGGATAATCGGGCTCGGTCTCGAGCCTCTGGCCACGCTCGACTGGTAAGGCGTCTTCGCGCGGGCCAATCTGGCTTGCAGCAGGATGGAGGCTTTGGAACCCAATAATATGGACATCATATGATTGAGGGTCGTACTGAGGAATTCTGTTAAATTTCTTTGTTGTCTTTACCGCTCCCCGAATGACGATCGACCGGCGACATTTTTCGAACATCTTTTACATACCGTCGACTGGATACAGATCAACCACCCAACATCTGAAATTGTTGTCCTTGGCGATTTTAATGTGCACAATTCCGGCTGGTTGTTACATTCTAACAGAGCCGACGAGGCTGGGAGGCTGGCGGAGATGTTTGCTGTAAGCCACAACTTGACTCAACTCGCGGGGGAGCCAAAGATTATGCGAACACCCTGGATCTGTTTTTGACATCCGAACCGAGTATTTATACCGTAGAGGTTACCGCACCACTGGGAAATTCAGACCACTGCTTGGTATCTGTCGCGCAAGCACTTACATTTCAAGCGAATAACCGACTTAAGCAACCTTGCCATGTATGGAGATATAAGGCTGTTAACTGGGACGATTTGCGAGATTTCTTCGCAGCCTTTCCATGGTCCGACGTGTGCTTCGGAAACTCCGATGTTAACGCTTGCGCGGAGTCGGTATCAGAGATTATTCTTCTGGGGATGGAGATGTATATTCCAGATTCCATCAAACGAGGTTCGTCTGATAAACAAGGTTTGATAAAAAATGTGAGCAGATTACAGCGGCAAAAAATAGAGCTTTTAAGCAATGGCGCTCCAATCCCACCGATGTTAACAGAACATCGATGAAACAGAAACGCGTGCAACCAGGCGATTGATACCGCGAAGAAGGCTCACAACGACAGGGTTCATAAGCTCCTTCGGTGCCCAACTGGTTCGCGCTCCTTCTGGTCAATGTCAAAAGCTGTCAGCGGTAACTTTGCATCCTCCTCATTCCCTCCGTTGGTGACAGACAGCGGGACGTTAGTCACGAATTCAAAGGATAAAGCTAATGTGTTCGCGAATTTATTTTCCACGAATTCAAACCTAGATCCCGGTCTTTTGGATCGACCTTTGATCTCGGCGGTACGGTCTTAGATGCGGGACGTGAGGTTTCCCCCGTGTACTACTCAACGCATGCTATGGGGCCTGGACTGTAGGGAAGCAACCGACCCGGGCGGAATAGCAGCAATAGTCCTTAAGAACTGTGCTCCAGAACGATCGCCGGTTCTTGGCAGACTCTTCCGCTTATCTTATGCACGGAGGACCTTTCCTGCCTGCTGGAAAATCGCTCGAGTTCAGCCAATCCCAAAGACGGAAAAAAAGTGTCTCCCACAAAATTACCGTCGGGTAGCATTACTGTCTATTTTATCTAAGGTAATGGAAAAAGTCATCAATACAGAGTTAGTTAAGTATTTCCAGTGCCACGGACTTCTGAATGATCGTCAATAAGGATTCCGTGGAAGGCGGTCCACCGGAGACCTTTTTACACTTATAACCGATATATGGACATCTGCGATTGAACGGCATGTTCAGTCAAGGGCGGTCGCATTGTATATCTCCAAGGCTTTTGACCGCGTCTGGCACGGGGCATTGCTGAGCAAACTTCGTTCATATGGACTTTTCCAACAGCTTTGCGACGGGACGAGAAGCTGTGGCTTCCCTAACAGATACACACAATTCACAAGCAAAAATAGTGAAAGACACCGAACGAAAAATCGAATAAGAAAATACATCAGAACCGTATACCTAGCGATAACAAAAATAATTCACATCAGTGGATTATAGTCGAGTTTTAAAATCAAATTCTAAACACGGTCAGCAGCCTGATGGGTAACACTTAGGTTCAATTTTTTTCGTGATTCAAACTGTCATAGCGTCAGCTCGAATCACACACGATCTTCTTCACTATTATTTCAAACGCAATAGAGCTTCCTTGAGAATGTATCGATCCGGGTTGTTGTGGACGGCGTGTGTTCGGATCTCTATCCAATTAATTCGGGGGTGCCCCAAAGTTCTATCTTGACTCCAACCGTGTTTTTGCTTTGCATAAATGATTTGTTGGATACAACGGATAACAAAGTGTTCACTTTTGCGGATGATAGTACGCTTGTTTCCTCCTTTCCGAGTGTTCGGCCGATTGGTGCATCTGCGTCGCATCAGCTGAGATGTAAACAGATTGACTCTCTGAATCAGGATCTAAATAGCGTCCTGCCGTGGGGAAGGGCCAATCTCGTCGACTTCAACGCAACGAAGACCCTATATACAACATTCACAAAGAAAAGTGGATCATCGGTTAAACAGCTGATGATGAATGGCCGGGTCCTCGAGGCTGGGGAAAGTTTGAAATTGCTCGGCGTCACGGTCTGTGGGAATGTATCATGGCATAAACACGTGTCGAGTATCGCCAGGTCAGCCTCAGGAATGCTGAGCTATATTTTAGAGTCACGAAATATTTTACTCCGGCCCAACTTCTTCTCCTATATAAATTCCAAATTAGACCCGCGCTCGAATATTGCTCTCATGTTTGGAGCTCGGCTCCTAAACATACCCTCGACCTACTTGAGAGCGTACAAAGACGAGCAATCCGCCTGATGGGGACTCGGCGCTGACGTCGGGACTACAGTCGCTATCACATCGAAGGCGCGTGGCCGACCTCTGTCTGTTTTACAGATATTATCACGGGTGCTGTTCTTCGGAGATTCTTGGTATTGTTCCACGCAATTCGGTCTATATGCGCTCCACAAGACAATCCGACGGATCGCACCCGTTTGTGGTTCATCTCCCGACGGCGCGAACATCCCTGCATCAGAACTCGTTCCGTTACAGAACGGGGAAGCTGTGGAACTGCCTTCCCACGCGAGTGTTCCCGGAGCGTTACAACCTGCAACTGTTTAAAAAGAACTGCAACAGTTATTTGATGACATCTCGGGGCGCCCACTCGACGCTTCTCTCCCGAGAGAAGTCTAATAAAAAAAAAAAAAAAAAGATGTATTAGTGTAGTTTCCCAAGTTTTCGTAACGTTGTCGCTGATTCGTCATATGTTAAAAACCGGCATTGTTCGTTTTTCCGAGGCATTCAAAAAATGCTATTAATTTAAAACAATGTGAGACAGATTATCACACCCAAAGCAACAGAAAAGGAATGGAAACGGAAAACTTTCTGCGATAGTTAACTCTCATCTTGGAATGATCTCCATTTCAAAGCGTTGCATAATAAACTTTCATCATCCCAGTGAATGCCCCTCATTAAAGGCACATTTAACCGCCAATTAATTTGACTAGCTATTAAGAAGTAAACAATTGAACTTGCCCCACGTAAATCACATTTCTTCGGTGTACTGTAGTAGATTTGCCTTGGTCTGCGGCAGACTCATCACTTGACGACATATTTATTCCGATCCCCCGTGTTGAATCACAAGATGCAATAGCTCTGTCCGCAAATTAAATTAGTCCCACCAGAGTAGTAGTGAGGGGGACCGTAACGATTTCCCAGAAAGTTGCCTGTCCACTGGTAATAGTTATGTGCCTGACAGCGACGAGTGGAGCAAGGCAGCGCATTGTTATTCCGCATAGCTTACTAGGTCGGCGGCATTAAAATTGATTAAGACCTCATTGCGATTTATAACTCAATTAAAATAGTGTAGAGCGCGATGATTAAGAAAGCGCGACGAAGGCGAAGATTGCCCATAGTAGGGTACAAGTGACAGTGGTCTCCACCTCCACTATATGAGCTCACCATGGTACCTCGATATCCACTCCTAAACGAATAACTTCTAGCCAGTGAGTCTGAGGCAATACGTCGATTTTAATCTTGCCGGGACATGAAGTGAAGTGTGTCGATGGTCTTGAAGCTGGTGGTATGACGTCGTCAAGCTACAACGAGTAGTTCTCCAGACTTAGCAGCCAACTGACTGCGTATGTGTTCTGTATGACCAGAGGGTGGTAACGTATCCTGTATCACGCAGTATATCGTTTAATTAAGTTCTTTTACTGATGGATGCACCGAGCCATCTCAGCTTAATACAAAGATTAGGGAAGATTAATGAAAATATGCTTTTTTATACTTAACACATAAAATAACTTATAAGGCTCAGAAGGGCGATGGAGTACTGGGCAAAAACTTATTGACACTTACCGTAGTATTCGGGAAGATATTAGACATTAAGGATTTTGAACGCATTCCAGTTCAGTCAGTTTAGGACTGAAAAGCAACCCCATCTGTTGTCCAAAACCGATTACTATCGCGAACTATTGAGCACACTCTGAATCAAATACATTTACTGTCGTCAATGTTGTAGTTAGTACGCAGTTAAGTGTAAGGATGTAGATTTAGCCTAGATGCGAGATTGTCGAATCCGGAAATAATTTTTTTTTTACAAGTAATTCCTACACAAAAGGGATTTTGAAGCTGTTATATGTCAAAACTCCTCGATAGTATAGTGGTTAGTATACCCGCCCGTCACGTGGCAGACCGGGGTTCGATTCCCCGTCGGGAAGCCTCTGGCGCAAGACTAATGACCTTGCCCAAAAAAAAAAAAAAAAATCGTTATGAAAAATTTAAGAAGCCTCAGGACTTGTTAAATAAGGCCAAAACCGGTTCCCGGTTGTAGTGCCGATGATGATGATGATATGTCAAAACACAGTCCAAATGGAAGAAGAGGGAGCAGTTTGAAAAGAGAAGTGCACGTACGTGATTAGGCTCTCGTATAAATTTATGCAGTTTGGCTTAAAAGTTTGAAGTTCATTTTTAAAGTGAACGGAAACAAACGCTGTAATCGAGAGATGTCGATGGAAACTGCTGGGAGAACAACGATCACGATGATGACCAAATGCGGGCATTGAATTCCAGTTCAAGATTAATGTACGCTCTGGCGAAGTAGCAGCGACTCGAAAACAAAATGTTACAAGACACAATGTAGAATTTTTCCAAAAAGAAAAACAAAAGCAAATCTTTGTTTTATATTTTTTAAGCAAATTTATTAAACCCGTTTAAAAGTAAGACACTTCAAATCTAAATCCTTGGAAATATCATATCATGGCAGATTATTAAAGGAAAAGGAGAAATTCAGCATCGATTTTTTATTTTCCCAACTTAACGAAGGTTTTCTTCTCCAGGCGAACTTAACGACGTAAGGAAAAGAGAGCGGAAACCAAAAGTGATTCAATGAAAATTAATTGGGGAAACATTACTGCAGATAGAAATGCAATTGGGGAAGAAAAACGATAGCCCACAGCACACACTAAGGGAAACAACAGTGTTATTGCCTTGGGGTAGCGAGTCAGTGAAAACTACTTTTCGTCCCTCGTTTGATACTGTCGTTCGCAACAGCTGCTGTTTAACGAAGAGAAGGATGTTGCGATCCCAGAGTTGAGGCCGTGTCCTCCTGTTTCTGGCGTGCAAGATTCTGACAATGTGTTGTTGATCTATGCCTTCTTGGAAACAGATATGGAGGTTTTAGAGTTTGGCCAAACATCGATTTCACAATACCACATTCTCTTCAGTTGAACATTGACGTAGAGATACCATAATGTAAATTTTGCCAAATGTCTACCCGGAATTTATGATTTAAAAGTACCGCGTAAGAATGTTGTCAATTTTTCGCCACTAAGTTGGCAATACTGTGAGACATAATGATGACAAATTTGAACGCTATTTATAAATTAGTTTGTTTACACCAGCTGATTTTGTTGGCTTGTGGCGGTTCCGCCAAACCCCACGGTTCACTTACCTAAAAAAAACCCCCATAACTCCCATCCAATCACATAATTCCGGTAATGCAATCGCATTAGCACCTTAAATGCTTTACGCATCTAGGATTATCTAAGGTATAATCTAAAAACCTTCAGTAAATAATTCTTACCTTTTCTTGCATCTCCTCGCATACAAATTCCTGTAAGAGTTCTTTCTTACCTTATCATAAATTCCCTGTAATAAAATTATCGGTGCACATGTCATGTAACCATCCTAACCAGGGATACTGATCATTGCGTCGCCTATTTCCAGTTTCATTCATGTGTACAACAAATCCCTTTTCATACACATTGGCTGGCGACCTTTCCTCCCAACAATAAACGACCCAAGCAGCTGCATATAATTAGCGCAATACACGCTGAAACTAATTTCCTTAGCACGCAATGTACAAACAAAAGACGGCTGTCCTTCATCAGGCATTCTGGCGATACGCAAAAAACTCAATAATTCTAGTATCCCAAATGCACCTACCATCTAATGAGTTCCAACTTCTTTACTCAGTTAAACTCCCAGGTCATAATTTCCTTTTGTCCTACATAGTTCTGGATTCGTTTCCCAGAAACCTCTCACATAAACAAACAACTCCACAATCCCCTTTCCCTTTCTTTGTTTCAGGTTCATTCCCATGGCCTTGTGTATGAAAAAACTAGTGTGATCTTCACTCACACGTACACATACATTGCGAAGTCTTTCTACCTTTGTTTTTACCACGAGAGAAATACTTTGAAATTGGCGGCGTTTCGTTCTTCTCTCGGTTTGCTGCGGCTGAACTTTCGATTAGTGATGGGGAGAGAAGTAAATCAGCTTCGTACGCCGGTGCAACCTACTTCTCGTCCCCGCAGGCTCACCTCAAGTAAGTTTTTAGATTTTCAAAATGGTTGATTTCGTTGAGCAAAGAATTCGCATTAAATTTTGTGGTTTCAAAGGAAATTCTTGTGCTGAATTGTTGAAAATGTTGGTTAAGACATATGGCGACTCAGTTTATTTATATATTTATTTATTTTCCTTCGATATAGGAAAAGTGTATATATAGTACAAATCATTCAAAAGTGGTCGTCAAGACGTTAATGATTTACCTCGGGCGAGCGCTCCAAGAATGGTTGTGACTAGGGATATCATTGCTAAAGTGTTTGAAAATCGTTCGTCGTTATAGCTTGTGAAAGGTTGCACAAGAGCTAAACATTTCACACGAATCGGTTCATAATAAAATTTTGGTCGACTTGGTCGATTTTAGAGATGATCCCAACAAGGCTTGTTTGCAAAAAGGGCGTCGAAAAGCGTTTGCTGAAGACATGCTTTTTTGGGTCGCCAGCGACTTTACATTTATGCTGGTGATGCGACATGGGTCTACTAAAGTCTTTGAAATACTAAAGTGTTTTCCCAATTAATTTTAGCAACCAAGTCAACAATCATCAGAATGGCGCTACCAAAACGAGCCGAAACCGAAAAAAACAACGACTTCGATCAATAATTAAGGGCATGGTCACTGTTTTTTTTAAAACTATTTTAAATTTGCATTTATTTTACAAAAAAAAAAAAAATCATATTTTTCTTTTCTTAATTAACCTACTGGCTCTTCACAAGCACTCTAAATTGTATTATACAGCGTCTTTTTGTTTAGTTCTGCCACGGCGCACAATATGTCCTCAATTAATATTAAATATGATCTGTACATATATACATGGAATCAGTGAGCAAATATATATACATCTATAGTGATCCTAAATCACTACTCCTATCCAATCCCCATTATTATCCATTATCCCAACCCTGTTCCCATAGTGAATCATACGAGCGACAAATTAAACAAAAAGTTGATTTGTCGCACATTGATTCAATTCCCACAATATACTAACAGATGTCATACTGGCGAGATTCACACCGTATGTAGAAGAAATATTGGGAGACTACCAATGGGGATTCCGTAGGAACCGGTCAACAAGCGACTAGTGGGAATACGGAGAGACGGTTCACCAACTGCTCGTTGACTTCAAAAAAGCCTACGACTCAGTCGCAAGGCAAAGACTCTACCATATTTTAGTTGAGCTGGCAATCCCGAAAACATAAGCCGCCCTCATTCAAATCTGCATGAACGAAAACAAAGGGCGAGTTAGAATAGAAAACCACCTCTCAGAACCATTTGATATCCGGGACGGACTAAAACGCGGTTATGGCCGCTCACCATGGCCTTTAACCTTGCCCTCGAGTATGTCATCAGAAAGGCACAAGACGACAACATGATCGGATCATCCCTGAACGGGGTCACACAAGTGCTCGCATATGCGGATGACATCGCCGTTCTGGGCGATAATCTAGAAACTGTTAGTAAAAACAGTGAAATCATCATGCAAGCGGCAGAAGAGGTGGGCTTAGAAATAAATGGAGACAAAACAAAATACATGATTACGGCGAGAGCATGTGGAGCTCAGAGAACACACATAAACATCAGGGGCAAGATATTTGAAAATGTCAAAGAATTTAAATACCTGGGAACAATACTGACGGCCAGTAATGAAATGTCGAAGGAAATTAACAAAAGACTACACTCCGGCAACGCTAGTTGGCACACAGTCAGTAAACTGCTGAAATTCAAACTGCTATCACCTAATATAAAGCTCCGTGTCTATAGAACCATAATCATACCGATTGCTCTACACGGATGCGAAACATGGGTTCTCACAAAACGGGAGGAAAACAAATTCCGCGTATTCGAGAATAAAGTTCTAAGGGGTATTTATGGCGGCAAATATGCTGAGGAGGCAGGATAACGGAGGAAACCCCACAACCACGAACTGGAAGAGCTATAGCGCAAACCTATAATAGGGAGAGTAATCAAGTCGCGAAGACTAAGATGGGCCGGACACGTGGCTCGAATGCGCAACTATAGGACCGTGCATAGAATTCTTGACGGTAAGCCAACGGGAAAGAGACCGAAAAGACGGCCGCGACGGAGATTGGAGGACGATGTTAGGTTTGACCTCGAGGAGATCGGATTGGATGGTCGAACGTGGAAGGAGAGTGCACAGGACAGGGAACGATGGCGGAGTCGAGTCGGTGAGGTCATAAACTTTCGGGTTCCTACAGACCAATAAATAGAATAGATTGATTCAATTCCCAATTGCGCTACCATTTACCCATAATCCCAATCATATTCTCCAAGTGAATCATGTGCTCGACAAATTAAATCAAATAACCGTTTGTCGCACATTGATTCAATTCCCATTAACCCTAACATTATAAAATGCCCAAATCCAAATGTATTTCATAATTTCAATCCGGGGATTTGTTCAACCAAATTCCCATCCACTTCCTTGAACCCCATTTCAATTGAAGCACACACAAAATCTTGCTTGTGGTTCTTGGAATTTTTATGTAAAATTGTTAACAAATCTCTGCCGCCACAGAGTATAAAAGGCCGGCGCATTTCCGTTTCGTGATCAGTCGGGATATAGAGGCCGAGACTTACGGCCAAAAAGTATATTATACTCAAATATCAACTATAATAATAAAATTAAGTTAAGCCCAACAAAAGAACAAAAAGCCTTTTCAGTGCCCACTAAAGGTAGTACGGCTACTATAATCCATAGCGAGCCGGATTGTCGGCACCACAACGGCAAAATGGGACGTCCATCACCTGGCGGGGACCAGCTCCTGGAACGACCGGGCAAAGGGGGCACCAGCTGGGCGTTTGGCCACATCAGGACCAATCCGGCCATTAAAGATCCGCAGGACCCGTGGCACGGAGCCGGGGGATCCAACAGGCCATCAGTAACCGGAAGCAGCCCGAGCGACCCTACCTAAAAGGCACGGAGGTAAGCCATATACATATATATATATATACATATATATATATATATATATATATATATATATATATATATATATATATATATATATATATATATATATATATATATATATATATATACGGATGAGGATCATCATCATCGGCACTACAACCGGCATCCGGTCTTGGTCGTATATAGTAAGTCTCTCCATCGGTATCCAGTCCATATCTGAGACTTGTTAAATTGTCCATAATAATTTGTTTTTCCGGGCAAGGTTATTAGCCTTGCGCCAATTTTCCTCTTTTACATCTTTTAAATTTGTCCACTGTATATTCGTTTATTGTGGTGTGATGCACCATGGATTCCTTCCGCAAGACTAAACAGTGAATAAAGTAACAGCAAACAAATTCGCAGAAATAGGCCTGATTTGTGAAAAGACTATTCTTGGATTTTGCATCGCGATAATGTACCATTTCACAAAGCTATCAACTACGAGTGAGTTTTTGATGAAAAACTCAAATAACAGATCGAAAAAGCAACGTATTGATCGGATATGGCTGCCTGTGACTTTTCCTGTTTGTCAAACTCAAATTTCTACTTTGAGAAACACGTTTCTAGTCGATTGAAGCCATATAAGAAAAATCGAAGAAAGAAATAAAATCGATCCCGGCCGAGGCCTATAAAATGTGTATGGGTGATTGGATAAATCGTTTGCGTAAGTATATTGTCTCGGAAGAGGCCTGCTTTGAAGACGATAAAATAAATTTTGATGATTAATTTAAATTTGTTATTTTATTGAGAAATTCCGGGTAGACGTTTGACAGAATGTATGGCGTCGACTTATTTCAATCTAAACACCTGAATTGCAGTTAGTGCCGTTGGTAACTACATGTTACAATCCAAATTACGATACTATAAACAAATTTTTAATTTAACTTATTTATAAACAAAGTATTCCCACATATACCATATATTTGTGGATTGTGATGATGTGGATAACAGTCTTTGGTAAACATTTCAAACGTAACGGGGAAAAGCGAAAATTCACTCAATAAATAAATGACTCTATGACTCATACTAATGTGAATGGTTGATGCGACAATTCCTTTTATAGTTGGCAATCATTTTATTTTAAAAATTCTACATTTAAGGACCACTACAACATACTCTCCTAGCTCTCATGCTACTGAAGATTTGGTATTTAAGAGCCGTCTATCCTAAGCACCAATAACCATTAGGAACATCAATCGCTTCTCGCTGTAGGTGCAGTGGATTCACGCTGAGTGTAGAATGGTCAAGTAACCTAAACAATAGATCTATACCGAGGCCGACAAATCCAATATTTCATGTATTTGTTCATTCTGCGACTTAAATTGGATTCTAAGGGATCCAATGATTGTTGGAGCCATTAATACATTGGTTCCGTAATCTGTTAACATGAAATGGGCGTGAATAATCGTGGGAACATATGCGCTGTTTGAGTGTGGCTGATATTTTCATTGGGTAGATGATGTCCGTCTGCTCACAACTAGCAGATCCTCTTCAGACGATTTCATTTGTTTTGGTTGCAAATCAATTTTGTTGACCACCTTGTGCTGGCGGTACTGTCCGCAGGTAGAGCTGTCAGGGGTAATTAATTTAATTTACCTCCTACTGATTGATATGTGCTATCGCTGTAGGTTTTATGTGAGAACGATCCGATTTGTCTGGAATTTTGTTTTGAATATGGGAAATTGGACTCCAAGTAATAGATTATAATTGACTAGCAACAATTGTTCGGCTAGGAAAAAAATACGTTACAGATTAGATTAGTATTACACATAGGCCTCTGCATTTCTATAATATGCATTTAAAATGACAATTGTTTCCCGGCCGGCATATACCGCGTGTTTACCACACTGTTTATAACTTTTCTCGTGGGTTAATCTGCCGGCTTCTCTTCTTATTTAGGACCAAGACCGTTCCTATTATTAAACCTCGGTTGGTATTGTCGTGCAAACTCATAAAATACTTCTTACAGGGAGATGTTACGTATTCTTTGTATTGTTGACACTTTATTATCTTTGAACTAATTTAGAGCTCCCACAGAGGGTTAGTGCAGAAATTACCAATTAGATATTTAGTATAATTTTTATTTACGTTAAAGGTCGTTAATACAACTGGTTAAAGAAGTAATTAGAAGAAAGCTGAAGAAAAACAAAGAAAGTTGGATAAAAAGAGGAGATTGAAAAAGGCAATAAAATAAATTTACTGAAATAAAAAGTAATTCACAAAATTATAATAAATAAAATATTTATTTATTTACCGTAGCATACTTTCTGCTGTGAGGTGCTAGAAACTCTTGGATTCGCATGAAACGTGGGTTAACAGAGCCCCATAATTGAGTATGAAATAAATTACTAACCTAATATCCTTATAAACGAATAAAAGTATTTAAAAAAACAAATGAACAAAATAATGGTGTTCCAGTTTTATTTAAGACAATTATGAGTTAGTTTGATCTATCAAATAAGTCGAGATATGGGTTTTTATTGTTACTTTATTGTATTTTACTTTATTTACTTATTATTATTATTATTATTTATTGGCCTGTAAGAACCCGCAAGTTCATGACCTCACCGACTCGGCTTCGCCATCGTTCCCTGTCTTGGGCACTCTCCTTCCACGCTTGACCATTCGATCCGATCTCCTCAAAGTCAAACCTAACATTGGCCTCCCATCTCCGTCGCGGCCGTCCTACCGGCCTCTTTCCCGTTGGTCTACCGTCAAGAATTCTATGCACGGTCCTATCGTTCCCCATTCGCGCCACGTGTCCGGCCCATCTTAATCTTCGCGACTTGATTACTCTCACTATTGTAGGTTTGAGATATAGCTCTTCCAATTCGTGGTTATGGAGTCTCCTCCATTGTCCTGCCTCCTCGTCATATTTACCTCCAAAAATGCCCCTCAAAACTTTATTCTCGAATACGCGGAATTTGTTTTCTTCCCGTTTTGTGAGAGCCTATGTTTCGCATCCATATAGAACAATCGGCATGATTATGGTTCTATAGACACGGATCTTGATGTTACGTGATAGCAGTCTGGATTTCAGCAGTTTACTGACTGCATGCCAACTCGCGTTGCCGGAATGCAGTCTCTTGTTAATTTCCTTCGACATTTCATTACTGGCCGTCAGTATCGTTCCCAGATATTTAAATTCTTCAACTTTTTCAAATATCTTACCTCTGACGTTTATATGTGTTCCCCGAGGTCCACCTGCTCTCGCGGTAATCATGTATTTTGTTTTGTCTTCATTTATTTCTAGGCCCACCTCTTCTGCCGCTTGCATGATGATTTCACAGTTTTTACTAACAGTCTCTAGATTATCGCCCAGAACGACGATGTCATCCGCATATGCGAGCACTTGTGTGACCCCGTTCAGGGATGATCCAGCCATGTTGTCGTCTTGTACCTTTCTGATGACATAATCGAGCACAAGGTTAAAGAGACACGTTGATAGACCATCTCCCTGCTTTAGTCCGTCCCGGATTTCAAATGGTTCGGAGAGGTGGTTTTCTATTCTGACTCGCCCTTTGTTTTCGTTCATGCAAATTTGTATGAGGGCGGCATATTTTTTTGGGACTCCCAGCTCAACTAGAATATGGTAGAGTCTCTGCCTTGCGACTGAGTCGTAGGCTTTTTTGAATTCAACGAACAGTTGGTGAACCGTCTCTACGTACTCCCACTTCTTTTCCAGCAGTTGTCTTATTGTGAACATTTGGTCGCTTGTTGGCCGGTTCCTACGGAATCCACATTGGTAGTCTCCCAGTATCTCTTCTACGTACGGTGTGATTCTCGCCAGAATGACATTTGTTAATATTTTGTATGCGGTTGGGAGCAATGATATTCCTCTGTAGTTTTCGCAGTCAGACCTGTCGCCTTTTTTGAAAATGGGGATGACTATTGAGGTTTTCCATTCTTCCGGAGTGACTTCCTTATCCCATATTGTTTGGATGAGCTGGTGGATCTGTGGGGGTCCTCTACATCACACAGAACCAACCCACAACCCTAACCTGCAAACATGCAAAAACCAAATCAGCAATAGCATATATTCCCAAATATGCAATAAAATATTCCCCCAAACCTCCAAGAGAATATAATTCAACCGAATATATTCTAATCACCACCACATGCATTTTCCCAAAATTGCGTTACTCAATTATCCATATTTCCTCAACGCAACCAAACAACCCACATTTCCCCGAAACTCGTATGCCATAGCAAACGCATATTCAATCCTCAACGGAACATCAGCAAGCATACCCAGCCGCACACATTTCTCCGAAGTTCATATGCCTTAACAAAGCATATACCCAATCCTCAACGGAACACTACCAACCAAATAAACCGCACACATTTCCCCGAAATTATTTCGGTTAACATTTCTATCTAAACGATACCCCTTGCTTGCACCCAAGCCATTCCAATTTCCCCCGAAAATGCATGCCCATACTCGCTCGCGTCGCCAAACCAATTCCCGGTACACCCAACCAACAAAGTCAACCCAGCCTGTACGGCCAGAATTCGTTGGAACTGAATTCCTATGCGAGCATAGCAACTCGTCCACAATTCCTCGTAATTGGCAGCGAGCCTAACTCTGCTATGACGCACCGCCACGACGCAGTGAATGAATTATTTTCATTCATGAGTCAGTCGAGATCCAACCACCACCGGGGCCACAACACAAAAGCCGAGTTTTAACCACCATTGAGCTGGGCTGCGTACACGGTTAAGTCGAGTTTTTCTTCCGTTTTATGAGGCGAAAAGGCCCAGTTTCAACCATAGTGGAGTGCGGGTTTAATTTAAAATTGGACAACTTCCAATTGGTCCATACTATCATTTATTGTAAAACCGAACGGTCGAGTGTCAATTAAACGTGGGCGTGGTTAAGAACACTAAAAATCAGCCGGACGCTGAACCTGTTAAAAGGCGAACTCGTTTAAGAAAGTGCGATTTCTAAACGTTGGACAAATATTTGTGCTAAATAATAAAGAAACATTAACACTAAAATCAAACCAACGTGTTTTCTTTCGTGGCCGATCCACTCTGGTGAACAGTTCTCTTTCGTTGTCGCGGTGGAACGATCCTTGTGCGAAAAATCGTCGGTGCGACCTCAGTGAATCCGGTGCCGTGCGCCGGCACACAATACTAGTCCCCCACAGATCTTTCGAGCGGTTGCCTCTGCTCCATGCTTCACAAGCTCTGCCGGTATGCAGTCGACTCCGGGAGCCTTGTTGTTTTCAAATCGCTTTATTGCGTCTACAACTTCGTTGAGAGACGGCCCTGGGATCGGAGGCTCGGCTGTATGTACGCTTGGTGCATTTATCTGTGGTTGATGGGTGCGTACATTGAGCAGATTTTCAAAGTACTGCTTCCATCTTGTCACGACATGGTTTGTTTCTGTGACCAGACAGCCGTTTGCATCTCGAATTATTTTGGCTCTTCCTCGGTAGCCATTACTAATTGAATTTATGTCGACATACATATCTCTGATGTTCTTTGCCCTAAAGTTTTCTAGGATTTTTTCGATCCGAGTCTTCTCCCATTCGCGTTTTTTGCGTTTGAAGAGCCTCATTGTCTCTCTCCGAATTGTCGCGTATCTTTCTGCGTTGACTTCATCATATCTTTCTAAGTGGATCACTCTGAGGCGTTTACGTTCTTCGATCTTCGCCCTGCACTCATCGTCAAACCAAGGTTTGGACTTAATTGTTTTCTTAAATCCTAATACCTTTTGGGCTGTTAGTTTGATTGTGTCTCTGATCGATGTCCATTTAGTGTTCACACTATTAGCTTCCTCTTCCTCACTGCTCACATTCTCTAGAATGCTAAATCTATTCGTTAGTTCGTCTTGATATTCAGCCCTTTTGCGTAGGTCTTTCAGTTTATCAGTGTCGAACTGTTTGCTTGTCTCCCGTGACTGCCCATGTGGGATTGCTGCGAGGCGACTCCTGATTTTGCCAATCACTAGAAGATGATCGGAGTCGCAATCTGCTCCTCTATATGATCTTACGTCAAGGATATTCGAGTGGTGTCTTTTGTCTATGAGGAAGTGGTCTATTTGGTTACGAGTTACGCCGTCGGGTGAATTTCCTTGTGCTTGAAGATCGTGCTTTTTACTAACAGATTTTTTGACGCTGCGAACGTGATAATTCGAATTCCATTATCATTTGACACGTCGTGTAGGCTTTCTTTACCTATTGTTGGTTGGAAGATATCTTCCTTTCCAATTTTCGCATTGAGGTCCCCGAGGAGGATTTTAACATCGAATGATGAGATCCCATGAAATACATGGGGCGTAATCTTCTTGCTTATGATGAAGCCGGTTCCGAGGTTATGTGTATCGGTACCTCCACACACCAGTGTAAATCCGTTGGTTTCGATTACTTGATGTGGGAGTCGGACTTCCTGAAGCGCGACGATGTCCACTTTATATACGTAACTGTTTTTTTTTTTTATACATAAAACAATACCTGGAAAAATACTAGTCAACTCCAATTTGCATTACTTCTTTGTCGCCTTCCACGATGAATTGTTTTTATTAGCGGTGTTTGTGGGGGTTGGTTATATGTACCAGACATAGGCACTAGTTCCACTCAACGCGCCAACTCTTACCATTGGTTTCTCTGTAAATTGTCCACAAAATAAAACGAACTTCAAGCAAGCGAAAAAAATAAAAAGGCACGCAAGTATTTAATTATTAAGTGTTCTTTATTTTATCTACATTATGGTATAGCGTTTGAAATAATAGGGAAGAAGAACGTGTGATTCGAACTGACGCTATGACAGTTTGAACCACCAAAAATTGAAGCTAAGCGTTACCCATCAGGCTACTGGCCGATTTTAGAATTTGATTTTTAAACTCGACTATACTCCACTGATGTGAATTGTTATGTTTTCGCTTAGTATACGGCTCTGATGTATTTCCTTATTCGATTTTTCGTTCGGTGCTCTTCACTATTTTGCTTGTGAATTGTGTGTGTATCTGTTAGAGTCGTCACAATGGCATCGGCACATGCGCATAACACTGGGAGTTCACAATATAATTCACTTAATCCTTAAACTGGTGGGCGCCTACACTCCTTCAGGATCGTTGAAAGTGTCAAACGAAGTTCATTTTAAAAGAACAAAAATGGATTTCTTGGCTAGGTGACTAAAAGGAAACACTTTACTCCAACTCGCACACTGGAATCGGGTATCTCGTGTTAAAACAAAACTGACTACTTTGTAACGCGCCTGGTGAAAAGGTAACGCTAAGCGGCGCGACTCTCCGCTGTGGTGATAGAAATCTGACTTGTGGTGATCGTCGTCTCAACTTCCACCAGCCGCCACAAAGATGGATTCTTCGATCCAAGGGTAGCCAATCCGACCTTCTCCTTGATGATAGCCAATGGGTGATCGAATTGGAGTTAAATGGGAGGATTTCCCATATGCCCGTATAGGACAAGTACGATGCCCTTTCGCCTGCAATACAAACAACGAACGGCCCCGCACCTGTTCAAATAAAGGAACGAGCATGATGGGCTGCAGGCATTGTTATCATAATTCATCGTGATGATCGCCTGAGAACGAAATAGGTCTCTGTGTGCTAAGTACACAGAAGCGCAATTTCAAGGCTCATACGATGAGATGCACATTGTTCGTGGTTTAGTCGATGTTACATAGAAACATTATCGTGTTTACTTAGGCGTTCACGATCATGCCATTGTAGGCGATAAATTCTTCGGTGACGATATGTCAACCGAAGATTTGAGATTTGTTTACATAAATGTGCTGGTATATGGGTACGATGGTCGGAATTTGCCTTGCAGATGTGCAAGCATACGTCTCATCCAGGGTGGCCATGGGCCAGTGGTTGGTAAGTAAAATCAATACAGTGAGGCTACTGTGTGTTTGTTTTAGTTTACAGGCAGGAACATCATAAGACATGATCATGGGTATGATTGCTTAAGTAACAACCATGTTCATGCCCAAATCCCATAATCGGTTGCTGACCGATAAAAGGGAATTGGGTGCAACTACTGCGAACCTAAGAATATGGGGGCAATATTTAATTACCAAATGGTAGGGAAACTATGGAGTGCAGCTGCGTCAACAAGTACGCTGGTCGGCGTGTCTTCGTGGACCAACGGATTATTGTTTGAACGATCGACCGATGGTTCAGCAGATAAGGCAAGGGTTAACATGTCATGCACGTGTATGAGAAAGGGCTTCTCAGCAATACGCGTTGACATGTTCTGGGATTAATGTCGGTTACATGACGAGGTAACCGAATTCGATTTCAGGAACATGATGCGTTGGATGCAAGCATGCCCCGGGGTGAACGTTTGATGCTTATGTTTTGAGGTGGGAAGTGATGCAGAGTAGTTTACGCTGCTCATTTGCAGGTAAGTAGAATGACTTGCCTGGTAAGTGGGAGACAGGTTAATTAAAAGGGAATGGGTGGTTCTTTAAGAATCCCTTAAAGAACCCCCACGTGTATTTTAAATAACATCTTTGTCACACATCGAGGTCAGACGACATGAGTAAAGTTTACAGGATTTCCTTTATGAGCTTTATGAGTACTTTCTATACTATAAGGGAACTCGTAAGTTTGAAGTGTCCACTATTATCAAAAGATAACAAAATGACGTTTCATAGGTCTACCTATTTTTGAGGAAATCGAATTAGAGTGCCTTTTTTTGCAGTAAATTATAGGAAAGTGAAAGAGACTGCGATGGCGCAAGGCTAATAACCATGCCCGTAAAAATAAATTATTGCGGAAAATTGAACAAGCCTCGAGAATTGCTAAATAAGGTCAAGACCAATTCCCGGTTGCCGATGATGAAAGAAAGTACGATCGCTTAAGTATTGGGCTGTACCACATGAAATGTCCGATTCTTGCTCAGTCGGAAATAAGAAGTTCTCGAGGGAACATCTGTGCCAGAACGTTAATTTTTTTTAAAGTAAAGTGGTGCGTGTGGTTGACGTGTGAGAATTTTAGGGTTCGTTACAAGTACAGTTTTTTTTTCAAGGAATTGTTTACGATGCTGTCGGCAGTTCAAATTCAAACCCTCTTCTTTTATAAATTTAAAATGGAACATTGCCGAACATGGGCACGGATTCACTTTACCCGCCAGCACAGACGTAGTCAAATTGTTCCCAGAGAAAATAGATGAAATAATTAACACAGTTTACTCTGTTGTTTTTATGTCCGTTATTAATCCCTGTTGATGGCTCTGAATTTGGTTCACTGTACATTATAATAATTTATTACTAGATTTAATTTGAAGAACTTGTATTAATTATCACTAGATTTAAATTGAAGAACTTGTATTAATTCTCACTAGATTTAAATTGAAGAACTTGTATTAATTCCCACTAGATTTAGATTGAAGAACTTGTATTAATTCTCACTAGATTTAAATTGAAGAACTTGTATTAATTCCCACTAGATTTAGATTGAAGAACTTGTATTTGGTTTTTTTACAGGAAAGGATCGCGACTCAATGTAACTATTGAAAAAAATATGCTTTGGCAAATAATACACCATTTAAGAGATTACTTTGGTGATCACGAAATTATTTTACGAAGAAAATATCCAACACAACTATTGCTCAACCGCGAGTTGACTCTGAACTTAGGCTCGGTGAAATGATTGTACTACGTATCGGCGTGATTATCTGCGGCGACGATTGAGATGTGACTGATCTCAATTAGGGATGAAATTTCAAATTTGAATTCGCACAGCTATTAGCCAATCATCATTGCGCTCTTCTCATGAATCTTCTCATTTGCATGTCTCAATGAGGTGAATAATACTCGCGCATCATTCGACAGTCCCTGGACGTGCGAAGGATGAAAAGAACAAAAGAGAGAGCGCAATAACTTCGGGGTTGACTTAGCTTGTGCGCTTGTATCATATGCAGTCTAGTGCTATGGCTGTGGTGATCTCAGAATACATTGAACAGTAGGGAGACAGAATTATAGAGGAGAGGAAAATGTAGCTGGTGCTATTCACCTGTGAAATGAGATCGTTGATCCCAAGCGAATATAGTGGCCGGGGAAAAGCCGAAGTGACGCTAAATTGGCTAGGGTAATTTATCGTGGGATCTATTTAAATATTTTGATAAATTCCCCAGCGATTGCATGTTTAAGCAACAGCGTCGTCTGATTCAACTTGTTGTTGCTAACCGACATGTTTGTGGGCTAGCAAAATGGAGTTGCCGTATGGCAAAAAGGGTAGCTAAACTCAATTATGCATTATCTGCATAGGATAATGAGTTTAGCTATGCGTCCTTTGGGAAAACAATGATTCTCTGGTGAATTAGCGAATAGTGGGATAGGGGTTGGTATGACGCGCTGAAAGCGGTCGAAATAAGGCGAAAATTGTGGTTGAAATTGTGGGTTGGTTCTCCATGTAATATAGAGAACCTCCACAACATAATGCGTCATCTGCAATGAAAAGCATTAATAACGTATTTGAGGATGTGGCGGTAAACGAACGCGCTATACGACGTTGGTTTGGAAAGTTCCGTTCGGGAGATTTTAGCCTCGAAAATTAACTGACGTCTAATTATTAATAATTAATAATAATTAGACGTCAGTTGACGGCGATGTTTTAAGAGCAACGGTGGATGCGGACCTAACGAAATCGGTGCGGGAGATTTCACAAAGCATGGGAGTATCCCCAATGACAATAAGTCAACACCTTTCTTTCATAGGAAAGTTAAAGAAACTAGTGGGTACCTCATGAACTGAACCAGTCCCAAAAACTACGGCGCTGAAAATCTGCGTATCGCTTAGATTAACAAACCGAACTGAACCGCTTTTGCACAGGATAGTCACTTGTGATGAAAGGTGGATTCGTATGAAAACCGTAAAAGGCCTGGGCAGGTGAAAACCTAAACCACACCCCCAACCCCGGTCTTCACCCAAAAAAGGTTATGGTAACAATTTGGTGAACATCGAAAGGATCAATCCATTTTTCATTTCTTCAACCAGGAAAAACGATAAACGCTATCAAATATTGTGAAGAAATCGACCAAATTAGCTGCAAAACAACCTACGTTGGTCAAGAGGCACAGCCCGATCCTTTTGTATGACAATGCTAGACCCCATACCTCACAAATAACGGTGCAAAAACTGTTGCAGTTGGGATTTGAAATTCTTCCACATCCTCCGTACTCTCCTGACAGTTCCCCAACGGACTACCATCTTTTCCGGAGCCTGGATTGATTTTGCCGACAGAAGTTCTTTCGGAACCAAGCAGAGGTCATAAAAGCCTTTGAAGATTTCATTGCCTCAAAAAGACAGCACTTCTACGAAAAAGGAATATTTGAGCTTGTATCACGTTGGAAGAATGTCATAGATGCCAACGGATCCTATTTTGACTGAATTAAAATTTACGGAAATGTAATATTGGCTTTTAAATGTTTACTATAAAATCGGACATTTCATGTGGTACAAACCCAATATGTATTTGGAGAACCTGCCTTTTATTAAAGAATTTCTTTTTTATATACGCTTGAGTTGGTTCACTTCCTGCTATATAACTTCCTGCACATTTTATAAAATCTTATATTTGCACCTAGATATTTTCCATTAGAAGAGGGGGGATGCAAGCGAATGAAGTCGTTAACATTAGAAAAGCAGTTAACTGAATGCATTACCTTTGTCAACTGAGCCAAAAGTATCAGTAAAAGACAGATCAACGAAAAAAAAAATACTCTTGACAACTTGTAATTTACTCAACACCGAAGGAAGCAATTTTACTAATATCGACGTTGGTCCGCGTGTACTTATGAATTGTTACCACTAAAGTTGTACAAATTGCTGCTCAACATCAGTTGCCCATCTTTCACACCATTGAATAAAGCTTGAATGTTAGATCCGTTAAAGTCTTCAACTCTCTCAGGAAAGAAACAACGGCGGCTGTCTGGTAAGTTTTCTGTTTCGGTCAGTAACTTGGATATCTCGTACGTAATAAACCAAAAAACCTAGACCGAGTTAAACTCCTTTTTCCGATTACCCACAGCACATGCAACTATAGTCAATGATCTGTGAATATTTCAATTTTCACAGTTCATTTCGCAGGACTTCTTAAAGGGGTATTTACAATTATCAAATTCCTTGCGCAGCAACATCGTAACGGCGAAATGTGGCAGTCTTATTTGCCTCCCATTAGTATGCTTGCGCCTGTCCTCCCCATTGCTGGGAGAAAAGTTTTCTTCTCACTTTTCGAGAAGGATCTGTCGTCTGAGCTTTTGCAATCCCGATGAACGGCTTCCTAAGAAAACTTTTTTCAGGAGCATTCCTTAATCGCGAGAAGACTGAAAACAATTCGTTTGAAGTGCTAGGATAACTTTTTGCTTCCAGAGAACCGAAAACGAATGGCGAATTTGGTAATGATGACGGCGATGGTGACGATGGCCATGGTGACGATGGTGATGGCGGTGTTAACAACGAAACTTGAAGAAGTTTGTTGTGATTAAATTTGAGAAGTCAACATTGCATTTGTTTTAAATTGTTGTTATAGTTGGTTCTATGTTCAACTACAATTTCGTCAGCGGCGGACGGAACGAACGCCTAGGAAAATGTTTTCTAAACTTTTCTATAAAACAAATGATCGAAGAATCTTTTAAAGTGAACATCAGACGGTACAAATAATTTAATTCGGATTAAATTTTATTAAGAGAAGGCAAAGAAATGTTGATACAGAAATTAAAACCCTATATACAAAAGTTATATATAAATAAAAAGCGTGCCATCATTGAACGGGCGCTACCTTACCTCATAACCTATCAGAAAACCACGACGCTAGTGAAAATCTCAATGTTTTTGGGTTAAGTTTGTTTCCTTCAAAATCTCGGAATATCTTGTCGTACATAATTATCTGACTTGTCAACATTTCCGACATTTATCGTAATATCTTTTATGGTAAGGAATTCTTGAATAACAGCATCATCCACAGAAAAAAAGATCTTGCTTAAATTCTTGTGAGGAATAAAAGTGTTTTTCAATTTTATTTTTGCACAAGGTATAACACTAACTAATGAGTAGGTTACTTTATGGTGTGTGCGAGACTTCGTTTAGTATTATCTCGTACTAATTACTTTTTGTGGATTGAGTTGGTTGATATGATATATTACGAACCCCCTGCGATGCCTTAAATTGGATGCATCTCTGGGATCTTCTGCTCTACATAACGTCATTGGATCGGTATTTACCATAAACTGGAAGCATCCGTATCGAATTAGTCTGGCGACTGCATTAGTCAGTTCTTCAACACCAGTCAAGCAGGTAATCCCGCTGTTTTCAAGGAGTCCTGAAACATAATGAAAACATCACTAGAACTTTGAGGGATGCGTCATGTTTCATAACGCCGACTAAACAATTCTTTCTACCTTTACATTTCTCACAAGTCTATCTACATTTCCATCTAGTACCGAACACGACTGGTTATTTCTTCTGTATACGTCGATGCGGTTATTTCGGTTGTCCAAACGATATCCTTTCCTTAGGACCACCTGCTGTTTTTGCTGTTCGAGACTGTCACCGACCAACAAAATTTCTGGGCAGCTGGGGCAACAAGGTCACGATACTTCCTAGGAAGGAAATAACATTGCAGTGTTACCTTATCTTGTGGCTGAAGGAAGTGCGTCAACTGCAACTGATTTGTTTTCTGCTTCATGCTGTCTAAATGTTTGAAGATAAACGTCGTTTAGTGTCACGACTCATCTGACCTGTAGCCGATCAACACCAGCCTCAGGGTGGCATTTTAATTGATCGAAACTGTGTCTCAGATAAGTGAAAAATGTCTGTAGTATTCGGCACCTTTCTTGGTATCCAATAGAATATAAATAGCGCCGGATAATTTGGTGGCCAATTAAGAACCAATTTGGGGCGTTCTGGCCGGTGTTATCGTGTCATCAGGTGAGAGAGCCGGCGATTACCAAAACGCCGACAAAAGGACGAGAATGAGGAGAAGCAATAAAAAGGGAACAGATAAGTCATTTGGAACTTCCTAACGATATAATTAGATTGCCTACCGCAGGATCTAGTTGCTTGTGATTTTTGTCGGCTTGTTGTTGGGAGGGTGAATGATCATGACGTTTCGATTGCCGCTTAAGAAAGGTCCATCGCGCTACCATTAGTGCGGGTGGTCAGATAATCACCGGCATAATAAATATTTTGAGAGTGATCCTGCCTGCCAGGGACGCCGCAGACTCAAAATCATGCTATTCCGCTTTACCTGCTCGTATCGGTTGGGCCTGATAACGTCCAAGAGATATTAACTCAGTCTGGTCAGAGACAATGAAAAGGTGTCTTAAGATATATCGGCACACTTTCATTAGAGGGCATAGTCTGTCAAGTTAACCCCGGATTAGTGATGCAATTATAATTACTACGGATAAAGATGGAGGATTGTACAGCGGTATGTAGCCGGCTGATACTGTTGTAGTTAAAGGATGATGTCCTTTAATACTTAGAAGGGCTGCAGAAGTTTGAAAATTCTACGATTAACAGAGAGTAGTGCCTACGAAGGTGTCAACATGACACAGTGATGTGATGTGATAAAACTTTGCATATCTCAACTCAAAAAGCAAAAAAAAAACGTAACTCTTGAAAGATATATTAAATAATAAAGGTGAGGGCAAAGGCTTTTATAATCAGCCAGGGTTTCAAAAGGAAAATGCAGGGAGGTGGCGTAGACAGTTTTTAGCGATTCTAACAGATACACACAATTCACAAGCAAAAATAGTGAAGAACACCGAACGAAGAAAATCGAATAAGAAAAATACATCAGAACCGTATACCAAGCGATATATGAAAATAATTCACACCAGTGGAATATAGTCGAGTTTGGAAATCAAATCAAATTTTTTCGTGATTCGAGCTGTCATAGCGTCAGTTCACACGATCTTCTTCACTATTATTTCAAACGCTATAAGTCCATTTGAAGAAGACGTTACTAAGAAGTCTAAGAAGACTAAAAAGTGCTAACAGGTAAAGTTTGACTTTCAAAATCTTACAAAGTGTGCTGCAGATTGGTTCGCTGGAGTCACAAAAGTACTGTCAGCTACTAGGTAGAGGAGATTACGGCGACGCCAAAGAAGTGGGTTATTGAAAAAAGGTGAAACTTAAAAATATGTGAAATCGGTAGGACCTGAGAGAAATTTGTGAAAAAAGAGAACATCTGCTACGAATTGTAGTTCAGACACACATATAAGTTGGGTGGGACAAAGAAGTAGTGGGGGTGAAGAGGTATTGTGCCGATCATGGGCACTAGTTCACTTTCTTCCCCACGATGTGGCTCCGCGAATATCCAATAAAAGGCACTGGTATATTGTTTTGTAGAATTTTTTTTTATTGTTAATTAAGGGTATTTTTGTTTGAATTTAAATTCACTTAACTTATGTCTTATGATTAATATCATTGAGAAATTTTCTTGTTTGTATTTAAATTCACTTAACTTATGTCTTATGATTAATTATTGGTGAGGTTAATCCGTACGCGCGTGCGATAATCCAAGTGGTGGAACATGAACAGCAGACAGTCTTTTGCTTTTCACTGAGATATTATTTTTCCTTGTTGTTTTATTTCATTTTATCCGACATGAGCTGACTAAAGGAAGCCGAATTGAGTTTGGATATTTTAACAGCGGTGCACATTATGAAAATCCGATTTCAGCAGAGAACTGATGGTAGTATTTGTGTAGTAACCGTAGTATCTTTCGCGTAGCTCCTTTTTCCTTTCAAAAGACAAATGTCGTTTACGAATAATGAATTCTTATTCGAGTGGGTAACGGGGGACTACTTCGCCCGCGAGCGTGTGCATCCGCTGCGGTCGTTGGCGTAACGACTTACTCCTGGTGAAGGTTGTTAATCGACTGGTTGGAAAATGGATGAAGTTGGGTAATTTAAGTTTCGCACTTGACAACCAAAAGAGAACATACTTCTGCTCTCTCATTGCCACGTTCGTCGATGTGTGGTGGATAATCGGTTAATTGATAATCGACGAACATGGGAGAATGAGAGAACAGAAACACGATGTATGATGATCTCGGGGTGGATTTGGTTGTGTGTGCATGAATCAATGTATTTTGAGGATAACCCATTGACCCAATTCGGTGAATATGGCGATCTCAGAGTACATTGATCTGTACGAAGACAGAACTGTGAAGGAGAGGAAAATTAAGCTGACGCTATTCACCTGCGAAAAGAGATTATTGATCCGCAGCGAATGAAGTGTCTGGAGAAAGTGGAATGGACGCTGACTTGGCTAGGGAAATCTGATCATGAGAACTAAATTAAAGGCTTCGATAATTTCCCCAGCGGTCGCAAAATTAAGCAACCGCGTCGTTTGATCAGACTATGCTGTTGCTAACCGACATGATGCGATCTCCTGTGGAAATCTCATGTGTTAGCGAAATGGGGTTGCCGTATGGCAAAAAGGTAGCTAAACTCAATTATGCATTATCTGCTTAGGATAATGAGTTTAGCTATGCGTCCGTTTAACATGTTTTACAGGTGGAATAGCTTATAAGGGGAATGGGTGAAATGACGCGCTGAAAGCGGTCGAAATAAGGTATGGAATTGGGGGTTGGTTTGTGGGGGTTCTCTATAGTGACACTAGTGCATCTGTAATATTTTTGGGTGCATCACCGTGCTTCCGGTTTCCCGGGAAGAGTGGGCTACCGTGGTTGTCCTTCATGATGTGCGGAACTCGTGTATATTTGTTTTTCCGAACAAAATACCGAAGGTGTTACCGCACTTCACATTGGGCCACTAGCGACGTAAGTGTCTTTACACACGCGAGAAAAACACTGTTCGGTAAAGAAACTTTTTGTTGAGCCGTAAAGTAAAAAACAGACTGATTCTTTTTAAAAACTAATTTATCTTTAAGTTTTATTCTTAACCTTTTTGAGGAGGTCTTCTCCTCAAGCGCGCTACTGAATCTCCCAAGCGACTACAGTCAAGTCACCTTTTCAAGGTGTTCACCTTCTCACTTCAAAAATCTGATTTGTAAATATCTTTATATTCTTTCGAAGGTCAGGACGCACCGCCACTTATCGTTTAATCCTTTGTTGGGGTTTTTCTTTGTGTTAGCCATCTGGCCAATGCATACAAGAATTTTCGTGCATTTCAAATGGGTAGCACAGGATCCGTGGAAATGGGTTGTTAGTTTAGGATCTGGGAATCCGTGTCTATTAGCAAGTCATAAAACATCTGGTATGTGAGAATATGATGTTTATGATTGCTAGAATTGTGTGTCGGCGTATCGAATAGATATGCCTTTGTCTGGACACAGGCACTTTTAGGTTGTGGATCTTGTAGGAATTTTAGGTGCTAATTGCTTTTAGCATACATGGGAAAATAAAGCATTATGCTGTTTGATTTTAGGAAATAGAATCGAAAAAATGCATTGAATTTGAATAAATGAATTTGAATTCAAAAAATGAGAATTTTAACGTTTAGTTCGATTTGGTTTGACATTGAATTCAATGTTATGTTGGGGATATTAAATGGATTTTCTTATAGGTGGGAGGAAAATGTAATGTGGAAGATAAATGTAATGTGGGAGAAAAATGGTAGGGCTTCTTGGAGCACTACACATCCAAAAATAAGTTAATCAAATCTCTAAAAGTGATCTTAGATGTTTAGTCATAAAGTGAATGGGCAAAAAAAGAAAAAAAGAAAACTAACAAATAAAAAGAACATAAGCCAAAACAGAATAAAACCAAAAACCAGTGTTTCCTTTTTACTCTCGTGGACGTTAACCAGTAGTAAAATATGATGGGGGGTAGGAGTGAACCGCGTGCCAGTGTTCGGCACATCAACTCGTACCCCACAGGTTCTCCATGTGGTATAGAGAACCCCCACACACTCATCATCATCATCATCATAATCGGCACTACAAGCGGGAACCGGTCTTGGCCTTATTTAGCAAGTCTCTCCGCCGGTATCCGGTTCATATCCGAGACTTGTTAACTTGTGCATAATAACTTATTTTTCCTGGCAAGGTCATTAGCCTTGCGCCAACAATTTTTATTTACTTATAGAATAGAGAATTTTTTGGACCAACTTTGACATGGTCGTGACACTTAACTCTATCTTACGTGCATTTACACCAATAATTTATCACTATGGACCATTTTGGTAGTGCCAACCATCAATGCCGATCTTGCCCAAAGCCGACAGGTGAGAATATTGGACGCGGTACAGCCCTGCGTTGAAAGATGATTGATACCCACGAATCGTCCTCGTTTTTTGGACCTAGACATACTGTGGGGTTTCTAACAGATACACACACAATACACAAGCAAATAGTGAAGAACACCGAAAGAAAATCGAATAATAAGCAACATCAGAGCCGTATACCATAGCGATCACACAACAATTCCACATCAGTTGAGTGTACTTGGAGACCGCGGTTCGATTCCCCGTCGGGGAGCCTCTGGCGCAAGACTAATGACCTTGCCCGGAAAGACAAATTATCATGGAAAATTTAACAAGCCTCAGAACTTGCTAAATAAGGCCAAGACCGGTTCCCGGTTGTAGTGCCGATGATGATAATGATGATGATGAGTGTACTTGAGTTTAGAAATCGAATTCATACACGCGGCCAGTAGCCTGATGCTTCATTGCTTTGCTTTTCACCCGTTTTATCGTGTGTTCAATTTACCTTCTTCACTATCCTTGCTTAACGCTATAAAACCCTTCACGTTTCTACCACCCATAATATTAATGCTTTGAAGTTATTTCCACACAAAATTCTACCAACGTATTCACCCATGTATCTTGTGAAATCTTGGCGAACCGACGATGATTTTTGGAAAAAAACATGTCATGAGCGATGAATCCCTTTCTTTCATTGATGGGTCTATGAATAAGGGAGAGGGGTGGGGGCGAACATACATGTCAAAGTCTCTGCTGTCAACCCGGCGAAGGCCAGGACGATCCTTGCCCCTGTTCAATCCCAGTTGACTTGCAGTCTCCACGTGACACTCCTGGATAGCTACTTTGGCACCCGCCAAGTAGTGAACCAAGGCTAATAATAGGTTGGCGCAAGGCTAATAACCTTGCCCGGAAAAACAAATTATTATGGACAATTTAACAGGTCTCGGATAAGGACCTGGTACCGGTGGCGAGACTTGCTAAATAAGGCCAAGACCGGATCCCGGTTGTAGTAACAAGGATGATGATGATGACTGTTAGTAAACAAAATTGTTTGTTCGACGCTAATGACAACACAAAACTAATGTACGAAAAACCTTTTCTCGACCATCGCGGGCAAGATACCTTTTTAAATTAATGCGCGTACAAAAGGGGATTTTGAAGTACCCATAAATGTCAGAGCAAAGTGTGAGCGAATGGAGAGTAACTGGATAAGGAAAGGAGGTATCGATGTACATTGGCCTATAATTCTTGGGGATTGCAACAACGACGAAACACATAATCAGGAAAAGCATTCCAAATTCGTGTGGTTGGGGTAAAGATTTACTCTCTATGTTTATTTGTGCTCCTGAAGTTGACCTTCAACTTAGAATGAAGGCGCATTCACAGATTGACGGGTATCGCGGGAAAATGTCTGAAGGGGCGGAACACATTAAGCAAGTTCAGTTGAGTAACGACCGCGGTAATATCTACAGAAAAGAGATAGGCATGATATGTTGCGCCTATGTTTTAACGACGGAATTTATCGACTTATGGCTGGGTCCCCAATAAGTTTCACTGCTCGTTTCTGCATCTTATCTAGCACGCGTAGGGCAGTTTTAGATGCGCTTGACCAAATATGGGAGTGGAACTCCGTTTTTGGGCAAATGTACGCCTTGTAAATAGTGGCCAAGTTCGATGGAGTGAAGTATATTTTGCTTTTCTTAAGGAGCCCCAAACATTTGGCGGCACTTTTCGCTGCTTCAAATATATGGTCATTCCAATTAAGAGTCGAATTAATTCAAGTGCCGTGTATTGATCCTTTCTTGGCTTCGTCGTGCATGTGCCGTTCATCGACAATATATTTACTTTGCGTTTCGCCTTTGATGGAAAGAGGCAGCACTGAGTTTTGAAGGCATTGAATTTTACTCGGTTAGGTAATCCCCATTGATATATCTTGTTGAGGTCGGAATTCAATGTATCAAGCATAACCTACTGATTGACAATGACATTCGAAGAGTGTGCTTGGGAATGTTCGTATGAGTATGAGAAATTTAACGTGCTATCATCAGCAAACGAGTGAATTGGGTTTTGATAAATGGGCAAGAGATCATTTATAAAGATGAGGAAGAGTACCGGACTCTGGGGAACACCTGCATCTGATGGGAGACAGACTTGACACCGTCAAGAAACACTTGAAATGAACGGCCAGAAAGACAGACTCTTATCCATCGGATCAGGGAATTTTCCACTTCACGGGAGTGTAATTTTGACAAAAGGGCTAGATGCCAAACTCTTTGCGTTTAGCTTCTCGAGTACGCGGGCAACAGTATGCGTTCGGAACTGATGTGGTATCAGGCAGCGTCGAGTTCGCTGCAAAAATTGCAGTAAGTTTAGTGGGCAACCAACCCATTTATTGGCTTAATTCAAGCAACATAATTACCTACATCGAAAGTATATCTAAGTTACAAACTAGAGAGCTTAAGAACTATCTTAACTGGGCTTAACCCGAGTTAGCCAGGACAAATTAGGAAGGTGTGCGAAGGGGCGAGAGGTGGGGGCAACTTATACTAGAGTGTAGAATCGCTGCTTAAGATTGGTGGTGAGAATGGTTTAGGAGGCGGTGCTTGAGAGTATGCGTAGAGAGGTCGAAGTTGAACAAGGTGGAATTGAAGTTGACGTTTCTCAGTATCCGCGAAAGAGGTTACTTCAGACCATAAGAGGTCGGGTGGGGCGGTGGGGGATGTAGAGAACGCGTATTTCGAGAGTTCGTGCTCAGAGGAATTAATTTAAGGAGATAGGTGCAGCTGGCCGAACAGGGGAGGACCCGATGAATGAATATTATGTCAGCCACGACCCTGCGTTCCTCAAGGGGTATGAAGTTGATTAATTTGAGACGGTTAATATACGGTGGAAGGATTCAGGGATTTTACCATTCTAGCTCTCGGACGCTGAAAACTTTCGATTCTACAGATATGGATCTTTTATAAGGAGACCATACCTGACTAGCATATTCAAGCAGCGGATGGACTAGGGTAAGGTATAGGGATCGAGTAACGTAAGGGTGGGAGAATTCCTTAGACCATCGTTTTACGAATCCGAGTGCAGAATTGTCTTTCCGTCTCATCAATGTGAGTGGGGAAGTTAAGCTCCCTTTCGCAAAGGATCCCGAGATCTCGAATACATTGAACAATGGTCAGGGGTTGGTTATGAAGGATATAGTAACGTGGGGATGAGTGAATACGCTAACAGGAAAAATATTATAGATTGGCATTTGGCGATGTTAAGTACAAAGCAATTTTTGTCACACCAAGTCGAGCAGCTGTCAAGGTCAGTTTGCAGCAGTGTAGAATTAAGTGGTGACTGGATGATCTTGTATAACTTGGTATCATCTGCGTATAGAGACAAGCTGGAATTTTTAATGACCTTATCGATGTTATTAGTAGCAAGTATAAATAGGAGAGGACCCAGGTGACTACCTTGAGGGACTCCAGAGGCGACAAGGAACGGGTTGGATATCGTGGATCTGAACCGAACGGAATAAAGTCTATCCTTTAGATACGCAGACACCCATTTCAGCAATCCAGGTTCAAAGCCTAGGGCGGATAATTTGAAGAGGATTAGATTGTGAGAGATTTTGTCAAATGCTTTACTGAGGTCGGTTGAGACCATATCGACCTCGTAACCGTCCTCTAGTGCTGAGATTGTAAAGGAAGTGAACGAGGTTGGTTGTAGTTGATCGACCATTGAGAAAACCATGCTGCCTTGGTGAAATAAAAGATTACTAGACTAAGAAATTCGTATGGAATGCTTTATTAGACTAAGAGATCCGTATGGAATGCTTTTGAGAATCTTGGGTAGGTGGGACAGTTTGGCGATGGGGCGGTAATTCGCTACATCGTTTTGGGACCCTTCTTGTGGATGGTTGTGGGGGAATATGCCCTGAGAGAGTGACAGATTAAAGATCAGTGAGAGTGGAGCAGAGAAAATGGATGAGCATTTCTTGAGTAGGATTGCGGGGATTCCATCAGGGCCGGGTGTAAACTCGTCTTCGAGTTCCAGTAGCTTAGATTCAATAAAGGTCGGATCAAGGGGGCTGTGGAGAAGGGGCCCGAGGGGAAAGTTAGGTAGGTAGTTGAAGTATGATGAGTTAGGAAAAAAAGAGTCATTAGTGAATGACTGATTGAAGTGAGTGGCGAAGAAATTTGCCATAGTAACAGGATCAGATGAGGTATGCGAAATTAAAGTAAGCGATATGGGGTAAACATCGGATCTACGTTTATGATTGACGAACTGGAAGAAGGCGTTGTGGTCGTTTTTGAGATTGGTCTGAGTTTTGGTAAGATAGTTCCGATAAAGGTTGTTGAAAAGTTCCGTGAATTTAATGTAACAGCCAAGAAAGTTGGAGTAGTCAGGTATAGTTCGATTCCGAGAGAAGATGATCCATAACTTATTCCTTTTGTTACGTAGGGAGCGAAGCTTGTGACTGTACCATGGAGGGGAAGAGGTTGATGTTTTTGTCTAGAGTAGGGAACGAACGGGGAAATAGAGTAAAGGATTTCGGTATATAACTGGGTGATGGCATCTTCAACGGGTAGGTAATCGTAGTTGAACGAACGGCGGCCTGGGTAGTCGTTCATGGGGTGAAAATTAGCTTTATGGAAATTGGAGGCGTAGCGATTGGTGCGGTGGGGGGGGGGGGGGGGGGGGCTGGACTCGGAAGAAATTCACGAGAAGAGGAGGGTGGTGGTGGTCGATAGATGTAAGGACCGAAGGGGCTAGGTGAGATTTGATAGGGTCTGTAGATTTGCCATCTCTATTTCACTGGTGACTGGTCTGTCATCGACTATAAGCGAAGGAATGCATGACGAGACCGAGTTTTGAATGTTTGTCACGAATGCCGAGATTTTTCTACTTCCCGTGGAAGATTCTAATATTTTTTTTTCTCACTCTCTGGTCATGCAAGAACTTTGGGCGTTGAACATGCGCATTGCAGTCATTTTTGACTCTCCTGAATGTTTAAACGGGAAAAAAGTATTTTTTGACTTATACACCGGAAGCTCAATTCTTTAGCTTTAATGGCTTCTCTGCACCCGGAATCGAACTTCTCTTGGGTTACTCTTTACCCTGTGGGTAATAAAGGTACGCATCTCAAATAGAATCGTGTCTGTCAATGTGTCCGCTATAGAGCCAACATCGGTATTGAGGAAAAATAACGGCCAATTTAACTTTCCAGAAAAGTCGCTCAGACCTTCCCAGTTGACTTCCTCATAGAACCGTACTGTTCCTTTGGGAGTTTCTCGTAATCGTTGGTATTAATTAGAGAAGATTTAGCTGACACGAGGCAGTGGTCTGAAGTGCCTCAGGGTGAAGAAATTTCACGCGTGTATTTGGCTGCGTGTGAGGTAAGAAACAGGTCTAGTGTGTTGGTAGAATGACCATATATATCTGATGCCTGTGTTGGGTCATTGACGTATGGGGGTAAGACGTATGTGTGCCGTCCTTGGCACCGGTTCTATTCATATCCCCATTAAGTTCACTGACTGTTCCGATTTGTGTTACAAATAAAAGGTTCAGATTTATTGCGTTACTTTTTTTCAATAACTGCGATACACTTTATTTAAATAACTGAGATGTGCAATATTTAAATAACTGAAAAGTTCCAATCTAAGGCAGGTACAGATTTATTTTACAAATAATAAGGTTCGAATTAGTAGTTAGATAAAATCCATTTTAATAACTGCGATACACTTTATTTAAATAACTGAAAGGTTCCAATTTCAAGCACCGTTTAACCCGAGGCATATTTCAACTTTCAATTCTTGAAAAGGTTGCCGCTTAAAGCATACGACTGGATTCCTCGACGCAGGCTCGAATTTATTTAATGTCCGACTTGCCTCCACGGAATCTAAATTGAGATTAAAGAATTGCTGCGATTGAGTTCGCTCGTCGACCAATAGGGGAAGATTCTCCACATTCGTCCCAGCAAAGGACGCAAAACACATATGGACGTGGTTACTTCGCACGCTCATGGTGTGTGTCCATGAGCATGCGAACCGTGGATATTCGAATTCCATAAAAGGAGATGTTAAAACGATGTGTTTGCAGCTGCGGTGATTATTGTGCCCGTCTATAGGGCGACATGTGCTATCAGCAAATAAAATACTCGCACAACGATGATTGTGCCGTCGTATCGATGCTGGTGGCCAACCCAGAATTCTTGGGTGCATGTTTTAATGCCACAGAATTTGCTTCTTACGTCTGGGTGCGCGATAGGTGAGTAAGTTTTGTCGCTTGGACAAAACTTGCTGTGACCTGGGATAAGCATGAAAATACGCCGCGCACGCGTGTGGCAGCATTTATTAGATGGTATTAACATTGATGTCGTTCGAGTTTTTGTGTCGGTCGCTTGGTGCTGCAACCGATTACTCTCCAGGAACATGATGTGTTTCAAGCGATCATGCCCTTGGGGGAAATATCTGTTTGGGTGCTAATGCGATTGCATTAGCGAAAAACTATGGATTTAGGTGTTTCAGGAGGAAGTTTTTGGATAGAAACTTGAAAAGGTAAGTAATGGCGTTCAATGCAACTGCCATTAGAAATTGTTTTCGAGGGTTTTAGGCGCATTAAAAAGAAGTTTCTTAATATTGATGGGAAGGTAAGTAGTGGCGTTCAATGGAACCGCCACAGACGACTCGAGTTAAACCATTTGAATCAGCAAAGTGCTGGACATATTGGCCTTTAGGTGTTTTGTGCCCGGAGTGACGAAGCAACTGAGAGTTAGTCACATTGAAATCACCCACAATAACGATTTCAGTGTGGGGATATAAGGTCTAGATCCTATCGATAGAATCAGAAAGACCATCAAATTCGTTTCGTCTGGAATTTGTGCATAAAGAACCATTCGGTCGTTCTTCTTCGACGATGCCGTTGGAGTGGCCGTAACTGTTAATGTTCAGGCTATAATTTGTTTATGCCCATCCCGACTAATAAGGAGAAGTTTTGGTTGCAACAGGGTGATGAACAGCTCACATAATCCGATGGTTTTATTGCGTACTTTGGTCCTGGCTACATTATTTGATTGTTTGACCTAACGTCCCCAGATTCTTCCTGTGATACTATTGGAAGTCCAAAATTTATTCCGGCAAGCCACGGGTGTTGAAAGTTTTAAAAGACAACATTTCCAGGAGGTGGGCGATATTTATTTAGGAGCAATTCGAAAAGTGATGGGGAATGCCAACAAAATAAATCAATTGCATCATCTGACTGCGATTATTTACGCACTAGGGACTTCAAAATTAATTAAAAGAAACAAAAGGGCCAAGATAAATGTAACTTGACATTAAAACGCATAATTTGTGTTTTTTATTTTTTTTTTAATTATTACAAAAAACCATCTCGACGATAAATTAACAAAAAACAAAAAGCAGTGAAAGAACACATTGTTCAAAAACATACTGTAGAAAGAGCAACATTTCATTTTGACGCTATGTCGAAGTGAACACATTTTCATTCGTGTCTAATGTGTTTTCTAATAAAACTATGTTATTGTTAATTGTCCATTGTCAACTTTCAAGTCTTGAAGACTTGGTTTTCACCTTAGTCATTCAAAGAACATTTCATTCCAGAATTCAATTCACTCCAAATTGAGTCTCCAAACTAAGCAAATAATTTCAAAGTGCAATAAAAAAATAAGTAGAAGTGTCTCATGAAGGTAGGTTCCCTGCGGTAACTGCTTAGACGAGAGCACCAATAATTTCGATTATTTGGCAGATATTAGTCTTCGCGCTGACCTCTCGACTACCTACTCCACCTTATTACACCGAAAAGTCAGAGGATACTTCGAATCAAGAAAACATCTAAACCGTCCTAGCCGCACGGACCCAATCTATATAATAAGCCGCACAAGATCGATTTATCGGAATTCTGAATGCGGTGTGCCTACGTAAGCACTTAATACAATCTAATAGGGTCCCTGTCTCGAAGACCGCCGAGTCACCGTTTGAACTTTGCCGAGTATTGCATTGCCTTGTAAGAATTGTTTGCTTCTTAGGACTGTAATAAATCAAGGTGTGATATCCTTAGGTGAAATTGTGCGTGTGTGAGGATGAAATAAAGGAGTTTTGCTCTCTATTCTATGGTCACATTCCTGTCTCACACGGTAGGTTGTCGGGGACAAATTGCTTGTGACAAATTTTTTTTGTAAACAACTTTCCTTGAACGTATTGATTAAAGCAGGACACACAGGGAGTGTTTTGTTAGAATTGATGTCTTTGTTTGTGTCCTGGCATGCGGTACGATTGGAGACGCAAAATAATTGGCATTTCACCAAATGACTGGGTCAGCCAATGATTAGGTCATATTGATGGGTTTTGTATTTGAATATTCGAGCGCCAGATGATGGCGTATGAATGGATTTCAAATATGTTGTTGGTCAGATGAATTCTGTTTGCATAACTCAATGTCAAATGATTGTCCTTTGTGTTTAACATGGGGGAAATGTATTACAGTCCATAAAACCAGCTGCTTTCAGGAAGGTAGATTGCCTTATGTCACGAGGATGTTTTTGAGAAAGTAAATTTAGCGTCTGCTTTTTATTATCCACTCGAAATTTATTAAAAGTAGTTGATTTTATATTCATTTACAAAGCTAGAAAAGCTTCTAAAAACCACGTTCACACAAATTTCAGCAATCTTTGTTTTAATATCCGTGTAATGAAATGAGCAGGTTTCGGTCACCCTAAGTTCTAATGGCTCAACAATATGTGTTGTGCCTAAGTCTTCTTTCCTTTTTTTGTCTATTCGGTGCGCAAAAAAAGATTTCTTGATGGGCTAAAACATCAATATAGTCTGTGGTCGGAAGGAGAGGAAAAGAGTAGGGAAACCAATTATCTTTGAATATCGAATTTGGACAAGTTTCATTGCTTGATTTTACCTTCTATTGAGTTTGTCCAGTGATGTTTCGAAGCTACTGGTTCGATATGGGAATTGAATACCATCTTTATGTGAATTGTTACCTTGTAAATTGTGGCCAGATTAGAAGAAAAGAAGTTTTCTTACATATGTTGAGCAACATTAAACATCTCGTTGCCTTTTTTGGGACTATGAATGTGTAGTCATGGTTTTCACAGTAATTGCTCCATATTTGGCGCACAGCTCCACAAAAAGTCAGGCGCTACTCCCTATTTTGCTGCAAACAAGTTTGACACACAGCAGATATCTGCATAGTATTTTGAAGAATTTGGGTGCCTTTTCATGGAGTTGATGGATTCAACGTTCAAGACGTTATATTTTTGTTCAATCCAATCCAATAATTGTTCAATCCAAGTTAATTACAGTGCAAACAATTCTATCACGACTCGACTATGCTAGTGAAAGCTTGAGTTTCTAATGGATGACAGAATGAAATTGGGTGTGTGATTTCTATTCGGTGTTATCTGGGTAAAGACGAGTCCTCCAGCAGTAAAAAACAGCACAGATCTTCAATTTGATCACAAAGGCCGGATATATTATATCTCCTGATGTCGAGAGTCGGACTGTAGTAAAGAGCAATTTTCTTAGAGAAAACGAAGTTGGATAGCCTAAACGACAATTTTGGGAAATGTTGATGTTGTATTATCATCATCATCATCATCATCATCATCATCATCATCATCATCAACATCATCATCATCATCGGCACTACAACCGGGAACCGGTCTTGGCCTTATTTAGCAAGTCCTGAGGCTTTTTAAATTTTCCATAATGAGTTGTTTGTTCCGGGCAAGGTCATTAGTCTTGCGCCAGAGGCACCCCGACGGGGAATCGAACCCCGGTCTCCCGCGTGACAGGCGGGTATACTAACCACTATACTATCGATGTTGTATTATAGCGTCCGGAAATTAAAGGGTAAGAAAGGAGGCACTAATTCATCAGGCTAACGACCACGTATAGAAGATAATATATGGTTCCCAACTTTTATTTAGCTATGGGGTGCTATGCTACTTGCTATGGCAAAAGGTCCAAATTATTTAATATGTGGGTGTTTCTTTTGGTATTGCTCTGCACCATAAATTCGTACGAGGACCTTTTATCCACAAAGAATAGAGCTTTTATGTGGGGGTTTAGAATGATTGCTTCATCATCATTATCATCATCGGCTCTACAACGGGGATCCGGTCTTGGCCTTATTTAACAAATCTCTCCACCGGTCCCGATCTCGAGCCGATGCCATCCAGTTTCGTACTCCCGGGCTCTGGGCGTCCTGGTTTACGCCATCCCCCAATCGCAGACAAGGTCTGCTGCGCTGTCTCCTTCCATACATACTGCCACAAGGGACTTCCCGGGCAGGCTCTTCTTCCCTCATTCCAGCTAGGTGTCCCGCCCACCAGAGTCTACCGAGCTTGATTTTTCCTACAACATTAGCTTCAAGGTAGTAGCGTCTCCGGAATCGTCCTCCCTCACATACGGGGCCAACAATTCTCCTTAGACCTTCCTCTCGAATGCAGGTTAAAGTTCAGAGTGCCTTTTATTGAACACCCTTGTACAGTAGTAGCTTGGATGTTCTGGATAAATTTCGGGATTTAAGGAACCTTGATAGACCATACTAGGCTTCGTTGGATTTAATCAGCCATCTGCATATTTCTTTTTCCATATTGTTATCGGCTGCTACTTTTGACCTAAGGTAGTTAAAGGATTGCACTACTTCAAATTCGTGCTCCTCTACCCTGATAGTTTGACCAACGTTAGGTCTTCTCTTCGCAGAAGTTGCCACCATGTACTTAGTTTTCCCTCATTAATGTGCAGTCCCAGTTTTTGTGTCGCCTACTCGATCTGGGTGAAGGATACCTGTACAGCCGACTCGGCTCCACCGATGATGTCGATGTCATCTTCGTAGGCAAGTATCTGGCTGGACTTGGTAATGATAGTACTTCTATTTGTGACGCCAGAGTCACGGATTGCTTTTTCCAACGCCAGGTTGAAGAGGAGGCAGGCCAGACCGTCCCCTTGTCGGAGTCCATTAAAGATGTTTATTGGTTTGGACAGCAATCCTGCTATTTTTACCTGACTAGCTACGCTGGTCATGGTCAACCTACAAAGTCGTATCAATTTGTTTGGAATGCCGAACTTCCTCATCTCTGGCGCAAGACTAATGACCTTGCCCGGAAAAAACAAATCATTATGGAAAATTTAACAAACCTCAGGACTTGAGAAATAAGGCCAAGACCGGTTCCCGGTTGTAGTGCCGATGATGATGATGATGATGATGAACTCCCTCATGGCATTATATAGTTCTACCATGGCTATGCTGTCATAGGCGGCCTTGAAGTCTATAAATAGACGATATAATGGAACACAAATCATTATGCAAAATTTGACAAGCCTCAGGACTTGCTAAATAACGCCAAGACCGGCTCCCGGTTGTAGTGCCGATGATGATGATGATGATAATGGAATTTTAAATTCCAGACATTTTTCCATCGCCTGCCTAAGGGTGAATTTCTGATCAATCGCTGATTTGCCTGGGATGAAGCCACACTGATATTGACCAATGATGACTTTAGCGTATGGGGCTATCCGATCTTGTAGGATAGTGGAGAGTATCTTATAGGCGGTACTCAGCAATGTTATAGCCCTGCTGCACACTGTTATTCCTCCCTTCTTATGTATAGGATTAATTATACCACGACGCCAGTCTTCCGACATCTCCTCTTGCTCCCATGCGTTTACCACGATTTCATGAATCGCGTGATGTAACGCTGTCCCTCCTTGTTTGATCAGCTGAGCTGGTATTCCACCAGCTCCGGGGGCTTTATTTGATTTGAGCTGTCTTATTATTATTATTTTCTGGCCTGTAGGAACCCGGAATCTCATGACCCCACCGACTCGACCGCCGCCATCGTTCCCTGTCCTGTACACTCTCCTTCCATGATCGACCATCCGATCCGACCTCCCCAAGGTCAAACCTAACATTGTCCTCCTGTAGCGATCCTAAATCGCTACTCCCATCCAAATCCCCAATATTATCAAATCCTAAAGTTCCTAATTTCATATTGAATCATATGAGCAATAAATTAACCCAAAGTTAATTTATCGCTCATTGATTCAATTCCACATAATAAACCCAAATCCCAAATTTTCCATTGCTTGATTTCAAATCCCATATTGAGTCACATGTACAACGAATTTAACCAAAAGTTAATTCATCATACATTGACTCAATTCCTAAAAACCTTGACATCATGAAATGCTAAATTCAAAACGCATTTCATGATTTCCCTTCCTAGAACCCATCCAACTAAAGCCTCTAACAAATTCCCAGAACACAACTCAAATTGAAACGCAAACTCTTATGTGTGGTTCTGGGAATTTTGACCATAAAATAGTTGACAATTCTCAACTAGAAAATTCATAAAAGGGCGGTAAATTTGAATTTCGTGATCAGTAAAAGTTCAGAGGCAAAACCGCTGGCCGGCTTAAAATTAAATATCAAAATAAATAAAGCCAAAACATGCGCCGGGCGACAGTTGATCTTTATCAATACAAACTCACGGACAATAAATGTGGAAGTAGTAAATTACAAAACTCAAGACCGGTGTATCATTTAGTGTTCGTATAAATAGCCTTTTTCAAATCGGGCCAAAAGCAGTGCTGGGTGAATGACAGTTTGCGCACAGGCAGTAGCTATACGAACCCGTTGTGGCTTAAGCGGACATGTAATTACAATTCAGTGCGCGTCTCCGAAAGCAAACCTCCTCATCGCCAAAAACAACCCGAGGACCGCCCAAGCGACAAACGGCCCCTCCTGCCCAAGGAACAACCCGAGGTCCAGAAGACGTCCACGCCAGAAGAACAAAAGGTGAGCCACCCCTCCTTTACAATCTTTCCGGTGATATACCTCAACACTCCCATATCCGTCGCGGCCGTCTTACCGGTATTTTTTCCGTTGGTCTTCCGTCACGAATTCTACCCACGGTCCTATCGTTGCCCATTCGCGCCACATGTCCGGCCCATCTTAATCTTCGCGACTTGATTACTCTCACTATTGTAGGTTTGCGATATAGCTCTTCCATTTGATTTTATTAGTCTTGTGGCTTTTAATGTTTCGTCAATGCTTGGTGACGGTGACATTTGGTCTTGATTTTGCATTGGTGGAGCCTGCAATTCTTCTGTGAGCTGAACATTTAGCAATTCATTGAAGTGCACTTCCTACCGCCCAAGAATGCCTTCAGGATCGGTGTTCAGATTACCCTCTTTATCCTTGCAGTAAGTGCAACGTAGTGTGATCCGCGGCTAGCGCGGATCTCGCTCTCTACTTTTTTCTATTTCATACGGTTTTGTTCCCACGCCTTTTCATTTGTCTGTGAAGTATTTTTTCAGATCTTCTGAGATCTTTGTATTTCTCCTCGCATACTCGTGTCCCATGAGACTGCTGCATTTCCCGGTATGCAGCATTCTTACGTTCAGTCGCTAGTTTGCACCCATCATCAAACAAGTCGCTCCGATCTTTACGACTACTGCCTAACATGGATTTGGCAGTAGTACTGACAGTATTCTTAAGGCATGTCCATTTCTCTTCTATATCTGACCCTGGGACTTACTCTCCCTCCGCCGAGCTCTTCGAGGGCGAGTCTTAGCGCATGACTAAAGGTGTTACTGGTGTTCTCATTGCGTAAGGCAGCCGTGTTGATTCGAACCTGATCTGCGGATGCAATACGTCTCCGTACGGCAATCCGCGCTCGGAAAACTGTACCAATAAGATAGTGATCCGAGTCGACATTGGCACTTCGGTACGTTCGTACCGTCATAAGGATCGAGGAGTGGCGGCGATCTATCAACACGTGGTCAATTTGGTTGCGAGTGGCTCCATCAGGTGATACCCAGATGGCTCTGTGGATATCTTTACGCGGAAACGTAGTACTTGCAACGACCAAGTTTTTTATCTTGCCAGTTCGATGATTCGTAGTCCATTGCCATTGGTGTTTTCATGCAAACTATGGGAACCTGCGTAGTGCCCGAAAACCAGCTCCCGACCTATTTTCGGATTCAAATCACCGAGAACGATTTCCACATCGTATCTTGGGGAGGCATTGAAGGCCCGTTCGGCGTTATCGTAGTATTCTTCCGTTTCGTCGTCAGGGGACTCCTCTGTAGGTCTATAGCGTATGGAATGATAGTGAAGAACGTGTGATTCGAACTGACGCTATGACAGTTAGAATCACAAAAAATTGAACCTAAGCGTAACACATCAGGCTACTGGCCGTGTTTTAGAATTCGATTTTCAAACTCAACTATACTCCACTAATGTGAATTGTTATGTTATCGCCATGGTATACGGCTCTCATGTATTTTCTTATTCGATTTTCGTTCGGTGTTCTTCACTATTTTGCTTGTGTATTGTGTGTATCTGTTAGAGACGCTACAGGTCCGTGAACAGTTATGAGGCTTATGGTCTTAAACTTGCCTCGCACGCGGAGAGTGCATAGCCTTTCGTTTATTGCGTTAAAGCCGATGATGCCAGGCTTCAGTTTTTGGCTGACTAGAAAGCCTACCATGAACACATGGTGTTTTGCATGACAGCTGTAATACATGTCATACTCGTTTATTTGAATAATACCACTCCCCGTCCATCTTATTTCTTGGAATGCTGTTATGTCAGCCTTATATTCGGACAGGGCATCGGCTTGCTGCTGTGCAGCTCGAGCTCTGTATAGTGAGTGTACGTTCCATGAAAAAATTCTTAAATCGTTTAGCCATTTTCGTTTCCGTGGCCGTCGTCGTGTACCCGATCCATATCCGAGGCTTGTTAAATTTACCATCATAATTCATTTTTAGGGGCAAGGTTATTACCCCCGCGCTAACCCTTCTCAAGATGTCGCGGCATGCATTGGTTCACTACTTGGCGGGTGCCAAAGTAGCTATCCAGGGGTGTCGCGCGGAGTCTGCATGTCAACTTGGGTTGAACAGGGAGAAGGATCGTCTTGGCCTTCGCCGGGTTGAAAGCAATCAGAGACTTTGTCTTGTATGTTCGCTCCCATCCCCCCAGAATGATTGTTTGTCCCTCAAAAATAAAACTTCGAAAAAATTGCCTTTTAAGCACTGTATTTGACGTTTACTTCTGGGATTTTATTTAATGTTTTTGCTGTCACTGCCATCTGGTGACATTCAAGCCTTCCCACCTGTGAGTTTCAACTTTCGTGTCGCCTGTGTTGACCCAAAACAAAAATCACTTTGGATGTAAAGACTATGCGAACATGAAATGTGTGAATTATACAAATATCCATATATTATCCATACAAGTAAAGATCCTTTAAATCAACATATCTTTTAATTAACAGTTCGTATCAATTTTGAATCACATCAACGAGTTCCGTAGCATCGGAATCAGTATATGCAGTAAAGCACCCATCAGGACTCTTAGTTTTAATACGGTGTCAGAGTGCTGTTTATTTGTTTACACACCACATCCTCTTGGATATCCTCACAGTATAAGAAACAATTAATTATCATTCTAGATTTTCTTGTTTGTATTATATTTAGACTTAAGAAAGGATAACCAGGAATCCTTTAAATCGAGTCGAATGAAGACGTAAGAGGGTTCTCCTGATAATTCCGAAAAGCCACCAAAGAATATTAATTACTTCGGGGAAGTTGAACAGAGAAGATCAAAGTCCTTTGCTAGTTCACATTTATCACGAGTCCTATCATATTTTTCGTAACTATGGGCTTTCCTTTTGTCCCAGTGTCGTTAACATTTGTGCCGTGGAACACATAAATAACCAACATGTAGGTAATATCAAGGACTTGTGCCTTGTGGAGAAACAAAGTAGGAACATTAATTGGGCTTTTAAGGATTTTAGGAGAATTGTAAGCCACATTTTTTTCGGTTGTTCATACATAACTGCTTACATGGGTGAGATACCCTCAGGTATTTTCTGATATAGTTTTAAGCCTCCAAACTTTGTAGTTTTAACTGGGTCTCAATTACGTAATACGAAAGGAGGTGTAGGTATGCGTGCGCGTGTGTGTTTTTCATATTCCGAATTTGACACTGGATAGCCCTGTGAGGAGTTGAAAAGTAGAAGAAAGTCAAGTTATTGGAAGTTATAATTCCTTGCCATCCTTAACGGACTTCAATGTCAAATGATTAGTTGGTTATGGAAGTTTTCTTTTTTATTTTTATTTTACACTTTGCAATAATTGGTGTTTATACGACCACTAGGTATATTAAATGCATTTCATATGAACATCTTACTGAAGACAGCCGTTGTTTAGTGACGGTAGAACCCTCATCTATTCAGCTTAGTACAAGCGATAAAACGTAATAACTATCTTAAAATTATTCTTATATATATAAACTATGATTAAAAAGAAGAAAAAAGAGGGGGGTGAGGGTATGTTTGGCGAGTTGGTTACTGGGTTTATCCATCAATTATCACTCATTCATTCACTTCCCTTAGTACAGGATGTAAGAGTGTAGACGGGGAGTGGGCGTGGTCAGGAGGGGAAGGAGAGAAGATGCAGTTTGAGAGCAGTAGAGGTAAAGTTGAAATCGAAGGAGGTAGGGTAGGAGTTTGCCCGCCGCAGCATTCGCGAAATGGGTTCATTAGAGCCGTAAGAAGTGTGGTGGGCGGTCTGATAGAAGAGATGAGGGTTTCGCAGGTTACGGGGGTTATTGTGAAGTGGAATGATGGAGAGCAAACTTGGGCAGTTGATTACGCCTGAAAGGAGACGGTGGACGAAAAGGATATCGGCATGAGTTCTGCGCTCCTCAAGTGTGTTGAAGTTGATCAGATGGAGCCGGCTTGTGTATGGGGGGAGAAACCGAGGATTCGCCCAGTTCAGCCCGCGGAGGGCAAAACGCAGAAAATGACGTTGCGCGCTTTCGATTCTGCGTACATGGGAAGAGTAGTGTGGGGACCAGACCTGACTGGCGTATTCCAGAAGGAGGCGGACGAAGGCTATGTAGAGAAAATGGGAAACGTAAGGATTAGAGAATTCTTTAGACCAGCGTTTCACAAACCCAAGGGCAGAGTTGGCCTTAAAAATGATATCATCGATATGCGGGATGAAGCTAAGCTCCTGTCAAATAAGATCCCGAGGTCGCGTATCAAGGGTACATATGATATCTGCTGGTTTAGCAGGAAGTAGGAACGTGGGAGGCAGGAGGACGTTTGCGGGAGAAGGTGATGGAGTGACATTTGACAACGTTGAGTTCAAGGCAGTAATTACGGCACCAAGTTGAGAAACTGTCGAGGTCCGTTTGGAGAAGTTCGGAGTCGAGAGGAGAGATGATCATTTTGTAGAGTTTGGCGTCGTCCGCATAGAGGGAGATGGATGAGTATTTAATAATGGAGTCAGCATCATTGGTGGTAAGAATAAATAGGAGGGGACCTAGATGACTGCCTTGCGGAACCCCTGAAGTGGGAAGAAAAGGATTGGACAGGGAGGATCTGAATTTGACACGGTAGGATCGATCTTTCAGATAAGAAGATAACCACTTGATCAATAGGGGTTCGAAACCTAGGGAGGACAGCTTAAAAAGGATGAGATTATGGGAGATTTTGTCAAAGGCCTTGCTGAAATCGGTGGTGATTACATCGACTTCGTTGCCATTCTCTAAGGCACGGAGAGTATGGGATGAGAACTCGATCAGATTCGTTGTGGTCGACCTGCCCGAAAGGAAACCATGCTGGTTGGATGAGATGATGGATTTACAACGGAAAGATAACGCGTTGTAAAGAATTCCTTCGAACAGTTTGGAGATATGAGACAGTTTGGCGATGAGACGGTAGTTGCTTATATCGTTTTTAGGCCCCTTTTTATGTATGGGAATGAGATAGCAGGATTTCCAAAAACTAGGGACGATCCCTTGTGAACGGGATAGATTGAATACCATTGATATCGGGAGGGAAAGAGAAGTGAATCATTTCCTTAAAAATACAGCCGGGAGTCCATCAGGCCCAGGGCTGAACTCGTCTTTGAGTAAGTTTAATTTCTCCTCAACTACGTGGCGCTGAATAATTTGTGGGGGCCGAGGGAGAATTCGGGCAAGTCTTTGAAGTGAGACGGATTGGGTTCGAAGGAGATGTCTGTGAAGGATTTATTGAAAAACGAAGCGAATAGATTGGCAGTAGTTAGGGGGTCGGTTGAAGTAGTCGCGCCACAAGAAAGGGAGTTAGGATAGGCGTCGGATTTACGTTTGTAATTTATGAAGTGGAAAAAAGATTTGGAGTCATTGATCAAATTAGATTGTGTTTTTGGGAGGGAGTTGTAGAGCTCGAAAAATTTATAAAAGAAACCGAGATAGTTGGAGTAGTTTTGGATGAAACGCGTTTTGAAGAAAATGTTCCACAAGTTATTTCTCTTGTTCCTAGGAGCGCGGAGTGTGCGGTTATAGTATGGCGGCGATGAAACCGATGACCTGTGACGAGAATAGGGGACATATAAGGCGACAGCATAGTAGATCATCTTATAGTGAGTGGCAGTCGCTTCTTCCACCCTCAAATGGTCAAAGCGAAATGCTGTTTTGCTAAGATTCTAATTTAAAAGTTAGCTTTGTGGAAGCTGTAGGAAAAGCTGTCATGAGGTAGAGAAGGCTGGGTTTTATGATCAAGATATATGGATAAGAGCAGCGAGGGGGGGGGGGGGTAATTATCAATGGTGAAGAGGGCGTGTGGACTAGGGACAACTGAGGACTTGTGCGGGTCCGTTGTGAACACGAGGTCCAGTTGTTGTCACATTGCTTACTTGTTGGAGGCATGAGTCGGTGAGACCGTTTATAAAAATACGTTCCTTGGAGCAAGTGGGGTTTGAGACGTAGAAGGCTTGTTCGTCAGCCAACGTTCATTGGATATGGGGGAGGTTAAAATCCCCAAGAACGACGATATCGTCTATTGCGGTGCTTACCTCGGTTATGTTATCTACCGCTTCTATTGCGAGTTCGTATGACACGCTGGGTCGCGAAGGAGAAATATAGAAGCAGATAATGAAAAGAGACTTAGGGCGCTTGTCGATTTTTATTGCGACGTAGTCAAGATCCGGAGAAGAAGAGTTGGCAATTAGAGACGAAGCGAGTCTGTTATGAGTGGCAAGCAGCACTCCACGGCATGGGGAATTGGGACCTTTTCGATGAGCGTTATCATCGCGAAAAACATTGAAGGAGGGAGGAAATAGTTCAAGACTGTTAATACTGGGGATAAGGTTGGTCTCAGTCAGAGCGTATATGTTGAAAGGGAGGGAATGTGCCTTTTCCACAGTCGCATGTGTTTTGGAGCGGAGACCTCGAACATTCTGAGAGTAGATGGTTAGGGGTAGCGTATTGGGGGTATTGAGATGATAGGGCGGGGGGGGGGGGGGGCGACTGATTAGGGTCAAGAGTGCTTGCCATTATTGGGATAGGTCATTTTGTTGTCGATATATTGGCGAAATGCCGAGAGATCTTTTAGCACCTCATTAGGGAGCATATCGAGACTTTTATGGAACTTAACGAACATGCTGCGGAGGCTAGGAAAGTCGGTGGGTAGTACTTCCTGTTGGATGGAGGCCGTTACGCTGGTTTTCGTTTTACCTTCATAACAGACAGAGTCAGATTTGTCGTGGAGGTATGAAAGATAGAGACGGGCATTCTCGTAGGTCGTTTTGTTCCTAAATTTAGACAAGGCATACCGGTTGTCAGAAGAATGAATGGTTTGCTGAGTGAGTTTGACAGATGGGGGTATTAGTGGGTCGATTAAAAGCCTAGAGGGGGGCGGGGTGGACGGGGGCAAAAACTGGGTGTGGGAGGGAGTGATGCGAGGGGCGGCCTCGAGTTGGGATCTGGGGATGAGTGGGACGCGTCCATATGGGAGGGGGGGGGGGGATTGAAAGCGTGTTGGAAGTTGGAATACTTCGCGCCTGTTTTGAGGTCCAAGAGGGGGAAGGAATTGGAGATAGGGGCCGGGGGTGGCGTGGGGCGAGCAGGTTTGCTATTTTTACTGGGGGCCGTTGACAAACACCAACATAAATCATGTTGACATTAATTCCTTTCTTTCCATTCGTTTTGTGTCTATTCTATTTCCACTATCTATTCTATAGGGTTACTATTTCTTTTAAATTAGCCATATTATAAAAAAGATTCCTTTTACTTTTTATGTCACTGAATGACCAACACTGTTCCTCCAGATTAAACCCGTGGGTGCGCCTATTGTTTTATATGTTTCTCCCTTATTCCTCGCTCTTGTGATATTTGCATTTTATCAATCGTGTTAGTGTCCTCCCTCGTCCCTCATTCCTCTTACTTTATTTCCGTCTTTTGCTCTCTATTTTTCTTCTTTACTCCCTTCTTGTCCGCCTGGTTTTTCCTTCCTATCTTTCATTCTCCCAAAGAGAGGCAACTTTCTGTGACATTCTTTCGTTGTTGAACCATGTTGTCTTCCTAATAAGGAGGCTTTTCAGGGCTCGTAATACCTTTTTTGCACCACCTCTCTACCTTAAACAGATGCCTCTTTGTAAACACAACACACTAGGAATAATCAAAGCATTCCCATTCGATTTCATATGCCAAAAAACTTTTATCGAATAGGTGATTCTCATTTATTTTGTCCGTCTTGGTATACAACATTCTATAATCACATATCAAACTGGATGGCCCAAGCAGGATTCCAAGATCTAACCGTTTTCCATATTACAAACCCGTCTCACATTTCTTCGCGATATTCTCACACAAATTAATCTACCAACAGTCATTTGATATCTCCTTTCTGAGAGCTTCTCCACGCTTATATTTGTGTTGTCGCTATACGAAAACTGGTCCATTATTCACTCAAAAGCCTTCAAAATAATTCATTCTGGGAACGACCCCAGCTCCACAAATATCAAGTCTATAAAATCACAATGAGGCGTTTATCATCGGTCAACGATGTGACCCTGGTGCACATGGACATATATTCCTACCTATATCACTGCAGCTTCAGTTAATCATAAGTATCATATCTGTTACGCACACCACTAAGCTTCAGCTCTACAGCAACTAACTTCCGTAATTCGCCTTAACTTCGTACACCAAAATCTCATTAATAACACGCCATAAAAGGCGATGCGTTGCGGCCAAAAATCTACCATAATCTACAACCACTATCACAACCAACAATGTCATCTAACTTTAACAAAGTGTTCCCTTTCAAAGATAGCCGCGTAGAGGCAAGCAGAAAAAAAAGAAGAAAAGAAACAAACAAAAAATAAATAAATAAGTGACAAAATGAACAATATCAGGCCCCCAACCACAATTAACTCCTTTCAGGCTTGCCACATCACAGGTCCTTGGCCACAAAACCAAACACCACGCAAGATTCCCGCCGTCTGCAGCGCGTAAACCCGACCTTAACCTGATAAAGGCTCATTAATTTATCATTTCACCTCTTTGGCGTGAGATAAAAAGCAACCGAAACACGCCGTGCAGCATTAGAGGACAGGTATGCCCCAAACCTTGGGTGGGCAACCAACGAAAGGCTAAGCTGCTGCATCAACTACATCAGCAGCATCAGCTACATCGGCTACATCGAATGTAGCGGCAACACTGGACCACCTGATTGCCGATTAATTTATTCATCTGAATGAAAATGTCTGCTTATTTATACCGCTCGTTAGACCCTCTGGCAGAGATGTCATCTCATTAACGCGTGACTTCACAACAACAACAACCGCAACAGGCACAATACAAATATAAGCCGCCCATACTGGCCACAATATTTATCCGAAATGACACCGACTCCTTCCGCAGGTCTTCGTAACACGAGCAACCAGAATATAGGAAGGAACGTGAACAACGAAACTCGATAAGAGGGACACATGCTGGAGAAAAATCACCCGAAATTCTTGAAACGATACTCGCCTCACACAGGGGGAACGGCGATTTTGACTCAGCGGAGAGCACCGATAAAGACATTAGGTGGACCGCATAATGCAGCCGGCGGTATCGGAAGAGATGTCACACTAGACACAATAAAGGGGCACCGATGAAGGTTAAGCAGGCAACCCGTTTTGAGTTGTCAATTAATTGACCTGCCCAAGCCATAAACTCTTCATAGCAATTGCCTTTCATTTGAAGTCCACTAAAATTTAACTGCCTTAACTCAGCGCCTTAATAGTTCGGATTTTTGCGGAGATACCTGTACGCCCGATGGCCACCAATAGCGGCTGCGAAACCTGACAACACCAGTCCCCATAAATAGGTTGTTTTATAGCAAGTGATTTATAGTAACCCCGTCATGACAAATATAGCGGCAATTCAGCTAATGCTCACGAAATGTCAGTTGTCGTCCGTTTTTTGAACGCCGACGCTGACGCCTTGGTCTTCAAAATTTCCGGGAGAGATTTTAAACTCTCTATCTTGTGGACCCGTCGCGTGTGGGAGACAGCGGGCTATGGCGCTGCCAAATATGGCGCCCAGGTGGCAAAACATGAATGAAAATTGGTTTTTGGTCACTGAACTGTGGGACATGTGAGTGGCTATACTGCTATTCAAATTTTTCGTCAGGTTTCTTGGCAGCAGTGCTGCCATTGAATAACTAGTGGACTTCCATGAATGGTGGTCTCAGCAAGCTTAGGAGGTTTAGTGCGATTGGCATCGATCGCGTATTCCGCCTACGTATCCCGCCTTGGAACGCTATCGACAGAAGTATCCATTGACTATCGACAACAACTTTTATATGATCATCAGCGTCGCCATGTCCACCATTAACATCATCATTTTGTCGTTAACTATTAGATACTTTCTGGCGAACGGTGTTGAATGGGAACTATTCGAATGAATTGCCGATAATAACCAGTCAAACAGATATGGAGAACAATAGCGGGATTGGGACCCGACGCTAATCTCCGTGTTGATGTTTGACTGCCATACCAAAATATTTGCGCATCAAGATCAAGATGTGGATTGAATCACGATATTTGATGTTAATTAAACGGGAAATAAGGGTTTAACGATCGAAGTTGATGTTATGATCACCTGTAGGCAAAGACAAAAAGTGATGGGGCAGACAGGTATAGAGAAACGTTAAAACGGGTGTCCGATGAGAAGAGGAAGACATTTAGACGAAAACTAAAACAGAAAAGTAAAAGGATAGGGAAATACATACAGTGATGATCTAAAGGAATAATATTTTGAATCAACGAGAGAAAGATTATTAGATGATAGATAAAAAAATAGCGATTCAAAAAAACAAGAGGACACGCTGATAGAAGAAAGTAGAATGATACGAAAAGGACAATGTAACGGCAGCTCTGTGTGCAGGGCGTTCGAATATACTTACAGCTAAGCCGGCTTGTCGTAAGAGGCGACTAAAGGCCGAGTGGTAGGTGGTGTCCCTCTGTCGCCCGCTGCAATACCGTCCCGTCAAGCTATCAACATCATCGTCACTACAACCGGGAATCGGTCTTGGCCTTATTTAACAAGTCCTGAGGATTGTTAAATTTTCCATAATGATTTGCTTTTTTTTTGGGCAAGGTCATTAGTCTTGCGCCGGACCCATCAAGCTATAGGCTCCGTGAAATGGTCGAGAGAAATCCCCGCCTATCTTTCGGAGCTTGGCTGATGAACCGGTTCGAGAAAAGATTTAGGTGATAGTCGGTCCCAACGTGAAATACGCACCTGCGTCGAGAGAAATCTTCGACGGTATTTCGGATGTGTGGCCGATGGCACGGGCTGACACGGAGATAAGTCATGATGGTACCTTCTGATATAAAGAATTCCGGAGGTAAACCAGTTTCCCATTGACAACTCCGGAGAGGACAATGTTTGGGGGAACATTATGCAGATATTATGATATATAACCAAACTTTAAGAAAGACGCCATCGCGTAATCGGGCTTGTTCTCGAGGCTCTGTCGACGTTCGACTGATAACGGCATTTCGTAACAGCAGGGGCATTGGTTTCACCAATACGAATATAAACGGTGTCCACCAACATTTGCAAACAGCGAAACCTGATATCCTTGCCCTCAATAAGACCCAGGTCGATCCCTCAATTTATTGCAATCGTATTGGAACCTGAAAACGTCCCCTTCCCAAGTTTTCAATCCATTACCTGGATCCATTGCCTGCAATTGCCTATTGTAGATATTCACACTAGAGTTCGATCCTGGCGTCGCCATATATACCATGTTCAATTGACACAGATAGTATATAAAAACCGTCATTGTGTAAACATCTGAATTGCTTCGCAATGACTTGCAACTATCGATACAGCTGCAAGTACTCCGCTGAAATATTTCTTTGTTTGAATCTTCAAACAATCACCGAAGTTGCGCTTAGCCGTCGGATTGGATTCAATAGCATAAACATATGCAAACAAAAGAATCCGATTCTTCCCGTCGGCAGAGATACGATATACGATCTCCATTATTTCAATCCCTTTTAGCATCTAATGGGTGGCTGATATTTACTCAGCTGACCCTCATTACCGGACGATGCATTAGGTCGCTTCTTTCTTTGTCTGTATTCCTTGTCTAAGTTTCGTTTCGCTTTTGACCTGCAAGCGTTATGTAAACAATCTGATCTCAACGACCGACTTCACGCACACCACTACAGGACCTCACGAGTGAGATCCTCTTTCCTCGTTTTCAACATGAGAGGAACACTTGCTCTCTCGAGAAAACTCACCCCGGTTGCGAAGTGGCTCTGCATCGAGCAGATCAACGCCGAATCTTATTACACCCACCGGAGGAGTCGGTCGTGCCCTCCGCCCTCCACCGCACCGTCCGCCGGCACGGTGAGTACACACATGTCTCCGCACGAGTGCAGCTAACTAGTTAGATCCCCATTTCCACGTGAATCCTCCGTAACGTGCATCGAATTAAAAGCACAAATCAGTTTAAAACCGTGCCGATTGTAGCTTATAACAACACCAAATATAAAAGTATGCTGTCAATATATATATTAAGAGCCAATTTAGAGGGAACTATATGCATGTGCCGTTATCAAGAAAATCCGCGAAATAAAGAAGTTTTAAATGACGATCAATCCGGTGTGTTTTATTCGCTGTGCAGTGTTGATCCTGTGTTTTGAACTTGATTCTTGGTGAACCTTTTGTGGCGTTTCTTTTGCAGTTTTACACAGTGACAGTCGGATGGGGATAGGAGTGAACCGAGTGTCCGTGTTTGGCACAATACTCCTAATCCCCACAGGCTGCTATTTAGACAGCTGATCCTCATTACCGAACGATGCCTTATGATGTTTCCCCTTTGTTCTTTTTTTCCTCATTGTAGGTTCCGTTTATCCTTGGCTAAACGCATCGATAAACACGGTGATGTGTACGAACACATACATACACCACCGCGTCCCAGATATCGCCTTCCCTTGGTCACTGATCAAAGAAAATTTCATTTCCACACCACCAAACTCACCCCAGCGTGGGTTGAGTCTTTAAGTCGTTCGCCACCATCTAACCGAGCAAGTCGGTTCGGCTTCCGCTCCTCGTCGCGCGCCGAGATGCGAAAATACCCTTCTAGTCGTGTGGGTAGTCAACTAACATTATAAAAAACCCAATTTCGTATTAATAATAAGTTTACGCGAAATATAAGAACCTTTAATAATAAATAAATAGTGCGTGTCAATTATAGAGACAAACTTGTTTGCGAATTTATTTTCCGCGAACTGAAACCTCGATCCCGGTCTTTTGGAGCCACCTGTGATCGCACCGACACGGTCTTCTATGCGGGATGTGAGACTTCGCCCGCGTACTATTCATCGCATTTTACGTAAACTGGACTGTAGGAAGGCAACCGGCCCGGACAGAATACCAGGAAAACTGAGCTACCTTTTTAGAGCCAAGAAATATTTTATTCCGGCCTAACTTCTGCTACTGTATAAATCCCAAATAAAAACCGCGCTCGAATATTGCTCTCATATTTGGAGCTCTGCTCCTAAACATACCCTCGACCTACTTGAGACCATACAGAGACGAGCGATCCGTGTGATCAAGGACTCGGCGCTGAGCTCGGGACTACACCGCTATCACATTGCAGGCGCGCAGACGAGCTCTGTCTGTTTTACAGATATTATCGCGTTTGCCGTATTTTCACTACTGAATTCGATAAATCCGTGGTTTTCTGATCGCCACTGTGAAATGTCATTTCAAAGATGACGATAATTTAGTAGAACTTTATCCTCCAAGTCATGGTTGCCGCGAATTACTTCATTTGTATGTGGTTGGGAGCAATGATATTCCCCTGTAGTTTTCGCAGTCAGATCTTTCGCCTATTTTGAAAATGGGGATGGCTATTGAAGTTTTCCATTCCTCCGAAGCGACTTCCTTATCCCATATTGTTTTAATCAGTTGGTGGATCAGCGGTTGCCTCTCCTCCATGCCTCATAAGGTCTTCCGGTATTCAGTCGTCTCCGGGAGCCTTGTTGTCTTTCAATCGATTTATTGCGTCTACAAGGTACGTCTGATGCTTTTAATTGTGGTTGATGGGTGCATACATTGAGCAGGTTTTCAAAGTACTGCTTTCATCTTGTCACGATATGTTTGTTTCTGTCACCAGACAGCCGTTTGTGTCTCGGATTATTTTGGCTCTCCCTCGGTAGCCATTTCTAATTGAATTTATGCCGGCATACATAACTCTGCTGTTCTTTGCTCTGGCATTTTCTATGATTTTTTCGATCCGAGTCTTCGACGCAGATGCACCAATCGGCCGAACACTCGAAAAGGAGAAAACAAGCGTACTTTCATCCGCAAAACTGAACACTTTGTTATCCAAATTATTTATCATATGTGAAGCAAAAACAAGGTTGGAGCCAAAATAGAACCTTGAGACACCCCAGAATTAATAGGATACATCTCCGAACACTCGCCGTCCACAACAACCCCGATCGATCGATTTTCGAGGAAACTCTTCGTACAGTCGCAAAGCTGTTGGGAAAGTCTATATGAACGAAGTTTGCTCAGCAATGTCCCGTGCCAGACGCGGCCAAAAGCCTTGGAGATATCCAACGCGACCGCTCTTGACTCACCATGCCATGTTGCTTCCTACAGTCCAATCCACTTAGAATGCGTTGAATAGTACGCGGGCGAAATCTCACATCCCGTAAGGAAGACCGCACCGGCGCGATCACAGGTGGCTCCAAAAGATCGCGATAAAGGTTTGAATTCGCGATCACATCAACTTTATCCTTTGAATGTGTGACTAATATCCCGCTGTCTGTCACCAACGAAGGAAAAGAGGAGAAAGCAAAGTTACCACTGGCAGCCAATGGCAAAGGCGAAGAGCGCGAACCAGGCGGACACTGAAGGAGTTTATTGATCAGTCTGTCGTTGTGAGCCTTCTTCGCGGTATCAATCGCCTGGTTGCACGCGTTTCTGATTCTAAGAAAATTCGTTCTGTTAACATCGGTTGGATTGGAGCGCCATTGCATGAAAGCTCTAATTTTTTCCGCTGTAATCAGTTCGCATTTTTTATCAAACAAAGGTTTATCAGACAATCCTCTTTTGATGGAATGTGGAATATACATCTCCATCCCCAGAAGAATAATCTCTGATACCGACTCCGCGCAAGTGTTAATATTGGAGTCTCCGAAGCACACCTCCGACCATGGAAAGGATCCGTAAAAATCTCGTAAATCGTCCCAGTTGGCAGCCCCATACTTCCATACATGGCGAAGCTGCCTAGGCCGGTTATTCGCTTGATATGCAAGTGCTTGTGCGACAGATGCTAAGCAGTAATCTGAGTTCCCCAGTGGTGCAGAAACCTCTATGGTATAAGTACTCGGTTCGGATGTCAAAACCAGATCCAGGGTATTCGTACAATCGCCTTGGGCATCCGGGTTTCGCGTCGGCTCCCCACGAGTTGAGTCAAGTTGTGGCTTACAGCAAACATCTTCGCCAGCCTCCCAGCTTCGTCGGTTCTTTTAGAATGTAACAACCAGCCGGAATTGTGCACATTAAAATCGCCAAGGACAACAATTTCAGATGTTGGGTGGTTGATCTCTATCCAGTCGATGGTATGTGGAAGATGTTCGAAAAATGTCACCGGTCGATCGTCATTCGGGGAGCGGTAAAGACAACAAAGAAATTTAACGGAATTCTTCAGCACGACTTTCAACCATATGATGTTCATATTATTGGGTTCCTACGCCTCCATCCTCTGGCAAGCCAGATCGGACCACGCGAAGACGCAGACTCCGCCCTTAAAACGGAATCTCGAATGTAAGTGTATTCTGAGAAACGAAGATATGTCGAATCAGTTGACGAATCGACCTGGGTCTCAGTTAGGGCAAGGGTATCAGATTTCGTTGTTTGCAAATATTAGTGGACGGCGTTTACATTCATATTGGTGAACCTGAATCCCCCTGATGTTACAAAATGCCGTCACCAGTAGAGCGTGGGCAGAGCCTCGAGAGCGAGCCCGGTTATGCGATGACGAACCTCATAAAGTTCTGTTATTTATCATGATATCTGCCCGATGTTCCTCCTGACATAGCGCTTATTATGATTATTTATTTTTGATTTCACGAGTCTTGGGGTTACAATTAATCCGCCACATCAGAGCCCCTCTTGGATATGGTGAGGTCTGCTAACTGCTCTGGCTCGACCCGGTGTCAGAGAGGCGCCGTTATAATACAGCCAGTATAACCCTGGCTGCAAATCATCCAATGGGCACGGTGACGCGTAACAGCCTGGATTAGGGGTGGTAGATCTTTGTGTGTTACTCCTCGCTAGCCTGTCTGACATGGGTGGCCGTACTGGAAGCGTATGCTTCCGTCAGCATAGCCTGAGTGATTCATTGTAGTTTAAGTCCCCGCACCACGTCAAGGTTTCTACCAAGCGGGGGGAAAGAATTACTTTTACGAACTACATTTAACGTTCACGTCTGGAATTTTACTTTAAGTTTTTTATGTCACTGCCAGCTGGTGACATTCAAACCTTCCGACCTCTCAATGTCCTTTGACTCAAAACAACGAGTTCCATAGCATTGGAATCATTTAGTAAGGCACTCAGGATTAACGTGGAATGTTCGAACGTTATATAAACCAGGCTCGATACAGACGGTCGTAGAAAACACGAAACATTATAAAATGGACATCGTCGCACTTCAAGAAGTCCGACTCCCACATCAAGTAATCGAAACCAACGGATTTACACTGGTGTGTGGAGGTACCGATACACATAACCTCGGAACCGGCTTCATCATAAGCAAGAAGATTACGCCCCATGTAAAAGATGTGAAATTTTTTAATGACCGAATATCTGTGCTAAAAATACAGGGCCGATGGTACAATTATGTATTTATAAACGTACACGCCCCAACAGAATCTGCGGACGAAGAAACGAAGGACGCGTTCTACGAGACCCTAGAGGATGTATTTCATGGGATCTCATCATTCGATTGTTAAAATCCTCCTCGGGGACCTCAATGCGAAAATTGGAAAGGAAGATATCTTCCAACCAACAATAGGTAAAGAAAGCCTACACGACGTGTCAAATGATAATGGAATATCACGTTCGCAGCGTCAAAAGATCTGTTAGTAAAAAGCACGATGTTCAAGCACAAGGAAATTCATAAAGCCACATGGATATCACCCAACGGCGTAACGCGTAACCAAATAGACCACTTCCTCATAGACAAAAGACACCACTCAAATATCCTTGACGTAAGATCATATAGAGGAGCAGATTGCGACTCCGATCATCTTCTGGTGATGGGCAAAATCAGGAGCCGCCTCCCAGCAATCCCACATGGGCAGTCACGGGAGACAAGCAAAAAGTTTGATACGGATAAACTGAAGGACCTACGCAAAAGGGCTGAATATCAAAACGAACTAACGAATAGATTTAGCATTCTAAAGAATGTGAGCAGTGAGGAAGAGGAAGCTAATAGTGTGGACACTAAATGGACATCGATCAGAGACACAATCAAACTAACAGCCCAAAAGGTATTAGGATTTAAGAAAACAATTAAGTCCAAACCTTGGTTTGACGATGAGTGCAGGGCGAAGATCGAAGAACGTAAACATCTCAGAGTGATCCACTTAGAAGGATATGATGAAGAAGTCAACGCAGAAAGATACGCGACAATTCGGAGAGAGACAATGAGGCTCTTCAAACGCAAAAAAAACGCGAATGGGAGAAGATTCGGATCGAAAAAATCCTAGAAAATTCTAGGGCAAAGAACATCAGAGGTGTGTACGCCGGCATAAATTCAATTAGAAATGGCTACCGAGGAAGAGTCAAAATAATTCGAGACGCAAACGGCTGTCTGGTCACAGAAACAAACAATATCGTGACAAGATGGAAGCAGTACTTTGAAAACCTGCTCAATGTACGCACCCATCAACCACAGATAAATGCACCAAGCGTACATACAGCCGAGCCTCAGATCCCAGAGCCGTCTCTCAACGAAGTTGTAGACGCAATAAAGCGATTGAAAAACAACAAGGCTCCCGGAGTCGACTGCATACCGGCAGAGCTTGTGGAGCATGGAGGAGAGGCAACCGCTCGAAAGATCGACCAGCTCATCCAAACAATATGGGATAAGGAAGTCACTCCGGAAGAATGGAAAACCTCAATAGTCATCCCCATTTTCAAAAAATGCGACAGATTTGACTGCGAAAACTACAGAGGGATATCATTGCTCCCAACCGCATACAAAATATTAACCAATGTTATTCTGGCGAGAATCACACCGTACCCAGAAGATATACTGGGAGACTACCAACGTGGATTCCGTAGGAACCGGTCAACAAGCGACCAAATGTTCACAATAAGACAACTGCTGGAAAAGAAGTGGGAATACGGAGAGACGGTTCACCAACTGTTCGTGGACTTCAAAAAAGCCTAGGACTCAGTCGCAAGGCAGAGACTCTACCATATTCTAGTTGAGCTGGAAGTCCCAAAAAAATATGCCGCTCTCACTCAAATTTGCATGAACGAAAACAAAGGGCGAGTTAGAATAGAAAACCACCTCTCAGAACCATTTGAAATCCGGGACGGACTAAAGCAGGGAGATGGTCTATCACCATGTCTTTTTAACCTTGTGCTCTATTATGTCATCAGAAAGGTACAAGACGACAACATGGCCGGAGCATCCCTGAACGGGGTCACACAAGTGCTCGCATATGCGGATGACATCGCCGTTCTGGGCGATAATCTAGAAACTGTTAGTAAAAACTGTGAAATCATCATGCAAGCGGCAGAAGAGGTGGGCCTAGAAATAAATGAAGACAAAACAAAATACATGATTACGGCGAGAGCAGGTGGACCTCAGAGAACGCATATAAACGTCAGAGGTATGATATTTGAAAAAGTTAAAGAATTTAAATATCTGGGAACGATACTGACGGCCAGTAACGAAATGTCGAAGGAAATTAACAAGAGACTGCATTCCGGCAACGCTAGTTGGCACGCAGTCAGTAAACTGCTGAAATCCAGACTGCTATCACGTAATATAAAGCTCCGTGTCTATAGAACCATAATCATGCCGATTGTTCTATATGGATGCGAAACATGGGCTCTCACAAAACGGGAAGAAAACAAATTCCGCGTATTCGAGAATAAAGTTTTGAGGGGCATCTTTGGAGGTAAATATGACGAGGAGGCAGGACGAATGGGGAACGATAGGACCGTGCATAGAATTCTTGACGGTAGACCAACGGGAAAGAGACCGGTAGGACGGCCGCGACGGAGATGGGAGGACAATGTTAGGTTTGACCTTGAGGAGATCGGATCGAATGGTCAAGCGTGGAAAGAGAGTGGCCAGGACAGGGAACGATGGCAAAGCCGAGTCGGTGAGGTCATGAACTTCCGGGTTCCTACAGGCCAATAAATAATAATAATAATAAATAATATAATAACTCAGGATTATTACTTTTATGACCCTGTCAGAGTGCTGTATATTTGTTTGACACATTGCATCCTCTTGAATATACTCACAGTAATAAGAAACAATTAATTATTATTCTAGATTTTTTTGTTTGTATTATCTTTAGGCATAAGAAAGGATAACCAGAAATATTTTAAATCGAGCCGAATGACGACGTAAGAAGGTTCTCCAGATAATTCCGGAAGGCCAACAAAGAATATTAATCGCCTCTGAGAAGTTGAATAAGGAAGATAAAAGTCCTTTCCATAGAGTTAACATTCATCACGAGTGCAATCGTTCGTAACTATGGACTTTCCTTTTCTCCGTGTCGTTACACACATAAATAACCAACATATTATACATATAGGTAATAGCTAGGCAAGGTCACGGAGCAGAGTAGGAACATTAATTCGGTGTATAGAGATTTCAGAAGAATGGTAAACCACATTCCCTTCGCTTGCATATCTTATATATATAACATGTGAGTATTTCAAGCGGTTGTTAATTGATTCGCCTAGTGATTCAATTAATACTTGCTTTTCTAATAACATTTCAGAGAACTGTACCCACACTACTGTCATACGACGAAGAGAACGAATAATAAATTCCCATCACTTCCCGGCCAAAATTGTCAGCAAAAATTACAATTGAACGTTAATATTTTCTTCGGTTTAGTCATAATCCCGACGTACACAGCAACACTCTAACCCATTTCTGGTCGTGTTCAACCACATTTAAGAAACCTACACTCAATTCAGCTGTCAACAAACGTGTTGAAAGCGCTTTCATATTTTCCCATAAATTACTCCCCACAAAATGCAACATAAAAAGAAGAAGAAAGTAATTTAATCTCAAAAGATGAAGCGCGATTCCAACATTGTCGAACGCACATGCGTCCAAGTATCAGCGGACAAAAAAGGTGATCCAAGGAACGATACCGAAACAAAAATCAGGCCTTAATAATAACAACAAATAAAAACAAATCCCCAAGAACAAGATCTGAAGAATTTTCACATTTCTTACAATTCCGTCTGCGATGGGCCACGACGATACAATGAGGCATCCAACGAGCCGATCGAATGAATTCCCAAACCACACACAAACTGTCGAGACGCTTTAGCGCCCACGCTCTCGAGTTCTCTAAAGCGATCCAAGTGGGCACATCATCATCTTCATCAGCGACCACTGCACCAACCAAGAAGCATGTGAACCAAAAGATGCCCACAAGTCATTGTGACCAAAGAAAAGGGAACTAAAAAAAAAGAAAACAAAAGAAGAAAAAAAAAACAAAGATTAGAAAAAGTCGCGTTGAGAAGACATCTCCCAACTTCGGCAACAAGATGTAGAATAATTGAAGGACCCGAGGATCATCTTCGTCAACATCATCAACCTCGGCACCAGCACCACCAGCAGCAGAAGCAACAACAGCAGCTTCGAAACCAGCCAGAGGCTCTGGTCAGCAAGCCAAAGATCGCGGTGCCGATATTAAAAGCCACCAGGAGTAAGCGTGCGCGCAGTGGTCACCCACAGGGCCGGCACTCGCAAGTAGTTATATCATATTGAAAGCATCACAGTTTGATCACAGGGGGTGACTCGCCCCCCACCATCTGCGGAATTTCGGTGCGCCAAGAACAAAGGTATTTAGCAGTAAAAGGGTTAACCTCCTGCCTCTCTTCTAGAATACATCTCAACGAACGCTGGCAACACGGCCAAAACAACTCTCCCTGGTTGGCGTCTGCGCGACCCACAACATTGGCGGGCAACACAATTTCGTGTTCACACCTAAATTTGTTGATTTTTTTCGTGTCTTCTTCGCTGGTCGCAGGCTCTGTAGAAGAAAAATATATGAGGCTGTGCAAAGAGCAGAAAGATTGCATCCCACAGATATAGATACAGATATGAAGGGCATGCGGTGCCAATGTTTCAGCGGCGCAGACGCATTGAAACTGTTCTTTATTGTGGACCTCAGTCATGTAGCTTATTGTGTAATCGTCATTGCATCTCGGAATTGCTAGCCAAGGTATAGAGGAAAGCCACAGCCTCATACGGACTTTGGAACTACAACAGCACTGCGTGGGTTGAGTGTAGTGACACGACGCAGTTGATTCTTTCAGATTAACGTGTGAAGAAATGAAGCTATTTGAAGAGGTTCCCAATAGTACGTATAGCCCTCTTACTTACGATGATTGTGTATCTAAAAATAGATTTCGAGATTGTTTTCTTCGTAATCTCTTAAAGGGCTTAATATTAATATATAGAAATTCAATTCTTTGAAATCGACTAAATACTTGAAGGCATGCTGAAGATTCGTATCTTTCACATTTACAAACGTAATCCATCTAATTACAATAGTATAAAGTTTTGTAACATCCGCACTATAAGAAACCCATGAATATTTTCATAAACTGCCTCTTTCATCTTATGGCTTTGGGTTTGATATAAAGATTATTGATTATAGAAGAAGTGTTTCTTCGTATCATTAAAGTTCCCTGTATATATTTGTTGCGGATTCGCCCTTAAAACAACTGGCGAATTCGCAATTAAAGATATGTGGCACTACCTGAATAAGATATGTGGCATTACCTTAAACAATGTCAGCAATCAGCTGGCATTTGTGAATTTTCTGTTGGTTGTCACTTGACAACCATTTTTTCTTTTATAATTCTCTTCTTCGTAAATCGCTTGACGACTCCAGTTCGCAATTTGTAATCTTTCAACATCTAAAGAATCCGACAAAATAAAGACGATGTTTATCATAGAAATCAAGAGCCACATTATTTCAATCATCGGGAAGTTCACATTTGGAATCAAAGGTAACCTTTTCAGTTTGATCCATTTATTAAGAGTTGATTCCAGCAGATACCAATTGTTCCGGACGTCATTCCTACGGAACCAGTATCGTTGCACGGCAAGAGAGCGAATCATTGTTCTTGACGCCATTTCTTTAGCCCATCAACGCAACCCATTTGGTTGGTGGACGATTTGCAGAACACAAATCAAACAATATCCATCGCTATAAAAGTTTTTCATGATCTAACTTTGACAGTGAAGTGGGTAATTATTCTAAAACGAAGAGATCAGTGAACTATTCTCGGCAAAATGAAATATTTTGTTAACCGTTGACACCGACAAACCATTCATATGAGGCAGAAATGGAGTCGATATAGAGCCGTGAAGCACCCCACAATTAATGGAAAACAGATCTGAAGACACACCGTCCACAAAACCCGAATTGTTCAACTTTCGAGGAAATTCTTCATCCAATTGCAAAATTGGGAAAGTCCATATGAGCAAAAATTGGGAAAGTCCATATGAACGAACCTTATTAAGGTTCTCTGCCGAGGTGGTCAAAATCCTTGGGGATATTCAATGGGACTACTTTCAATTTGGTATGATTTTCAAATTGTGTATGTCAGGATATCAGTATTGAAGAAGGATATAAATGTCATATTTGGTGGGAATGTGACTGGTTCAATTTCTCTTCTTGTCCTTTGTTAGTAATAGGAGTTAAGTTTGCAAGGGGAACAATTTATCCGCAACACGGGTTCCACTTGGAGACCTTGCCATGAACCCTATCGATTTTTAATGGTAAGTGTTCTTCAAAGATCTCTATTAAAGCTTGTGGCGGTTCTTTAAAGCTTTCCCAAAGAACCATCCATTTCTTTAAATCAACCTGCTTTTCCCTCTCTCGATAAACCTACGGTACCAACCTCCTTTTTTCCAGGAGAACTCTTCCCGGGTGGTGAAACACCGCGTGAACAACTTCATGAAGTGGGACATCTCCGTGACCTGCTACGTAAGGTTAGGGCAACCCCAGTAGCCAGGCACGGCTCCAAAAAACTTTTCATCCACCCTGAAGTGCACAGCTGCACGCACGTCTTTGTCAGGGTGGATAAGGTCATAAAACCCCTCGACCTCTCTTACGATGGCCCATTCAAAGCCGCATCAGCAACCGCGTCTTCGACATCGATATTAGAGGCAAGCGAACCACGGTCAGCGTCGAGAGACTTAAGCCCTGCTTTCTGGAAACTTCTGCTCCAGAACAGCCCACTTTATCTGGCACCCCTACCACCCAACCAGCACAACCTCGCCGCTCTCGCGCCAGTGCTCACAACTACCCCCCCCCCTCAACTCTCTTACTCTCTGTACCTATTTCGTGACTACGCCGCGGTGGGGGGGGGGGGGGGGGGGGTGAAGTGAAGCTTCTTTAAAGTTTTCCCAAAGAACCAGCCATTTCTTTAAATCAACCTGCTTTTCCCTCACCCCATAAACCACTACCCCTACCTGTATTCGAGCAGCTTAAGCTGTCTTTCAAATAACTTTCACCTGAAAGTTAAACCCCATCAAGGCATGCATCACATTGAATTTTTCCGTTTCATATTATATGAACCATACCATATGCCCATCGGCTCGGCGTAATTGTTGACACACCTGTAGCCGATGGTTTTACTACCATTCATAACCATTTATTGCCCCAATCCCGGGGTTCGCAACACTTGCGGCCAATTTCCTTTATCAGTTATCCACCGATCATGGGATTTGGGCACGAATATGATTGGCGTTAGACAATCATACCCTAGATCATGCCTAACGATGCTCCGGCCTGTAAAACAAACAAACACACAGTAGCATCACTGTGCTTACGCTACTTACCAA